>CM064886.1:26572262-27172262 GCA_030347415.2 Decapterus maruadsi
CACACACACACACACACACACACACACACACACACACACACACACACACACACACACACACACACACGCACACACACACACACATAGCAGCTGGCCCAGGCTTGACACAAAAGGTTCAATCCTTAATTGGCAGGTTACACTTTTTCTTAAGTTGGAAAATTCCTGTGACACCGACGTGTTTTTGCTCTTTGTGTATTTACAGTATTTACAGCCGAGTGCAGAACTGACTCAGACCGACCCGTGGACACATTGTTCCCGCGTACGTCATCCAACACAGAATACAACAAAGTGGGATATTGTGGTGTAAGGAGAAGTTTCACATGTGTTGCAGTGAAGTTGCTGTGACGGCTCAAGGACAATGTTCAACTCCAAGTAAATGGCATTAAATGAAAAGAAACTAAAAAAACAGCAGAGAGCAAATCACAATAACACGAAATAAGATGAACTTTATCAAAGAAAAACCTGCATCATAGGGGACAATATTAAAAGGAAATTTACCCATAATTCCCAGAATGCACCTGTAACAGAAACAGTCACCAGGTATTTCTGCAGAAATCTTACTGTGGATGTTTCAACACTGAACCAGCTGCCATTCAAAGACAGTTATCAACCATAACAAAGAGCCTAAACCGGGGTTGCCACCTTAAATGTGACGACTGGGATGGTTTGCAGCAAAGGACTCAAACCCAGCACTCGTTGTATTTTAACAGGTGAACCACTGGAGCTGTGGAGCACCATGCCGCACTCCTGCCTTCTGCATTTCCTCACAGTACACAGACACTGATAAACATCTCCAGTCTACTTGTAGGGTGGAACTGGTTTGGTTTTACTCAATATTACATCACTCTCTGGACTATGAAAACAAGACGTGTATGAAAATATGTGACAAATTACCTTGCAACACAATAACAATAATAATGACAATTATTTTAAAGCACTTTTCAAGGTATAGAAGCTGGTGGACACCAAAAAATGGGAAAACACATACATATGCTGTCTGAAGCAGCAAAGTATGCAGCTTAGTACACAGGAATCTAGTTGTAATTAGGCTACATCTCAGTTTGTATTTGCTGTTGCAGCTAGGTGTGTGTGTATGTGTGTGCATCATATATTTCCATATATGAGGAGGATTTCTAGGAAGCAGTTGTAACGCTGCACGCTCAGTGTCCCATTCAGTCTGGTCATTATAGTATTATATCAGTGAGAGCCATCAGTGCAGGCAGTCATCTGGAAAACTCTGCAACTGTTACCTTCCTCCTCTGTCACCACCTCAAGCTAACTGTATTATGGGTATCTACTCTCACACACTCTCACACACATACGCACATGCAGGTAAACAGACAGAATGGGCATTATCGGGGGACACGCATGCTTGCACACACACACATACACATCAGAAGACACATCCGCCCCCATACTGTACAACACACACACCCACTCCATTATAAAGGTGAGACGTGTGCAGTGTTGCATCATGCAAGAATTAAAAATACAGCAAATCGCAAAGCAGGATAAATAACAAGACGCCTCCATCATCCCTTCCCTTTGACACCTGTGAGAGACAAGTGTCGGAAGAGCAATAATCACTGAGTGTGTGTGTGACGACAGCACCTTACATAGTTTGTGACTGGTTAGGTAAGGAATGCACCTGTCCAGCTGCTACCTGTGGTAGTTTAGGTGAGGACAGCGTTCGACTTTTGGCCGTCAGAGGGCGGTGCACCAAATAAACACTACGCTGATGAGTTATGTTTTTGACCCCATGACCTTGAAGCTCGATCAGATCTGGATGAAAACATGTAGCTGATCAATACCCCACCATGTTAACTGACTCACTAAATCTGATGCTGAAAGCTGCAACATCAAAGGATAATTGCAGTTTTTTACAATCTGGACTTCATTTCTAGCATAAAATACGATCATTTACTCACCCAGATAACTTTGGTGTCTTTACAAGTTCTTCCGACGAAATTAGATCCAGCTGAGAGCCGCGTATACCCCATAGACTGTAAAAAATATGGACATAGCATCCGTGACGTCACCCATTGGTTTTGGGAAGTCGTTTTTGTGACTCAAATATGGCGACCTGAACAGCGCCATGTTGGATTGGCCGGCCGAGAACCCGCCCACTGGCCTCGAAGCAGCTGTCCACGGACCGCTCCGGACCTGTCACTCAACGTTTCCGCGCCCTAATTGGCCAGAATTTTAACCAAATAACAGTAAAACGGTAGAGTTAAAAAAAAATTCACCAAATCAATTGAGACCAAAAAACGTCCTGACACCAGGCCAGTGAAGTTACTCAAAAAAGTAATTAGTTACTTATTACTCGTTACTTCTGTAAATTGTAATGAAATTACTTTACTCATTACTGCATTTGAAAAGTAACTTCACTACTACTTATTACTTTACTTTCTCATTTCTTAATTTACCAAGTACATACATGGACAAACATCATAGCCCTACAGTCATATCATCACTTAGGCCCGGATGTGGTTCATGTGTACAAAAACGTGTGCAAACTTGACTGCACAGCTGATCTAACCTGGCGATTGCTTCACTTTTCATTAAGACCAACCAATGTGACGGCCAAATTAACCAGCCGGCAGTAAACCTCTAAAACTCTGCAGGTAAATTAAACAGCTTTCTACCCGGAAGTAATTGTAAACAACAAGGTGATTTGTTCTGTAGCCAAAACGATGAGGTGAAAGATGCTAACATGCAGCTTCAGGGTTTAGTGGTAAATCACATGTAACTCACTAATTTTCCTTTGTTGAAATAAAAATAAATCATTATATGAATAACACACCTGAATTACTTTTCAGGTGGACTCTAAAGGCTTGACACCTTTTAAATGTATGATTTTATTTATAACAGGTCCCATCTCCTCATCTCCATCTCCATTTCTCAGGTTCAAAGTTCTTCAAGGTTGTTTTTCTTTTTTTTTTCCTCACAAAGTGCAGCAAGATTAGAAAATAACGGTAATTAATTATCTCCATTTGTTATTAATTCTGCACTACAAACAATGCCAGTTTACAGTCCTGAGGTGTTGCTGTGGCACAGCCCAAGGCCGTCACACGTCAAATACTGTACATGTTCCACATAAACAACTTAGATAAATATTGAAGAGGAAGGAGAACGAGGAGGAGGAGGAAGAGTGGAGGGAAAATTCCACACATGTTTGAGGTAAAGTGACGGCTTAGTTGTCTTACTGGGGCACAGCAAGATACATACACACACACACACACACACACACACACGGCGAGCATGCAGATAGCTTAAGTGTTGACTAAGTTGTTGGGAAATACTGGAGTGACTGAACAAAAACCAAAGTTTCCACTCAGGGTGGAGGAAAGTGAACGTGTAAATGTGCTCCACACTAATGTATTAATGTACAACGTGACAACACATGCAGTGGGTAAGACCACTAGACTTGAAAAATGTACATACTGGTGATGCATAACTAGACATTATAATCAATATATCAGATTATTAGATCAGATTATCAATCTAGAGCCATTGAAACACAGTGGCAAGTTTCACCAACAAAGCTCTGCTATTATTATTTACTTGAACACTGTTCTCATACATTATTTTAAGTATTCACACTTTTGGAACTTTTGCTCCACATTACAAACAAACATGGTACTTTGGCTCACATGCACTGTTTTATGAAGTGCTCTAAATTTGAATGATCTTTTACTCTGTGTAATTAATCTTCTCAAACTCGGCTCTCGTGCATTTTAGCAGGCGAACCACTAGAGTTATGTCTGTATGCAGAACATCAGAACAAGTACATCCAACTCCTTTCATCGATTCAGTCATGTTTTGCGGCCATTTCTTTGTTTTGTTTTGTAGCCCACTGCACCTACACCCACACTACACTTTGTTCCTATATTTAAGTTAATCATATTTAGCAATCGCCAGAGAGGAAACGGAGTAGCTACCTTGGCTTCACCATTGGAGGTGGGTTGATCAAACCACAAGTCCATAAAGTGCATGCAATCGAGTCGTGTCCTCTCCCACAGAGTAGGAAGCAGCTGAGATCCTTCCTGGGGATGGCTGCTTTTTATCATCGGTTGATTCCAAACTTCTCAGCCAGGGCTGCCCTCCTGACCGACCGGACTGGCTCAAGGTGCCCCAACCACATCCAGTGGACAGCTGAGACAGTGGCTGCTTTTAAGGACATCCAGGATCCCTGAGTAAGAGCCCAGTTCTCCACAGTCCAGATTTCAATGAACATTTCACATTGCAAACTGATGCATCTGAGAGGGGTGTTGGAGCTGTGCTTTTGCAGGGGGCCAAAGGGGATCAGCATCCTGTGGCTTACATCAGCCGGAAGTTATTCCCCAGAGAGGTCCGTTACTCCACCGTGGAAAAAGAAGCCCTGGCAGGGAAGTGGGCCCTGGACTCCTTCAAGTATTATCTACTGGGGAGTTCACTTTGGAGACTGACCATAAGGCACTGCAATGGTTGGAGAGGATGAAAGACACTAATGGGCGAATCTCCCGGTGGTATCTTGCCATGCAGCCATATCGGTTCACAGTGCATCACATCCCTGGCAGGGATAACACCACTGCAGACTACCTCTCCCGCTGTTCCAGCGAAGACTCCGAGGGGGAGGAGTGTGTGATGGCCACAGCCGTGGCCACACAGCCACGACAACGGTAGCCCACTGCACCTACACCCACACTACACTTTGTTCCTATATTTGAGTTAATCATATTTTGTTTTGTTTTATCAGTTTAAGTATGGAAATAAAGCACACACTTTATTATTTTGACAGTACATTAGTTTCGATTTGAGCACGCATGTTTAGTTTTTGTCAGTATTGTTTCTAATTTCTCTTTTGTTCTTTTGAGTTACCGGTGCTGCTGGTGCTGCTGGTGCTGCTGGTGCTGTTGGTGCAGCTGCTGGGATCCTCCAGATAAAAGGATCCGCCCCCACAAGCTCGGCCATTTTCTGACAGGCAGCACTAATTGGGCCAACCCAAGGACTGGTGCACCATGAGGGGAATTTGGTGTTTTAGTTATGTTTATTATTTTCCTTAGACCATTAGTAATTTCAGTTTCGTTTGGTTAGGTATAGATTATGTTACTGTTAATAAGTTACCTTTCCAAGATGTTTGTTTGTAAATTAGTTGTGGTCTTTTGTGTTCAGTGATTTAAGACCACCCAGTATAAGTTCTTTTTGTGTTCATTCGGGACGTCTGTTTAATTCTGTTCTGTTTTGTCTTCTGTTAGTTTATCCAGTTGACTTTTGCACAGTTCTGTTAATTTGACCTCTTTTATGGGCCCAGACCTTATGTTCATTTGAGTGATTTTGTTTTTGTATATTTTGGGTAAATAAAAAAACCCCTTTTTTTGAAGTTACTATCTGTTGTCCTCATTGCAACCGACTCGGTCCCCCACATGTGCGTTATACACTCCTAAATACAGTAGGTCTTGATAATTTTTTGTAAAATCCAGGTGAAAGCTTTTGTTTGGGAGAAGCAAGGGATTTCTTTTTTCCTGGGACAAAAGATTAAAGAGAACATTTTGACTTTGAAATTAGAAAAGGAGAAAAGCTCTGAGCTCACACACTAGTAGGTTCATATATTTAATAGAAAAAAATAAGCACAGCAATAAAATAAAGTAAAATAAAACATATCTGAACTGAAGCGAGAGTGCAGCATTGGGCAGAGTGTATATTAGCCACTGTGGTGTCAGTATAGGCACATGCAGCTATTGTGTCCTGACTTCAAGGATAAACCTCTCGTCTGCACCACATTTAATTACTCCACTTTGTGCACGCTCTCTCTCTCTTTCAGCATCTGCCCGTCTCCCTCTGACTCCTCATAAAAGCGTGCCTCCACAATGGAGGTCGCAGAGGTCGCACAGAGAGAAGACATTACATTCATTCAGAGACTGGGAGGAGGAAGCAGCAGCTCGAACGCTCAGGAGTAAAAAAGGAAAAAAGTTTTTTTTTTTTTTTTTATCAGTCAGAGTAGAGGCATCCATGTTTGTCTGAATCGTTTCGTAAATGGAAATAAAGGAAGGAGAAATTAATAAATGATAAATTGAGCTGTGCAAAGGAGGAGGTATATACAGGAACTGTATTGAGACCAAACTGACTTCTTTAATCATTTCCCATGCGGTTTACTTAGAAACGGACGATCGCTGACGGGAGTGAAATGTGAAAATTCAATTATTTGCGCGTTCTTGTTTGATACGGAGAATAAAATGTGTTTTCACAAGCCCTGTGAGCCGTCGACTTTGTGGCTTAAGGGGCTTTCAGCATCGCATAACTTCCTCTAAAACGACTGTATATTAACAAGAGAAAAAAAAGGGGGGCATGAAGGTCAAACGCTGCACGGTTTGAGAAAAGCATCCTCACACACACACATGCATAAACTATTTACAGAACAGAAGGTTTCTGTAAATATCCCTTTAATCGGCCTAATGAAAACACAGGCAGAACACAACCACAAGCTGTACCATAATAAGCCATTAAATATGGATTATGGAGGAACTACCCTGAGGTTCTCTCTCTCTCTCTCTAGTGTTTAATATTGGGTTGTTCAGTCAGTGAGAGTGAGAGTTCACACACACAGCTGTAATTAGCAGCTTAGGCAGCCAGCCAGCTCTGTAAATGCACAGTGATCCGTGTGTGTGTGTGTATGTGTGTGCTGATGATGATGCCTTATACTCGCTTGTTCACAGGTGTGCGTGTGAGGTGAGTCACACAGTTGTGCGTGGGTATTGTGTTTGTCTCCTCTGTGTGCTGATGGAAAGCTGGAGGTGCTTGGAGACGGGCCGTGACGTGTATGTGTTTGTGTGTTTGTACGTGTGTGTGTACGTGTGTGTCTGTGTGTGTGTGTGGGTAGGGTGATTGCTCCCTAACACCTGGTATTAGCACCAGTAATCCTCACAGCACATCATACTCACGCACCAGTCCCATGCAGATCACATTCATCTTCTCCTCTGTCCTGCTTCTGAGTGTTTCACAACTTTTTCTTTTGGGGGTGAGAGGGGTGGGGGTTGTGGGGGGCGGGGGACAGATAGGATAGGAAACAGTGTTCCTGGTCCAAACTCCGCTAGGGCTGCTGGGAAATGTAGTTTTAGCTGAGCTGTATCCTAACATCAGTGTCAGGAAGAAAGACGGACATGGGCTCTTCAGTGAAGCTCACGAATCTGTCTGTATTTTTCCACTGATTCTAGGTCTACACTCTAAAAAGAAATGTTTAGACTCAACAACAACAAAAAAATCAATGCAACAGTTTCCATTATTCTTTCTTAGTTATGACAACTTAATTTGAAATTGCACTGAACCAACAAACAACATTACTGTACATTAGGGGAATTAGCTTTACCTCTTCAGTCAAAGATTGTTTTAATTACATCTTACTTAATCATTCTTAGCTCTTAAGCACATTTTAATACTGTATGTTATTTTGCCCAACAGACAGAGAGCACAGTAGCTTCGTGTATTTTAGTCTTTGTATAATTTGTCCTGCTTTTTCTTCTTTTAAGGCTGCTGTCACAAACTAATTTCTCCTCTGGGATAAATAAAGTATATCTAATCTAATCTAATTATTAAATTGATAACTCCAAAATATTATATATACAGTATATGTTATATGTTATATTGTTAATTATTACAACAACCAACACACCTTTTTAAGTAGCAAACATTTTAGAAATTAAGTTGCTCCAATTATATTTTTATTTTTACCTTTTTGGATTTTCTTGTTTTTTGTTCATGTAGTATAGCTTTTAAGAAGGACATTAGGGTCCAAATATAATATCAGCAAACTCTCAACATCTGATTTCCAGTTGTTTCCTCCAGCAGGATAAATGGGATGTTTTTCTTCAGTGGTCACTGAATTAAATGACTCTTAAACGTGACGTCATGTTCAGACTTCCCAACGGGGCTGGAGTAGCTGTTTATTACTGCTTGCTGTCTTTGTGCACCAACCCATGCACACCCAGTAAAACCAGTGGTGAAACCAGTGCAAGAAGAAGAAGGTCAGTCCTCATTTACAAAACCTACAATAGAAAACTGACCAAATGTGTCACGTGATGAAAATGAAAATGATGGATAAACTGCTGCTTTTACTGATATTAAAATCAGATGTGAACATCAGATACATCCTCACTGGCTCCTGTCCAATCAGGTGTTAGCGTCACACCTGTGTAGTTCACCTACAAACAAACCAATGATTTTGAGCACAAAATTGCAATATTATCAAAATTAAGCTACATAGGCTATTAGAAAATACTCATACTATCTCCAGAAAGTTATAATATTACAGGAAAATCATAATAATTTAAGACAAAAGTCATGTATGAGAAATAAAATATAAAATTAAAATTACAACTTCATTCTCATAATATTATGACCTTTTTCTAGTAAAACTATCATGTAATTCTTGTAAGATTACAACTTTAAAAGGCCTTTTCTTTTCCACAGTAGACTATGACTGACAACATCAGTCTACTTCCACATCAGTCCATCTTTAATTCTGCCTCTCTATTGGTCCGTCAGTGCGCCCTGCAACCTGAATAATTAATGCGGGAGGTATTTTGTAAAGCTAAAGGCCTGTAATCCTTGGTGTCAAATTCAAAATTAGTTCCTCCTGTATTATTAACATCCCCGAGGGCAACAGGTTAATGAGAGGAACTGAGATGGATGGAGATAGATAGATAGATAGATAGATAGATAGATAGATAGATAGATAGATAGATAGATAGATAGATAGATAGATAGATAGATAGATAGATAGATAGATAGATAGATAGATAGATAGATAGATCAAACTTTTACTTCCTTTACAAGCTCTCGTTCCTCTTTCACCTCAATGTTGCCTCATATGTAAACACTGTTAAACATTAACACTTCCCACAATGCACTTCATCTCAACCTGTGAGGAATCCAGTCTGATCTCACACAGTTGGAGAGCTGCACACACAGACACAGACACAGACACACACACACACACACACACACACACACACACACACACACACACACACACACACACACACACACACACACACACACACACACACACACACACACACACATACACACCAATAGGGGTAACAGTGGACCTGTCGCTCAATCCTGCCAAGAGGGGTATTTCGTTTACGCTATGTTGAAAAAACAAAAATGGAATATAAAATTCACTTTTGAGGTGTTTTACCATCGGTATTACTGAAAATGTGACTTTTAATCATTTTTAAAGATACTGCCAAGAGGGGACTTAGCGACATTTACCTATCAAAGAGGGGACCTCCACATACTGCAGTGGAGCTGTCTGTACCCATTCATTCACCTAATGACCCATTCATTCACCTAATGAGTCTTTGTTTACAACAATGACTTTCTCAGTTTCTTTTAAAAATGCATAATATAACTTTAGAGTTACCATTACTTATTTCAAAGTCTCTGTAATAGAAGTTTTATATAAAAACATATATATAAATAATAATGGCCACATTTAAGAGTAAATTATTCTTATTGAACTACATGCAATTCAGAAGTAACATGGCTGCATGCACTAATATCAAGTTCTGCAATATAAACAACAACATTTACTTTAAACCAGCTTTAATATAGATTAAGATAGATTAAGATAATTTGCTTGTCTGTCTTTACCCATCCATAAATGTGTTGCCTTTGTCATTCTTAGCAGTCCAAGAATGGACCTACTATCATCTCAGTTTTATATAGTTAAAATGCTCTAGACATTTGGTTTCAACCAATTATTAGGAAATAGGAATGCATTTTATTTATTGTTTTGCATTGGAGAAAAAAGGTCCACACTTGGTTTATGTGGAATGACAAAGGTCCACCGTTGGCTGGTATATAATGACACAAGTTCCCACTGAGATAGCACGGAGCGACATACACACCCACGCATGGGTGGATAAGCAGAAATTAGATAAATTGCTAAGTTTTAATTTTTAATCTAATCTAAATTTAACTCAAACATTTGTAACTATTACTATTAATACTGTTAATTACTACTAATCCACACAAAACACACTTACAGTAAAGTAGCACTGGTAAAGTTGTGATTGTGTTTTGTTTTTTAAACATGGGGTGTACTGTGAAAACTCATGGGCAATCTATCATGACACTTAGTTCATTTACATTGTATAAAAAGGTCCACACTTGGTTTATATGGAGTGACAGGGGCCCACTGTTGGTTGGTGCACAATGACACAGGTTCCCACTGAGATAGCACGGAGCGACATACACACTCCCATCATGTATGAATAAGAAAGAAATAAGCAAAAGTGATAGTTCAGGTCCATATGGAATGACAGGGGTCCACTGTTGGTTGGTGCACAATGACACAGGTTCCCACTGAGATAGCACGGAGCGACATACACACTCCATCATGTATGAATAAGAAAGAAATAAGCAAAAGTGATAGTTTTTAAGAGATTTTTTTCATCAAAACTTAACACATACATTTCTAATAAAGTAGCACCAATAATGTTGTAATTATTTTTAAATGTACGGTGTACTACTGCAACACACATCTCTACAGTCTTTATTTTCCTTGACTGCATTGTTATAGGAAAAATACTTGAATTAAAACTAAGGGTTGTAGGTCATTTTAATGTACTTGCATCATGAATCTGTATTCATAAGGATGTATTTTATTTACTGTTTTACATTACAGTAAAAGGTCCACACTTGGTCCATATGGAATGACAGGGGTCCACTGTTGGCTGGTACATAATGACACAGGTTCCCACTGAGATAGCACGGAGCGACATACACACTCCATCATGTATGAATAAGAAAGAAATAAGCAAAAGTGATAGTTTTTAAGAGATTTTTTTCATCAAAACTTAACACATACATTTCTAATAAAGTAGCACCAATAATGTTGTAATTATTTTTAAATGTACGGTGTACTACTGCAACACACATCTCTACAGTCTTTATTTTCCTTGACTGCATTGTTGTTATAGGAAAAATACTTGAATTAAAACTAAGGGTTGTAGGTCATTTTAATGTACTTGCATCATGAATCTGTATTCATAAGGATGTATTTTATTTACTGTTTTACATTACAGTAAAAGGTCCACACTTGGTCCATATGGAATGACAGGGGTCCACTGTTGGCTGGTACATAATGACACAGGTTCCCACTGAGATAGCACAGAGCGACATACACACTCCAGCATGGGTGGATAAGCAGAAATTAGATAAATGTATACGTTTTAAGATACATTTTAATCTAAATTAACAAACATTTGTAATTATTAATACACAACACAAACTCGCAAACACACATAAAGTAGCACTGGTAAAGTTGTCCTTGTAGTTTTTTGTTAACATGGGGTGCACTGTGAAAACTCAATGGCAACCTGACATGATACTTAAGGGAATATTTCAGTTATTGACATTTATGGATCAACAATAAAACATGTATGGGAAAATAAAGGAGGAGTTGAGGGGTCATCAGCTTGTCTGAGATACAAGGGATAATTCTTCTAGAGGATGGATTAACCTGATTACGTAATATGATAAACTACTGCAGCACATTTTTCTACAGTCTATCAAGTTTTCTGATCTACTGCAGTTTCATACTCCTTGACTGCATTGTTGTCATGAGAAAACTACTTTAAATAACTCAACTAAGGATTCAACGTGGTGTGATGGCCTAGAGCCACAAAGTGTTATTCTGTGGTCACCTAATATCCCATATAGCCTACTGTAGATGACGCTCTATGAGGGCCACATTGTCAGACTTCTACTTTTTAAAAGCGCTTGATTTCAATCAATTTGAATGTACTTGCATCCTAAATCTATATTAATAGGAATGCATTTTACTTATTGTTTTGCCTCGCAGAAGAAAATGTCCACTCTTGGTTTATATGAAATGACAGGGGTCCACCGTTGGCTGGTACAAAATGACACAAGTTCCCACTGAGTTAGCATGGAGTGACATACACACTCCATCATGGGTGAATAAAGAAGAAATAAGATAATTGAATGGCAGAAGAAAATGGTCTAATCTAAATACAATCTAATCTGTAGTGTTCTTTCTTTTAGCAAAGTGGCAATGTTGACGTTAACTTTTTGAAATGTGGGAATACAATAAGGAAAGCAATACTGTACCATCATCCTAGAGGATTGATTAACTTCACAAAGAATAAGGAGATAAGTCTGCTAGTGGATGGAATAACCCCAAAAAGACCACTTTTGAACTAAAACCAAAAAAAGGTCACCATTTAATAGGTCAGAGCCTCCAATTGGATAATTACTGCATGTATGATTATGTTTCAGCTATGTTTCAACTTATTTAACCCTAACTGATGCAGTCTCATTTCCTCAACAACCATGTCAGAAAACGCATCCTGTGGTAGAGGAGAAGATGTTATTCTGTTTCACAAGGGTCAAATTATTGACGTTCATCAAGCAAATAAAACTATCTAAAGAGATTGCTGAGACTAACATTGCTTTAAGAACTGTCAAACACATAATTTAAAACTGGAAGGATAGTGGGGAACCATCATCTTCAAAGAAGAAATGTGGTCCAATGTGACCACAGATATAAAGTGTGGGACTTTTTTTTGGACGGGCAGTGTATATTGCAACCCAAATTTCCACTCACCAAAGTATTAGCTCTACTTGAGTTCATGAATACCTGTCTTCGTTTTTGTTGTGGGCAAAAATATGCAAACTAAAGCTTTATTTGTGGGGGGGGTTCTGAATATTACACACTGTATCACACAGTCATACATGTTTATTAGGGGTGTAACGATATACACAAGTCACGGTTCGGTACGTACCTCGGTTTTGAGGTCTCGGTTCGGTTCATTTTCGGTACAGTAAGAGAACCAAATGCAAAACATAATTTTGCTTATTGTTTATTAGGATTTTTTTCTAAACCAAATGTATGTTTTAGTCAAATGTAATTCTTTTACTCACCTACTAATGTTATGTGCATTGTCCCTGATACAAATAAACTTATAAACTTATTAAACTTAACTGTATGAATAAAATATAAAGCTACTTAAACCATTATACAAAATATGAAAAAAATGTACTGTTGTAAAGTGCTGCCTAATAAGTTCAATACATTATTCTCAAATTAACATAAAATGTGAATTAGAAAAACTTCTCACACAACATTTTTTTTTTTTTTAACATGTGAACGGACTGACCATAGGGCAATGTGGGCAAATGCCACAACAGCTGCCTGACGATGCAACCGTTCGGCCGCGAAAAAAAATAAATGAATGAATGAATAACGCAGATCATCACGATGGCACAGTGCGTAGTGTCAACACATACGCCTGCTGTTACCGCATCTGCAGCAGCAGATCCACAGGTGCCGGGAGCTCATGGACACAGCCAGACAGAGAGAGAGAGAGACGGGCGGGCGGACGGACGGAGGGAGGGACAGGTAGACAGATAGAGAGGAGAGAGGAGCCACAGCCCTCACCTCCACTCTTCCTACAAGCAGGAAGGCTCTTCAAGTCTGTTTACTCGCTAGCGGTAGCATTAACATTAGCGGTAGCATTAGCAATAGCCACCATTGGGCGGCACGTGTAGCTGCAGGCGGACTGTAAACACACACAACTTCTGTACCGAATCTCAACGCTGTGCCGAACCGAACGCCCCGTACCGAATCGGTTCAATACGAATAAGCCTGTGCATTTTCCTGTGTTCAATACAAATACATGTACCGTTACACCCCTAATGTTTATAGATCAAATTGGTGTGGAAATATAATTGAAGGTTGTCAAAAGGTATTGTTACAAAGGACTGGCGAGTTTACATTAAGTGGAAGGCACACAATAAATCTACAAATAGTAGAATGTCATTCTGATTCAGTAATTGATTTGTTACACATTTTGGTTGCTTCTTAATGATTTTTTTAATGTTTCAGTACCCAGCTAATATATAAAAGCTATATTCCTTACTATCTATGTATATACCTTGTAGGCACTTGCAAGTGTGTATACACAGTGTTTTATAAAGCTGAATGTTTTTTGTCACATCACATCCACCCCGACACTTTAGAGAGCTTCTGTCCTGATGCCGTGTTTGCTTGTTCTGACCCGAAAACAAAATGTGTTGTTTGGGTCAGAAACATGCTCATTTACAAAGGAAAAAAAGCAAAATCGGTTAGCAGAATCATTAAGCAGGCCCGCACACGATCCCAAGGAAATGATCAAGTGGGAACCAGTTCTGAAGAGGAACCGGTTCTCGATTCCCACCCCTAGACTTCAGTCTATGATGTGGACACAAAAACAGTCCTCTCCATTGAAGTAGTGAAGTCATCAACACTCTTGTATTTCACAGATCCTAACTCTACCTATACTCTCAACTCTAAATGTGGAACTGGCTTCTGAGAAGTGAGTGAATGGGTTTTAAATCTGTGCCAGACGACTTGTGTCAGTCCTTGACTGTCGGCAGTGTGGGGGATGGTTTCTTGTAGCTGACGATGGTCGTTAGCAACTCTGAGGCGCAACCTGGAAAAGACTAACATCCTTCAGCCAAGATCTTATGTTCCAAATCAGACTAAGAGAGACATTGGAATTCCCTAGTCTTAGGTTGGCCATGTAAAGAATGGGTGTCCCAGCAATAATCTACCATGTCAAGTATTTGATGAGTTTTGTAAAGGTGTGTGATGCCTTGTGATAAATGTAATATTTGGATCTACCATTGTGTGCCAGTAGAAATATTGTCTGGGAACAACAACTAAACATGGCAGCAGAAATTAATATTAATCAGATTGCCAGAGATACAGGTGATAAATCAGATGGATGGAATAACCCCAAAATACCCACTGTTGAACTACTGCAAAATTTGTACTCTCCAAACTATAAGCTCTACTGGAGTTCATGTATACCTGTCTGAATGTTTTTGGTCCACAACAAAAATGAAAAGCTAAATTTATGGTTTATGGGTTTTTTTTTCTGTATATTATAGACTGTATCACATAGTCATACACATCTATAGATGGAATTGGTGTACACATTGAAACCTAGTTTAAAGTTCTCAAAAGGTACAGGACTGGCACAGAATCAGAAAGTTTACATTAAGTGGGAAGTACACAATAAAAGTTGTATTCAGTTCACACTGGTACAGAAATAGGTCTGACTGCTTTCAGGATGTGTGGATTGTACATTCAACAACCTTATTCATAGCATCTGAAGTGAAATATAAACTAATTCATTGAATTGTGTTCAGAAGATGGCAAAACGTGTTACCTAATTGTTTATTTTTTAAGTGACTCATTTGTTACACATTTTAGTTATTTCCTAATGATTCTTTTTTTTGTTTCAGTACCCAGACACAAGTGTGTACATTCCTTACTATTTATATATATAAATAGTATAACCTTGTGCATGTTGTAGGAAGCAAAGCAACTTCATTGCATTTACACACAGTTTTGTAAGTAGTGTTAAACATATGGGGTTTCGGTCTACAATGTGGACACAAAAAACATTCCTCTACATTGAAATAGTTAAGTCACCAGGACTCATGTATTTCACAGATCCTAACTTTAAGGTAGAGTTGTTGAACAGGGATCTGAGAAGTGAGTGAATGGAGTAAGGGGTTTGAATCTGTGCCAGATGACCTGTGTCAGTCCTTGAGTGTAGGCAGTGTGGGGGATGGTTTGTCGTAGCTGACGATGGTCGTTAGGCATTTTCAGGTTGGGCTCCAGAGTTTCTACCTTCTTTCAGCCAACATCTTATATCCAAATCAGACCGACTGAGACAAGCATTCCCAGGTCCCAGGTTGTCCATGTGCTACCCACGAACCTATGGCCTTTGGTGACTCAACTTCTCTGGCAACTGTTAAGAGTGGGTGTACCAGCAATATTACATTTTGTGTAAAGAATCGTCAGTTCTTTGATGAGTTTTGTGAAGGTGTGTAATGCCCTGTTATAATATTTTGTGACAGGGCCTTTATATGAGCTACCATTGTCTGCTAGTATGCTGTCTGGAAACAACACCTTAACATGGAATAAGAAATTAGGATTCATCACATTGTCAGAGATACAGGGAATAAGTCAGTGTATGGATGAAATAACCCCCAAAAGATCTACCATTCTCTGCCAGAAAACATTTCTAAGACCTTGGTCATTTCCAGGTTGGGCTTCAGAGTTGCTAATGACCATCATCAGCTACAAGACACCATCCCCCACGCTGCCGCCAAGGACTGACAAAAATCGTCTAGCACAGATTCTCTCACTCCGTTCACTCACTTCTCACAGAAGCCAGTTCTACATTTCTACATTAGAGTTAGGATCATAAAGAGAAGTGCAAATGCAACTTCATTAGAAATGTTTGTATTAAGTCTTAATGAAAGTTTCCCCATTAGAGCTATCAATTTTTCCTATTTTTTCTCATTCATACATACTGGAGGGTGTATGTCGCTCCATGCTTGATTGAAATCACATGCTTTTCTCAGTGAAAAATTAATAGACTGTAGCAATGTGTGTGGCAATAGTTTAATATAGGGACTTTGTGAGATTAATCCATCCTCTGAATGAAGTATCCCTTGTATCTCTGACTAACTGATGATTCCCCATTCCCTCTGTATTTTCCCACGGATATCAAATTGTCATATATCAGTACCACTTTGATGGCAGTGTTGGGAAGATTACTTTGGAAATATTGTTGGTTACAATTACAAGTTACCCTGTTGAAAATGTAATAGTAGTGTAAGTTAAATATTTCAATTATTTCATCAAAGTAATGTAACTAATTACATTTGATTACATTTTAATTACTCAATCTTAATTTTGAATGAATGCTCTCAACTTTTAACAATTGTCACACTTTCAGTCCCAACGGTTAACCTTTCAGCAGTACTTAAGACAACATCAAGACAATATAATAATAGACTCCACAAGATACCTCTTTTTACTGTGAGAACAACTGTATTATACTTTACATTAGGCCCATAGACACATAAGGTCAGGGTATAGCTGTAACTCTTCAGATTCGACATTGACAGTTTAGATGTCAACAACATCTCCATGGCTGGCAAACACTCTTTGTACCACACCAGTGTTCCCCAATAGTATGATATTCACAACAACAAGCAATTAGCCTAATAACAGTACAGCAAGAGGCATACAGCTATGCATGGCATCCATACCATTAGTACAGATTTTTAAACCCAACTGCAAAATGCATTAAATTTAGATTTAAAATGTTTATTAAAACTGGAGTGTGGATGTCGCTCTGTGCTATCTAATGGCGCATTTCCACTAGCACAGTACAACAATGTGGCCCTCATAGAGCGTCATCTACTGTATATGGGATATTAGGTGACCACAGAATAACACATGGCTCTGGGCCATCACACCATGTTGAATCCATAAATGTCAATAACTGAAATATTCCCTTAAGTATCATGACAGGTTGCCATTGAGTTTTCCCTTTTCCCGAGTTTGTGTTGTGTATTAACAATTACAAATGTTTGTATTAAATTTAGATTAAAATGTATCTTAAAACTTATACATTAATCTAATGTCTGCTTATCCACCCATGCTGGAGTGTGTATGTCACTCTGTGCTATCTCAGTGGGAACCTGTGTCATTATGTACCAGCCAACGGTGGACCCCTGTCATTTCATACAAACCAAGAGTGGACATTTTCTTCTGTGAGGCAAAACAATAAGTAAAATGCATTCCTATTAATATAGATTTAGGATGCAAGTACATTCAAATTGATTGAAACCATGCGCTTTTAAAAAGTAGAAGTCTGTGGCCCTCATAGAGCGTCATCTTCAGTAGGCTATATGGGATATTAGGTGACCACAGAATAACACTTTGTGGCTCTAGGCCATCACACCATGTTGAATCCTGAGTTGAGTTATTTAAAGTAGTTTTCCCATGACAACAATGCAGTCAAGGAGTATGAAACTGCAGTAGATCAGAAAACTTAATAGACTGTAGAAAAGTGTGCTGCAGTAGTTTATCATATTACTTAGTCAGGTTAATCCATCCTCTAGAAGAATTATCCCTTGTATCTCAGACAAGCTGATGACCCCTCAGCTCCTCCTTTATTTTCCCATACATGTTTTATTGTTGATCCATAAATATCAATAACTGAAATATTCCCTTAAGTATCATGTCAGGTTGCTGTTGAGTTTTCCCTCCATGTTTAAAAAAAAACTATAATGACAACTTTACCAGTGCTACTTTATGTGTGTTTGCGAGTTTGTGTTGTGTATTAATAATTACAAATGTTTGTATTAAATGTAGATTAAAATGTATCTTAAAACTTATACATTAATCTAATGTCTGCTTATCCACCCATGCTGGAGTGTGTATGTCGCTCCGTGCTATCTCAGTGGGAACCTGTGTCATTATGTACCAGCCAACAGTGGACCCCTGTCATTCCATATGGACCAAGTGTGGACCTTTTACTGTAATGTAAAACAGCAAATAAAATACATCCTTATGAATACAGATTCATGATGCAAGTACATTAAAATGACCTAAAACCCTTAGCTTTAATTCAAGTATTTTTCCTAGAACAACAATGCAGTCAAGGAAAATAAAGACTGTAGAGATGTGTGTTGCAGTAGTACACCGTACATTTAAAAATAATTACAACATTATTGGTGCTACTTTATTAGAAATGTTTGTGTTAAGTTTTGATGAAAAAAATCTCTTAAGAACTATCACTTATTTCTGCTTATTTCTTTCTTATTCATACATGATGGAGTGTATGTCACTCCATGCTAACTAAGTGGGAACTTGTGTCATTATGCACCAACCAACAGTGGGCCCCTGTCATTCCATATGGACCAAGTGTGGACCTTTTTCTGTAATGTAAAACAGCAAATAAAATACATCCTTATGAATACAAATTTATGATGCGAGTACATTAAGATTACCATAAACCCTAAAACCCTCTATTAAAAGAATTGCAGACAGTAGAAATGTGTGTTGCAGTAGTACACCCTACATTTAAAAAATAATTACAACATTATTGGTGCTATTTTATTAGAAATGTTTGTGTTAAGTTTTGATGAAAAAAATCTCTTAAGAACTATCACTTTTATTTTTCTATAAAATTTTTATTTATTTATTTTCTATTTCCTTCTTATTCATACATGATGGAGTGTGTATGTCACTCCATGCTAACTAAGTGGGAACTTGTGTCATTGTGCACCAACCAACAGTGGGCCCCTGTCATTCCATATAAACCAAGTGTGGACCTTTTTCTGCAATGTAAATCAACTAATAATTCCTATTAATACAGATTGAGAACACATTGTAAAATTGAAACCCTGTGCTCAAAAAAACTGAACAAGCAACAATAGCAAGGTCAATTATTGTTAATGTTTGATCAGAATTCAACAGAAATGATCTAAATGACTATCTTAATTCTAACATAGTTATGGATGTTAAATTGTTTCAATATTTTAAAATTTCTATTATACCTAATACAGTAGTGAGTTTAAACTTAAGACATCCATGAAAACAGAACCGTTATATTTTGTTACAAAGAATAACAAATAATGTTTCAAGGTAGTGGTTTGTGCACTAAGGAGCCTGTTTGATAGCCTCTCTACAGTCTGAAAGGCTGCTGGGTCTGCAAGTCGTTCACACCTTGGTGGAGTGTAAGAAACGACGTGTGTGAATGGTGTGTGAATGAGCCATTAAAAACCCTGCTCCAGCCTGCCGGGGCACTGCTGAATATGGTATTTTACACACACACACACTCAGGTCCCCTCTTGGCAAAAGTTGAAAAAATTAACCAGAAGGGTTTTCACATGATTTTAACTTGATTTAAAGCATGTCAAACAGGGGACCTAAAAAATGTCCCCTGTTTGCTGCACGGTCCCCTGTTGGTGAATGTGTAACGACGCCGAAGTCCCCTCATAGATAGTAACAACAGTGCACACACACACACACACACACACAAATATTTTGTCTGAAAACATCCTTTTTAGTTCCTGGAGACAGTTTGTCAGACAGGAAGATGGAGTGGATTACGTGTATGGGATTACATTAATCTGATTACACGGAGATGAAGACTGTGATCAATTATTAAAGTCATCAGTTTCTCTGTGCCTTTGAAACAACAGATAATTGCTGATAAGCAGTGTGAATCTGAATACATGATGTCACCATGCAAGTGGATGTAGACTGTGGTGTGTGTAAGTATAAACATGCACCTGTTCAAGATTTAGATATTTAGTGTTGATCTGAACAAAGTTTATTACAGTAAAATCTAACATAGATAACAACCGTTAATATCATGCTATTTAAGGGTTAATAAAGCAGAGTGATTGCTATGGATTAGGGAAAAAGTATTTGGTCCGGAGTGTTGAGGAAGTGAACATAAATAATCTCAATATCTTGATATTCCTCAGTTACATCCAGTCACTTGACTTGACTAATATCACACAATATTAGACACATTGATTTCCTGACATACAACATAAAGATCTGGTGTAGCTGTAGCAGGACGGGTTTTGTTGATCTCTGACAAAAAGAAAAAGAAAAAAGAAAAAGAAGAATCCCATGTGAACCTCCTTTTGTCTGCAGCACCTGAATGCCTCGCAGCCTTGGGTGACACAACGATAAATTGTTGAATATATCAGAATCATAATTCTGACTCACACTGTGTGTGTGAGCTATAGTCAAGAGACAGATTTATGTTAGTTGTGTTCATCTCTTAAATAAAAATGTGCTACCTGAGATCCACGTCGCTGTCCGTGGCGTTCGCTGCTCCAAGGACTCTGGGATTGTATTGATTCTCAGACAAACGCTGACAGCAGCCTTGTGTTGGAGACAGACTTGGTTTTATACAGCTCAGACATTTTTATTTAATTAAAATCAAGCACTAAACTCCCATTATTCAGTGGTTTACAGTTAGTGAAGGAGAAACACATTATACTTACTGGAACTTTTGCAAAGTAAATATTTATTAAGTATATTAAACTAAATACGTTTCATATGAAAGAAAACTTTTTACTGAGTTGTTTTTCTGACTCTGCTTTAGTGGTTAATTCTTTCCTGCTATACTTTTCAAAATAAAAGTCGGTGTGTATGCAGACCTATATGTGCTAAAGCAGGGGCGACCAATCAAAGGGCAGCTGTGGCTCAAGAGGTAAAGCGGATTAGAAGATCGGTGGTTTGATCCCCGGCTCCACTAGTCCACATGTTGAAGTACCAAGACACTCACCCCTGATGTATCATCAGTGTGTGAATACATAGATATCAAGTGCAATATGTATATATTTCACAAGCCCCTGTCAGTCCCACATTGTTGTTTTTGGGGGAAACCTGTATGAATGAATGAACATAGCACTATAACATTATTTCTCTCTAGTGGATCATTTTTTTAATGAAACCTGAACCTGAGTTTGAAGGCACAAAAACAGACATATACATACAACTGATGTGTCTGGGGCGCAAATCAGACGATTTACAGTAATCAGTCAGAACCCTCTAAATATCATGCTAATAAAGACTTGTAATGTGTAACTATATAATTTAATAGAAATGTTAGCTCCTTCCTGATTTTGGTTTCAAAACAAAAATGTGTTTATTCACACGCCTGGGTCCAGTGTTTGGTCCTGTGTCAGAGAGCAGAGAGACGAGTCTGAGTCTGAGTGACCGTTGGACAAGACGGAGGCATGAGAGACCGGGAAGACTCCCTCAGGGATAAAACAGAGAAGAGAGAGGGGGAGGGGGGTCGACAACTACGCTAGAACAAGGTAATATGGAGGACAGAGTGGTCCGGAGAACAAAGGAGTTCATAGCTGTCATACGTTTTCTTTTTTTGTAGTTCTACCCATTCTTTTGTCTGAGGGACAACTGTAAGAGCCAGGAGGCCCAGAGCAGCAGCTGGCAGGTAGGAAGAGAGGGAGAGGAGGAGAGGGGCAGAGGGGGGGGGGGGGGATTGGGTAAGTGAGAGACATTCGACAAAGGGAGAGGGAGGGAAAGGGGTAAGAGAGAGAGAGAGGGAGTGATAGATAGATGGATATAAAGCTGAAACGAGTGGAGAGGCCACACACTGGAATCACAGGTTCAACTACATCTGTATCAGAAGGAAACGTGAAGAAAATGATGAGACAACACTTAAAATGAAATGTCTTACATAAATAACCTATACAGTATATAATAATGAATGTTATGGGAACAACATTTATGTGCAATGATGCCGATCATCAACGGTTTTATCTTTCTGTAGTGTTATAACACAGGTATATGACACGCACACACGCACGCACACGCTCACACACACGCTCACACACACGGTCTCAGTTAACCAGAGAGTCAATAGGCTGCAGACAGACAAGTGTGATTACAGCAGATACTGTTGCCCAGTGGTTTCTGTCTTTGGATGGAAGTAGAAATAATGAAGGGAGAGAGGAGGTAGACAGAGAGGGAGAGAGAGAGAGAGAGAGAGGGGTGGTGACAAAACGATAGAAAGTTTGTCCTCTTTTGTCTCAGTGTCTCTGTAAAGTGAATCGTCAGCTTGTGGCACAAGGTCAAACATCAGCTGTTGAGTTTATTTAGACACTTTCAGAAGTTTTTTTTTTTCTTTTTTCAAGTTTCTTACATCTTTAGTCACGAAACCAACCGAATACCTCCTCGTCCTACATGTTGCACATCCCTTGTTTCTATTGTGTAATCAGATTTAGAAAAACTGAAGTCACCATTATCATGTGCGTAAATTACTTTCTTCTATGTATGTTTGTTTTCATCACCAGTGCAACTATTGTGACCATCTGTAACTGAATAATCCTGTAAATTTCAGGCTGCTTAATTAAGTTCTGAAATATAAGCTTAAACTATTTATGATGTTTGTCTGTCTCTTATGTTCACTTGGTGTATTTGTCTTCTTTCTGTTAAATATTTACTTGAAATTTCCACCAGTGTTTGATGTTGCTGTGATTTTTCTTTGTGGATGAAACATTTTTATGTTCAAGATTCATCAGATAAACATAGAGCTGAGTTAACATTATTATTTATTATTATAAAAAAAACACATTACTGTGTCGCACTAGTGAAAGAACTGAAACTGAGAACTGAGCTCCTTCCTCGTGTTTATTCGGTGTTAGTTTGATCTCCTCTGGCTGAAAGTGCTGCAGCTGCTCAGTGAGATGAGTCAGTTTACTTTGCAGAGAACAAACAGGAGCCAACAGGTTTTTGATTGTTGCTAATTCACAAAAAGAGAGAGATCAGGTTTAACTGATAAACTCAGACTCAGCAGTTTCTCGACATGAGACTCAACTTGAGGAGATAATTTGGTCCTGAGTGACACGACACATCCTGATACTTTTACTTAGTTCCCCATAAAACATGATGTATATTAACACAATAGAAAAAAAGGTTCTCTGAGGTTTTAAAGTCACAAATTTGCAGGAAAAAAAACTCAACAATGTGCGTATGTTTTTATGACAGTGAAGGAAACACACCTGCAAGATTTTATCAAACTCTATATTTTCAGTTGGAGCTCAGCAGTATCTCAATGTCATCAAGGAAGGAAGGAAGGAAGGACAAAGGGAAAGATGGAAGGAAAGAAGGAAGGTAAAAGGGAAAGAAAGATAGAAGGAGGGAGGGAACATATTGGGTCAAAAAGGAAGGAAGAAGTAAGGATAAAGGGAAGGAAGGAAGGAAGGGTTGTGGAAAGAAGGAGGGGAAAAGGAAGGAAAGAAAGATGGACAGAGGGGGAGGGAGGGAGGGAGGGAACAGATTTGTTTAAGGAAGGTAGAAGAAGGAAGAAAGATGGAAGGGAAAAGGGAAGGAAAGAAAGATGGAGGGAGGGAACAGATCAGAATCAAAAGAGGAAGGAAGAAGAAGTGAGGATGGAGGTAAAGAAGGAAAGAAGGAAGGAAGGAATGGAAAAAGGATTGTGCAAAGAAGGAAGGGAGAAAGGAAGGAAAGAAGGAAGGATGGAGGAAGGGAACAGATTGGGTCAGACAACAGGATGGTTAAGTTTGTTTTTCTACCCTAATATGTCGTCATAGCACAGTGTCACCTTCTCATGCATGGAAAACAAAAACATCACATGCACACATGTACAGTATAAACACACACAGCCTCAGTCTGGACCGCTGACTGTGTGACACAACAACAGATGTCATGGCAGCTTTGACTCCTCAATAGAGGGAAGATTTATTCACGGCACAGAGGCTTTAAAGAGTTGGAGAGAATGCAGAAGACACACATAGTACAGGCACGTGCACACACACACACACACACACACACACACACTGGTTGTTCTAGGTCACCAATGAGGAGATTACAAATATACAATAGACTATCATTCATCTCCTGGTTGGACCCTGACCTTGGCTTCTGTCCTCAGTCGTGCCCAATTAACACATTTTTAGACTGAAAATTTGTCCCCAACACACACAAACTCACACGTACTACACACTTACTACACACATACTACTCCACACAAGACATGTGCACGATGCTGGCTTGATACAGCAGTTTGAAAAAGAGCATCTTTGGCTCGAAACGTCACGCTATTAAAATCCTCTTAAGGGAGCTCCTTTGGTGTGCGGGTATTTTCTTTCTTTGTCTCTAGTTTTTCCTTTTTATCCAGCACCCTATCCCAACTGGGCCCACCTGATGTGCATGTCTTTTTTACAATTTTACCACGATGCTGGCAGGAAAACATAAAAGTGATAAACACTTGTATAAATAAGGACACGTATAGTAGTCCAGTAATTTTGAGCCAAAATGGGGGTCAACCTTGAACAATTTGCAAAAAAAGCCCCAAAGATCCCATTAGGGGAAAGTTTAGAAAAAGACAAAAATATAGCCCATTCATAGAACTATTAATTATTTTTCTCATGTGAATCAGGTAAAATATTTCACCTTTAGATATCTCCATGAAAATCACCTATTGTAGTTGATTACTTACGATTGAACAAGACATTTTCATGTGCTATACCAAATGTTTAGATCTAGTGTTGTATGTATGCAAATTAGCCATACATTAATTATATTATGCACTGTTTTCTCATGTTAACACAGAATTAAAAAAAAAAATAAAAAAATTTGTTTGTCATAAAAGGATAGTTCAACATTTTGGCAAAGTGGCCCATTGCCATAATCCCTACAGTATAGTCTTAGCAGTATAGGTTTGTTACCTTTATTTGTCGGTGCAAGCTATTTTTAGAACGGCAGAGCTCAGAGCTACGCTACGGAGGCTAATAGGATTTCTTGGTTTCCCTCATCAAACTCATCAAATTCACAATCCAACAACTCCAAATTGCTCTGGTGGACAAGTTGTTACGGGACAGAGTTGTTTTCGAGGTAAATACAGAGACTGCTTGCTGAAAAACTGTCCCTGAAGGCAACGCACATCAGTGGTTTTGCATGAATTACCTCTAAAACAACTGTCTTGTAACGCTCCGTTGTTATCTCATAGCGTGGTGAATGTGCAGGTCACAACTTGTCCACGACAGCGTTTTGGAGTTGTTGGATTGTGTATTTGATGAGTTTGATGAGGGAAACCAAGAAATCCCTTAGCCTCCGTAGCGTAGCTCTGAGCGGCTCTGCTCCGCTGTTCTAAAAATAGCTTGCACCGATTAAAGGTAATGAACCTACTGCTATAGGGACTATAGTGATTATGGCAATGGGCCAATTTCCCAAAATGTTGACCTATCCCTTTAATGTAAGTAATCAACTCAGTAATTTTCATGGAGATATCTAAAGGTTAAAAATTTTACTCTATTCACATGAGAAAAATAATTAATATGCGTATGAATGGGCTATATTTAGGTCTTTTACAAAACGTTCTTTTTTCCCCCTCATTCAGGACATGTTGAGGATACAAAAAAACTGTACTATGAAGGTAGATGGGGAAAAGACACTCGTACTGACACACACACACACACACACACACACACACACACACACACACACACACACACACACACACACACACACACACACACACACACACACACACACACACACACACACACACACACACACTGAGCGGTAAACAAACATGATGCCCACTGCCCTGTTTGTTTGTGCCCTGTTCTCATGCATACAGCTGACTGTGTGTGTGTGTGTGTCTGTGTGTGTGTCGCTGCCAGTGCCAGTGCTCCATTCACTTACACCAGGCAGCCTCAAACACTCAATCACCCGTTTATCTCGGCATGTCTTACCCCAGACACACACACACACACACACACTTACACTGACCAGGCAGATGGTTGTGCCACCCCTGCCAAAGCAGTGTGACACACACACACACACATACACACACAAATAAAGGGGAGGGGACCGTCTGTTTCAGCTGCCTCTCCTTGTCACAGAGAGTTGGCATCGGCCGTGTCCACCATCAATCCATCACTCCTCTCACTCGCTCGCTCACTCTCCCTGTGGGAAACCCCTTTCATGCCCACCTGTTACAGTTATATACAAGTGAACATAACGGCGTGTAAATAACAGAAATCCCATCCCTCTAAAGAAAGGATGTAGAGTTGAAGAAGCACCGGTCGGAGGTACACTGAAAACCGTCATTGTTTACATGTGTTTTTGCCAGTGTGCACATAAAGGATGCACATTCATCCTCTAAGGTAAATGTTTCTAATGACAACATAGGTTCTGTTAAGTGTCTTGTTTGACATCTCATCATGGCTGTGAAAAAAAGAAAAACGTAAACACAATAAACAGTGAGATCTACATCCAGCTGTGTGATAAAATGCCAGTTAACAGCAGTGGCAGTATACAATAACTGCCTCCATTCACTGTGTTCACTACCAGTTGCAGAGGTGCACTGGCCAGAAGCAGCACAGGCACATATTGATGTCTGGCTGTTCCTGCATTGGCACACGAGCGCTGACTGGCTCTGGTTGTAAATTGTGTGCTTCAGCAGCGTCCAGTATGGAGGTCATTTCTAGAGAGCCCATGGGCCGGGCTGAATGGTTGTGTTTGTTAATTTGATGGTGCATTTGGATGCAGTGAGCAAAACATAAAAAGGTAAAGGGTTGAAGGAAAAGATGGAGGGATGTGTGAGTGAATGAAGCAGGTGAAAGAGAGAGGGGACTGGAGAAGGACAGAGGCTGAGAGGGAGGAAAGAGAGCAAGAGCAGATAAATTAGTAGGAGAAATGTAGCGGTTGAAATGTACGATGGCCTAGAAGCTCAACGCACAAGAGTTTAAGAAAATACCTGCAAATTCAAAACATAAAACATATCTTTATCACTTAAAGGGATAGTTCAACATTTTGTCAAATTGGCCCATTGCCATAGTTTTAGCAGTAGGTTCGTTACCTTTAATTGTCGGTGCAAGCTATTTTTAGAACGGCGGAGCAGAGCCGTGAGCTGCTCAGAGCTACGCTACGGAGGCTAATAGGATTTCTTAGTTTCCCTCATCAAACTCATCAAATACACAATCCAAAAACTCTGACCTGCACATTCACCACGCTATGAGATAATAATGGAACATTACGAGACAGAGTTGTTGTTTTGTCCTTTAAGACACTGAGACTTTTATTTTGAAGAGTGAGCTTTTATTTTGATACGGTTTGTTGAACATTTCCTCTGTTACCAGCTAACTTCCTGTGCTAACAGCTAATCACTTCTGCTAACAGCTAACCACTGCATGGAAGCAGGCTAATCTGCTTGATATCCACATCTCTTGTGTTGTGAACGCCATGGAGGCAATGTTGTAAGTAATTTCGCGGTAGATAATGAACAAATAATAATAAATATAGTGGGTTAATGTTGAAATACATATTTACAAAGATAATATTATGTTGTAATTAAGAACAATAATTCAAATGTGTATGTACATTGGGCTAGACTTGTGAATAAGCTCACGTCGTGAATGTAACAGTTTTCTATGTTGTTTATTACAGTTTTCACTCTGCCTGTGTGAGATGGTAAAGAGCCACAGTAAAAGAGGACAAAAAAGCTTACTACGACTCCTCATCATTTCTTGCAAAACACGAGTTTACCTGGTTGTATAGCTCCAGTTGCTACACTGGAGTGAGGACAACACAGTGAAAAAACAGAGAACACTGGCTCTACGCAATGCGGCGAGATGGATGCAAAGCAAACCGACAAGGTTACAGTGGTGAGCAAGCACAGTTCACGGTCATCAACGTCATCGACTAGCTCATTAACACGAGCGCGTGCTAAAGCGGAAGCAGCTAAAGCACGTCTTGCATTTGCGGACCAAGAAGCTCAAGCTAAAATAGAGAGAGCTGCTAAAGAAGCTGAATATCAGAAGGAGATTGCAGCTAAAGAATCGGAAGCAAAGCTGGAAAAAGCAAAAAAGGATGCTGAGTTGGAAAAGCTCGCCGTGCAGAAGGAGGCAGCGGCTGCTGCCGCTGAAGCAGCCGTGTGGGAAGCGGCTGATGCAATGGAAAATTGTGATGTTATAGATGAGGCAGGACCATCTGAAGCAGACAAAATGGAGCGAACTAGGAACTATGTCGAGTCCCAAATGTCCGCCCAAGCCCAAGAGCAACGCGTTGTGCAGCCTAGCCCCCCAATATATCCGGCCCCTATTATTTTTAGTGAGTCACGGCATGCTCACGTCACTAACTACCCTGCATCAGCCCACGATGGCTATAGTGATGTGTATGCGCCACGAGCTATTAAGGTGGAAAACAAGGCTCCATACGGAGAATATGACCAACGGAGAAATCCAAGACCACGTTACTCTGACATGAATGAGTCAGCACGGCCCTTCCATTCACAGTTTAGGCCACCACCAAGCCCCAATAGACCTGCAACTGAAAACCTGGCACAGTACTTAGCTCGGCGTGATTTGCTAAGTTCAAGTTTATACAAATTTGATGACAAGCCTGAAAACTATCGCGCTTGGAAGTCATCATTCAACAACGCAACTCAAGGGTTAGAACTCTCAGCTACAGAGGAATTGGACTTGATGACCAAATGGCTTGGAAGGGAATCCAACGACCATGTCAAACGTCTACGGTCAGCACTAACGGACCCAGCCAAAGCCCTCAACAAGGCTTGGGAACGGCTCCAGGTATGTTATGCAGCACCTGAAAGGATCGAAAAGTCTCTTTTCAACCGACTTGACAATTTCCCAAGACTTTCAGCAAAAGAACATGTGAAGCTACAAGAACTAGCAGATTTGCTAATGGAACTACAGTGTGCCAAGGAGGATGGCTACCTCACAGCTTTGACTTACCTGGACACTGCACGTGGGATTGAACCCATAGTGGCAAAACTTCCTTATGGGCTTCAAGAAAGATGGATGTCGGAGGGTTCAAGGTTCAAGGAAGAAAATTATGGACGATTTCCTCCATTTGACTTCTTTGCTGGGTTTGTACGCTATGAAGCACAGAAAAGGAATGACCCGAGTTTTGCTCTGTCAAGTGCTACTAACCCACCTGTTAAGCCTGAGAAATTCTCCTTTAAGGGGACGAGGAACCCCATCACAGTTCATAAGACAGATGTTGTCTCAACAGGCTCGAGCACAAGCAGTCGTGAGAAAAGCATCAGCGACCCAAACAGAAGCTGTCCAATTCATGGCAAACCTCACCCCCTCAAGCGGTGCAGAGCTTTCAGAGCCAAGAACCTAGAAGATAGGAAGACCTTCCTCAAAGAAAGAGGAATTTGTTTCAAATGTTGCAGCTCAACCACTCATATGGCCAAGGACTGCCAAACCGCCATCAAATGTATGGAGTGTGATAGCACCAAACATGACTCTGCTATGCATCCAGGCCCTGCACCTCAAGTCGAGGCCCCTTCAACTCCACCCCATGATGGCGGGGAGGGAGAAGAAAGCGACAACACTAAAGACGTTGTCAACTCCAGCTGCACCGAAATATGTGGCACAGGACAAGTTGGTCGTTCATGTTCAAAGATTTGCCTCGCGAAGGTGTATCACAAAGGTCAACCAGACAAAGCTATCAGGGCCTACGTCATCCTGGATGACCAAAGTAACCGATCTCTGGCAAAATCTAGTTTTTTCAAGCTGTTCAACATCAAGGGCGAACCTTGCTCTTACTATCTAAGAACATGTTCTGGTACAATGGAAACATCTGGCCAGAAGGCTGAGGACTTTGTGATTGAGTCGCTCAATGGGAAGGTCACAATCCCTCTCCCACCACTCATCGAGTGCAATGATATACTCGACAATCGGTCCGAAATTCCAACGCCTCATGCAGCTCTACATTACCCACATCTTGTGAAAGTAGCACAGCACATCCCAGAAGTTGATCCTGCCGCTGAGATCCTACTGCTACTTGGTAGGGACATAATCAGAGTGCACAAGGTACGGGAACAAGTTAACGGCCCTCACCACGCTCCTTTCGCCCAACGCCTAGACCTAGGTTGGGTGTTGGTTGGAGAAGTCTGCTTGGGGAATGCACACAAGCCAACTGTCAGCTCTTTCAAAACAACTGTGCTAGACAATGGCCGGCCTTCATTCCTCCAACCCTGCACAAACTTCTTACACATCAAAGAAAGAATCCACCAACCTAGAGACAGGAGCCAAGAGGCTAGCAGAGCACCGGAGGAGACGCTGGGAAGAACAGTGTTTAATCACACTGAAAATGACAACAAGGTGGCATCTTCAATTGAAGATGAGATCTTTTTGGAACTGATGGACAAGAAGGTCTACATAAACGAGGCGAATAGTTGGGTAGCTCCGCTCCCATTTAGGCAACCAAGACCTCGCTTGCCTAACAACCGAGAACAAGCGATCAAACGCTTTGCATCACTCCAACGAACCCTAACCAGGAAGCCAGAGATGCAACAGCAGTACGTGGCCTTCATGGGAAAAATATTTGAGAACGACCACGCTGAGGTAGCACCACCATTGAGAGAAGATCAGGAATGTTGGTACCTGCCAACATTTGGCGTGTTTCACCCTCAAAAACCGGGCCAAATCAGAGTGGTGTTTGACTCGAGCGCCCAACACTCAGGCATTTCTCTCAACGATGTGCTCCTCACAGGCCCGGACCTGAACAACTCGCTCTTAGGAGTCCTGATGCGGTTCCGGAAGGGAAGGGTTGCTGTCCTTGCTGATATTCAGCAAATGTTTCACTGTTTCCTGGTGCAAGAAAACCACAGGAACTACCTGAGATTCTTGTGGTACAAGGACAATGATGTCACAAAAGAAATCATAGACTACCGAATGAAAGTGCATGTTTTCGGCAATAGCCCCTCTCCTGCCGTAGCTATCTATGGGCTTAGAAGAGCTATCAGAGAGGGTGCTCGAGAACATGGCACCGACACAGTCAACTTTGTAGAGCGTCACTTTTATGTTGACGATGGACTTTGTTCAGTATCAACTGACGCCGAAGCCATTGACCTGTTGCGCCGAACTCAAGCTTCGCTTGCCGAGTCGAACCTTCGGCTTCACAAGTTCGTATCGAACAGTCAAGTGGTCTTGGACGCTCTGCCGCCCGAGGACCGGGCAGCAACTATCAAAGACATAGACCTCAGTGGAGAAGCTACGCCAACTCAACGAAGCCTGGGCCTCCTCTGGGAGATATCAAGCGACACGTTCACCTTCTCTGTGTCAACTGACATCAAGCCCTATACTCGCCGTGGAGTTCTTTCCACAGTGAATAGCGTGTTTGACCCCTTGGGATTTCTGGCCCCGATCACAATCCAAGGAAGAGCTCTTCTCAGAGAACTCACAGTTGAGCTGTCTGATTGGGACACACCGTTACCTGAAGATAAATTCAGTAAGTGGCAATCCTGGCGAGACTCCCTCCAGGACCTAAAACACCTTCACGTACCAAGAGCCTACACAGCAATTCCTCTGGCCAAGGCAGCTCGAACAGAGCTCTGCGTGTTCTCCGACGCATCTACCAAAGCCATTGGTGCTGTTGCGTATTTGAAGGTTGTACAGGAAGACGGACAAGTTCACATTGGATTTGTTATGGGTAAATCGAAACTGGCTCCCCAGTCTGAACCAACCATTCCAAGACTCGAGCTATGCGCTGCAGTCTTGGCCGTGGAAATGGCAGAACTAATTCATGATGAGTTGGACTTGAGGCTGAACTCCACCCAGTTCTTTACCGACAGTAAAGTGGTCCTCGGTTACATCTACAACGAATCCAAACGCTTCTACGTCTATGTCCATAATAGAGTTCAGCGTATTCGTCAGACCACAAGATCGGACCAATGGCACTACGTGCCTACGGAGGATAATCCTGCTGACCACGCGTCAAGGGCGGTCTCTGCTTCACACTTGGCACAAACAACGTGGTTTACAGGACCCGCCTTTCTGCTCAAACCGTCCAATGACACAGAATCATTGCGCTCATTCGATTTAGTCGAACCAGAGCTAGACGTCGAAATCCGTCCACAGGTGAGGAGCTACGCTACGCAACTCAGAGAGGGAGGCCTCTGCACAGAACGCTTTCAAAGGTTCTCCAGCTTCCGTACTCTCGTCCGAGCCGTAGCTCTTCTAATTCACATTGCAAGGTCTTACCAGTCTTCCAGCAGTGTGGACAAGTGCAAAGGATGGCATAAGTGCGATTTGCCTCGCACTCCAGATGAACTATCCCAAGCAAAGGAGGTTATCATCAGAGCTGTTCAAAAAAGAGCATTTCCAAGGGAGTTTGAAGCATTGGAAACAAACAAGCCAGCTCCTCCAAACAGCAGCCTTGATCGTCTCAGTCCAATCCTTCAGAACAATCTCATTTGCGTCGGAGGCCGACTGAAAAATGCTAACCTGGACATTGGAGAAAAGAACCCAATAATCCTCCCAAAAGACAGCCATGTTTCCTTGTTGCTTGTCAGACATTATCACGCTCAGGTAAAACATCAAGGCCGTCACCTGACGGAAGGCGCTGTCAGAGCAGCAGGACTATGGCTCCTGGGAGGAAAAAGGCTCGTCAACTCAGTCCTACACAAATGTGTAATCTGTCGTAGACTTAGAGGAAAACAGCAGGAACAACGCATGGCAGACTTGCCACCAGAGCGCCTTGCAACTTGCCCTCCCTTCACATACGTGGGGTTGGACGTCTTCGGACCCTGGTCCATCATCACCAGACGTACGAGAGGAGGACAAGCCGAGCGCAAGCGTTGGGCCATATTGTTCTGCTGTATGAGCTCTAGAGCAGTGCACATAGAGGTCATTGAATCTATGGACACGTCGAGCTGCATCAACGCTATAAGGCGTTTCTTTGCAGTTAGAGGACCTGCCAAGCAACTAAGATCTGATTGCGGCACAAACTTCATAGGAGCTTGCAAGGAACTTGGGATGAGTAAAGATGGACCAGACACCACTGTGCAGAGGTTCCTAAGCCAACAAGGGTGCACCTGGGTTTTCAACCCCCCACATGCCTCGCACATGGGTGGCCCTTGGGAACGTTTGATTGGAGTAGCCCGAAGAATTTTGGACTCCATGCTGCTACAACAATACGTGCGCTTAACCCATGAGGTCTTGTGTACATTAATGGCAGAGGTGACAGCAATCATAAATGCGAGGCCACTGATCCCAGTTTCAAACGACCCTGAGGATCCATTCATTCTGTCACCATCAATCCTCCTAACTCAGAAAGTTGGAGTCCCACCTCCACCAGGGGACTTTACAGATAAAGATCTCCTCACCAAACAGTGGAGGCAGGTACAATGTCTCGCCAACAAGTTCTGGAATCGTTGGAGACAAGACTACTTGTTCACCTTGCAAGACCGGAAGAAATGGACGAAATCCAGGAAAAACTTGGAGGAAGGCGACATCGTCCTTCTCAAGGACAAACAAGCTGCCCGCAACAACTGGCCGATGGCTATGATCACAAAGACCTTTCCTGGAGGCGATGGAAGAGTCAGGAAAGTGGAATTGAAGACTACAGATCAAGGACATCCGAAGACTTTCTTTAGGCCAGTTTCAGAAGTCATCTTACTTCTAGCCAAAGACTGAAGATTAGAAACCCGCTCAGTTCATAGTTTTGTTTAGTAGTGACCCCACAGAGGCCAGGCGGGGAGTGTTTTGTCCTTTAAGACACTGAGACTTTTATTTTGAAGAGTGAGCTTTTATTTTGATACGGTTTGTTGAACATTTCCTCTGTTACCAGCTAACTTCCTGTGCTAACAGCTAATCACTTCTGCTAACAGCTAACCACTGCATGGAAGCAGGCTAATCTGCTTGATATCCACATCTCTTGTGTTGTGAACGCCATGGAGGCAATGTTGTAAGTAATTTCGCGGTAGATAATGAACAAATAATAATAAATATAGTGGGTTAATGTTGAAATACATATTTACAAAGATAATATTATGTTGTAATTAAGAACAATAATTCAAATGTGTATGTACATTGGGCTAGACTTGTGAATAAGCTCACGTCGTGAATGTAACAGTTTTCTATGTTGTTTATTACAGTTTTCACTCTGCCTGTGTGAGATGGTAAAGAGCCACAGTAAAAGAGGACAAAAAAGCTTACTACGACTCCTCATCATTTCTTGCAAAACACGAGTTTACCTGGTTGTATAGCTCCAGTTGCTACACTGGAGTGAGGACAACACAGTTGTTTTAGAGGCGGGAACGCACATTAGCGGTTTTGCATTACCTCCACAACAACTCTGTCTCGTAACGTTCTGTTATTATCTCATAGCATGGTGAATGTGCAGGTCACAACTTGTTTGATTGTGTATTTGATGAGTTTGATGACGGAAACCAAGAAATCCCATTGGCAGACAGTGATCAGATATTGATCGGACAGTGAGCTGCTGTGTTGATATAGTAAAGTTGGTAACAAGATGACAGTGGCACAGTCAGTGTTGAGGGATAATATACGAGTAGTTGTGTTAAACTGATTTAAGGCACGACGCAAAGCGAAACTTTGGTTCATAATTGTGCATCTGTCGCATATTCGCATCGCCACTGATGTGACGTGAAATATTTGTCGGGGAATAATTTTGTGTCGTTTATTCGTCACATCCCTGGTGTGAAAGGGCCTTAAAGCGATATTCCGGCGTAAGTGAAAGCCACGGTCAAACACACCGTAACACCGAGTCAGACCCCCCCTCGAGAGATCAATTTCCCCGACCGCTAGATTCACGAGTTCCACCAACTTCAGCAAACACCGCACTATCGCCACACACGGCACTGTGCGGATCCACTGTCTAACCGCAAAACGCCACTTTTAGCCACAAATAATGCTCAAAACTGCACCAAAGTTCATCAATAGTACATTACAGGGTCCCAGCACGTAGGACGAGCCGTCAAACATCCGCTAGCTTTACCTGTTTTCTTCAGCAGACACAACTCACCTACTTCTCCTCCTGGAGCAGCTTGCTGGTGGAGCAGCCCTGCACGAGTGGAGCAGCGGAGCTAAAGAAAACAGGTAAAGCTAGCGGATGTTTGACGGCTCGTCCTACGTGCTGGGACCCTGTAATGTACTATTGATGAACTTTGGTGCAGTTCTGAGCATTATTTGTGGCTAAAAGTGGCGTTTTGCGGTTAGACAGTGGATCCGCACAGCGCCGTGTGTGGCGATAGTGCGGTGTTTGCTGAAGTTGGTGGAACTCGTGAATCTAGCGGTCGGGGAAATTGATCTCTCGTGGGGGGGTCTGACTCGGTGTTACGGTGTGTTTGACCGTGGCTTTCACTTACGCCGGAATATCGCTTTAAGAGCCTCCATTCTCCGTTAACAAGTCATTTAACCATCACAGCAATTACTCTGAAGCTCTTTAACTAATTAAGGTAGAAATCTTGCATAGTTCCTCTTTAAATTTCCCACATTTTCTACATGAATAATTCAGACTTAGACGAGGTCACAGTTCAAGATGCGTGTGTTCAAGATCAAGAGACGACACTGATCTGAGTCCAGTATAGTTTTCAGCAAAGTAACGCTATTGAGAGGCTGCCGTCAGTCCAACGAGCCGGACAGGGAGGATCACAGAGGAGGGATTGAGGGTGGATCGGTTTGAGGCCTCTCGCAGCTGTCGCACTGCTTCACCCCGAGGCTACACACACACATGCACGCACACACAGACGGCGACTGGGCCCTACGACAAGCCCATAAATCAGCCTCCTAACAAAGACAGTGACAACTAATCTTAATGGACGAGACAAATCACACTGTGAATGAATGGCGGTGTACAAGTGAACATCTGTGTGTGTCCTGATATGGCTTGACGTGCGCGTACAGTATGTGTGTCTCTGTTGTTGTTGTGAGTATCGGTCGGAAACACAACTTGACGCTGGAGAAACAGCTCTTTTCCCCAAAGTCAAACTTCCTTACATAACCTACAAGTCCACACACACATACATACACACACACTCACAAATACTTATCCGTGTTTCCACTTTACAAATCAACACATCCTTATAGATTACCACACACCTTAATCTCCTCCTTAATTCCTCAATGTCTCAGGGAAAGGTTCAAGCCAGCAGAACCCAGATTAGATTTAGGCTGCACTCTGACAACGTGGCAGAGCTAAGAAATACCAACATGCAGCAAAAAAAAAAAAAAACTCCAACAAATTAAAATCAAAATACTGAGTCGACCGTTTGCATCAGATTTGTGAGTAAATCCAGCGTGATTACACAGTGTCAGGAATGTAATGTGATATTTTCTGCATGCGACACAAAAATACCAAGCTGCACAAACACACTGCAGTGTTGTCGGGTTTAACTACATATTTACAGCCTGACGTTCACCTGCAGGGATTTCTGTGCAGTCTGTAGAGTCAGTGCAGATGCACAACTATATACCTCATCATTTGAAGGTCATCAGTGAGTTATTTGAGGATATTGATGCTTTTATTTATCAGGATTATTGACTAATTATTCTCACAAATATTTATTAATAAAAATGAGGAAGCAACACAGTGGTCAACTGTTTCAAATGTATATCCATGTATGTTTCAAAGTAACAACAGTAAGGAAAAAGAAAAAGAAACAGTTGCTGCTTGGAGGTGAGGATAATGATCTATAATAAATAAAAAGGTACAGTACGTAAATATTTACAAACATCGTTAAATTGTACATTGCTCAAAACATGAATTATCATGAAAAGACTTGGAGGCCCATAGACGTAGCGGAGATCGTCCCTTTTCAAGTTGTCGGCATGGATTCTGGTGATTGACTGACTGAGTGATAAAGTTGCACCATTGGTTGTTCTTTTTAAATGATTTAGACTAACAATAAGTTAGTTTAGCTTACATAATCTTTTATATCTATTTACATAATTCTGTTGTTTGTTTGTTTTTTTTAATGATATTTTTTGGCCTTTTTGCCTTTATTGATAACACATAGTGAGATAGACAGGAATGGGGGAATGACATGCAGGAAATGTCTGCCTGATGCAGGATTCGAACTGGGGACGCCTGCGTTGAGGACTGTAGCCTCTACATGGGGCGGCCGCTTTAACCACTGCGCCACACACCGCCCTGTTGTTTGTTTTTCGTCCCTCTGCTCTAATATAATAATAATTTTGAATCACTGAGTAAACATGTCTAAACTATAGAATGACATCATCCACTTACAGTATTAGATGATTGTTTATGACAGTTTGTTGAATTAGGCCTAAACCATATGGAAAGCTAATGCTTATAGGCTCATGAACACTGGTGCTTGCACATTCATTATGTATTAACGGTAATCCTTATTTAGCTGTTTTTCTACTATATGACTGATAATTATATTAATAGTTACAGCTTGTCCTTGTTATCCACAACAGTTGACAAATACATACAAATCTGCTTATTACTACTACATTAGTCTGTTATAAATGCTACAAAGAGGTTGTACATATCAGTACAGAGGATCCGTTTGGCTCGTTTTGGTTCCAGTAAAATGACTGACCTATTTTTAAATACATCTTCTACTTTATTTTTGAATAAGTTGTGAGTATCTTTGTTCATGCGGCCGCATTTGCATGCAGGTCTGTTCATGTTTATACAGTATGTGGGCAGTTGCTTTGCAAGTGCGTGTGTCTGTGTGTGTGCGTGTGCGTGTGTGCGAGCGCCTGTTGTGTGTGCGTGCATGATTGTGTTTTTATGTATGTGTGTGGGTATGTGCACCACACGACCACTAAGCCCGTCAACAAAGAGGTCCACTGCCGGTGGTGTGGTCTCCTCTCTGTCTATCTCAGGTAGACTACGTTACTGCTAATGCCCTCTAAGATCCCTGCGACGCTATCCCAGAAGCCCCCTCTCTCTCCCACAATCCTCTTTGCTCCCTGGGTCCCTAAGCACCTTGGCGCAGGGAAGGTGGCTCACTGCGGATTGTCTTAATCTCTCCTTTTCCTTCAGAAAAGGGGCTAAGCCAACCCGGATGTCACTCTCCCTATCACTCCCAAAAAAACCAATTGGTTACAAGGATATATATTTTCCTGCTCTCTTCTCTTGCCTTCGTCTGTGTTTCCCTCACCTCTAACCCATCTCTCAACTTCCTCCACACACACGTAAACCAGAGTAAACTTCTGGGTAGAAATGAGATTTAAAGGGAAAAAGCAGAAACAACAGCGACTGAATACATCACACACTCATGATGGAAGATTTCACGGTACGTGGGATTACAACTCACATTTCAGGTGAAAAACATAAAATAAGTGTGACCCCGGATCAAAACAATGACTTTTAGTAAAACCAAGAAGACATCACATTAAACTGAGTTGCATTCGCTTTATTTGCTGGTTCATCTTTGGCTTTAAAGCTGCAACTAAGTTGAGGATAAACTTCAGTGGTTGAGAGCCGAGGTCGTTCCAAGGTTGAGCAGAAATTAACAAAATAAACTAAAACAACAACAACAACAAACTAATGTTTTTCTTCTCTTTTGGACGAGTAAATCCTTTGCCTGCCTTTTTGTCTCCTGTGTTTTGGGTTTTTTGGGATGTTTTTAGCACAGCTGCTATTAGCCTTCATGTTAATCCCCTTGGAGAATAAACTCATTAGAACATTAATCACTAGATTCTAATTACCTCTCTCTCTCTTTCTCTCTCTCTGTCTATCCCTCTCTCTCTCCATCTTTCTCTAATTCAGGTACTTATACAAACCACCCGTCACTGAATTCACCAGGGAGAAGTTAGAGTAAAATGAATAAATAACTCAGTTGACCTGGCATCGTCTGTGTTTTTAGCTCCGCAGTTTGAATCAATCACAGGCAGGTGACCAGACTTTTAAAGGTTTATCCGTTACTGCACTGTATTTATTTTCCTGTCTGTCTGTGGGTCTTACTTTGTTTTAAAAAAAAATCAATAAAAAAACGCCCTTGCAGAGACCTTAGCAAAATACAGTTTGCATTTAGGTAAACTGTGAAAGAAGAAGATGAAGAGAAACTTCCATAGGACGTATTAATCCATTAGAAAACTATTGTTTTTATCTTATCAAGTTGTGCTGCGCATGCAAACCTGCAGCTAAACGATCTACTGCAGTGGTTCCCAACCTTTTCTGGCTCGTGAGTTGTGTCCCCATTTTGACATGACAAATATCTGGCGACCCTGTCAATCAAGATGCACCAGTACGGATATTTCTATATGCTGCATTTTATTTGACCTCAGTTCGAGAAAGTGAAAGTATAGAATACAGTTGTTTAGGATTGTGTGTGGTGTTTTTAATCATAATTTAAAAAAAAAAAATTAGTTCAAAATATATTTTCATCAATTACTAGACATGTCAGGCGACCCCATTTGAATTCCAGGCGACCCCACATGGGGTCCCCACCCCAAGGTTGAAAAACACTGATCTACTGTGTTCATTAAATGGTGACTATCTGTGTCCCTCTGCTGTTTGGTATGAGGTAGATATTAGCAAACAGGAGGTGTTTAGAGATTTTCTCACTGAAAATTTGCAAAACTGTGAAAGTTCAAATAACGAAAAAGCTATAAAGTTACAGGCTGAGCAGGTAAACAACAACCTGTAACTACAACAGAGTGGGAAGAGCAGATTCAGGTAATAATAGGTTCTTATGAGTGACTGCTTTCACTCATTGCACCCTCTATGGTCGACTATATATGGTGGGTCTCATTTTGTAGTGCTTTCTGAATATAGTGATAATTATTATACCTTATACGCAATTTTTAAAAAAAAACGAAACATTTGTTGCCTATGGATGTTCAATTTGTCGTTGTTGCTTTGCCTCTAAAGAAAAAACTGCTGTTTAACACGACTCAGCATTCAGACTGTGAACCCTGAGCAGCTATTTAAACATTTTAAACATGTCTGCAGCTGCACGGCTTCCTCAGTCACACAACCATAAACTATATAATCTATAAGCTGTTGGTGTCACGCTGCCTTTGCCAGGAAGACAAAAGAGCTCCACCTGCTGAAACTCACTCTCCTCACTTCATCCATTTACTTACAGCAGCATAAATATCTCGTCCAAGACTGAACTCAGACACGCTGAGACGTCTTTACCTCGGTTTGTGTGTGACATGTTCCCATGTCACGAGGCTTTTTGCCAACATTTTAAAAGTTGTGTAGCGTGTAAGTGTGTGCGTCTGAGTGTGTGTCAGCTGGGAGGACACTTCCTGCTAACAGGCCGGAGCAGGCTCTGAGAGCTGAGGGGGAGGAGGAGGCAGGAGGAAGGAGGATGGCAGTGAGGCGTGGAGGTGCAGCTCCCTCACAGTCACACGGGACCACACAACAAGACAACAAATACTCACTCTCTTTTTCTCTCTCTCTGTGTCTGTGTCTCTCTATCTTTTCCTCTCAGCTGCTAAAAGTTGAAACAGAAACTAAAAAAAAAAACAACATTTTGCACATTTTCGTATTCGTTGCGACTGACGATGTACGTACACTTGATACCCAAGCATTTAGTTGGCTTACCTGTCTAAAAGCATCACATTTAAGTGTGTGTGTCTGTGTGTGTGTGTTCTGGGTGGGACTATTTAAGCTGTCACACAGAAAGCATGATGCAGGGTCTTGGCGGTAGCTCCTCATGGCTGAATGCACAGGACACACATGCATGCAGCAACACACACACACTGGGCCTAACAGCGATGACAGGTGGAGGTAAACGGAGCATAACTCTGCTAATCCACCTCTGCCTGGGCGAGAGAGAGCCAGGGGTGAAGTAAGAGCAGAGTGATGGTAGGTTGGCGTAGCCGTGCAAAGTCACTACATACATACATATAGTTTAAAATGTCTTTTGGAGATCCTTTCATTCGATTGTATGTTCAAGTCTAAAGAAGGAGTCTGTCTGGGTTTACAAGAAGAGACAGAAGGATCTGAGGACGCCGACATCCACACAAGATCTGTGATTATTCTGCAATTCTGCCTGTGTGCAAGTACCTACTGTAGAAGAATTCATGCTGTTTTGAAGGCAGAGGGTGGTCACACCAAATACTGATTTGATTTAGGTTCTTCTGTTCATTCACTGCATTTCACATCTGCCTAAAACTTTTGCACAGTACTGTATATACATTTAATGACTCACATTATACATTGTGTGATATAGATAATAAGAAACCAGATGTTTATAATAAATAATGCACAAGACATCAAGAGCCATGTGTATCTAAATACTTTCTAAGTGAAATGCATCCTGGCCTCTTTGTCAATACAGGTGTGATTACATCCATCTCTCTGTACGATGTATAATGTATAATCTTCGCTCTTCCCAGGTGAAGCTACGTGAATAAGTGGTTTGTGAAAACAGCACCTAACAGGGCCCGTCTGCTGTGATAATGGCTGCTCCAATTACACTGAAATTAGCCGTCACCCTCCCTCTCTCTCTCGTGCACTGTCACCAGCATCAGGAATCCTGCAGTAATTCCTGTGCACACACCCACGCACGCACGGCCGAGCTGCTGTATTGTAGTATTTATCTAATCCATGGTCAGTGTTGCATCTGTAAAGGTGAGAGAGGGTCGACCTTGATAGGTAGATACTTTTGTTTGTAGTTGTAGTTTGACATTGGTTTTTACGTAATGTAACATTGAGAAGTTTTAGAAAACTGAGAACAAGAACTAAGAGCTGAATTTAAGATTTAGAAAATGAAACTTTTACTAGGCTAATTACGGCATATATTCAACACCACTTTCTCTGAGCTTCTGAAGTCCTAAGGCACTATGTGCTAATAAAAGTGAGGCGACGGTTCCCAACTTTCTGGAAATGGTTTGTCTGGTTTCACTGTCCGACTAAAAGCAGCGGCCTGACTCGCTTACTCCAACATGTCCCATAAGATCACTGCTTAAAAAAGTAGCTAGCCATAGCAAAATCATTTCCCAGATATTACAGATGATATGTTGTCTTTGTACTTTATAATTTGTTCTTAATCAGGGTTCCCACTCTTTTCTTGAAATCATTTTCCAGGACTTTTCCAGATCATTTTCTTTCTCTTCCAGAAGTGTTCCTTCAACAGTTGTACCTTATTTCAGATATGATTGTTTCTATATTTATTCCTCTCTCACACCCAGAAGTCTCATTTAGAGATCTACAGTCTGTGGCTCTAATTTATCTATGAAATAATCTCTTAGATTCTTAGAAAATTTACCATAAAACATGTTTGCGAGAGAGAAAACCTTCATGTCTTTAGTTTTATTACTAGACACTTGTTTAGAAAATTAATGCTTGCAGGGCTTGGAAAAAGTCAAACAGAGCTCTGGTAGCTGATTCCATGATTTGATAAATAATTTTCCATGACTGGAAAATTGGTCAACCATTTTCCAGGTTTTCTAGGACGTATGGAAACCCTGTCAATGGTTAAAGAAAAAGAATAAAACCATGAATCAGTTGTACGAAAACTCCAGTCTCAGTTTCTGATCAAAGGCTGCTAGGAAGTTCCTGATTTGTTGCTGGTGGAGAAATCAAACCCTGACACTACTCTAACACACTTCAGTGTTAAACGTCCATCTGCACTCAGAATATACTACACACTCTGCAAACGTTATGGGGAAGAGTTCAGTATGTTGAAGTTACTAACAGTATTTCAACATTTAAGGGGAAAATCTGGGGTCAAGAGGTTAAAACCACGAATGTCTCAGAGAACACACACACACACACATAAATACACACGCAGCTGGAGAGGCAGTGAGGGTAGATGTTATCATGCCAGGCTGGTGTTGTTTCTTCAGGTGCTTTTGCAGCAAGTTAGACCATGCAGCCCGTCTGCCCCGTCTGCTGCCTGCACACACGCACATTTTCTCTGTCTTTGATGTTTGTACATGTGATGGATATAATTCTGCAGCTCCCTCCATCACTGTTTTTCTCCTCCTGTCTTTAGACCCCCCCCCACCCCCACCTCACCTGTTCTTCCCCTTTCCGCCTTCCCATCCTCCCTCTTTTCTTCCTTCAATCACCCACCCCCACCTTCCCTCTCGTTGTTTTAAGTGAGTGTCATCAAGCTCACAGATGTTTAACACCATCTCGCCACAAAACCCTGTTCCCGAGCAGCTTCTTTTTCTCCCTCCCTCCCTTCGTCACACACACACATACTCATGCACATTGCACACACACACACGCACACACACAGATAGAGAGGGAGGAAAAAAAAGGGTTGCTGGAGTAATCATGTCATGTAAATTACCCAGCACACCAAGAGGCCTCTTCACCTGCAATCAGCCTCACGGTGCTTGAGCCCAACCTGCTTTCAACAAGAAAGTTGTGTCTGCCAAACGGAGGTGGGGGCACGTTTTCTGCACATCCAGGAATGTAGCTTCACACGAGACATGTTCCTCCTCTGTATCTATAATGTAAATATAATGCTGTATCTTGTAGTTTTTGCACTGTTCAGCACAGGGATCTGTTCTGCCTGCAGGTTGTGGAAAAACATTTTTAAAAAATGGCACGACAAAGAAATATATGATTTTTTTTTACTTGTGGAAAATGAGAATGTCTCTGAAGATGAATTATTTATTACTATTATGATTCTGTTTTATTGAACTTTTATTGAAACTTGTTTTGCCTTTTGAATACCCAACATGGACAAACAGTGCTGTTAAGGTCATCTCACAGTAAACAAGTCTTTATGACGACCAAGGCTGGGCCTCGGTGTTGTGACCGTCCTGCACAAAGAGTTTAACCTCCATTTTTCCACTTGAGTATCTGCAAGAGGATCAGGAGACTGAGCATTGTCTCTGATTGTCATAGACAGAACAAATAATATAGATACAACAAAAATACAGAACATGGACTAGTCGGCCCTCTTTATTCTAAAGCAGAGGTCACCAACCAGTCAATCACGATCAACTGGTAGACTTGAATGTGAAAGAATGTAAAAGGGGACGGGGTTAAAGCTGTAAATCTATCTTCTTTGTCCACGATGTGGGTCATAATTGCAGAGCGGCGCTGTCCATGACTTTATTAAATATTCACTTCATGGGCAGATAAAAATAGAAAAATAGATTGATACTCTTCAAATAAATAAACAAATAAAGCCTGGTTTTACCCAACTATTATAGAGGAGGCCTCATGACAGGAGGAGATAAAGTCTTTCTTTAACTGCTCTGGGAATTTAATGTTGTTTGAAGCATCAAAGTTGTACTTTCTAAGAAACGATAATGTAACGTTAAGTAAATAAACAGGAGGATAGTGAGGATTGATTTTTTGTCTAAAGCTGGGCATACACTGCAATATTTTAAATCGTTTGATCCAGCTCCATCTCAAATTGCACGATTAGAACGCTGAGTTCAAAAGTTTGCAGCCCATGAATCATGTTCTCACATTATACGACCCGATGGTCTGACATGACTTGACTGCTCACACTATACAGTACGTCCATTTACCACACGTCAGACTTTTGTATCCGGAACTGCAACTACAAAGAAGTAGAAGAAGAAGAGGAACCTGGAAGTGGGAGACGCGCACCGAAGATGCTAACCAAAAACAAACGCGCTGCCTTGGCAAATCCGCTCATGCACTGCTTCTACTGCGCGATACCTTCAAGAGGAGCGACCAGGATTTCAAACAAGTTTGATTTTCTTGTGAGCACACAATTTGTGATCTGGAGCTTGTCATTAGGTGTTAATCTCTCCTCATTACCCCACGTATACTGCATGAAGTACGAAACGCAATTGAGCTGAAATTCGTCCCGATCCGAAAAATATCGCACGAGTGGCAAATTGGCACAAAATGAGCCGACAATCGCGCAGTGTATGCCCAGTTTAATGTACACAAACTACTTTCCTCATAAAAATGCAAAATAGGCCACATGCCTTATTTTTTGTCAGAAGAAGATTCAATAATTGTAGTTACAGTGCATTCTCACATTCATTTGAAAGCTGGTCTATAGCACTTCATGTCGTACAACACACTTAGCTGGGCTAAAGTTTGATATATAGTCTGTTTCATCTTTTTCTCTTGATGCTACAGTGCGTAGAACTTGTCTTTCAGCTCACTGATCTTAAGATGAAAAAGGTCAGCGACGTCTGTTCCTCTCCTCAGGTAACTCTCCGAGACTCACTGCTTGTAAATTGCTTTAATTAACTGTGAGAGTTAACTGTGTAAAAAACCCTGGCCGCAGACCAAATCGCCCTCGGTGTCACAATGTGTTTCAGCCCGACATGATTTGACTTGATCAATTGGCAATTTAACAACAGATTATCACGTCATCGGCAGCGGCACCGTCGCAGATGTGAGCAAAAGGCCTCCAGATAACTTATGACTTCCTGCCGCTGCATAACGAGTTTGACTTTTGTGCCAACAATCATTTTGCAGGAGAAGGTGCTGGTTCTCAAACGGGGGATATCTTTCATTTTGGAAGGAAACTCTTTTTACCGGCTGTGTCTCAGGCTGCTGCCAAATCCAGTCAGGCTTACTGTACTTTACCTGCCACTGGCCATAATGCAACTGCAGCTTAGTATGTGACAGGCTTGGCAAGGCATAAATAAGGATTAGCTGTTTGTCATATGTGGTATATAGAATAGTTACAGCATGTCTCAGTTGAATACAAAATGCAACTCAGCTTTTAATGTCAGCTGGGAATGGCTAGAACATGGATTAAATTAAAGAAAAATCTTCAAAGTTACACTTTACAGTCTGTGAAATATCATTATTATTATTTTTTGGAGTTGTGTGAGGGGTTGGAGCACCAGATAACCACATGACACAGTGTAATTAGAAATGTATTTTCTATGCATGTCAAACATACAGAACATGTGAGTTGCACAGTTTCCTCAGTGCAGTAAGACTCCATGTAGCTAGAGCAGGTAGTGCATGTCTGTGTGTGTCCGACTGTAGCAGGGAATCTACGTAACAGGCAAAATACTCTGAGGTTTTCAAGCTTCTTCTTCACATAAGTTAACGTAAAGTAAATGTACATTTTACTGCTCATCATTGATGGGTTTCTTCTGTTCTCACCTTTGAGAGTGTGGAAAGTCTTGAATTGGAAATATTATCAGCAGGAAGTAAATGTGCAAGTGATGTGAGAGGAATTCAATCAGCTTCAGCTTTTCTTCTGTAGAATACAACAGGTATTGGATGTTTTTTTGTGTGAAATAAACATTCATGTGGTTTAAACTAAGCAATTAGATTTCCTCCTTAATAAACGAGCTCATAGGTCATTTGTGCAGTAGATTATTTTAATTCATCTTTATGTTTTGTGGCAAGGTACTCACATCAATCAACGTCTGATAGAAGTTAGACCTGAAATTTATTCACAAAAAGTGTGGGTGTTGGTTGAACAGTATCTTCAATTAAAGCAACCATTTAACATTTACAGCTCTGCCATACTTCTACTAATACTGAAATGACCAGTCCATTTGAATCGATCTCTCTAACTCAATTTTTCTGATAGTTTCAGTTCTGTGCTTTATGTCCATTGTTGATGTCCACTAACTGACTACTACTGTACTAGCCCAGGTAGGTGAACAGTGTGTGTGTCCTACCTGTGTTCAGAACAAGTCTTCTGGGGCAGGTTCTGCAGCTCATCACATCTCCGACTGCTCTCAGGATCACTGGGCCATTTACGTCTTCTAATTTCTCTGACAGAGCACCAGACTGACAAAAAGAAACAAGTGCAGAGACATACGGTTATCTGATTCTGTTACAGTTTCTACATAAGATCACATGAACATCTTTCTAATGAAATATAAGACCAAACAATGATGAATTATTCATGAATCACTGTATGCAACAAACATGTAATTTATGCATATTTTTGATCCACAACTTAACTAGTATCATTTCTGACAGAGTTGTTTTCGAGATAAATTCATGCAAAACCACTGATGACAATGAATGTGAAGAGTGAATGTGGGGATGTAGAGGATGTTCTGTAGCAGTCAACTGGTGTGTCGTCGTAACCCACCATTGTGCTTTTTAGAGCTGCAATGCATCATGGGACTGTTCAGTATGTCCAGTATGCTCACAGCATAGAGTAGCCTATTACTTGTAATTACTCATGGCAGATATATTTTACCACAGTGGTTAGATCCTTTAAAAAATATATATATCTTCAAATACACTAAATTACGAGCTTTTGAGCTTTTGCTTCTTCTTCTTTTTTTTTTTCTGTGACTTTTACTAAACCTAACCCTATTTTTAACAGACAGGCCTTGATTCCTCTCCTTACACTTGCTTGTTTTTATGTCTGTATGTTCCCATGTCAAACACATCCACTTAAAGTGTCATCTGAGGCACATGACCTGAGACATCCACTGGCTGTGTGTCACTCTCAAACACCCATGCGTACACACACACATTCACATTCACGCACACGTACTTATACTTAAGTTCAGGCTCATTCACCTGGGTGGGCCTGTCTGTCTGGCAGCAGTGCGAGGATTAGACCAGAGATTAGACTGACAAAACACACACAACAACAGGAGGAAATCGGGGTTGTGTGTGTGTGCGCGTGTGCGTGAGACGCACACACACACACAGGGAGATGGGGCGCTTCGGTGTATGCACTTAACATACGTGTGTTTGTTTGTGTGAACGCTGCTTAGCCTCGGAGGAATCTCCCAGACGAGTCACCTCTTTTCCTCTCCCCTAATTCATCCAACCATTCAAGTCAAATCTTTATTAATCCTTTTCAGTTAACAGTGCATTCCATTCAAATCTGCTCTTAAAACTTTATGCTAACTGTGCATTCCATTCAAGTCAACTCGCCCAAAAATGATATCACGCCAAAGCCCAGACAGGAAATGATAATTGTTTTTCACAAGGTGCAGACCTATACGACACCTTCCTCTCTCCTCAGCCTTAATTTTAGACGTTAATCTTGGTTTGGTACGCCCAATCCTGACCCGCCCTGTGAATGTGACAGTTCCCCCGGCTTCAACAATGACATCAAAACAGACAGAGCTGAGAAACCACTTCAGGTTATTGCTCTCTGCGGCAAAACAGGAAGCTGCAGCTGGCAGCCAGTCAAACCGATCGGAAGATGAAAAGATGAGGGAAAATGGCAGCAAATCTGGGCAGATTACAGGACGGTCAGAGGTGCAGCGATGAGATCATTTTATAGGCTATTTTTACTTGTGAATGAAACTTGTGTGGGAAATTTCCGCAGCAGCTTTGACACCCATCAAGTTTGGTTTGGTATGACGACAGTTTCATACTAAGTCAGTAATAGTCCCGGTGGCCTGCACTGCCGGTTCTGTGACAACAATGACAACAAATAAGGTGGTGTACGATTGTGTGACAGTATATTGTAACTGTACTGTAACTTGTAAAGTGTCGCCCTCAGTAAGTCCCAGTAATACTGTAATCATGTCGTGTAAAGTACCCAGCAGTCACAGACGTTGTTGTACCTGTAATCACCCACATTGTGTTTTGCCTCACCTGCTTTAAAGTGGAAACTATAAAGAAACAGGAGTGCGTGCTGCATGATGCTACAATAACTGGAGACTTTCCATAATAACATAACAATTCCCTGTGGCTGTGGATCTTAGGTGCAGCTAGGATGCTGCGTCATGTGATGCCCACAGTGCACACAGGATGCTGAGAAAGTCATTAGGACGTGCAATAGATGTGATCTTTTATCAGTGATACACATCAACATGTGTTGTTGCTCTTAGGATGAGACCTCTGATTATTGGAGAAGGGGTTGTGTGAGTATACACACATTGTATACTGTCCGAATTTCTGTATTAATATTCACAATAACAGATCAGCTGTTTAAAGTAACATTGCAGAGTTTTTCTGCCTTAAAATAATGTTTCCAGACTCATTGCAATGGTAGAAAATGGTTAATAGGATGAATGGTGCTGCCACCGCAGCCTTAGCAGGGTTGCGTCGGCTGAAACTGCACTATGTAACTTCACTGCACGGGTACGAAACACAGCTCCAAGTAAAAGTGCAGTTTGCAGCACAGCTCACAATAAACTCGTAAGAAACTGAAAATAAACACTTCCATGGGCATTTTCTTAATTATCGAAAATATGTTTTTTTTTGTTTGTTTGTTTTGTTTCACTCAGTTTCTGTGCCGGTGCTCTGGTCTGTTTATCGAAATTGAGAACGCACTATTACTGGATCTACTACAGGTACACTGTTTAAGCACACAAGAAAGAGAAGTACAAATATGACACTAAAACACACAACACTATTTTGTCATGTCAGAAGACACATTTCACAGTGAAAAATAAGAAAAACAACAATAACATTAAAATAAAAGTAAAGTAAATGATAAATCTACTGATGAATGATAAATTATACTAATTTAGGGTCTGTTCTCTGATTGTTTCCTCTTTATTAAAGGGAAATACTGAATCATCTCTGAAATGTTTTCTTCTGAATGAAACAAGCTCCTTAAATAACGTGTTCAGCACTTTGATCATGGACAATAATGATAAATCATATTTTTGTTTTGCAAGTGATGTGTTGTCAGTGAACAAAAGGATAGATCTTTACTATCGGCCTCATGCAGCGCAGTGACACTAACACTAACCAGGTGAGAACACGCTGGTCACATATTCACCTGAGCCCACTGATAAATGCACCTGAACAGGTTTGATACATCAGGTCAGAGGTCAGGTCAGAGCCGTCAGTCGAGATGGATGTCAGCGAAAAGCCTCGTCTGTCACTGCACTGATTGTCAACACACTGCAGTGGACCAGTCTCATTCCTACCTGTCTGGTCTGTGAGTGTGAGTGTGTGTGTGTGTGTGTGTGTGTGTGTGTGTGTGTGTGTGTGTGTGTGTGTGTGTGTGTGTGTGTGTGTGTGTGTGTGGGAACAGCATGAGCTGATGAAGGGTTTGGGAGGGATCCGTCACGTTTACCTTGGACATCAGGTTGAGTTGAGGAGAGGAGTAGAGCTGGGCAGGTAAACACATTCCAGGGTTTTTCTTTGTCCCATATGTGTGTGTTTGTGTGTGTGTTTTAGAGTGAAACCATCCACAGACAAGTGAAGGTGACTTTTTCCATTGCATTTTTGATGGACTTTCTTAATTTGCACAGTTTCCACTTTTTCTGATTCAACAGTTTTTGTAACTGATTAATAATCATCATGAACAACACTTCTGGTAACTGTATACTGTTAATATTTCTTTATAAACTGTTGCCCGTTGGTATAAAATATATTCTGATGAAATGATTGTGACAATGTGAGTTAACCTCATAGATAAAGTGTCTATCGTCTTATAACAGGTAACTGAGACTATGTAATCACTGCACCTGGTCAAAGGTGATTACTGATATTTTTATATATAAAAATATATATAATTACTGAATATGAATAAAAAGAGGAATGTGTCTGAAAACAACTTTATGGGCAACAGTGTGTGTAAGAATATTATAGAATATATTATAAACCAATTGCCTTCCTTCTTCAGCCTTTTATCTTTATAGGGTTGAATCTGAGGAGTTAAAGACTGAAGAGTCCTGCTCAATAACCAGGTGTGAAGCTGTTGGACGGGGGTCTGGGGTAGAAAAGCAAAAAATACAACAAAAACGTGATCATATCTAACATCATCTACTTTTACTTTAAAAAAGGGATCTGAGCAATGTTTATGCACGTGCATGATCTCTGCACAGGTAAGATTCACCTATTCATGCTGCTTGCGTGTAGCCCCGGCCTTTTTTCAAGCCTTTTTTTGTGCATCTGTATTGTCTGGGCCTGGCGATAGAAGTGGTTTTGGGGAGGGGCGGAAGTTTTCCGGAAAGTATTTGTCCAGAGTGAGAGCGGCTCTGCCCTGAGACTAAACAGGAGGGAGCTCAGGTACACGGTGACGGGCTCAGGAGAAACACAATACAAACTGGACTCACACGCACAACAATGGGACTTTTAAACGTCACATCATCACACTGACTGTACCGCTCTCCAATTAGTGTTTATGACAGTAAACGTCCCTCTTCTGTTTACTATTGATATGCATTTAATGTTTTAATCAGCTTTACTAAGCACTTGTCTCATTTTCTGTTCTCTGAGGCAGCGTGGTTTTCTTTTTTTTTCTTTTCTTTTTTTTCAACAGACTGGATCACAGATTAAGCTTTTAATGTAGCGGCTGCTGTTCACGCTGAAGTTAAAGCCGGGGAACAATGCTTAAAAAAGTTCAAAACTGTTTGATTCATCTTTTTTTGCTGCAGGGTAAAAAGGTCAAGGAACATTCTTCTTTTCATTGCAGCTTCTCTGTAGTTTCTCTACATGCCATTCTACCCACTAATACCCAACATTTTAATAACACAGGTGCATTTATCACTGAGCGGAGCCTCAGAGAGAAAATGCCTTTTTTTTTTTAAAGTTTCATCACTGAGAGGAAGACCTTGGCTTTTCTTGACATTTTCCAGTGGTTACTTTTTTTTATACATTGTCCCTCAAGCTTTTGGTCCCTAAACATCTATTAGAAGAAGGAGAAGAAGAAGAGGAAGAAGAAGAAAACTTTCAACACTTCTATACCGTTTCAGGCTGTGTATTAAATTTTGCACTGAAACGCAACAATAAATGGTTTCCTTTAGCTTACAAATCACAAATTATCATCCTTTCCTTTTTCTTTCCCTTTCCTTTCCTTTCTTCTGGGGTGGTCTGCACTGATCTCTTAACTCTGACATACCAGTCAAAACACCACAGTGTGTGTGTGCATGCATGTGTGTAGAAGTGAGGGTATGATTCACAACTCACAACAGTTAAACAAGGTTTTAACATACCACTATTTAGGGTTTCAACCAGCATTAAGAGTAGAGGGCTGTTATGGGGATTGAGCCACCTTTGTGGGACGAATAAAAAAAGGAAGGGGTTTCTACATTTCTATTTCAGTCTTAGAATTAAATCCTCGATCTGTAGTGAAAAAAATGTAAACATAATTATCGCTCTTCAGCTTTAATCTTTACCAGAGAGAAGCTAAGTGAAGGAATTTTTTAGTGTCACCAACGTTTCATGTTTCATCAAGGAAGCAAATCAACCCACAACCACTGCATCACCTGAATGCATCTAGTCGAGGTCAGGTGTTCGTTCAGAGGGTCGATGGTTCGATCCACTGGGCTCTCTCACCCACCATTCATGCCATAGTGTCCTTGGTGCAATAAAGATGCTGAACCCCCCCCTCCGGGTGACATCAGTGTATGTGAATGTGAATGCTGCATCTATTGTAAAGTGGTTTGAGTGGCCTCTAAGACAAGAAAAGCTCTATATAAGTGCAGTCCATTCACCATCTGCTGTATGTTTGAAGTGACTGACAATGACGTGAATAAGAATTGCACCGTATATCCATACAGTCTATATACAGTAATTAGTGTTGTATTGATTTTGATTTATAGCTTATTTTACCTCATTCATTCTCTGGCGGCTGCTTTTCTCTGTTTGATATCATTATGAATCTTTGCTAGTTGAATGAAACATGACATTTGTCAGCAATAAAAATCAAAGTGGAAACAATTATCAGTCAGTTATCAAGCCTGTTTTAACAGAATAGCTGGTGTTAACCATCTTTTTTTATGTAACACAGCATCATTTTGTTTTGAAAGGTTTCCATGAACCCCGGGGCCACGAAACCTACTCAGCACCTCGATGACTGTGCAAACTAAACTTTCAGTTCAAGTGGAAAAAAAAAACAAAAAAAAAACATCAAAGCGAACTATTATAACAGCAATATGTATAAGAGGAAATGGGATTTGAGGTTTTAATCTCTTGGCTTGGCTCACATCCAGCACACCTGGCCGGGCTCAAACAAACACACAAACAGGATCCTTAAAGATTTACAGATACAAATTGGCAACAGAGATCACTAAACAGTTGTGTAAAGCTGGGCTCAGTCACTTCCTTCGAATACAACCTCTCTGTGGTTACAGCTTTCTGTGTCTCCTCAAAAGAAGAAAGAGAAGGGAGGATCGCAGTCGGCATGAACACAGAAAGAGAGAGTGGAGGGAGGAACTGGACGATTTGAATGCAGACAAAAGAATGGTTGAAAATGAAAGATGTTAATGAAAGACAAAGACAGTCAGACAGTGAGAATACAGGAGATGGAAGAAAAAAGAAAAAGAAAAAAAGAAGGAGGAGGAGAGGAAGAGATATTTTTCATCCAGTTGTTGACATGGTGTCAGCCGCGGCTATCAGGGTTACAAAAACACATCAGAGATTTGTTTGTTCTGTGAGAGTAAACTAGCCGGAGCAACGCCCTAAACCCTACATCGCTTTCTCACACACACGAACACGAACACACACACTCACACTCAGAGAAAAACAAAGTGTAAGAGGCAGGTTGGCTCTTGCAGCAGGGAGAGCAGACAGAGTGAGGCAGGCATTAGGAGGTTGATCTAAGGCGTGGCCCCTGTTCACTCACTCTGAGACCATCAGGTGTGTTTCACTGCATAGAAAGAGAGAGAGAGAGAGCTGGGGATCTCTTTCCTGTGTAGGAAGTTTCCTATCCCTGCTTTTCAGAATGTTTGAAGATATATTGAGCTTGACTGGTGGATCGAGGAGACAATAGAGACATACATTTCTTCATTTAAATTTCTTGGATAAGGTGCTTGTTTTCTTATTTGAGGTAGATAAAGTGCAGAATGCTCATAGCAGCAAGATGATTAAGAAAACAATGATAGTAACAACTTTTTCATGTCAAACGCAGAGTAACACATTGAAGGAAATGACCAACACAGTCTCACCCCTTTTCATCAGATGCTTGGTCAGTGCCCCCCTGGCGTCAAGAACCTGACGTTGAGGGGGTACGTCCATAGACCTGAATGCAAATCCCGTTCCTTTCGAACCCTCCAAAGGTCAGAGAGTCAGGAAATTTTGAACAAACAATACCCCTCCTCATGCTATGAACACTATATTATTATAAGCTCAGCTTCCTCGGAGGAAGGAGGGGGGAAAATGGGGGTAGGGAAAGGTTTTCTGGAATAAAAAAAAAAGACTTGAGTTAACTTGAATCATTTGTACTTTGTTCAAAAAGAGCTTTCTAACTGTTCTGATTCCTCAGCGTTTATTCACATTTTGTTTAATTAAATCAACATTAATTTCCACTCCTGATCACAGTAGGCCTGCCTGACACACTTTAAGGTGTTGTCATTGCGTTGTAGACACTCCCAGTGGCGCTGTTGTGTCCAGCTCTGGAGCCAGAGACGTCATATCCTGTCTGTGATTGCTAAATGAATGATTCTAATTTAATATACACAAGTCTACAAGTTTTTACTGTGTTTTATTTCAATAAGCATCAATGAGCCGCGTAATATAAAGATACCAGGGTGAAATTAATGAGTTTATAGTTTCAGTGGGCGGAAGCTGTCCATCCGTCAGTGACGGCGCATAGCAACGCGGTTGCTATGTGCAGGCAGCGCAGCTGGTTTGAACGAGAATGAATGAGAACGTAAAAAAGTAAAAGTAGTCGGCTACGCTCACTAGTACAATGTTTCAAGTCCGCAGCAAGCATGCAGCCATGTAACTGTTGTAATTATAACATTTAAATTTAGCCCAATATATATGAAAAGCCGCCATAAAGATTCTAACCCTGTTCGTCAAAAATCTGCATATGAGGGATTTGCATTCAAATTAACAGAGGACCTGCTTCGTCAGAATACGAAGATGAGGGAGGGATTTGCATTCAGGTCTATGGACGTCCGTTTTCGTCGCCAGACGACATCAAGGGTACCCCCTCGACGACAGGTTCTTGACGCCAGGGGGCACTGACCAAGCGTCAAGCATCTGACGAAAAGAGACTGTGTTGAAATGACCGAGAGGCGATCCGAGTTTCCTAAATTATAACCTCATGTATTATCTTCACCATGATAATATTAGCTTAATGTATTCATTTACTACTATTTCTTCAATGTTAATCTATAAAGAAACAGGACCTCAGTGTAGGTAGAAATACTTATAAATACAGAGTATTTATGGCTTGACCGTTCAAAGTTTGATCCATAATATTTAGGACTGTCATTTAGTTGTTCCTTAAATGTAGCCTACATTTTTCAAGTGTTTAATTGTTTTATGCAAATATTTGTTTGCATAAAAAACACATCCAGCTTTTTTTCCAGGGAAGTGGAGTGGTTCCAATACACAGCACCATCTCCATCAGAGCAGAAAACAAACTATACTACCGTTATTATTACAACAGAGGGAGAACTAAACATACTGTAAGACACTGAGCAGAGAGAGGGTTTTAAGAGAGAGAGGGAAATTACAAAAGTTTTTTTTTCTAATCTCGACTGAAAAAGTAACAAAAAGCTGATGGACATCTAAATGTGCTACAGTAACATTACAAGGAGGTGATAGCAAGTTGTGTTTCACTTCTGTAATTAGATTAGTGACATGAGCATACAACACAACTACATTATTCTGTGTGAGTGACTGACTGCCTAACATCCTCTAACCCACTAATAAGCTTTAGTCCTGTCATTAATACTGTGTGAGAGGCATTAAAACACTCTGATCTGTTTGTCTGTCTGTGTGTGACCTGTCATTGGTTGAGCGCTGCGTATGTCTGTCTGCCTGCACAAATGTAAACATTAAAGCCTCATTAAAATACTGTTAATCCCTGCCCTCTCGCTGGATGCCGAGAAGGCATTCGACCGAGTTCAATGGGAATTTTTATTTGCAGCCTTGTCACATTTTGGTTTTGGACCAACCTTTATTAAATGGATTAGAACTATATACAAAAACCCTAAGGCAGCGGTGATAACAAATGGTGTAATCTCGCCCTCTTTCAACCTCACCAGAGCCACTCGACAGGGTTGCGCTCTGTCGCCATTGTTGTTTAATATTGTACTGGAACCATTGGCTATTGCCATCAGAGCTAATGCAGCTATCAGAGGAGTGGAAGGAGGAGGGAAAGAGCACAAATTATTATTATATGCGGACGACATTTTGATGATGATAAAAGACCCATTAAACTCGATACCACACCTAATGAACACGATACAATCTTACTCTAAATTATCAGGTTATAAAATTAACTGGACAAAGTCGGAAGCTATGCCTATATCTGGTTTATGCAATTCCAATGTACTGACAAATTTCGGCTTTAATTGGATGTCAAAAGGGATGAAATACTTGGGAATCAAACTCAGTAGTGAAGTGCAGGAAATACCTTCACTAAATTTAGAACCTTTACTGCAAAAAATTAGAACTAATTTGGATAAATGGGGGAAACTTAATCTTACATTATGGGGAAAGGTCAATGTGATAAAGATGGTGGTCTCTCCGCAAATTAATTATGTGCTTATGATGTTACCAGTAAATGTATCACCTCAGATCTTTAAACAGTATGATACAATAATTAAAGAATTTTTATGGGACGGGAAAAGACCCAGAATTAAATTCAGTAAAATGTGTTCTCCTAGAGACAGAGGAGGCCTTGGGTTGCCAGACCTGAGATTATATTATGTCTCCTTTGAAATGGCCAAATTAGCCAAACACTGGAATAAGGACAACCAGCTAGATTGGGTTACTATTGAAAATAAGATATCATCCCCTTTCACTCCTACTGATAGATTATCTCAGCCTACTTGTAACGTAGTGAACCCTATTATGGCTCACTCCAAAGAGATCTGGATTAAAATACATAAAATGCATAAATTATCACATTGTAAACAAAGTTATTCTTCTCTGTGGCACAACCCCATGATAAAAATTGGGAAGAAATCAGTATATTGGAAGGAATGGCACCTCAAGGGACTATGTCATGTTGCTGATCTGTATGAGGAAGGTGTGTTTATGTCTTTCCTTGATATAAAAACGAAATACAACCTTAAGGGAAAGGAGCATTTCTGGAAATATCTACAGATCAGAGACTGTATTACATCCAAGATTCAGTATAAAGATGGAAACCACATCACAGACTATTTCATGCTACCTGTGGAGCATCGCCGAGCCTCTATATTTTATAGAACAACAAACCAACTGCTCAGCGATAGCTGTCAGGGTCTGAAAACGATATGGGAGAGAGACCTGGGATGTCTGATGGACGAGGAGGAATGGACGAGAATCATATCTAACAACGGGAAATTCATCAGAGAAGCTAAAGGGAAATTTACACAATACAAAATAACACATAGGTACTACTGGACTCCACAAAGACTAAATAGAGCAGGCATAATGAACAACAACCTGTGTTGGAAATGTCAGAAAGACATAGGTACTCTGTTACACTGTATCTGGGAGTGCCCTGTCATTCAGCCTTTTTGGAAAACAGTCCTGGACAAATTGAGTAATTGGCTGGGAAGTGGCATACCGTTATCTCCCAGGTTATGTCTATTAGGAGACAGAAGCCAAATGGTTAACATATCAAGTGGAGAGTTCTCTGTAATCATGGCAGGGACTACAACGGCTGCCAGGGCAATACTTAAACTGTGGAAAACACCTAAAGCCCCTGAACTAAAAGAGTGGATAAACATTATGGTTAAAACAGCTTCATATGAAGTTATGCTCGACAAGATGAATAACAAGAACAAGGTCAAGGCACCAGTCTGGGACTTGTTTTGGACTCACATCACTATGACTGATGACCCTACAGCTTGAACGCCGTTTTTTGAGTGTATCCAACATGTATGTATCCACCTATTGTATGTATATGTTTCCCAGCTATGTGAATGCATCAATATGTCCACTATCATTACATCATCGCATCATTTATATCATTTACATAATTTATGTGGTATTCTTATTTTACTTTTGTTTTTCTATGCCACTGTCACCTCATGTAACGTGCATAAGATGTCTGAAAATGTAAAATGTTCTAATGTCATACACCAGAGATAAAAGAAATAAAAACTTGAATTACAAAAAATACTGTTAATCCCTTCACATGACACACAACCTGCCTTCAAACACACACTTCAGACACATACACAAAAACATTACGCATGTTATTAGGGCGGTGCTTTGTCATTCAGGTGAGTTTGTCATAATCACCTTGAAAGCTTGACTGCAACACCGGCTCTTTAGTTTTTTAAGGTGGCAGCTGATGGGTTATTATAACCTCTAGTGGTTAAATACACAGACGCAACAAATGCTGAAATTACCAAGTACGACAACAACTATATTAACAACAATAATAATACATGCAAATTATAATTCCTCTCTGTGGTGATATATTGCTGATTAATTCTAATGCAGAATTAAGAAAAAACATTTGCAATTTAAACAAGTAAACAGATGTTTCTCATAATGAAGAAAGCATCTTGTATATTAAAAAAAAAAGGATCCACATTTGAAAAAATAAAGCTCTTTTCTTTTTTATTATTACTTTTCTATCCCACATCTCTTGTCCTTGAACGGAGGCTCTGCCAGAAAGTGGCACCCCCCCCCAAAAGTGGTGCTCTCCATGTGTTCAAATGAAACCTGAACTGAATGGGAGGCATCTGTGAGTGAAACAAACAATCGCTTCTTGCTCTGTGTTGGCTGCCGGAGAAAAAAGCATTTAACTGACTGCTCGCTTACAAATCCCAAGGTAGACTGATTTAGATCTTTATTTATTGTTGTCCCTGGTTATCGTCCTAAAAATGAAAAGATTCCCTAACTCTTATATCACAATTAGCTGATATTTCAGAAGCTATTACTGTAAATATAGAAATGTATTCGGTAAAATAAAGAAACACAGTGATACTGAACAATGTGAAAAAAAAGAAAAGAGGAAGTGGTTTTTATTGTGTATTTGAGTGACATGATCTCATCTGATGTATTTGCCTTCATGCAGATGATACTATTTTATACTATTATGTAGCCTATGGACAATACTTTCAGGAGAAACGAGATATGAAATGAACACGGTAAATACGTTTTTATATAGCTAGTTTTTATTATGTACAAGACAAGATATTTCCATACCTTGACATGTTTGGATGGTTTCTTCTGTCTTCTTCAGAAGCATCACTCGGTGTTGGTGTGATGCGTCTTATCAGCTGATGCTATGTACAGTATAGGCAATTTGACAGGATGACCATGCCTACTGCTGTCAGGTCGCTCCTTCAGGACGGTGATCCAGGAGTGCGACCACATGTATGCCCCCTTTGTGAGTGTTCTTGTGCACCAACTTCCGTATTTCAATTGCTTCCATGATCCAGCATTGGTGCCTGCTGCTCTTTGCATGGATAATTTTCCCAGTGCATGATGGGCTCTAATGCAGTGGTCTGTGATGGCTGTTTTTGAATTTTCCTGTTTAGCCTTGTCTTTTGTTGCTCGTGTCCTCTCAAATTTGGCGGGGCGATCATGCCATCGTACCATCAGCTGAGACATCACACCAACACCTATTGATAGTTTTCAGTCACATGACTTCCCAGTGACCTGGCGGTCAAAAACAACATTCCAAAATGGCGGTGCAAACAATAATGACTTAAATCATCTGTCAGCAGCCGAGGAAGAAAGACATAAAAACAACTTCGAAGTTTTTGGGCACTTGTGACCCATTTACAACACCAGCTGCTGTATACTGTGCGTTTAAATACGTATACGTATACGTTGCTGTAGCAGCGACAAACCCGGGACCACCCCCCTGGCGGTGGCGGACATGGCAACGGGACTGCCTGCGGCTGCGACATGGTAACGGGACCAGTAATGACAAATTCACGTAGGCTACTGTGGCTCTCTGGGAAAGAGCAGAGCAGACAGTTGCTCATCTCAACCAGAGTACCACCAACACAACTGCAGCTGTGCTTTTCATATTGTTTAACATATTTTCAGAGTGTTTTTCCATTAGTTCGTAACTTTTTCAACCTGGCAGGCTTTGTCATAGTGTGCAGTGTTGTACAGTGAAAGTAGTGTGGCGCTGACTGTTCGTAGTAACATGTGAACTGCAGCTTGATTTTTGAATTTGTGACAAATCTGAAGAGCAGTGCAGTGCAGCACAGCTGTTGTTCGGTATGGTAACCAATTAAATCAGAAATCAGTTGGGCCATAACACCAGTATTTTGAAGCAGCAGGGAGCAGTGTGTGTTTTTCTGCCTAGTCCTAAACCAGCAGATAGCGTGGAAGTTGATTGTTTTGACCGCCAGGGGTGCATTCTATACCGGCCGTGACATCACATGAAAACTATCAATTGAAGCTTCCTGAAGAACACATGGAAGAATCCATCGAAAAATGTCCAGGTATGGAAAAAACAACATAGGAAAACCTAGCTATTGCAATTTGCAGACATACTGAACTCCATTCAGCTAAATGTGTTTTTGTTGTTGTAATTTTATATGACCATGACACATTTGGCCCTTGTCAGCCACCGCACTTATAGGTGCAACATTTTACTGCCTTTTAATGAAAAAAAAAAATTGCAAATGTTTTTGGTGCAAATTTAAACTAAAAGTAAACACACATTATTCAGCAAGACAAATGGCAATTGTTGTTGTTGTTTTTTTAGATATATCTGAGCCAGAGTTTAGTAAAGATATGAAAGTGGCCTACTTCATCTCTGCCCTTCATAAAATAGGAAATCTATCAGTGTACACTGTACAGCAGTAAATGCGCGTTTCCTTTAACCATGACACCAAGGTTACGTAGGAAGATTTATTTGTAAAGCCCATAATGCACAAACCACAGCATTAGAGTTTATCCTTCATTCATAAGAGTTTGTCCCACAGCCAGTTCAAGTTTCAACTAATATATTAAATGGCTGAACCAATATTGTTATTGAACAGCATTTTCAACAATATTTATCATGGTTTAAAGAAATAAAGAAACAGAAATAAGCAGCTGAAACTGCAAGAAAGAACATTCTTTCCATGTTTAAGTAGGAAATGAGAGCTGAGGAGAAGCTGATGCAGAGTGAGAGGAACGTGTTTTGACATTCACAGAGTGCTGTCTCTCTTTACCTTGGAAATAAACAGATCGAAAGTGAAAGAGAACAAATGAGAGGCGAGATGAGAGAGGGGGAGGGCCCACACTGCTATCCGCCATGCAGAGAGGCATATTTACCAGTGGTGTGTGTATTTTTTTTTTAAAAAGAGACATTTCTCTCAACAGCTATTTGGCTCCCGCCAGGCGGATGTGACAGGGAAATACATTAGGCCTGATTTGGTTTGTTGTGGTTTGTTTTGGAGATGCTGCAATTATGAGAGACAAGGGGGGCTGGTGATCGGGCAGGGTCACTTTAATTCTTTCTTTTTCAGCCCGTGCTCATTTTCTCCTGCTCTTTGGCCCCTTTTTTCTACCTGTTTCACTTCCTTCCCTCCTGCCTCACTGCCTCCTTTCATCCTCCATGCTGCTGCCTTAATGGAGTCAAATCTCGATTTATGTTTTTTTTTTCCAGTTTTTTTTCCTGTTTGTGAATTAAATAAAACTGAAAAAAAAAACAGGCTACATGGAATTTTTCATGATCCTCAAATGAAAATGACTGCATTACAATGCTCAACATGTTCTATTTTGAAGGAATTACTTTTAACTTTAGTGGTTTTTACTTATTGCATTGAAACATTACAGCCAATACGAAAACTCTACCTCAGTTTCCCTCCATGTCAAAACCTCTCACTGTTATTTTGGGGGGAAAAAGTGGGGTGAGAAATGTTTCTGACATGATGTCGCGGTGTGGTGGGGGGTCTCAGATTTTCAACAACTCTCACATTTTGTGACAGAATAGTCAGTATTTAAAGACTTCTCCCACCTGAATAAAGTGTTAATGTAATTTTATGGTAATTGCTATGGTTCAAATCAGCCTGAGGTCAGTGGAGACTCTTCACTCTCTCCTTCTCTTTATATCTTTATGTCTTTTCTATCTTTTCTGTCTCACATCTTCCTCTTTCATATTCCCTGTTGTCCGATGTCTTTCTCTCCTTTCTGTCTTCTTTTCACATCAGCTCTTTTTAGTATGTTAGACATCAATATTTGACTAAAAGGTAATATTAAAAATGCATTTTTATTGTAACAATGTAACACAATGTGATTCTGTGTGTGTACAGCTTATGCTGCGTAAATAAAAAGAAGTTTTAACAGCCTTAGAGCTGAATGGGAGAGACGAGGGAGTCTGATAGGCAGTTAAAGAAAAGTAATTTTCCACTTCAGCCAATTGTAGTGTGGTTTTCTTTTCCCTCTTCTGTCTGTCTGTCTCTCTGGAGGGCAGCCAGATGGTTATGGTCAATAACGGGTGCTTCAGGAGTTATCAAAGTGTGTGTGTGTGTATGTACGCGCACGTGTGTGTGTGTGTGTGTCTGTCTGAGAGAGCAAGTTGATGTGTGTCCATTTCAAAGGCTCTTCTCAAACAGTCCTCTCCTTTAATTCTGCCACCCAGCAGGACACTCTCCCTCTCCCTCTCACACACACACACACACTCTCAGATTCAGAAACATCCCTCTCTCTCCTCTGAGGGGCTAATAGGGTGAAGTGAGTGTGTCTCCGTTGAAACAGTGGGCTCTCTTCAGGGTGGGCACGGCTCTTGGGGGATGACTCGGGGTCCTGAAACCGACATGTTGGGATTTGGCCTTTAATCAGCGACATCAGTGTGCTTCATAATCTGGGTCGGGACCCTGATTTGGGTCACAAAGGGTCCCACAGTTCTTTAGGAAACACAGACAGCCTCAGCTGCAGCTTGTTCTTGCAGCAGAACGATCCTGAGGCAAATGCACATCGTCCATCTACCAACACCAACGTTGAAAATATGACGCGATTTGGATGTGAAACTTCCTCAACCAAACAACCAACCTTAACCTACAGGAACAACTTGTTTAAATTGTCTAAAAATGCGTCTTAAAATGCGTTTTCAAAACCAAAAAAATAACATCAAGTTTACATATTAAGTAAGAATAAAAGATAGAATCATACTTTTGAACTTGACAACACTTATTCTGAAGCTAATAAATCACAAATGTATAATGATATTCTTCTTTTAGCAGCTAAATCTGATGTAAACTGTGCAGTAATGTGTCAGCTATGTGCGGAGAGTCAGTGTTGTTTAGAGCTGTGTGGCTTTTGATTCACTTTGATAAATTATGTTTTATTTCCCCTGTCGTTACCTAATTGCCCATATGAATCACATGAATCACTTCAAACCAGGCTTATGTTGGTTTAGTGAGAAAGCCTGAAATACTCCAGAGGGGAAGTGAAGAACACTTTTTATTTAACTGACAGCAAGGCTTGAAAGGGATGATGATGGATAAATTATTCTATGTTATTTTAAATGGGTTTTATTTTGAATTATCTTATAGATGTAGATGTAATAGTCAGTCAGCTCTTATTCTGCTGTATAACTTGTGTTTTTTCAGTTGTTACTAATATGATGAGGAAGTCATAAATATATATTCCACCCATGTGGAAACCAATAGGTATTTTTGGCTCTAATGACCTCTCTGATCCTGAGGTCACATGACCAGCTCTAACAGTAATCCCTCAGCTAAAGGCCGACCAGGAAGGTGAAGTCAACGTTTCTCTCCAACACAAAAGATCTTGCTGACTTCCTCTGTTTACTCCCCATCCCTGCACGCATGCACACACACACACATGCATTGACACACTCAAATACAGACACTTGTAGACATAGGCAAACTGCCCGGTGCTGAAAGGCCTCCAAACTTCATTGGACAGAAACAAGTACACAAATAAACCTCGGTGAATAAAACATGTTGGTAAACAGAGTAGAAGTTATACATTAATATATTATATAAATGTATCTAGCAATAGGAGTTAAATTATATTTTTGTATTTCAAGATTGTGACTTTGAGAAAATAAAATGAGTGATATTAAACAACACTGCAGCTTTCAAGCCACGTAACACAATAGTTGTGTTACCATCACAATGTTGCGGCAATATGTGAAATTTTCTGCTAAATGAAACGTGAACTCCTTCAGCCCTCTTTTAATATCGCCTTTCTTTATTTTCATGAACGGCTGCATATCTCCTGAGCAGCGTGCTTTTGTGGTGAAATAAAACAAAGGTCCCAGACTGGAATAAATCCAGGTGTGTGCCAGCTGCCATGTCTTCAGTTTATTTGTTTGTTTCCTTTTTTTTGGAGGGGGGGGGGGTTTCAGGTAAAGCTGAAGCAAGTATGTGTGTGTTTTTAATGTGCAGCTCAGAAGAAGAAGAAGAAGAACAGGTGGACGGAGTCTGATGCTGCTGCTGCAAGTGGTTACGAGGCTAAAACTGCATCTGAACGTTAATCATAAATAAATTATTGTGATTGATTGTGTGTGTGTGTGAGAGAGAGAGGGAGAGAGAGTATGTGTCCTGCTGGGTGGCAGTATGTGTGTGTGGATGCTCTATCTGTCTGGTTTTATCTTTCCACCCCTCCTCTCTCTCTCTCCCTCTCTCTCTCAGGATTAAACATGTTTATCAATTATCACTCCATCTTGCCTCTAGCGCTCAGCACGCCACACAGCTAATTGAATCATTAAACAATCGCTACTCCTCAGGGAGTGTGTGTGTGCTTGTGACTGTGTGTGTGTGTGAATGAAGTGAGAGTGTGTGAACGGGGTGAAGGGGGGAGTTGTTTGCAAACATGATGATGCCCTCAGGCTGCCTGCAATGCACTTGTCAGATATGTTTATTAATTTATGACAATTAGACACACACACATGGATGGGGGCCTCTCCTCTTCTAACATTGGCAATTGGTCGACTTCTATCCGTGTGCGCGCGAAACCTGAACTTGTGTTTGCTCCGGATTTAACCTGTATTTATTAGGGATGGGCATTTCGAATAGTTTACTAATCGAGTAACCGAAGCTGGTACTAATCGGGTAATCGAGTACTCTAATAAAAATAAAATGACGTCATGTCTCACGGACAGAGCGCAGCCGGTGCATAAATGCGCTCTGTCCGTCATACAGTCCGCATGACTGACACACAGGATTAACACAATGTCAGGTGGATAATAACAGTAGAGACTGGAGTTTAAGATGCACATATGAGGCAGATGTGCATCTTTATGCGGGGAATAAATGCGCTGCATGCGCTCTGAGCGCTGAGTGAATCATGCCGCGGCTGCCACGGAGGAGAAAACTTTCTTTCTTTTCTTTTTTTAAATCATTAGCGGTGCTTATTTATTAGTCCACACTACACATGTTGGTGCCTTCGGTCCTCTCTGCCTCGCATCGTTTCAGGAAATAACAGGGAAGGTTTGTAAAGTGAAAGTAGCCTATATTTTCTACCAGACCTGAGATGTCTCCCTCCCGACGGCGCCTGCGAGGGAACCACCACAGATTCTTGTAAAAGGTTTGAAAGTCCGAGGCTCGATCCAAAAACGCTTTTACACATCAGAAATTCACGTTGCTTGATCCGAAACTGTACAAAAAGCCGGACCACGGCATGATAATGTAGTCTGATCCGACACTAGACTGCGCTCTGACCTGCCGTTTTTTTAAATCCTCGGGTACCCGAGTAATAAATTCATAACCGAGTAGCAGATTGCTACTCGAGTACTCGAGTACCCGGGTAACCGTGCACATCCCTAGTATTTATTATTATCATTATAAATTAAGGAAGATAAAATCATCCCCTGTAGACTCAAACATCTATCCATCAGTTTATCCATATCAGGGTCACAGGGTGGTGTAGTCAATCCCAACTACAGCAGCAACCCCACACCCTCACATTCACACCTGTGCATGTCCTTGGACTGTGGGAGGAAGCAGGAGAGTAGCTCCCAGTGGCTCTGTTGATGTTTTTATGCATGCTGCAAGATGTTCGTTTGTCGTTGTAAACCATTGGATCAGGGTTTTTTCTAGCCAAAAAAACTTATCGGCGCATGTTTGAGTAGCCACCTGACGCTGTCTGTTGAAATAAATGTACACTTGAAGCAAGTCAAGAGTTGATATTCCTGTGTTTATGACACAAACGGTAGCTTACTGCACCTGAATGCACCGAGCGCGGCAACATGGTCTCACATGAGACTCTGGGAGACTTTGAATTAGATCTAGTTTTACAAGCATGTCGGCTTGCTTGAAGTAAATAAACTTCTCGATGCATGTTTGAGTAGCCGTCTGACACTGTCAGTGGAAAAAAATTGTGGCTTTGAGGTAGGTAAACAGCCTAACCAGCGGAAATTGCATCCGCTCCCATTCATTGCTGCCGTGGTGATCCGGGGACAGACACAACTACCGCAGAACAGGAGCGATTAAACTGAAAATCTTAAGATTCTTTCTTTTAGACCTAAAATGATAGGAATATACACCCCCGAGTTGAATTCACCTGGAATTGTCCTTTAAAAGTCCTCTTCCCTGCTCTTAAAGGCCCCAACATACTCAAGCATACTGTGCGTGTACTGTGAGCAGCGCGGACTCAGTGCGCACTGTCCGCGGACGTTTGAGTTTTCATTGTCGGGCTTACGGCGTCACAATAAAAACAGGTCGATGTGAAGATTTCCCGCCGAGCAGTCTATTGTGTGACACCGAGTACGCAGATGTCCGCGGACACATGTACACACGCCCGAGTATGTGGGGGCCTTTACAGATCCCACCATAGGAGCTCTCTTGAGCTAGGATTCTTTAGGAATTTTAACTTTACTAGGATCTACTAACTTCCCCTAACTTTTAGGGGAAATTCTAAGAAAACATCATGATTCTAGGAATTTTCTTAGAATTTAGCCACTAGGAGCAACTCTTTGCACTAAGAATCTTTAGGAATACGGCCCCTGATTATCTGTGCTGCTGCGAGCCGACAACTTCTTTAAGCGGTGACTGTATATAAAAGTGAAATAAGCCAATAGGCTGTAGCGTTCGATGCGGCGTCTACTCTTTACATGTCTATGGTGATGCCAGCTGTAAATGAGTTAAATAGTGTAACAGCTGCGCTTTTACAGCCGATTTTAGGATGTAGTGGGATGAAACTCTGAACATAATCTAAGCATAAATGGATCTAGTCGGGTTAAAAGAGTGCCACCTTTGTAGTACAGGAGAGCCTGGCTTTAGACTCAACATACAGTCCCTCCAGGAATTCGCGATCGCAACAATTAACACAAATTCAGCAAATCCGTACAGACGAGCAGAATGGAGGTATTTGGATGTGTGATTTGGGCGATTCAAAAGTGAACTCTATCCACCGCCATTATATGAAAATCCGTTGCCAACCGGACCCCCCCTGGAATTCCAAAAGCGTTTTGAAGACTTCTAAAGTTCTCCGAACCCTTTCTTGACATAACGGTTAGCCTAGTAGACAATTGGTGAATTATCGATTTTGGGTGAAGTATCCCTTTGTTACGACCCCCTTGGTGTCTAGGGGTAAGTGGGAGAAGTAACAAAGAGAAATAAAAAACTGTGCTACTGTGGAACGCGTTCTAGTGGTTTTATTGGTGCAATCAAAAACAAACAAAGAGTAACGAACAACAAAAGGGGGAAGTAGCGGGTGGCGTTAAATCAATAAACAAACAAAAGATGATCCCTAAGGATCAAACGTAGGTAGAAAAAAGGAACGCCACCCATAAGCCTAAAACAAAAGAGAAACACGAGGGGAGAAATCAATCCCCAAAATAAACATAAATCTAAACCTATTCCCCCAGGTAAGAACACAAACGAAACTCAAACAAATACAAAGCGTGGGGACCACAGCCACGGGCTCGACTGTGTCCGCTGATCTGGCTCAGCTGGTGGCTTTTAAAGGCCAAATGCCAAAGCTTCCTTCTCGATGGTGGAATACTTACTCTGGTGGATATTGAACTTACGCGAGAAGAAGCTGACGGGATGATCCACACCAAGGGAATCCTCCTCTGCAAAAAGTTTTACAAACACAGAGTCATTTAAATCAACATTGGCAGAGTTGTCACTTTTATTTTCCGCAGCGCGTCTCCGAGACTGGGCGCGCGTAATTACGCATGAGGGAAACTCAGGCGACACCGCATTATCCGGCCGGGACATAATGCGAGACACCGTGTCTAAAACCTCGAGGGAAGGAGTTACTTTACCCCCGGCAATGTCGTTTCCCAACAACATGGTAACGCCACGGATCGGCAACGCAGGACAAATGGCTACAGGAAAAACACCGGAGACTAATTTGGACTCTACGCGCACAAAATGCAGTGGCTGCGGGACATAACCCATTTCAATGCCACTGAGAATTACACTGTAGCCACAAGCAGACTTTTCAGAAAACGGCAACGCACTGGCAAGAATGACCGACTGAGACCCACCTGTGTCGCGCAGGATCCGCACGGGCTGCTTCTCTCCTGGGTCTCCGGGAAGAGATACTAACCCATCAAAAATGAACGGCTGGAAACACGGATCAAGTCCGGAGCCGCTCAGTGCTGGTTCAACCCTCTGTGGAGGAGCTACTTTTATTAAACCAACACCTTTTGGATCGACGCTGGGTGCAACTGCTCCTTTCTTTTCAACATCATGCAATTGGCAATGACATGTCCAGGTTTGTGACAGTAGAAGCACTCTCTCTCTTCTGCTGCACCAGGACGAGCGCGGCTGCTCGACCCCTGGAACGAGGGAACCGGACGCGGACGGTCTGGGCCTGGAGAAGGAGAAAGAGGATACACTACTTTGTGAGTAAGTACATATTCATCGGCCAGAACTGCTGCAGCCGACAAAGATTTTACTTTTTGCTCATTCAAATATACTACTATACGGTCTGGCAAACTCTTCTTAAATTCTTTAATTAACACCAATTCCCGCAGGTCAGGAAAATCGGTGACTTTACAGGCGGAGCACCACTTGTCAAACAGAGTGCTTTTGTCTCGTGCAAACTCTACGTACGTCTGAGAGGGGTTTTTTCGGTAAGTACGGAACTTTTGTCTATACGCTTCAGGCACTAATTCATAGGCACGCAGTATAGCTTCTTTTACCATGCCATAATCTAAACTATCCACAAGAGGGAGCGCCGCGACCACCTCTTGGGCTTTACCCACCAGTTTACATTGTAACAACAAAGGCCACATTTCCTCAGGCCACTTCAACGCAATGGCCAGCTTCTCGAACGCGTTGAAGTACGAATCCACCTCGGCTTCCCGAAAGGGTGGCACTAAAGCCACATGTTTACTGATATCAAATTGGCTGTGAGCTGACCTGGGAGATGTAGATGGCACACTTACCGGCGCTGACACACTCTGAGCTGCTCTTTGTGCGTCAAGCTCAAGCTGCCTTAACCTGACAGCGGTGTCTGCTTCTATTTCCATTTTTTTGACTTGCAGGCGGAACTCACGGTCGGCCTGGCGGGCCTGCTCCTGGGACTCCAGCTGGAGACGAGCCAGCCGGACTTTCACCCGTGCCTCGTCTCGACCACTGGAAGACCCGGGAGACAAGGGCTCAAATCGAGGAAGAGTGACCGGCGTTTTACCCCGCGCACCTCCCTCGAAGACAACGCCCAGGGCCCCTTTGCCTCGCCAGTCGCTACACGTGGAGGACTCCCTTGGCTACCCGCGTGCTGGGCGCCATCCGCCTGCTCTGGAACTACCGGAGGCAACGGCACCACGTCCATCTCCACAAGCCGACTCACCACCTGCTTTTTTAGCTCTGATTTCTTCGCTTTTACCGCTACCAAGAAGCCGAAGTGTCTCGCAATGGCCACTAAGTCTCTCCTCCTGCAGACTTCGATCTGATCGAGTGTGGGATTTCTAACGAACTGGGCAAGAACAAAGCGTGGCATTACCCTACGCTACCCAGTAGACTAAACTCGGACTAAACTACAACAGAGAACGATCCCGGACGAGCCCCCAATTTGTTACGACCCCCTTTGTGTCTAGGGGTAAGTGGAGGAAGTAACAAAGAGAAATAAAAACTGTGCTACTGTGAACGCGTTCTAGTGGTTTTATTGTGCAATCAAAAACAAGTAAAGAGTAACAAACAACACAAGGGGGAAGTAGCGGGTGGCGTTAAATCAACAAACAAACAAAAGATGATCCCTAAGGATCAAACGTAGGTAGAAAAAAGGGACGCCACCCATAAGCCTAAAACAAAAGAGAAAAACGAGGGGAGAAATCAATCCCCAAAATAAACATAAATCTAAACCTATTCCCCCAGGTAAGAACACAAACGAAACTCAAACAAATACAAAGCGTGGGGACCACAGCCACGGGCTCGACTGTGTCCCCTGATCTGGCTCAGCTGGCGGCTTTTAAAGGGCCCGCCGCTTCCGCTTCCGGGAGCGTGGAGGAGGAGCAACAAACAGGACGTCGATGACGCAACACGCACACCGACAGGACCTGGAGAAGACGAGACGAGACGCAGCACACACACACACCTAACACTCACACATAACACCTTTAATATGTAAGTTCAGTGTGTTCTCTACACAAGTAAAATATAGCACATCTGGATCACGACATGTAGCTCCAGAGTCTGTGTTAATGTAGGCTACAGATTGTTTTCATCCCACAGTCGTCAAGTGGTTTAGTAGTTTATCATGGTAAACTCCATCTTTATCCTGATATTCATCCTCATGTGAGACTGGTTTCATTCGACGCGTGGGATGCAACAGGAGTCTTTGCAGATTCATTCAACATTCACTGGATGAATGTACATTTTATGCCCTTTGTGTGAACTCACACAAATCACAGGATTTACATCTGTTCACACTCAGAGCTTCTAAAATTAGCATTGAGCTCTGTCTGAACTCGTCCTCACGGTGATCCCGGACCTGTTTCTGGGAACATTGAAATTATATTGAATGCATTTCGGTGCAGAGAAAGTAAAAGTATTGTATGAACTTTAACCTGTATTGTTATAGTTTCCACAGAGTTGGTCTGGTCACATGGTTAGCAACATGTGAAAATTCGGCGTGTTAGCATTAACCCATCGAGGTTAATGATGTCATTGATTACAGCTGATCTACGGTGTACAGTAGCTATCGTGTAAACTGGTATTACCTTCTCTGAGCCATTATGTGATTGCTGTCATCGCTGATTGTGAACGTACAGTATCAACCCATCATTATCCATAAGCCTCATCAACTCTCGACCGACCACACAATCAGAATGGCTTGATTCACCGTCGCTGCCTCTTCAGCAGCAGCTTCATTCAACCCCTCGTCCCTGAATCCTTGTCTGCTACTTTAAGGAATGATCGTCTATCAAATTATCAAGATGAAATGATTTGGTTCCTGTCTACGTGGCTTACTGAGTGGCTTTGCTACCTTTACATGGGATAGACTTTACCTCAGTAAACTACTATATCATGAGAGGAAACACAAGTAGATACCAGAATGCTTTGTTATTGCTACACATAGCTGACATCGGCATTAACAGGTGTTTAATTCCCTATATAAATGTTAATCTGTTTGCATACAGTACGTGTTACGTAAATGATGATTAAAGTTGACTTGCAACTTAACCCCTCTGAAAATGAGCGTTGCATCTGTGCAAAACATGAAATATCTTCTGGACCGTTCATGATAGAGACAAGCTGTTAACTGCATCTGAATCGCTGGATTCTCCACTTTCCGACGGTCACTATGACAAGAAGGGACGGGTACAGAAACAGATGCTAAACCGAGTAGCATCGACGCTAACCGAGCTAGCATTGATGCTAAACCGAACGTAGCATCAATGCTAAACCGAACGTAGCAATCGACACAACGCTTGCACAACATGACAACTTCTGAACCGTTTATGATAAAGACAAGCTTTAAACAGCATCTGAATTGTGAGATTCCCTGCTTTCGAGGGTCATTAAATGGCAACGATGACAACAAGGGACCGTATAGGGTGCGTGTAATCACGTGGTACAGTAACAGATGCCAGAGTCACTGGCAAAAACTTTAAATGCAATTTTCTCTGGTTTTAGAACGAAATAAGAGAGTAGGAGATCGTAATTCATCTCGAAAACCATCAAATGTATGACTTTGACTAGGGTATCATTTTAAAGCTTATTTTCTAATCTTTTCGTTGATACTAAAATCGCAACTTAGAAATTTGGGTCAATGTGACTCATTTTGATGTATCATGTCACATATTGATTTCGTCAGTGATTTATTTGGTTTCATGCAGCTGGATTTTCAACCAGGTTTTAGTTTCATCCTCTTATGAACGTGTAACTTTGCGTTTGGATTGTGAAGGTTCCTCAAGTGAAAGAGAAATTCAGATGGAGGTAGAGTGACGTGAAAATTACGGGGTGACAGAGATTCAGAGAGAGAAAGGAGGAGCAGCCCCCCCCATACACACACACACACACACACACACCTCAACACACACACACATACCAACCCCATCTTATGACCGATTCGTCACCGCGACAACCATCACCCCACCTTATTCTGGGATGTCCTGTAGTTATGTTCTTCAATTATGTCTCCCTCTTTAATGTCGCGGCTGCACTTCCATATTTAGTCAACCACTGCAATTTTAGCTGCCGTGTTGAAATGCAACCGTCTCACCCTGGAATCAAAGGACAGATAGAGCTTCCTCAGGCAGAGAGGGAGGGGGGGAGGGACGGAGGGAGGAGGGGGAGAGGGAGAGAGAGAGAGAGAGAGAGAGAGAGATTTACATTTATTTCTATATTCTTTCAGGCTACATCTGCAATTTGAGCCACAACAGGGAGATTTTCAGCATGCCAAGCAACTTTCAAGGAAAATGTGAGGTATGGCAATTTATCCCACTCACCCCTCCACCGATCCACCCCCACCCACCCCTCCTGTACGCGAGATATTTTATTTTTGTCTGCACTGTAACCCCTGAAAATATGTATATTATTAAAAAATGGACTGAGGGAACGAACACGAGACTGAAATCTGCTGCAACAATTATGTGTACAATGTTAAGAAGAGGTTGAAAAGGCCAAATACAGTTTCTGTTATTATTCATCCTTTTATCAACGGCTTTCTAGTAAAGTCACGGTCCTGAAAGAGGAAACATCAGGATAGATAGATAGATAGATAGATAGATAGATAGATAGATAGATAGATAGATAGATAGATAGATAGATAGATAGATAGATAGATAGATAGATAGATAGATACCGTAGATGACCATTTATTATATTTTTCTAAATCGACATCTGGATTTGGCGTCTATAAGAACAGGAGCTATTTGCAACAGGCTACAATTTATTTTTCAATGAGCAGCACCAGACCATCATGCAAAGAACACGGATTTCACCATCGACCACTGGACAAAGACAGTTTGTCTGTGTTACCCGACACAGGGAGCTGATCAGCAGTGTTATCCAGCTGGGGGGACCCACCCTCTCCTAATTTCAACACTGTACATGAGCGTATTTATCCATTTTTTGTCTGCACTGTAACACCTGTGTTTGTGTGTGTGTCTGTGTGTGTAAAAAATGGAGAGAGAGCGAGAGGAGGGGCTGACTGACAGAGGTAGGACGCTGTTGAAAAAAACTTTTTTTTTCTGTGCAAGACTATAGTAAACACTTAATCGCCCGGGAAATTGAAAAGGCCAAATGCCAAATGAGTTTCTGTTGTTAGAGCACAGGCGGCTGTTTGCACGCGGGCGATTATTTGGTCATCTACGGTAGATAGATAGATAGATAGATAGATAGATAGATAGATAGATAGATAGATAGATAGATAGATAGATAGATAGATAGATAGATAGATAGATAGATAGATAGATAGATAGATAGATAGATAGATAGATAGATAGATAGATAGATAGATAGATTCAAAAGTATCTGATAAAAAATAAGATAAATATATTGGATATTTATTATATTCCACATGCTTACAGTATATATAATTAAATGATAACTAGCAGATTGCACTTTACAGTTGTTGTTGCTGTATTTACTAAAGTTTACAAGTTACAATTATTTACAGCATTTACTTTGGCAGAGGTGAATAAGTTAAAGGTGTTTGATTGTGTAACTCCCACAGATGTGCACACTGAGGGTACAACTGTATGTAAGGTGTGCGTGTGTGTTTGTTTGAAGAAACATTGCGTAGTTAGGAACTTCACAGTATTAATGAAACAAAATGCAAAGCAAATATGGCACAGGTGCTTCTCCCTCCCTCCCTTCCTCTCTCTCTCTCACACACAGACTTACACTTATATTAAGGGGAATCTCGCTCAGCTGGAGGTGGCTACGGGCCAAGGGAGGTGTGTAAGAGATGTGTTGCTTGCTAGAAGGTAGTCTCCCCAGGTGTGACAGGAAGAACCCTTTTAATCACACACACACACACAATAAGATCGACAGAACCGGAGAAGATAAAAGAGCGAGAGTACACGGTGTGTAGGCCGAGAGCCAAAACCTTCATTTATCTTATCCAGTGAACACGTGTTCGTCTCCTTTAGTGTTTGTCAGATTTCATGGGCTTTGATTTTGATTTGCTGTTTGACACGTCATGTGATCAGGAGTTGGCCTGAGATTAGTCAGATTATCGTGTCAGGGAGGACACGCCGCTTTGATTTAACACCAGTACATGGACCGAAGAGAGACTACTGTGTATTCAAGCTGCCATTCATTTCCTCTCTATTGTGACAGACTTTAAAATATTCAACATTTAACATTTGGAAGTGAAAACATGTCTAACTTGTCTTCTTTTGCACATTTATTGTATTTCCAATAACCTTGATTATGCACCTTTCATTTTATTTTTTATGTTTTCTATGTTTAATCAATGTTTTGTGTAATTTAAATGTCTTTGTTCTCCTATTTGCTCTCCTATATGTTTGTAGCTTTTGTCTGAAAGGAATTATGGGATCATTAATTGTTAAGAATAGAAAATAGAATAAAATATGTTTTCTTCATAGTACTGTAATAGATCAAATCAAAGCTGAATCTTCTCAATACCCCCCAAAAAGTTACAATAAAATGATGCTACAATATGAGATGAGTTCATGGTTTAACTTTGGTCTGATGTATAAATCTCAGTGATCAACATCCAATCTTATCACAATCAATGAAAGTACAAATTAGTGACGAGAGACACAGTGAATGAACATGTCTTTAATCTTATTTTAAGTAAACAGGACCTTAATTACTGTGGGTTGTGTGTCATGGTAATCTGTTCTGATAATCAGGCTTTAACAACCTGAACTTTTATTAAAACATCCTGATGTAACCACTGTACAATTTTGTCTTGTCAGAAATGTTAAAAGTTGACATGTGAGTGGTATTACTATTATTATTACTATTAGATTTTTTTTTAGCACACTTTCTGACATGATGGTTAAAATTAGTCAAATATTTGCCGTCTAGTTATACTGTAATTTTGACTTTATTTTATCCTGTACCACACAGGAAATAGGCATCAAAGCCTCCTGCTTGGACCCAGAGTCATCTGATTCCTTGCTGCTTTTTATTTCCATTTGTTGTTTCTGTTGTAGTTAGTTTCATGTTTCAGCTTAAAAAAAACCCAACAACTTCACCTGGGACACATGATAAAACAGTGATTAAACTCACAGGGGTAAGATCCTGTAAAAAGCATTACATACATATTTATACATATATCGTCACCTCACTTTAATTTGTGTTGCGAAAGTTTGTAAAATCTGCCTGACAGCTGGATGCAAAGTACCATTCATTAAGTCCCATTTTTAACACACCTGCTGTGTTTGTTGCCCCTCCCTCAGGGCAGTTAGTTTGGGGGGGGCAGGTTCTTTGGAAACCGACACTATTGCGACTCATACGCTGGTAATTCTGCCCTGTGGCTGGAAATCTCCTGCCAGCCGTGTTGGCAAGAGGCCAGTCTGTATTCACTGAGTCTTATCTATTGTAAAAAAAAAAAAAAAAGTACTTTGACAAAACATTTTGGTTCTGAATCAACTTGCTGGTACGGCCAGTTGACACAAAAGAAATAACCTCTCTTTTAAGTGCAACAGCAGCAGAGTTAAGCTGTTATCATTAAAACATTTTCTGCTCAGTCACAGCAGTAATAACTTTAATATCGCCAGATCAAAGTAATGGGATTAACTTGAACCACGGTGGTTACTTCAAAAGACACAGTCAGACAATCACATAACCTTTTTTCACAGATTGTGGGCCTGATATCAAAGGGTGTTATGTAAAAACATGATGAGATGTTTGGATGTGAGAAAACACAGAGGAAGCTAATTAATTGGTTTTTCTGGCGTGTTGGAGAAAAAAAGAGAAAGAAAAAAAAACAGACACACACACAGCCCTTCCTGAACGCAACACCTGGGTCTCAAATGTCAGGCCTGGTTCACCTGGAACCACACAGAGGGCAAACAAACAAGAGTGTGTGTGGGTGGTGGGTGTGTGTTTGTGTGCGTGATTGACGGAGAAAAACCAACACGCTATTTTCAAGACTATTAAAGCATGTTGCAGATGAGAAATTTTAAGTGTATTGGGTTTTTTTGTGCAGCATTTTACTTTAACTTTAAGTTTGGCTGAGAGAGAGGAACCAGCTGCTCTGCTTGTACATTTAAAGAGAATTAAAAACGTAAACCAAACCAAACACTGACACTCGATCTGCGCAGCTGTAAATCCCACACAGAGGTCTTCACATTAAGTTTTGAAAGTGCTCCAGGTTTCAACTCAGGAAAGATAAAACTCTGATAAACTCTGGGGAAAATGCTCCAACATCTCCATATCAAGGCAGCTGCTTTGAGATTAGAGCTGGTAAATATTTTAGCTTGACAATGACGGGAAGTAGCACATTGGTATCAGTGTTGTTGTTTTTTTGACATAGTAACACAGTTAGAAATCTGGATTAAACTGATTATGGTACCTACTGCTCTGCTGGGGGCTCAGCTCCCACATTTTAATATCTGCAAATGGATTGTTGTGGTGTCCCGCCTATCCTATCAATTAAATAGCAACTATGCAGGATTTTTAGCTTATAACTATGCTACATTTTTACCTTAATTAAACAGCTTTGGTAAACAGCAGTGATAGTGTACGGTTTCCCCCACTGCTCCTCAGGGATGCGTTAAATGCAGAGAAAGAATTTCACTGTACTAGCTGTATATGTGTCTATCTGTACCTTTACCTTTTACCTTTACCTTTATTAATGAATAAACAAACATCGTATATGATGTATGCACCGCTCAATTGATTTCTCGACAGCATCATTGTAAATTAATGCACAGGGCCAGGAGGGGGGTTAGCAAAACAGAGGGAAAGCGACCAGGCTTGCATAGTTCCCCTTTAAATGAGAGAAAGTCCAAAAAATATACTTTTAAAAGGAATAAAAAATAAATAAATAAAATAAAACTAATAAATTGACAACAAATAGAAAGGGGAAAGGAAAGTGTTTTTAAATACCTCAGTGTAAGCTGTTGTTGCTTATCAGCTGCACATCTGACCTGCTCTACAACAGAGAGACTGGAGTTTACACAAGATGTCAATCAAGAGCACGGGTATACACGCTAATGCAACACATACAAGTCTGTCCACTTGCATGCACACACACACACACAATCAGGCAGGTGGTGTTGGAGAAGGGGGTGGCTATTGCCCAAGAGGGAGGGGTTTGGCTCTGTGACTGACAGGCCATTAGTTATCAGGGTTTGGTCCATCATCTTGTTGACTGACGTCAGAGCGAAGGAACGCACCTTTTACTAAATATAACACACACCTGCTTGCACATGCACAAACACATGCACACACACACACAGCAGGTCTGGCTACACACGTTGAAAACACACTCAACTATACACAGAATTTGTACGTCAGACAAATGTGACTACGGACACACATTCACACACTCTTATCTTGATATCACACATGCACACTAAAGTAACTCCACACTTGAACCAACATGAACTTTGACCTTCAGCAAACACAACTGTCTTCTCATTGGACGTTGGGAGTAGCACATGGCCACTCCATACCAGAAGGTGTTTTTAAAGACAGGGGCTTCACACCAATCTACATAAGATTGACAATGAAATTCAGCCTCAGCTTGACTGTGTGGCTCATTAGTCGTCCTTAATCAAGGTTTCAGCTTTTGAGATATAAACATTTTCCATGGAACATACTTGGAACAAGGTTTCAGAGAGTCTGTGACACAAAACTGACTCTCAAACTGAAAGAAAATGTGACATCTTTTCTTCCAGCTACATGTCAAGTGTTTCAAGGTGCAACGACACATTTCTCTGGGGCCTGATGACACTTTTCAGTCACACTCAGTTGAAGTTTTATTCACTTGTTAAACATCCTCTCCAATCTGCAATTCTAAAGAAAAAACGAAGGCATTGCACACTGTGAACTGCAGCCTTTGCACTTTTCTTTTATCATTATGAACACATGAATAAAGGAAGTCGTCGCTCGTGAATGATCAGGACAAATCAAAAATGAGCCTTAAATGCAGCAACAAAGAGGTACTCTGACTCAGAGCAGAGAAATAGAGATTCAAGAGTCAAAGGGTCTGGATAAGTGTGAGCGTTGATTAAACCGAAATAATTTACTTTTTGTTTTCAAATCCCAAATGCAGTGGTTTCCAAACCAAGCAAAAAGACAAAACAAAACAAAAAACATGCCTGACTTTTATTCTCACAGGTTATCAGATGAAGCCAAACCTCAGATCGACGTGTGACTGTTTCTTGTGACATGACACATGTGTAGACCAGTCACATGTTTGCACTTAAAGGGACAACGAGGAGTTTTGGAGAAGCGAAGTGTTTTCACGCTGCCTCCGCGCGCACCGTAGAATTCCTCCACCGGCGCAAGACGGACTCATGTTTTCATTCATCAAGGATTAAAGTCAGAGGTTCAAAGAGGTTCAGTTATCGTCGTAGTTTCGACCATAACGCCGCCCGAATCGCCGTTATTCTCATTTGCGTCCGCGAAACCGAAAGCAATAAGTGCTGGTCGGCTCGACCAGCATTTCCGCCACCACTAATAATAACAAAATAATGATAGAGACAAAACATGGAGCCATTAACAAGTGTGGGTAGCGTAGATTCATCCACATTAACGTGAGACTGTTTTATAACCGAATAGAAACTCCTCGTTGGCCCTTTAAAGACTGTAGTTATGCTACAGTAAAAACACATGAAGAATATGAAAAATAAAACTGGAATAAGCACCTTCTCCGGCTGTGAAATCTGCGCCCACATCAACAGTGGCAGGACACGTGTTGGCAGAACACCGACATGCTGTGATAGCACATCACTGTGCCATTGTCCAGCCTCAGAAAAGCTCCAGACTTGCTCGTTCAAGGTAGCCGGCACATCCTGGCTACCTTGACTTCTCCTCTTCTCCTCTGCCGTCTCGCAGCTGTCATAATGGATGAGCAGAAACTGTTTTGTCAAAGAGAGAAAACCATTCTTAAGTCGATGACCTACGACTGCCAGATATTTTCCTCTCTTCGTGAAAGATCAAGCGAAATAATAGGCGGCACAAAACAGGCTCAGGCAGAAGTCCATATTCAGTATAAATGCTTTATAGTGTGTTTGTTTGTGTGTCATGAGGCGTTGTTGACGTGTGGCAACACAGATTGTCCAGTGGGTTGTATGTGTTTTGAACATTACACTGCATTTCACATTGTGTAGCACCAGGTGAAAATAAATTCACTGCATTGGTTTGCAGGACAAAACACGAAGAGACACAAACAGCACAGACTGTGCTAAGGACGTCCTTTGTTTGATTGTTTGCTTTTGGCTCAGCAGCTAGACAGGAAAAGTGGATATTAATCAATATTTTGTGTGTGTGTATATATATATATATTTAAGTATATTTTTGGGGCATTTTTGCCTTTATGGATAGTACAGTTGAGAGAGACAGGAAACGGGGAGGCAGAGAGAGGGGAATGACATGCAGCAAATGGCGCCCGACGCGGGACTCGAACCAGGGCCGACTGCAGCGAGGACTATGCCTCTACACATGGGGCGCCAGCTCTAACCACGCACGCGTGTGTGTGTGTGTATATATATGTGTGTGTACATTATGTGTGTGTACATTATGTGAGGGAATACTTTTTAAAAGAGCTATTTGTCAGGCTTGCTATTGCTTCATAATGTGTCCTCTGGCACAGACCAAACTGGAGCTAGCTGGTTAGCATCCAAACGTCACTATGAGAGAAGCGATGGAAATGGATGCAAAATAATTTGCATGCTTTCCATCAATGGAAGCAGCTCTTGATGAAGATGGACTGAAGTTTGATGATGAACTTTGTCGATATCGGTCGGGCCTGTCTCACAATTACAGTTGATATAACACATTTCTCCACAAAGGCTTCTGGTGCAATACAGGCCTCAGTTTTAAAAAAATGTAATCTCTGAGTAGAGTTGCACCACCCCACATTCCCACAGAAAATGATCTTCTGTGCAGAATAAACAGAAAACTGCTAATGCATCTGACTGTCAGATTTGAAAGGGGTTAATATTTTAGAATAGAAAATAACATGAGAGTGTTTCAGTTTGTTCCACTGCCATCAAGTGGTCAAACAGTCAATCAATTAGTCAATTAATTCAGCTTTAAGATAAAAGGAAGTAAAGATGAAAAGCTTGAACTTTGTGCAGTAAACGTAACAGTAAATGTTTGAATAGTTTAACATGGCAGCAGGAATTCATAATAAGTGCAATAATTATATTTGAAAGTGTCAAACAGGTGCTGCTTCTGTTTAATTCGACTAAAAATTAGGCCTGAAGTTTGAAAATTTCGGAAAGGAAACAGAAAAAAAGCACAACTCCACTGCCTCGATCCACTTAATTTAATGTCTGGCCTGATGTCAGACTGTATTGATAAAAAGTTGTCTTTCATGTTAGCTGTTGACGTTAGCATGATGAACAAGATACAGACACAATGAAAACCACGGCGCAGCAGCAGAACACAGCAGCCCGCAGCTGAATGGTGTCACTGTGACGAGGAAACTCAACGCACAAATGTTTGCTGCCAGATAGCAGAAAAATAAATGACTGAAGATGATAATGAATGTGACGCAGAGATAGTTTATTTGTTTAAACACACACACATACACACTATCTCCCTCTCGCAGACTCACACACAGTACAACACACACTTGATGGGAATAAAACAGCAGATAAATGCACACTCACTACGCTCAATTAATAGCATTGCTTAAAATCCGTCATGCAATTACCGAACGCTACATCACTGCCCTTTAAAGATACGGTAATGGTGACTAGTAGCTTTTCTAAAAAAACAGATAGCAGCGTTGTCTTGATAGATGGCGGGGAACAATACCAAAATCATTTTCTTAATTATCTCCGCTGGAACTAATGTTGCAGATATATGTGTGAATTAATTATTGGAGCTTGATATAAGAGAGGGAGCAGGAGAGAGAGCAGCATTATCCACCAGAATCTCCCCCCCACCCCCCCACTCCGCATTCATTAAGGCAAAAGCAACTGTCACTCACTCCACGAGACAAAACCCTGATTTCCAGAAATCAAATTACCGCTGAAAACAGAAAGAGAGGAGGGACAGAGGAATCAACAAAAGACAGCCAAGACCTTATTGTGAGCGTCGATGAGAGACACATCGTGGCAGAGAATGTTTCTTTCTTCCATTTGTCATGTTCACACCCCCCCTCCCTTTTTTTCTCCCTCCATACAGTGGCTTTTCTGTGGGCAGCTCCTTCTATGGTTGGGAGTCAATTTCCTTTCAGGGTAGCGCTCCCTCTTTAGCAGCTTGGCATAATGAACATGACCTTGTGACTCACTTTCACTCTCTCTCTCTATCACACACACACACATTCAGCTCCAGCCTCTCTTTCTCTGCACTGTAACCTCAGTCACTGACAGATCTCACCTCAAGCCAAACCTGTATTAACCTTGTTGATCTCAGGTTTTACTCTCTGTGCTACGTAGGTGTGCTGTGTTGTCTCAGAGTTTCTCCACGACTTCACCACCTTCTGTGTTGTTTTCTGCTCCTGGGTGAAGGCTGGAGGACGCATTGTGTAAAAATACTACACTTTATCTCAGGTGAGCTATAAGAACATGACAAATGTTTCTGTTTGTCTGCATCAACAGTTTATCTAACTCTCCTTGCATTGTTGGTAAATTGATCCTCTCTATCCGGTCTGGATAGAGAGGATCAATTTACCCTGCATTTGGCTTTGTGAATGGAGGTGGATAGAGACACGTCCATGACTGAAAGGCTACAGTATTATGTTTGCCATATTAACTTAAAAAATAGCATTTTTCATAATAATAATGTAAAAATAATTGTAGAACACTTTTCAATCAAAGTGCTTTCCAAAGGGGAAGGACTTTCAACACAATCCAAGAGACACATAATGAGGGGAAAAAGTGTCATACAGTATGCACACAAACATATAAACACATACAGATAAACATTTACTCTCACGCTTACATTCTATGAAAGAAATTAAAGGGTAAAACTAAAACAAAGGAACTGGCCAAGCACAGTCAACTGTTAGTAAAAGGTGTTTGATATAAAAATAAGTTAGTTAATAAAACGTGATTGAAAAGCCACAACAGAGACAGCTGATCTGATGCTCAGAGGGAGGCTGATCCTCTGCAGAGCAACCAGGACTGTTTTTTAGCTCTAGACTCTAGAGCAGGGGTTCCCAACCTTTTCCAACCCGGGGCCCACTTGAAAATCTAAAAAATGTCCGCGGCCCCCCTTCATCCCTACATCGACCAAATAATGCGTTCTCAGACCTTTTTTTTCTTCTTCTTCTTCTTCTTCTTCTTCTTTTTAATTTATTGATAAAAGGGGGCATTTAGTCACTACTGTATCACAGCTGATGCTGCCAGTTGGAGGAGCATCCTGACTAAATCCTGAAGAACAGAAGGCCGTAATGTGGGGGATGACATGAGTTCCCTTTCATGTTCACTGAGAGTGAGACAGTTCACAAATCCACAGTTTGGTTTGATTTACATAGTTGTTGTTTTCCTATTTTTAACTCTCCAGAAACACTATAGAGAATGTGAAGCTGACGTCACGCCGCTTTGCCGTTGTGGGACGTCGGCGCCATCTTTGGAGGAACGCAAACGTAAACAGAGTGGGAAAAACGGAGGAAAACGAGCAAAAAGTAAAAGAGAAAGAAAAAGAGATGAGGAAGACAGACAAAAAAAGAAAAGAAAAAAGAAACGGAGAAGAGGAAGGGAAAGGAAGGAGGAACGTATCATGATAAATTCAAATTTAATGAGAAACAAAGGTAAACAGAAACACTACAACTTATTAAGACCCAGATTTACTCCCTCCACTGACTTATCCAGACATTGTGAACTATCTCGTTTTTCGTATTAGTGCATATACTACTGTGGCATTTTTTATGCAGCAGTACTGTCCCACCATCATTACTTTTAAGCGACTTTGGGAACTTTTTTCAGGGGGGGCGAGCAAGTGTTTACATCCGCGATCCTCCAAAGATGGCGGCCAACGTCCAACGGCGTGACGTAACTTCACATTCTCTATTCTGTTCATTTCATTTTAAATAATATTAATATTTCATTTTGATATTTTTTTATTCTAATATTTTCATTATAAAGATGTTCATGCCTCTCTGTTCAATGTTAGCATTAGTTAGGACTAGGCCAGGGATTAGGCAGCTGTAGCCTACATCAACATCTTCTTGTTATTTTTACAATGATGGTATGGTGTTTGTATTTTTTATGTGTGAAGCACTTTGTGAGTCTTCTCTGTGAGAGGTGCTATATAAATAAAAATTTTACTTACTTACTCACATCTGTTATCTTGATAATAGGATGTGGTTTTTGATGAATATAGCTTTTTTATTCTCAAAGTTTTAGTGCTCACAGTCACAGTTCATGTCAATCTGCAGGTTATTGTTTCACTTCACTGCTCCGACGCTGCGCCCGGGTGTGCGTGTGTCTGTGTACAGCGCTGACACACGTACACAACCCTGGATCTAGCCTACTGTACGCCTTGGCTAGCGCATGTTCTTCACGCCGTAGACCAGTCAACATGAGACGTGTTACCGCAGAATAAACAACACGAGCAGCTCCATGTTTCCACAGTCGGAGTTTTCTCCTCTTTCTTACCGGAGTAACATCATGATGCTCTGGTTCCACTCTGCTCCTCTCAGCAGCAGACATGAAGCTGCTGGAGCCTCCTCCGTCTCCTCACTGACCTGCCACTCTGGACACTCAGCCTCCGCCTCCCACACTAATCAAAACCTACGTAGCTGGTCTCTGGTGCGACGCTTCAAACACATGACGCCCCGACACAGACGAACAGACCGGATCGGACTTGTCTCGTACCGCTCCACACGTTCACCATAGCTGCCACTTCTAGTTGCTTCACTACTCATTTGTTCCCTCTTTTACAACTTTCACTGTTTCACTTTAGCTTTAGCTGCAGCTCAAACAAAGTCTAGGCTACACACTCGCGACAGGCGGCGGCGTGTCAAACGGCAGACTGACAGACAGCTGTCCCATTTATTTCTGGTTAACATGTCCATAGCTGATAATCATGATCACGGTTCCGATTGGCGATCGTTTTATCGTCCAGGCTTCTTTTTTATACATGTGAAAAAATATTTCTACAAAAATCATACTATTTTGAAAATGATTTGGCGGCCCACTTGCAATACCGTTGCGGCCCACCAGGGGGCCGCGGCCCACAGGTTGGGAATGGCTGCTCTAGAGTAATGACAAAGCCTGGACCAGCAGACCGGTACACGTCTGTCTGCAGGATAATAATTGTCACTGTTTTAAAAAACTGATAGTTTATTGACGTTTGGTGAGGTTTAGGCACAAAATACTTATTGTAAAGGGCTAATGTACTAAACATAAGTTAAAACTTTGCAGTTTGGGTTAGAATCACAATCTTATTAAGATAAGGGGACCATGGTTCCAGTAATGAACATGTGGTAAGGGGATGTTCAAGTGTAATGTTTTGCTGATGCAAAGAGAAATCAATGCAGCAGTGAAATCATTTATTGAGATTTATCCTCAATTATTTGCAGTTAAAGTCAAAACAGAAGCCTCATTGGTTCATACTGAAACACATTTATTTTTGTGAGTCTAACTGAGTGGTAATGATTTGACTTGTTTGTGCCTCATTACTAGTAAAGCGTGTTTATCATTGTTTTAAATAGGGATTAGGCCATGTACCCAATAAGCCACCACATTCAGGGAAATGAAGGTACATGTTGAATAACATTATAAATAATCATGTTCTGTCATTTTTCTTAAATTACCATCACCTCCTACACACTGACCTCTCACTATACACACCAGCCCGTGGATGCAGGAGCAGGACAATTATATGAGGCCTTAATGTCTAGGCATTTTTTACCTATACAGTCTGTCTTCGTGTTTTAGGCAGCCACTGTCTCCATGGTGAATGTCATTAGAGCAGGATTTCAAGGTGCTAAGCATTAAGGTCCCCCCTCTATCTCTCAGATACCCCTGCAGCCACCCATTGCTGGTTCAGCCCTTGTCAGTACCTGGATTCAGAGCTTTCATTCATTAGGCTGGGATTTCTCATGTGCTAAGCCAAAGCAAAGGCCAGCGCTATCTCAGATTTTACGTGCAGACACCTCCAGACATCTGTTCCCCAACCAAGAGTCTGGCAGCTCAATTAAACCTGGAATATCTGGATACCGTGCTGCTCTACATGAATCTACATTAGGATTCTTCTGAATGGTTTAAGTCGTCAAGCTGCCAGCTGCACATTTTTACCCCTGTTATATCTCTGGTTTCTGGTCAAGTCCTCATATGAATTCTCGTCTATCAGTGAATAAAGTTCAAACCCTGATCACATCATATATTTTCTATAATGTGGTGACACAAAACCTTAACAATTTAATCATATTTCTGTTGTCTACATTGTTTTTGGTGCCACACAATAGATCTCATTACAGTTAAAGGCACACTAAAGTTATGTACCCAGTCACTGTTGAGGACTTTAGAGCAGAAGTCAGCGGAATGTTTTTGTTAATATAAGTCCTAAATAGTCCTATTTTCTGTCAGCAATCACTTACATGGAGTGTTTTGGCCGAAACACGGGTCTCTCAGTCACTCTGCTCTGCTGTAAACCGAGGAGAAAACTTTCCTTGTGGGATACAAGCGTTATCCAATGAGGAGAGAGAACGGCATGAAGGGCTGTGTGTGCAGCCAAGGGGTGCACGTGAATGTAACCGTCACTCACACACACATCACACAGCCAGATCACTCTGCACACAGTTTATGAACTTGATTAGTTTCAACAAGTCGGTCGGGTTTTACCGTTATGCCTGTTTATGAGGAGGGTGAGTGACTGAGCGGAGGCTGTGTAATGATGGGAGGGGGGGGCTCCGCTGTGTGGAGCGGTGCAGGACTCTGACTGCAGCGTGACACTGCTGCTGTTCCGTGATCTGGTACGAGTTCACGGGTCGGAAGTTACGAGTGGCCGTTATAGTGCACTTTCACAGGCAACAGGACGGTAAAAACACGAGTTATGGGTTCCCTGGAACGCTACAAAGTCGTAGTTGTGACTTGAAGCCGGCACTTACGGTTTCAAAAGCCTGTCTGGAACGCAGCATTAGCCAAAACGACCGGATCGCTGATATCTGCTTTAACTTTGACACACAGACACAGACACACACACGTCTTACCGCAGAATAAACAATGCAAGTCGCTCCGTTTCTCCTCCACTTTCTGTCGGATCATAAAACATGACAGCCGGAGACAGGCGACCTGACCGGGCCAGACTCATCTTATGAACCGCTGGCTCCACATGTTCACAATCACATCATCATTTACCATCGGCTCCATTTCGCCACATTTCCTCCCTCTTTTCTAACTTCCACTTGGTAATTCTTCCTTTAATCTTTAGTTTTAGCAGCAGCTCAAACTATGCTCACAACAGCAAGCTGTGTATCAAACGGCAGAGAGTCAAGCCGTTTATTTCTACCATGTGATATCAAGGAATTACGATCATAATAACCGATAATAGAAAACATCTTGTTTTATCTCCCAGCCATAGTTGCAGATAAGTGGAAGCTAACTGGCAAGCCGTAGGCTGAAAGTCCACTGACGCTGTGTGGGAGAGAGCGCTATGGGACACATGCCAACCATAGAAATTCAAAACATAAACATGATTTGCGGTCTGCAAAAAAAAAATTGTTGTTGGTGAGTTCAGTATAAACATTATTCCTGAGTCTCTGTGACATATTAATTTCTACGAAATACGATTTCTACAGCCAGTTGCTTTAGATTTCTTACATATTGTACCTTTAAATATCTGAGACATCATAAAATGCTTCTGGTTCAGGATAAAAATGTAAAAAAAAAAAAAAAAATCTCAAACACAATATAGAGCATTCATGATTAAACATGATAAGAAAAATAAAAGTGCCCCATTTCTAAACTTACATTGTAGCATACATTGCTACAGTACATAACCAACTCCCCCTAATAAAACAATCAAAGAACTATAAATACATAGATGGTACTCACTGAGAGATCTTGTGCAAACTTGCAATTTTTCCAGTTTGTTGTTTACCAGTGTGACGGCAGCTGCAATAAAGCTAATTTTATAGTGTTTTACTCCTTACTGTAAGTGTCACATAAAACGACACATGTCGATCAGGGAAATCAAACCTCCTTGCATATACGTTCAAATGTGTCATCCTGTCAAACACATCAGTCTGGTCTCCGGGCCTGTGATATGTCTGAGTTCATATTACAGTATACGAGCCAATCCATCATCACATCTGTCAGTGCAGCTGTAGGGTAAACAGGATTATCATCTAGTAACCTCCCGTCAATGACCACACAGCTAGTCCTCACGACTCTCCAACACCTTGTCTCACACACACACAAACACACACACACACACACACAAATCAGTTTTTCATCCATCACTGCGCTCTGGCAGGGTTCAAACTCTGTCAGCCAATTATGAGATAAGGCCTGACGTTAGGGTGGACCTCCCTTTGCTGTGGCCATGAGGTCTCTGATCTTGTTATCAAAATGTCCATGGCAGTTCAAATTAACGCCTTCACACTTGTCCACCGTGGTCAGCCGACACACATACACACTGGTCACCATTTCTAATCAGAGGAAAATTAATTACCCGGGGTTGGACAAACAAAGCGGCCTTCTTCATCTTTTTTTGTCTATTTTTTTCTTCTTCCTTTTCTTCCTCTGTTGCTCGGAGTCTGGTTGTTGGCAGAGTAATATTGACAGATGAGGAACACAAAGAGGACTAAGAAGCAAAATGAAGGATTTGCGGGTCTTTAGAGCGTGCACGCTCAAAACGCCAAAATGAGCCATATCTATAAACTTATAGATTCCCTATTAATAGAGCACAAAACAGCTTCCCAGTGCAGTGCAAAGAGGTAGCAAGCTGGATTAAACAGCAAAGAGGAGAGGAGTGGAAGGAAGGGAGGAAAATATAGAGAGATAATGACAGGTTCATAAAAAAAAAGAAAGAGTGTGTTTGGTTGGTGTGCTGCAGCATTAAATGAAGACATGGAGCCACATTACCATATTAACGAGGCCCAGGTAGAAACACACTACTGTGCACAACTTACAGTAAAACGCACACAAACTATAAATACTCTCTCCAAACTCTCTCACACACACAGACACACACACACACCCTCCACATACAGAGCTCACCCTCACACACTCCACCTTCTGCACACACAGTCACCCACTTACCCACTCACTCACTCCACCTTTGAAACACACTCGCTTGTGCACGCTCACACACACACACACACACACACACACGCACACACACACACACACACACATCCCTCCACCCTCGACACACACCTTCCACCCCACCCCTTCATTAATACTTTCCTCTCTAAAGCGAAGGAGAAAGCCCTCCAATTATAAGCGACTCCTCAGCAGACGGGCTCAGCGCTGCATTTATTAGGAGCTCATTTGGCTAAGCAGGGCTAAACACAGCGCGTCGCGGAGAGGTGGGCGGCAGGAGCGGAGCGGAGGGTTGGGGTGGGGGTGGGGGGGGCAGAGATGGGTAGTTGTGGAGGTGATGAGGAGGGGGGGGGGCAACCTCTCTGTGTGTGTGACATTAAAGGGAACATCCCCCGTATTCTGTCCTAATCCAAAACTGATTTGAGATGGGGGGGGGGGGGGGGTGTTTGAGACGCAGCGCTGGATTATTTGTTTATGGTTGGGGAGGATGGAGGAGGGAGGGGGGGCGCCTCAGCTTCCCCAGATTTACCGTCTTATACCGTCTCGCGGCTCTTAATCGCCTCTCTTCCCCCAAACACAACCCATTTACAGTTCAAAGCAGAGCAGCCAGAGCCTATATCTATTGCCGGCTATATTATGATTAGTATTAATATCATCACCATATTCAAGGCTGAGAAGGAGTCTCAGAGGGGGAACAACAAGGAGGGGAGGGCAGATCACACACACCCCATACTGTTGCTGCCCAAATATGGCGGCTCGCTCTTTGAACGCATGACCTTAGCGAGGAGTCGTTCCTCGCTCTAATCAGAAGTGCAGCTTTGCCAGGTTTGGAGGGTTAGAGGTGTTACTCAGCACTTTTTACAGATGGATTTTTTTTTTTCCCATGTTGGAAATAAGACAAAGTCTGCTTCCTCTCTGCTGCTTTTCATTTTGCGTCCTGGAGACCTTGAAGCAGCTAAAGTTTGGTAAATAATTTGAATAGCAGGTGGCTGAGGCTATAACCTTGCCAGCAAATTTTCTTAAAAAAAAAAATCCAACTTTTCTGACTGCAACAGCACTTTCTCTGTTTAAATACCACATAGTTCATTTCTATTAGCACCACAGGGTCATTTACTGAATGTAGGATACATATTTTTTCAGTCTGGGAACCTTGAGGGAGAAAAAAAACCTAAATGTCTGCAGGTTAGCACAGCACTGTAACAACTTTCACAGGACTGGTCATCATGGTCTGATGTGCATCAGTTTCGCAAGTTTTTTCATTATAATAACTCAGTCAAAAATCCTTACAGGGTGTTAGTGATGCCTCACAGAAATGAACATAATGCAGCAGCTGTTGCAGGCGCTTGACTCTGAGCTATCAACCTTATAAACAAAGACTTTGAAAACTGAATTTGATGAAATTGTTCTTTCTAGGGCTGACCCAAAAAAAAATCTAAGCTCATGAAGTCCGTGATTGATTTTGGTTCTCATCGGCAGTTGTTACAGTGAAATGAGTAGGCTACTTGGCATCCTGGAAACCTGCCTGATAAGATTTGGAGACATGCAGCGTTTTCCATACATTCATTATGCCCGCCATGAATGGAGTGAAGGCGGCATGGATGACATGAAGTCTGAAATCTAGTGACGTACTGGGATAAATCACACTTTGGTGGCAAATTGAGACATGCATCCATTTTCTTTTTCTTTTTTTTTAATAATCCCCCCAGAGAAAAAAAAGTAAAGTAATAAACAAACTCTAGTTGGTTTATCTAACTTGAGAAACTCAACACAACTTGCGCGTTGTCTCCAGGGGATCTGACATGTACAGTCAGCAAAAGTAAAAGGCTGCTTGAAAGATAAATCAGATATTGCATTACTTACTGTATGACCATGGTTTGTTCTTGCCTGATTGGATTTTTTATTGTAACTCAAAGATCATCAAGGGTGAAGCTTGCAGTAGGGCATCCAACTACAAACAAGATTTGGGTAACATTACTGTAATGTAAAAACAGAAGTAAAAAAAAAAAAAAAAAAAAAGTCAGAGATCAAAGCTACAAAGACTGAAACCTTCCAGTGAATTCACATATTTAAAAAGCTTGGGTTAAGTTTTGTAAATGTTTTCTAGCGTATCTCTTAGGCCTGTAACAATACACCAAAGTCACGATTCGATTCGTATTTTGATTTCTGACCCACAGTTCGATACACGATTCGATTCAATTCGAATTTCATTAAGGTTAAAAAAAGAAGACATTTTGATAGCAAAATTGGATTATTTCTTATAAAAACAATATATAACATTAACAATTATAACAAGGGCTGCCCCCAAAAAGCACTGGTCAACCAAAAGAATATTATTCAATTCAATTCAATCTTATTTATAAAGCACATTTGGCAAACTCATAGTTAAGCGATTATAATACAATGCAATTTAGCCGACCAAAATCTCATTGGTTGATTGGTCGCAGGAAAAAAAAACATTTGGAGTCGTGTCTTTTCAAAATTAAGTCAAAATCAATATGACTGAACTGTATATGAAAGGCTATAGGGCTCTTAATTTGAACATACAGGAATGTACAGTCAGCACAGCAGGTCGGGTCCTAAAAGCGACTTTTCCAGATGTTGTAACAGACGTTTCTGGTTTGATAAATCAGATAGTTGCATCCCACAGCGCTTACTGTCATGACGGAGCAGCAGCAGTAACCACCCCGCCGCCACCCCCTTCCCTCCCATGGTTTGTTCTTGACTTGTTGAAACTTATGTTCAAAAATTGGAGCCATCTTTGTGATTGTAACTCAAAGCGCTGGAATCATCCAAGTAGTTAACAGGAGATTAGGATTTAGATGGAACAGTATTGCAAACACCAGGAGGTGGAGGAAAAGGTTAAAGGTCGTAGCTAGAAAAAAAAACATGTTGAGAGAAATAAACTACAAGATGGACACAGAGACACACAGATGGATAAATAGGAAAATTAACGCAAACACATTCATGAAAAAGTGTAAGATTTCCAGAGAGACAGATAGAGCTGGATGGAGAAGATTAAAAAAAAGGCAAGGATAATAATTGCCCTCCCTCTGTGGCACTCTGGTTTTTAAAGTGTGTTTTTACGTGTCTGCATCATCGTGCTGCACAGCGAGCACCCCTGGCGTGGTGCCAAACTCCATCTCTCCTCACCAGGCCCAATAACCACCCAGCTATCTGCACCTGCTCCAATTATTATCCTATTAGCAACAAATACCGCACAATTACCGCCAGAAACCCTCACACCCAGGCCGCCGCAGGCTGTAAAAACCCAGGCACAGAGAAATTAGCGGGGAGCAGCAACAGCAGTGATCAGACAGCAATTAATCAGCAGAGACATCTCTCAGTGTGGGGAATATAGGCAGATGCCCAGCACCTTTAGGGCCCATTCACATGGAGCGCCTGAACACGCGTGCAAAACGCCAGCTGGAGCGGTTTGCGTGCGTTCTTTAAAGCGCTTCGGTCGCGCTTCCGAAGCGCTGCCGTTGGTCGCGCAGAAATTCGTAAGTATTAATCATATTTAAAGATATTTTGCTAAACCAAACCCTTCTCTTATCCCAATAGGAGGGTCAGGGTGATAATCTCATCACCCTCACCTTGTTTCCTGTGGAGCAAGAAACATAGCCAGCAGGAAGCAGCCAGTTCCTCTCACCCCAGTCCCCCCTCCCTGGTACCCCTGTCTCATGTGGACCACGTGCCACAAAAAAAAAGAAAAGAAAGGAACCTGAACATCTAAGTGACTTTCAAAAAGTTATTCTAAACAACCTCAGCAAACCTCAAGATCATGACGAACTGTACTTTATGAGTCTTGTGGGAACATTTAAAAGACTATCACAGCAAAAGAAATCACAAGTTAGAATGAAAATAGAACTAATTCTATATGAAGCAGAGTTTCAATGAGAATCAATAAATAGATTGTTAGAAATGAGTCGAAGTTTCTTTTTTTTTTAACAAATATAATCCATTTATTTTATCATGAACAGAATTTATATTTGTGGATTCTGTATGATTCAGATATTGATACGATATTATGATATAATGTTAAATAATGTCTTCCTGCCATGTAACTGCTCCCTCAGCAGACGAGAAATATTCTTTGAACCTCTCTCTGATGTGGTCTGTGGATGATCATTCGACAGAACTGCCCTGAGAAGGTTGTGGAGGACACATGTGGCTTTGATGGCTTTCTCCGCCATTTCCGATGTCACTCCTAGCACCCTTCTGTAAAGCCGCCACTGTGATGCCAATATGCCGAAGGTACACTCCACCATGCGTCTGGCCCGGGACAGTCTGTAGTTGAAGACAGTGTTTCCCCTACCATTGTACAGGCCTGGCGGGCCGCCAGGCCAACGAGAGCCCCCGCCAGGCCAAAAAAAAAAAATTAATATAGCAAAAATAAGCGACACATCCATTCATTCAGAAATCAATACATTCTGTTTAGGACGCTCGTGCAGTGCTGTTTGCAACGTGAGTTAACCTGCTTCGTTGCCTATGCGGGTGTGAGAGCATATTATGGGATGTTGAAGTTTGTAACACGTAAACTACGGAGCCGTGGAAAAAGAAAAAAAAATCACCGGCGAAGTGATGCGCGTCATGCGGGAGAGACAGGAGATGGAGAGAGAGTGAGAGGAGGGATTGACGCGGAGCAAAATCACTGTCAGGTGGGATGAACTGGGTCGCTGCAGCGCGTGCTCCAGGTGAGACAGGCTATACGTCGCTCGCGGCTCGTAATCGCCGATTTCACGGAGCGTTTCAGTGACGGCGAGCGGCCACCACCGCTGTTTCAGACTCGGGACAGACCCTACGTCCATTCTTTTTACAGTCTATGGGACAGACGCACGCAGTACAGTCACCGGTGACCGTTACCATACCGACGAGCTAACGCGTCCAAGTTATAACCCTGTTGTCAATAAAAACACGTGGAGACGGTGCTTCAACCAAACGACACAGCTGTTGGATGACTGGCTGTTTCTCTGTCACTGTTTCAATGTCCCACAACCTTGAGTTTTACAGGGGCGTCTCAATAAACTAGAATAACATGGAGGTCTGGGCCCCAACCAAGTATTGAGAGCAGATGGACATAGCCTACTTTTCAGAAGGCCAACATTTTCATCTTAATTTCCTTTAGATAGGCTACTGGATTAATACTGACACTAAATTGTCCACTGCAGCATGTGAATCTGATGGAGCCAGCTCTCTGTTAAAATGTTGTCCAGGTTTATGTTTTTGGCCATGAAAGGCCCTTCAGTTTAAGATATTTCTGTGATCAGGCATTAAACAGGTGGCTCACCTGTTCAGGCATGGAGGGCATAGCTGCTACTATATAGTGTGAAGTAGCATTAGATGGAGCAACGTTGGACCCTGATGTGGGCCTCCTTTTATAAATATTCAATATTAGGGGTGCGTGCCCCACGCGCCTCGTCTTTTCAGGGTTTTTCTGTGGGTACCACCGGGCCTAAAAAATATTCTAGGGGAAACACTGGAAGATTCTCTTTTCTCTTCCCATGTTTTGCCAGGGTATGGCCTCATCATGTATCTTCTCAGGGGAAATGCTTCATCAGCCACAAATACATGTAGCATAGGCCCTAGATGTTCAGCACCAGGAAGTGTCGTGTCGTCCGGAAGAGCAAGAGTTCCCTGACAAAGAGCTCTTCCAAATGCTGAGACAGCTAATGTCCCACCGCTTCGACCATAAGCTCCAACATCTACCACTCTGAAGCGATACTGGGCATCAACAACAGCAAGCAGCACAATAGAGAAAGAACCTTTGTAATTATAATACAGGGATCCGCTGGAGGCAGGGGCCTGGATCACCACATGTAAACCTTGGACTCTGTTCTGAAAAAAAAATCCAACAGGCCAAATAATTGCAATGCAGTGGTATGATATGACATGATGTGACATTAGTTTAGATTAGACATTAGTTTTGGTAAGAATGAGCATTTTTGCATTTTTGTAATTAAAAATAAACATCGACAAATCCACACAACTGACATTGTTCATCGTCGAGCCATCAATGATGAGATTACTAATGACAGATGATTGATAATCAATTCAGTGGCACTGCTTGTGGACGACTGAGGGTCATATTTTGAGCCTTTACATAAACACTGCAAGTTAAAGCAGCTGAGACGAAGAAAAGAAAAAGAAAAAAAGTATTACAACCGTCCCGGGTCCCTATATTGAAATAAAAAAATAATTACCTCAGACAAATGCACAGCCGTTGCGCTGGAGAGATGGTTTCTCGGCAGACGCTCTGTCTTGTGATACTGGGGCCAACTTTTCTGAGGAGCAGGTCAAACTGGTCTTTATCAACTGTTAAATATTCCTTGAACCTGCCATCATCCAGACGAAGCTCCTGGATCAGATGATGGAATTCACCCAGAGTTTTCCGACCCTGAAGGATGGGGTGCACTTTTTTCTCTTCTTCTTCACAAAGAAACCAAGCACCAAAGCTGCCGAGAGCAGTTTGCGGTGCTGAAAATCCATCTTTTTCCTCCAACGGTTAAGTGACAGAATGTTTTTCTTGAAGTTGATCTGGTCAATTCTGATCAGACACGTGGTGCAGTTGAGAATTTTTCATCTCTGTGCACCTCGGACGCACATAGGAAAAAAGGTGCGTCACACTGCATGTGTGGCGCGCCGCTTGGGATTTTGCGCGCGGTTACATTGAAAACAATGGAAACGCGCAAAAGACGCTCCATGTGAATGGGCCCTTAGCTGTGATGCAAGGGGGGGGATACAGATGTGGCACAGAGGAGAGGAGAGGAGATTTGTATTGCTAGTTTCTGCTGCACAGATAGACAAAATCATGGTCCTTGAAAAACCATTCAAAAAGCACCCATGTGAGAGATGACCAAGCAAAAACAGGGTCTGAACTGATGTTGGAAAAGATTCACAGATCCATGTTTTTGATTAAAAGATGGAAGTGACTGCGACTTTGACTTTTCATTTTGGCGCGCATGTGGAGGGGGGCAACAGTGTTAATTATCAGAAAAATGTTATTAAAAAGAAAAGTTCCTCTGCCAAAATTTTTATGAAGAATTTGTGGTTTACAGAGCGAAAGAGAGTGTGATCTCAGGGTGTGATGGATCAGCCCCTGAACTTGATGAACTCAATCCACCCCATCTATCTGCTGTTTTCATTATAAATTACTCAAGAAATAAACCACAAAACAGGCAGATGTTGAATGTTGAACCTTGGCCAACTGTAAACTCCTTCATCACAGCACAAATACTGCAGAAACACAGCGCTCCAGACATGTTCAACTCACCGTCCCGAGTCATGTGAAATATGAACAAAAACTTGTCGTTAACTTCTGTGTAAAGTTTTTGAGTCATGACAAAGTAGTGTTTCATCAGGTTGCCCTGACCTTTACCTGTGACCTTTGAACATCAAATTCTATTCAGTTTCGTCTTTGAGTCCAGGTGAACACTTCTACCAAATTTAAAGAAATGCCCTCAAGGTCTTAGTACAACAGAGTATTTGGGCCACAGTGAGATTTTTTTTTTTTCCACACAGTCAAAATTTTTATGAGAATAAAGTCATGATAATACAAGACACACAACGAACCCGCTGATTTTTTAAAACACAGCGGCAGCAGTGACCACTGGTCTGTACTGAGAGACTGATATTGTTCTTTCACCTGAGTTAAATAGCCGCTGTGTGGAAAACCACGGCGAGGGCGACGAGTGAGTTTGAAGCTGATGAGAGGATCGAAAAAAAGAGAGCCAGACAACGCGGCCATAGTCACCGAGCTATGACGACCCCACCCACACTGAGGAGGAACTATGAAGTACTCAGCTGTGATGGAAAAGCCCCTAAACTGAGTTGAGTAGAGTCAAGATGAGGAGAGATGTAACTGTGTAGTGGAAAAGGGCCTTTGGTCTTTTTGCCAACAAAATCCTAACTGGCCTTAGTGAACACCAACATGTTTGTTTACAGTAGAGCGCGATGGGAGGAAGGAGGCGGAAGTCACTACGGTAACCCAGCGCAGCCCATACATTACTAGTTAAAGTGAAAAAATCATTTTTACAATTTACTCTTTTTTAACATCATCCTAACAAAATAATCAGATTACGATTTAAAACATATTAATCAAACTGGTCAAATAAGGTTGTCGATAGGTGTGTCACGTTTTCACAATTACTCGCGGTATTAAATGCCACAATTATTTAATCATAAAGGTTCCTAAATATCGTACTTTCCAAAAAAGATTGTGTTGGAACCATATCGGCCGATATGTCACATCAACCACGTGTGTAACTTTAAACATTCTGTGCCAGTTGCAGACAGAGACGTGTAAAGTCTGGCAGAGGAAGACTTATTCCCCCCAAACAAACATATTAAGTCGATGACAGCTCACCAGCCTGTCAAACATGCTGCAATGAAATAGCGGAGGAGGAAATACGTCTGATATGAATCACATGCGGGATACCCACTTGGCTTTGTACGGCAAAGTAAAGGTAAATACACAGTAACTGGGTTAAAATACGTTGATGTCAGTTTACCTAACGTAACATCGAATTGGTAGAAATTTAAATGTTAGCACGTCACTTGTAAGAAAAAAAAAACAATTAAGAAAAACGTCAAACAATAATCGTACCAAAAAAATCCATAATGGTGACATAGCTGTCGATCAGTTAAAATATTTAGTGGCATGTGTCTGTAGTCAATCACGATTAATCACCCATTTTTTTTATTGCCTCAAAATATAGTGTAAAGAATAACTAACTGAAAACAACAACAAATACTTTCCAAAAACCCTCAAAGGCCTCATTGCATTTGGCATAAAAATACATCCTCAAATATTGACATGACAGTGCCAGCCAAATGGGAAGGGTTAGCAGAGATTCATTTCCAGCTACTGATTCAGATTCACAGGTTGAGCCAAAGGCCAAAAATAACACAACATGTGTGAATTTGCAACGATGTGCTATTATTGTGTTAACTTTGACAGCCCTGGAATTCACATAGTAATCAGTTATGAAGTTATTAATAATAATCCCGTGAAAGACTTGAGACAGAAGACATGACAATTAATTCATTATATCATCATTTCTAAAACTGATGGAAGCAAAAACCACAGACTAAAAGACTAAAAGTTTAAGTTGAAGAAAATCAGACGTGTGTGTGATCAGCATAGATTCTCATTGATCGCCAATGTGCAGAGATGATGATGATTTACTAGTAGGAAATGAATTCATCTCTATCTATTAGCCTATAACTATTTGGTTAATGTTACCTGTTAAACTAGTGATTCATTCTTTACATCTGGATTCAGTGGATGAAAAATCCCCCGGTAGTGTGTGTTGTCGGCTGCCAGAACTCCCAGTGTACACAGCCAAACATCGGCAGTTTGCCGGCTGATCAAAAGCACCGCAGAGCTTCAGGTAAAACAAAATACATGTTGTTCATGCCTGAAAGTTGATGCAAATTGCCGCCCAAATTGCTCTTTTCTTCTTTTATTTCTTGATGTTTTGATGTGTGTTTTGGTCGTATTTATGTTTTATGTTCTGTCATGTCTTTCCATCATCGCCTTGACATCCTGGCAGACAAAGATTACAGGCAAGGTTCCAGAATAAACACTTCACCTGACAACAACATCCCAGCTGTCGCTGCCTCGTCCTGATAGGCTGAAGATGTCCGGCTGATACAAAAGCAAAACTCAAGTAAAAGAAAATGCTCCCAGCATGCCAAAATATACCTGCTGCACTCACACTCCTCTCTCTCTCACACACTCACACACATGCACTCACACACAAATGAAACCCACTAGTATTCATATTCAAATGAAAATTCTTATCTTACAAATTGTGGCTGTTCCCTTCAGTTGCTTTTAATGCATGTCGGAGAGATTGAAAAGTAGGTGAGCAGAGAGAGGGAGAGGGAGAGAGAGAGGGAGAGAGAGGAGGGAGGGAGGGAAAGAGAGAGAGAGAGAGAGAGAGATGCTGAAAGGAGAATCACATCCTCTCCCCAACAATTTATCAGCCGAAAATTTGACAAACAGACAGACAGACTGACCGACAGACAAATTTCTTTTGCAGGCCCGTTAGCCACGCCCATGATGGCTGTCAAAACAGCAGTTAGGAGGAGAGAGAGATAGAGAGATGAAGCGACAGAGAAAGAGAAGGAGAAGGGTGAGAGAGATAAAGAGAACACTGAGACCCTGGAAGAGAGAGAGAGAGTGTGAGGGACACTGTGTGTGTCTATCACTGCTTGTCTTTCCTTTAATGAAACAGTGGTGTGCTTTTGGAGACAGTTAAAGCTGACAGAGGCACTCAAGTTCTGGCTAGAGGTCTCACTCAGCACACACACACACACTTACATGTTACCAACAGTGGACTGTCAAACTATGCCGACTACTATTTCTAGTCATCAAAGCAAAAATTATTTGAGGTCCTCCCTTCAAAATAAAACAGCAAAACTGCTTTTGTAATCTTCTTTTAAAATCTGCCAGAAGGGGACTCAATGTCTGTCAGGAAGGACACGACCAGGGCCTGTGATGAACACAGGCGTATGAAAACATATACAAGAGCACTATGTAACCAAACTGTTTTTTTTTCCCCTTCTTTTTTTAACACTTCAACATCACACTATTTTAGGCCCAATCCCATCTTTACCCCTTCACATTGAGGTTAGGGGTATCCTGCTGGTTCTCTTTGGTGATGCTTACCCATTTGATACAGGATTGTAGTGATACACAATTTTAAAGTGACTAAAGAGGAGGAGTTTCAGAAAGTGAAGGATTTTCACACTTTTCCCATGAGCCTCCGTGCGAACGGACCGGAGCAAGACGGACGAAAGCGAAAGCATTTGCTAAGATGTTTTCATTCATCAAGAACGAAAGTCTGAGGTTTGAAGACTATCAGATACCATCGTAGTTCCGACCATAGCCTAAAAAACGATGCCAACCAGCGATCCAGCAGCATTATTCCCATGACCCGCCAGGCAGTGTCCGGGAAACCAAAACTAGGAAATTCTGTTTGAGTCAACCACTAAACAATAACATCAAAATAAGACAAAACGATATATTTATTGAAAATGGTCCCATTAACAAGTGTGGGTAATGTAGATTCATCCACGTTAATATGAGACTCTTTTATAACCAAAAGCAAACTTCTTTGGGTCTCTTTAAACCTATTTTACTATTTTGGATTGGAAGTGAATTGGCGAGAGATAACTTAGTAAAATACTGGGCAACAACTTCAGGGATATGACTATGTCTAGGGTCCAGAGAGGCCAAGATTAGCTTTAACTGACATACACTTTAACCTAAAACTTCAACTTCAGCTTTATTGTCCCCGAGGGAAAATTCATGTTGCAGAGATAAAAACACACAGAACATAAAACACATCCGCAAAAATGACAGTATCCCAGAGAGCAAACTGGGAGCTGTCACCCTTGTTTGTTTTAAACCATTCAGTAATGGTAGCATGTGCATTGTTGAAGCTCATTTATGATCTAGAGAGGAAACTGTTTCTACTTACTGTTCCTCTGTCGAGCCGTTGGAGCCGTTAGCCACAGTGACGATGATGCGTCCTGGTCCGTGTGCAAAACATGTTTCCATGAGCACAAGCTAGCACCCCCTCTGCTGCTGCAGCACAAGTGGCAGCGTCCGTAGCAAACTATCAATAAAACCCACAAACTATAATAAACTCTCTGTCTGTCAATCATTAATGTTCATATTATTACGTTACAGTTCATACTCACTCAGAAGCTCGGTAGAAAAACGTATTTCCAGCTCGCCGTTAACAACAGGTTGTGCTAATGTAGCAACATTAACGTTACTGACTGAAAACCGCTTCAAACACGACTCGCTCACCCGTTTTACAGGACACACAAACTTATTAAAACACCGAGTGTTAACTACATGAACTACAGTAACTTATTAACATAAAAATAATACGTAGTGTCTCAGTATTTTCACCTGTTACGTTAATGCTCTTGTACACACTACGTTAAGTCCCGCCCTCCTCGGAGTTGGGTAGGTTACAACGTTCACCTTCGACTTGATTCTGATTGGCTGCTAGTGACAGACTGACACCTGGCTAACCAATAAACAAACAGGAAATGAATATGAGAAGTTCAATGTCTACTTAAAATGGGGGAAATTTTCAGATCTTACCGAAATTATGCCTCCATATTAAAACTGCAAACACAAATAACTTCTCATGAGCGACAACTGAAACTAGGTCATAATTCAAAATCTGGTGTGAAAAATACTAAATACAGATTAAAGAAAGAATATCCAAACAAAAATCAGCAGGTCCTTTCACACCAAAATTTTCAGGACCACACAACTAACAAATTTCCCAGCATGTTTAAAATGCCACAGCTAGATGGCTGCACAAATTACCAAAGAGACACTGTATGAATGTCTTATTAAGGATTTTAAAATTAGGACAACTATTTTATTGGAATGTTACACACGAAAAAAATGTGACATGTCCTTTGGTCTTTCACACACTGAGTTCTTTGACATCACTGTGCATGTGCACGTGGCCTCAGGCTAGACCGGATAGCAGGTCAACAAGAATTCTGCCAAAGTCTCTCTGTCTGTTTTTCAGTCCTTGTCCTTGTGTGTCTCACTTTCTCTTTCTATTCTGTCATTTTAAATTTAATCAAATTAAATATTTTAAATATTCTGCTGTATAAATGGAGAACTTATGAGGAACAACAGCCATTCATGTTTGGTAGCTACTGGAGTAAATAACCACATGTGTTTCTTTACTTTATTGCCATTATAATTTTATGGTGGTGAAATAATAATAGCGGAAAGATTTTCCAGTTTGCACTGTACATAGCTTGAAATTGGTGAACAGGTTTTATCCATGTTGGCCCTCCTGTTCCTACAGATGCGTATAATTTATCATCATGTCTACTCATCTACCAATAAACTTGGCTCCTGCAAAGGTCTAAGGTCACGCTCTTGGTGACAGCATAAAATACAGTTTTGTCTTCATTTTTGGAACAAATCATCACTTGCACTTGAGGATGAACTGCTTTGGTGATCAAAGGTCAAAGTAGTGTGACCAGACAAAACACGTTATACCTATGACTTTAGCTTTGACACAGCAATTATGACATAATTTCACACGAATGGTTCATATTTTATGAGTTTCTGGATGTGACCTGGAATTAGCACAGTACTTTTGAACAACATTTCTGCCTCAATCTGTCCCATACTTTCCAAGTTTTGATTGGTGTGATCATTACCTTTACCTTTGTCAGAATGTTGGGATTATTGTTCAAAAATAGGATGGAGGTTACAGAGAGAAGAAGGAGCAAGTGGTGGAGCTTCGTAATCTCCTTTACTGTAGCTAACCTGAGAACTTTTTATTTCATTTTTTCTTAACATTTCTCCAGTAGATTTCCAACTGTACTTGTAATATAGAAGACCAATGTCAATCCAACACAGCAATAAATAAAATCATTTTCTTTTCTTTTTTAACCTCTGAAGTGACGTTTAATAAGAAGTTTCTCTGAAAGAGCTGTGACCTGAGTCCAGGGGTGCAGGGTCACAGACCTGATCAACACAGAGGTTCAAACACACAAGTGCTGCAGTTGTAGTATAATGACAGTATTCAAAGGCTGAATAAACTTCTGTCGAGGCCGTATACCTGGCTCTTAGATCAGGATGAGTAGTCAGAAGGTTTCTCCTCCCACAAGGCTCCTCGGACGAGATGAAGTTTGTTGTACAAACAGTCAAAAGTCACTGACCTGTGCGAGAAATCAATTTTAGAGATTTATTGATCGACTTTGAGACTGAAAACAAACGTTCATACAGTACGGTGTGGCAGTATATCTACACACACACACTCCCTTTCCTTTCCTCAGCTTCCAGTCACCCAACAACACAAACACATCAAATGAGGCCTGCTCATTGTTTCAGATGCAAATTTGGACCGGAATCAGAATTAAATAAATGTCTCCCTTTATACAACGTTGCTGCCTTCATAAGTGACTCATTCACACACAATAGAAGAAATGTCTCGTTTTACGGAGACACAATGGCTCTTTGGCAGCTTTTGTCCCCCTCCAGCTCCCCACCTCATTCCCCTCTTGACAAAAAAATAATAAATAAATAAAGTACATCCCAAAATTTTCAAGAACTCTTATTATTACTAATCGTCATGCGGAGGCGACCCCTTACATGTGCATCATTGGAAATGAGGGAAGTGTCACGAGGAGCAATGCTGTCTTGTTCGCTCTGAGTGAGTGGATAAGTGCTACATGTCAGCATCATGTTTAAAGACGCGCCGCATGATATCTTTGTCATCGGGGCCGACAGAAATCACGGTTGGAGACGAGCGGCGCGCTTGCTTGTCACAACAAACTCCTGCAAGAGGGGCGCATGGCGCGATGGAAAGCTGTAATTTAGAATCAAATTAATTATCTATGACTTCAGTAAGTTTGTCAGAGCGACGAAGACGTGACGGCTCGGGACAGAAAATGTTAATGTTGTGTAGTAAATTACTGCGGCTCCCAAAATTATTTCAGCTGTTGGGGAAATGTAACAAGATGGAAAGAAAGGCCTAATTTAATTTGTAAAGTACATGTGGAGATAATAGGATGGCAGCGGATGATGTGTTAGCTGTACCGTTTATGGAAATGACAATGCAGAAAAGTGCACAAAGGGCCCTGTCAGATCGAGAAGAGTTAGTATCATAGAGGATTACTACGACCCAGCATGTCTCGCCTGTTCAAGCTCCTGAGACAAGGTCAGGATGTGAATTCATCTTCACGATAAACCTGAAACTTGACTTAAGAGCAGGACAAACAATATTAATGTATCAGATTTATAGATATAATCTAATAGATAGGTTAATTATGGTTTTCTTATTACAGTGACACCTGAGGACTGGGAACGGGAGGAGGTTTTATGTTTATTTTTTAGTATTTTGGGGGCATTTTGGGCCTTTAATGGATAGGATATGACATATAGCAAAGGGCCGCAGGTGGAATCGAACAGGGGATGCTGCAGTGAGAAAATAGGTTCTGCATATAGGACGTCTGCTTTACCTACTGAGCTATTTGACACCCCCGACTCATCTATTTCTGTTCACTTTCCTCTTCCAACTTTTGCCTCAAACACAAGGGAACGGTGGCCCAGAAGGGTCAACACAATTCAAAAGCCACCACACAATACATGGCAACAACAACGCAAATTGTACCCATAATATTCATCTATTCATGCATTCATGTTGCAATTCTTGCATTTGTGTTGTGGCTTTCTGGGCCGCCGTATAACAGACACATGAATGGTGTATTGACATTGCATAATGAATTTCTGACTGGGATTAGGTGTTTTGATTTTTTTCACTTACTTTGGAGTCTCTCTTTTTGTGTAGAAAATCAATCTGACCTTTATTCAAGGTCACTTATCCTAGAATTGAGAAAGTTCAACCCAGAATGATCCCTCACAGACATATCTTAGCATGCACTGGAAACTAGCATATCAAAGTAAACAGAAAAACTCGTGTAGGGAGGAATCTCCGCACAGAGAGGGCAAGACATCACACATCAAACCTCTTGGCTCATTAATCCACCGCAGCCTGATGATTAAGTACAATTATAGTTGTGTGGTTATACAATTACACTGTGTGGGAATGTTTTTCCTTCTTGTTTACCTACACCACATACAAAAGTGAAGTCATGTCATAGCAGTGCGGTGATATTGGTTTGGATGATGTCGTTGGGCCCGGCGGGATTAGTCATTTTTAGCATCCTGGAAAACTTTCATATCAGACGAGTCGGCATCCAATGAGCATGCAGGATGTTACTGTGTCCTTAATGTGGAGAAAGAGGCCGTCTCAGTGGGACGCTATCTGTAACTCTTCAAATGACCACAAGAGGCAAGCTCCAAAAACAAGCCAAATCCTATAAATTCTAAGGGCAGGCTCGTTTGGTCCGCTTGAAACAGACTTTTCCTCTGGTGCAGACTTTTTGGGGAGGTGTGAATACAAACTACCGGACTCTGGTGCGGATCGAACAAGTGGACCGAGATCACCCTTGCAGGTGGGACTCGGTTCACTTGTTTGGTCCGCACCAGAGTCCGACACAAACCCTGGTGCGATTCACGTGTTCGAACCTAACCTTTCTCGATCCAAGCGCCTTTTTGGCTTCAACAGGCTTCCATTGTTGTCAGAAAATGTGGAAATTATCAACAGTGAACCGTGGGTCAACATGGAGATAGACGCGCTGCCTCCTTGATCTCTGGTCAGTGGAAAACATTTATCGGATGCTGGAGAGGACGCACCTGTCACCGTTAAGGATGCACATTCTTAATATTTTTTAACTGATAACAGAAGCTCGTTATCTGATTAATAACCATTAACTGATAGCAATTAAATGTGACTAGGTTTATGCCGATCAGCAAGGCGGCATCCTGAGAGAATGATTATGTTTTTTTAGCACAGAATGTTTCAGACGCACATGCAGACGTCTTGTTTGTTGTCTGACCATCCTTCATGGGGACGGCTGCATAACGGCCACATAGCCTGAATAAACCAGGACAGGTGCAACTGGAAATTGCAAAGAGTCTGGGCTAATGATAATTTCAGTGTCTTATGTGCAGGCAGTCAGCAGAAACTTTGTCAGCTGAGCCAGAAAATGGATTTTAATTCTGTATGTGTGAAGAGATGTTTTGAAGGTTTGTAACTTTTTCAGTAACAATCTTTCACCTCGGCGAGAAAATCCATGTCTGAAACTTAGCTTTTACATTCAGCCTCTGACATCCCTCCTACTACAAGGTGAGACGCACTGTGTCTGTGTGAGTTTGTGTGTAGAGGATATCATTAATTTCTGTTAGAAAGTGACAAACTTTGAGGTTTATTTGTTCATATAATAGATTACACACAGTGATCAGACTATAGTGGTATGAATAAAGCCCCTCAGGTGGGTAGGAGAATAAAAATAAAAACTTTGCTTCTAATTGGGAAACTCAAACTTGAGCGAGAGAGAAAGAGAAAGAGAGGGATGGAGATGGAGAGGGTGAGATGGAGAGATAAAGAGAGAGAGAGAGAAACAGGAGGACAAAGAGGGAAAGAAAGTGAAGGAGAGCGAGAGAGATTTGGAGGAGGTTTTAATTGTTTTCCCATGATGCTTTGAGGAGGGCTCGGGGCTCAAAGCGTCGGAGCAGAAAGCTGTTGGAGGGCCTATCGTCCTGGCAACCAAGCCTGACCCTTTAGCACACATGAACACGCACACACACACTGTGGTTCATTTAGAGTCTGACATCAGCAGGGAGGAATGCAGGGGGGTGGGGGGGGCGAGGGGTTGATTAGGATCAGGAGGCATTTTGATGGAGGAGGGGGGTGATGATGATGAGGAGGAGGAGGAGGTGGGACATGAGGAAGAGGAGGATGAGGAGGATAAGCAGTAAAGTTGTTGTTCTATTAATTTACTTCCACACTCTACTCGTTAGTTTGGTCTCTTGACAGCGATCAACACGGCGATGGAGCTGGTGTGTGTGTGTGTGTGTGTGTGTGCGTGCGTGCGTGTGTGTAACGTCCTCGTCACTTCAAAGACAGTGGGAATTCAAATTAGTGGGAAGTAAATTAAAGTGTCACTTTTGTCATGTAAGATACAGTAGTGCAGCGTGGGCCCCGTGATGATGACTCATCCTGTTGTAAATAATCAGTCAGAGTGACAGAGGTGGGATGCAGTTGTTTTGTTTTTTGTTTTTTTGGACAATTCAGCTTCCTCTTCTTCTACGAGGTGATGATGATGATGATGATGATGATGATACAACACGGATACCAACTTACTTTCTGAATGGTAATAACTGTTATTAGTGACACTGAAGTAGTAATTTTCTGTGTTTCCCATTATTGGAGGAAATCTGTATTGTCACTGCAAAATGCTATTTAAGCCTCGACTAAATATAAAACGGAGCTATAACACTGAATAACCAATGAATAGATGATGTCAAGCAATAAGCAAAAAGTCTTTTTCTTTTTCACATTCATCTTAACTTCCAATTAAAGTTATAGGGGTGTAACAATATATGTATTTGTATTGAACCGCTTTGGTACGGGGCGTTCGGTTCGGTTATTTGAGAACATTTTATTCATTATATATTTTGCTTATTTGAGAATAATTTATTGAACTTATTAGGCAGCACTTTACAACAATATTCTATTTTATTTCCATATTTTGTATAATGGTAAAATAATTACATTTGACTAAAACGTGTAAATTTAGTTTAGAAAAATTCCTAATAAACAAGTAAATTTATGTTTTGCATTTTGTTCCCTTACTGTACCGAAAATGAACCGAACCGAGACCTCAAAACCGACATACCTATTGAACCATGATTTCTGTGTATCGTTATTATAATATGCAACTTTAAATATTTCAAAATTAACATACAATACCAATACTTCTGTTATATGTTCTTTTGAGACATATTGATAAAGTTTTGATTCATTACCTCATCTGTGAACATTATTTCTGTGAAGATCCCTTACATTTTCATGATGTCATCAAAATACGTCTTTTGCTACTGTATTCATTTAAAGACTCATAGTAACAGAAATTACATATACGCTGTGTTTAAGGAAAATGGCAATGCGACAGGATGCTGTGACATTTTAGATAAGTGAGTTTCAAACTTTCTTCTAACTGTCTTTTTTCCCCCTGCACCACACACAATCATAAAAGTTTGGTCCATAACTAAATGGCTTTCTGAGTCTGGGTGAACTGGGGTGAACTGTGAACCCGGCCTCAGTGTCTTCGAGGCTGAATGAAAGTAAATCCTTGCAGACCTGTCACAGATTCCTCTAGAAAATCCCAAAGAGTGGAGGCTGTGATAGCAACATGCTAATGTCCATCATCTTGATGATCACTAATGTTCAGGTGTTCCCATACAAATCACAGTGGATTTACAACAATGACTATCATTAGAAACTCAAATGCAGCTGCAACTACATCAGATTGATCTGCCTGCAGGACACAGAAGCTGCCATTGATAGGCTGAGTTTTATTTAGAAAGGAAACCATTTAAACTACTCATACTTCCACAGATAGTTAGCTATAGTCAGATAGTTTTAGTCCTTTTGAATATGTACATAGTACTATAAGCAGATAACATGTACTTTATCAGTTTGAATAATTCCATTACGGTCACTTCAATGACTCCATCTGAAGCCTTGTTAACTTATCTATATGATGTTTTCTTTATGTAAGACACTTGACATCCAATGCCATGATGGATGTGAATGATATTTCCACCTTGTGAAGCTGCAGTCTCATAGAAACAGATTCAAGGTTTCATACGTCACATAACCTAAGGAAAATCAATCTTGTCAACACTGAGTTAGGTTGTCTTTACAACAGACCTTGAAGCCCAGTTCCAATTTGTTGTCTATATCCAATTTTTTCATCCGTCTGTTTACATGTTCAATTGAAGTGACCCATGTCTGATATCTGCATTTACACCTGCTTTTCTTGTGCGAAACGACCCTCATGCTTTGTCTACCAAAGCAGAAGAGGAAGTTCAGCTGCAGGTAAACAACAAACACTGTCATCAACTCATTGCAGAGTGGTTTTAGAGGCAAATGCAACATGCTTGCTGAAAAACTGGAACGCGCATCAGCGGTTTTGCATAAATTTCCCTCTAAAACAACTCTGTCTGGTTACGTTCTGTTATTATCGCATAGCGTGGTGAATGTGCAGGTCACAACTTGTCCACCAGAGCGTTTTGGAGTTGTTGGATTGTGTATTTGATGAGTTTGATGAGGAAAACCAAGAAATCCCATGAACCTCCGTAGTGCAGCTCTCTGCAGCTCGCGGCTCTGCTCCACCATTTTAAAAATAGCTTGCACCGACAATTAAAGGTAACAAACCTACTGGTAAAACTATAGGGATTATGGCAATGGGCCAAAATGTTGAACTATCCCTTTAATTATCAGGTTCTCATTGGATCTTGGAACAAAATGTAACAGTTCTATCGAGTTGGGACATGTCAATTAATTTAGGAAGTCCATGTAGACGTGCTGAGGCAGTAAATAATTGTTGATGTTTTCACACATGAAAACGAGTTATAAAACAAACCGAACCGAGCACACATGTTGCTTTCCGTCTCTCTCTCTCTCTCTCCCTCTCTCTCTCCCTCCGTCCGTCAGGTGGCTACAGCTTTGGACCCTCTCTCTTCCTGTGAGAAGAGAAACTTGTGTTTGTCAGGGATGGATGGATGGAGAGATGGAGGGATGGAGGAAGGAGAGGAGGGAGAGTTCTTGGCTTCTTTGTTTCCAGGCCTTGATGTGTGACCAACAGCTCTCCCTCCTTTTCCTCCCTCCATCGTTCATACAGCCCAGCAGCTCCTCTCCTCTTTTCCCCCCTCTTTCTTTCTCTTTCTTTCTTTCTCCTCGTTGCTTCTTCCACTCTTCCCTAACTTAACCTCCATCACTCCCTGCTCTTTCACTTTGTCCTCATTTCCTCTCCTCTTCTCCTCCTCTTCTCTCCTCTCTCCTCTTTCCCTCTCTTCCTCTTCACCTCCTCCACCTCCTCCACCTCTCCTCCTCCTCTCTGCCCACCCATACTGTCTCCACGGGGAGCGGCTTCACACTGAGAATGAATCAAAAGGCAAAAGGAGAGAAATATCCTTTCAACACGCACACGCACACACACACACACACACACACACACACGAACACACACACACACACACACACACGCACACACCGACCAGAAGACTGTGTGGGAATGAACCAAGGGGCCTCGCTCAAATCCCTGTCTCTAGGCAACCAGCAAGGATATGCTGGGGGAACAGCATTAAAGTTGGAGAAAGAAACACACACCACACACATATGGACACACTACAGATAGATACACACACACACACACTTTCAGTCTCACTTTCTGTGTGTTTGTCGAACCAATCAGAAACGTTGAGCGATGAGAGACGGAGAGAAGGTGAGTGATGATGCGTGTTGTGATAGCAAGCGCAGAGAAATGATTAAGTGTCACGCTGAGTGTTGTGTTGTGTTGACCTTCGGAGAGTCGGACTCTAAACCAACACGATGCAGAGGTGAGCAAGCGCACAAGAATGTGTGTGCGTGTGTCAGAGAAGTTGTGCGTGTAGAGCGTTAAAACTGAGTCGCAACAAACAGTCACTTAATTGTGCTTATTTGGGATGTGTGTGTGTTTATGTGCATGCAAACCCAAATGCGCGTGCGTGTTTGAGTGTGTGTGTGTCCAAGTGTGTGTATGTGTGTCTGCCACCTCTGCAGCTGGCCCTCCATCAGCAGATTAATAAGCTTTGTTGCCACGCCGACCGGAACCTAGTGACAACCATCCAGACCCCAAGGCATTATGGGTAACGGACTGACTGGCCGCAAGCTGGCCCTGTTTTTACAGCTCTGTTTTGTCCCATGCAGTGTGTGTGTGTGTGTGTGTGTGTGTGTGTGTGTGTGTGTGTGTGTGTGTGTGTGATGGTTAATTGCTCCTCTCTTGCCACTCTTCTCAATGACATCACTGCGGTCACAGATGTTTTTTTCCCACTTCTAGGACCCCTGGACACACACACACTCAGGAAACACTTCCAGCCCTTTGACTCGTTCTCTCTCTCGTCTCTCCTTCTCCTCTTTGTGTCTCTTTCTTCTTTCTTTCAGTCTTTCCTCTTCCTCCTCCTCCTCCTCCTTTTCCACCTTCTTTCTTTCTTTCTTTCTTTCTTTCTTTCTTTCTTTCTTTCTTTCTTTCTTTCTTTCTTTCTTTCTTTCTTTCTTTCTTTCTTTCTTTCTTTCTTTCTCTCTTTCTTTCTTTTCTCATTGTTCCACAACATTATGAAAAATAATTATATAAATAAATTGTTGTAGCTCAGGAAACATCATCTAACAGTAAAACGTACACTGTGTGTGTGCTTTCACTTTCTCCTGTGTTTCATATCTTAAAGTTGCACGTTGGTCTTTAACTCCTAACAATGTTTGTTATTCAATATACGTATGTGTTTAGATGTTACAGTAAACTATGAACCCAAACCTCAGGGAACTAAACTGTAGATGTAAGTGACTGTTGGTGAAGTCTCAGGCTCAACCAAGACTTCAGCGTCATCTTGAAATTGATCATTTATCATGAAGACGACACCTGAACTCTCCTCCCAAACCATCATCCCTGATTCTTCCTCTTTCAAATGTCACTTCTTCTTCATATTTTTCCGTCCCTCTCTATCGTTCTCTCTCTCTCTGTGGTCGTACTCTATGGTTCTTGACCTTGAGCAAAGTGTTGACCTTGTTGTCTGGAGCTTTGACACTTTGACCCCTTGACTCTCACACTTTCTTTCATAATGTCGGTGTTCTGGGGCTTTTTCACGTTTTCATTGTCCAGACCAACCGGAGCCTCATGATGAGACGTTTCTGAAATGTAACAGATGCAAAACAAAAAACATTTTGGTCTGATTTGATCCCAAAATACAGTTGTTGTGATGCTCGTTTACGTCAGACTGCAGCATTAAGGTCACATAGAGAGTTTTATAGTCTTTGTCCTCGACTCACCTCCCCCTGTTTTTCCCTCTGTCTCTCGCTGTCACGTCACTTTTCACCACTTTCACCATCACTGTTTGTCTTCCTAACCGCTCTCCCTGTGTCTTTCCTTCTGTTGCACTTTCCTGTCTTTGTCACCAACTCTTACTTACTACTCGTATCATGCCTTTCCTCACTCTGCTCCACTCGAGGGCCATGAAGTTGCAGTGCCCCCTGGTGGCAGAGCAGTGTCACACAACACAGCACTGATTGAGTTAGACCCTGCAGAGGAGGAATATTTTTGCTATTTTCTTTTCTTTTTTTTTAGTAGAGAGGCAGTTTATTGACACTTTGTTGGACGGGTGAGCAGATTTAACAGAACCAGCTGTTTATTCCAGCTGACAGGGAAGGTTTAGGAACATAGATGCAGAGTCTTCTTTAAAGATGGAAAATGTGTAATCACAATGCACATGTCCATGTTCACACAGGAACACAAAATGAGCACAAAGCATGTTAACGTACAGTAGACACAGCGATCTATAACCACACATAGATTTTGAGGAACACACTCTCACATATAAAAGTTTAGACTTTGACTTTTAAAAGTTGAAGACATGCTGCTGAGCTTAATTCAGTCTCTAATAACCGCAATTCCATCATCCATCCTGATCAGCCTCAGAAAATGTCCCAGCCTGCGTCCCAGTCGTATGATGAAATCGCTTGGAAAGTAATTTTTTTCTTTAACATAGATTAATTTAAAGGGAACAGGATATGATGGTGGGAGGTGTGTTTTCTTTTAACACAGCTGTTGAGGAAAAACATGACTGAAGTAGAAAGTCTGAGGAAGCTCTAATTGCATGTAAGGAAAGGAAATTGTGAAAAAATATGGGATAACAGCGTGAGGCTGAGTAGAGGCCTCTCTGACTTGAGTAATATAAGGAATTTTATGCTGAGATCATACAAAATTTCACATTTTTTAAAAGACGACTCCTTGTGGCTTTCATCTCCGGTCTGCTTGTGAAACCACATTAAAGCGACTTGCACCAACAGAAAATACCAACTTCTGTCTTGTCATGAGGAGAATTTCTGTCAGATCACCCCCCCCCCTCCACCCACTCACCCACTTTTTAATTTCTGATGCTACTCTGAAGCGTCTCTGAAGTTGAATCGGTCCCGTCGTCCTCCTCAGGCGTTAACAGAGACATGTGAAACCACTTGCTGAGCGCTTTTTGGCTCAGGTGTGATTTCCACAAACACGGGGGAAGATGATTGACATTGGCTACCAGACAAGAGAACATTTCTCAGTCAGCACATTTGTATTATTATGAGTGTAGGATAGAATAGAATAGAATAAAATAGAGGAAGGGGAGCAGAATCAAAGTAAAAGTTGAAAATCACTTGACATTTGGTCTGTGTTAAATTATCCATGACTGAATGCCGCAGACTGTGGGCCTCAGTGAAAGCTACTTTGTCTGACTGAGCTCTGTCTGTCTTAATGAAGCTAAAAGAGTCTTAAACAGCTTAACACAGTCTTCAGGTTTCTACCTGTGTAAGGCAATACAGTGAGTGTAATGATGCACAAGAGCAACGCTGTGTGTGTGTGTGTGCGTGCAGCAGAGACAAGGTGTGTATGTATTGTACTGTATGCATGTGTGTGTGTGTGTGTGATAGAGCACCAGAAAGCAGAGACGACATCAGAGTCCATATTAAAGGATAATTACAACTAAACAACAGGAGACTGTTCCCATGAAGGATCCTGGGGGGATTATCACTGCTTATTGCTCCTTTACATTGTAGAGGCTTTCATGCTAGAGTGTGTGTGTGCACATCTGTCTGTGTGTGTGTGTGTGTGTGTGTCTACAGTGCCAATACGCTGTTGCACATTTACTTGCAATGTAATCAAAAATCACAATATGGCCATGAAGTGAAATATTGGGTAACACTTTACTTGATGCCTATCTCTATAACGCATTAAAATCATACTTATAAGGAGTTGTAATGCAGTTATAGCACTGTATAACTATAGTTATAAACACTAATAAATGATCACAATGCAAACAATAATCATAACACACTATAAAGCATTTTATCATGATTTATAAGGTCAGATATTATAATACGTTATAACTGTTAGTAACTCGCTGACAATGCATTATAAATATAGTTATTATGTGTTATAATTGGCTTATAAAGGTGTATAACTATAAACAATAATAAATTATCATTCTTTATAACAGCAAGCATAACACATTATAGGGAATTTTAAATCTACTATAGTAGTTGACCTTAAGTGATTATAAAAAGCTCTGTGATGTGTTTATGCTTATTGTTATGATGTCTTATGATAATTTATGAGTGTTCATAATGATAATTATACATGTTTGCCAATTATAACACCTTATAACTATATTTATAATGTATTAGTCAGGGTCATGATAAAATGCTTTATACATGGTTATAATGCATTATAGAGAAAGGCATCAAATAAATATTGTAGCCATCCGTGTTGCGTTGGCCAACACATGCAGTGAAAATCACACCATCAATTGTTTATTTACTGTATAAGGTAAAATGTAAAAATGAGCATTCACACTCAAATCACAACTGCCCATATAATCACATTCATCCCACTCCACTTGTCCTCTTCCTTACGCTACAAAATATATCTATATATGCATGAGCTTCTGTTTGCAGCAACACAGTAGCATAGATCACCTGCATCCAACAGGGAAAAATAAAAGTAAGAACATGTCTCTCCAACAGGCGATGTAACCTTAAAGATGATCTTTCCCTGACCTTAACCATCAGATCAAAACACCCACAGTAACATATGTCAGCTCGTGTTTTCTCTCTTTGTTGTGTGGAATGTGTTGTTTTGATATAAAGACCATATCTCCCCTCTCTCCCCTTGACTTTATATAATAACATCAATTTGTCACTATGGTTTATATCAGAGTATACAGTCATAATAAATGCCAGGAGCTGAGCTGCTGCAGGGTAAACATTAAAGAAACTGAAGAGACAGAGACACTGTGCATGCAAGAAAATGTGTTTCCAAAGATACTGTCACTGTTTTTTCTTCATGTGTCCTGATAAGTTCACAGTCATCGCGGAAAGCTACCACTACTACTATTACTGCTGCCTGCTGCTTTCACCCTAGCTGTTTGCCAGTTCAGTTAAGTTTTGCACTAGATAGTAGCTGCACATTTCCTTAAATACCTTTTGGAATAATGTATTATTAGGCTTTAACTTTAGTTCACATTAAATAATGTATCTTACAGCTTACATACCTAAAAACAAAACACTCACAGAAGACCCAGTGATGAGTGTTGAAGTCTTAATGACCAGACGACTTTCATCTGGTCCAGGCATGTTTTCATGTGGGGTCTTATTCAGATCTAAAAATGAATCATTGCTACACTTTCACTTAGCCAAAATGTTGAACTATCCCTTAGCTGAGTTCAGTTCTGAAGAAACCGTATAGAAACTTTCTCTTATTTTGAAATCTTTCTCGTAGGCCTAATTACTACAAACATTGACTTCCTCCTCCCCAATGTCATTCTTTTATTCCAACATCTGTTAATATTATGAATGCACATGTGTAGTTAGTGTACAGTTGATAAATCACTGTGTACTGTATTGTAATGGTTGGGCAACTGCCATTTTTTGTTGCTGTGTGATGGTACAGGTTACTGATTGATTGATTGATTGATTGATTGATTGATTGATTGATTGATTGATTGGTTGATTGATTGATTGATTGGTTGATTGATTGATTGATTGATTGATTGATTGATTGATTGATTGATTGATTGATTGATTGATTGGTTGATTGATTGATTGATTGATTGATTGATTGATATTTTTTTGCTGCTGTGTACTGCAACAGTACGACCGTCTTTTTATTATCTGTTTGTTTGCTTGATTGTGTTATTTTTAAATTGCTTTAAACACCATCAGTGAAGTCCACGACGAATTTCCCTACGGAGACAATTAAAGTATATTATATTGAATCGAACGTTTCCATCCTGCTCTTTGTGCTTTTTGTGAATTTAGTCTCATTTCATGCGTAAGATTTAATAAAGTGACAAACACATGTTTTCTCTGGATGCTTCCAAAACCTCGACAGTGAATGTTTGTCAAACAACAGTTTAGTCACCGACCTCCTGCGTCACCAGCGCGGCGATAAGAAACGCTCCTTGATGTTGGTCGATGTCACAGCTCTGAGCCCTGAGCCCTCCCTGTGAGACAAAGCCCCAGTCCCAGTAGAAAATTAGCGCATTTAGCTGTCATCGCTCAGCTCGCTTTACAATCCCGACCAGCATTCACACAGAGGGGCCTGGCCTCTTTTCTCTTCCTCCCTCCCTCCACCCCAAAACCCTCGCTCACTTGCTCGCTTTCTTTTCTTTGAGTAGGAAAGGCGATCCCCTGTATAGCTCAGAGATCAAGACAGGAAGGTGTAAACTGCAGATAAATGTGATCAAGTGTCTCCGCTATCACAAGCCCTCACAGCGGAGTGGCTGGCTGGCTGGCTGGGTTCACCTCCACCTCCACCCCCTCCTCCGCCCTCCTCCCTCCACACCAGCGTGGATTAGCTGCCCCCTCTTTGTGCCTCTCTGGACGCAGACAGGTAGATGAGGGGGTGATCACTCGTTCTGGACCTGCAGACCTTTTCAGACCTGCTCTCACTAGTGAAACAACCACACTGAGACCTGTCAGGGTCAGAGGTCATCTTAGGGGCCTGATGGACAAAGTAGACAACAAATGTGGAACAACTTTATCAGACAGGAGCAGATTTTATAGGTAGATTATATTCGTTAACAAAGGAAACTGAAGGCTACACTATACATAGGAGACGACTTCTACCCAGCATCGGTTCATGATTATGAAAAGAAGTAGTTCAAAGTTCAGTTTCATTTAATTTAATTTATTCACATATCAGTTTAAAAACCAAATGTAAGAAACATTAAGGGTGACACTTTATAATAAGTACACACTATTAAGCATTAGTTAAACATTTAATACTAATTCATCATTCATAACAGATGAATATTCATTAAAAATCTTTTATTCATCATTGATAAGCACTAACTGTATTTATAAACTAAATACTGTGTATTCATGCGTTATAAATTCAGAATTTATTAATGCTTAACTAATGCTTACTAGTGTGTGCTTATTATAAAGTGTTACCAACATTAATAGTTTAAAATCAATTAGTAAATGAATAGGTAAGACATATTGTAATACTGTAAATTGTACTAAATTAAAGCTACAAGTGAACATTGTGAATGCAGTGAAGACAACAAGTAAAGTCTGAATGAGGGAAACCAGTGAAGGTTCTGGTTCATTAATAACTCCTACAGGTCCACAAGCAGCAGACGGAACAAAATAAGATGAGTCTTGACTTAGAAGATCGAAGCTCCTCTTCTATCTCTGTCCTCCAGGTGCAGTTTGTGTCAAGTCAATGGGGTTTCCATCCACCTATTCTTATTCGCACTTTCAAAATTTCAAAAAACGCCAGAAATTCAGAAAAGGCAGAAAATTCACAAAAAATCTTTTACACTTGGAGAGGGTGGATTTGTCAGCGTATCGATAAAAGGAAAATGCAACTTTTTGCTATGGCAACAGATTTTGCGAATAAACGATGACCGATTTACTGCAGTGTACATGTACAGTAAGTTTCCTAGAATGCAGCAGCATATACAGCTGTAAAAAAAGGCGGAAAACTGTTTTATTTATTATTTATTAAGTTTTAATGTTTTTTCATGCGAGGAAGTAACTCTTTAGATCCCCAATGTGCGGTTAGTTTTTCCGAATGATGGCTGTTTAGAAGTTTGCTACAGTACGATGTTTTTTGGCCAGAGGCAGAAGCCCCGTTTCCTGAGCTGCTAGGCCGGTGAACCTGTGTCGTCATCCCGGGGGAGAAAGCGATCGCTAATGAACTTGTATACCCGCAGGTCTTCTACCAGTAATTGCAAAACAATAGCGAATGGAAACGGACATAAATTTGCATTTTCTTTTTTGTGCATTTTCACAAAATTCGCTCAAAGATTTCGATGCATTTGGATGGAAACCTGACTACTGATGAACAGGAAAATGGTCTGGCCTCCTAAAACATCACTCTGTTGTTACCGTTTGATTAACGACATTTAAGTCCACTAATACACTCTATGAAGAGTCACGACCAGGGGTGGACTGGGACAAAAATTTGGCCCTGGACTTTTTGGTCCAGACCGGCCCATTATCTTTGCGCGGATATTTTGCCAACTAGCACCGTTGATGTACATGCAAACACACAAGCTCTTACTGTAAAAACACCACTACTAAACGATATACAATATACAACGAAGTAGAGGAATAGAGTGGAATAAGTTAAGTTTTGAGAACATTACATGCACATCTGAACATTGCCTAGTTGGCTAAAGTATGGAAAACAATAGTACAATGATCTGAAAAATGGACAAACACAAATTTTATCTTAGAAAGACAGTACAGCCCAAAACAATGAAGCATGACAGTAAGTACTACTTTGTGTACTTCATCATGAGTAATATGTAGGCTATGCAGAATGATGTTTTATTGTAACAGTAGTTAATCTGTGTTTTATTAATTTTAACTGTATAATGTTAAACTGTTAAACAGGACAATAAACCATGAACACTAATTGAAAAAAATATGGAAAGATACATATTTGTGGAGTTATTAGCTCAGTGTCCTTCATGACCAAATTGGAGTGTGGGCACTTTAATAAAAGCAACTAATCAATTAATCAAGATAATATGAATGTAGTTATTGTTCTCCAATACTTTAGATCACTAGATTTAGCCATAACACACCACACCATCAGTCAAGTGTCAAGTCAAGTTCATACAATAGCAACCGTTCTGGACCACAGTATTTTAATTACTGTTTTTCACACCATTCTGGAGAACACATACCTGCTTAACACAGTATCACTACCTCCTTCACATGGTGGAGAGTCTTCTCAACGCTTATTTTTTCAGCCTAGTCCTGCACTAACGTCTCTGTATAAGGGCAGTGGTGGAGGCTGGAGCCTCCTCCAGACTCAGACTCACGTGAAGGACCTGCTGCTGAAGCTGCAGCATCGGTGCTTCAAGCCTCGGCCAGACAGGGCGGCCGCTGCAGCAAACATCTGCTAATTGTTTTACTTTTAGCAGTCTGTGCTGCTAGAGCAGGGGTACTCAAATACAAATCATCAAGGGCCACAAAGATATTTTTCAGTGACTCAAAGGTCCATTTATTGAAGTCGGTGCTGTACCTGCTAAATAAAGTACTTCTAACCTGAAAATGGGTCACCAGAACCCTAACACAAGAGGAAGGTTAATTTAACAACTGCACTTAAATAAAATAAATTAAAATAAATATTTGAATAAAACAAGAAAAAACAATAGCGAATGGAAACTCAGTACTATCCCGCTTGCAACTCTCCCTCTCGGGACATCCGGATCTCTACTCCATAGCTGCCGTAGCAGCAGTGTGATATCGGGCATTTTTAATTTCAAACAGACAGACAGACAGACAGACAGACAGATCAAGAGCATTTTCGTTTTTTTTGTGCATTTTCACAAAATTCGCTCAAAGATTTCGATGCATTTGGATGGAAACCTGACTACTGATGAACAGGAAAATGTAAGTCGTTCAAACAGACAGACAGACAGACAGACAGACAGATCAAGCAGTGAAGCCTGAGAGGGAAAAGGCGCTCCATGTGAATCTAACGTTTCTGTTGTTACAGTAACAGGCTGTCTGTGATTAAACGATATACACGTGTTGACCCGACCAAAACATTTAAGTCCACTAATACTAGAGCTTTTCTTTTTCTGTTACTTTCCTCCATTTTTCCGCGCCGCCTTTGACTTTTCTTCTCTGTTTTTGTGCGCTCGTGTGTTGTTGTTTTTTCTCTCGCTCTCTTCCTCATCATGACTCCTCATCATTAAAAGTGATTGGACGAACGTGGGAGGGAGTGATAGGGCCATTGGGATTGAGACAGCTGAGAGGAGCGAGTTGATGCGCGTCTCTCTCTCCTCGGGCCGGGAGAGTTACAATGGAAAAGGCGAGGCATGGCGGGGGGAAAAAAGTTAAATAAATAAAAAATTAATAAAAAACGGCCGCCTATCGGCCCACCGGGAAAACTCCCGGTACTCCCTATGGCCAATCCGCCCCTGGTCACGACATCAGTGATGAGATTGAGACATGAGAGGAGCAAAAACACGACGTCAAATGAAATCAGTAGGAAGAAAACTCACTCACTTCTTGCCACTGCACTGATTTGACTGTCACTGTTACATTTCTGCAGGGAAACATGCATTTTGACATTTGTACAAATTTCCAAAAGTTGTCGGTAGAGTATGAACACACTGTAAACTTTATCTCATGCAACAAGTGAGTGGCTTAGGTTATATCATATTTATATCTGCATCACTGTGACATTACATAGACGACAAGGTGAAGGTCTGAGGCGACAGTTCATATGTTTTCTATACATTTACTTTTTTCCACAGCTGTGTGAATATTATGTTTGAGTCAAAGCTGTATTTCTACAGACACCTCTTTTCTTCCACTTTCCCTCTTTTTTTCCTCCACTTCTCTCTCTCTCTCTCTCTCTCTCTCTCTCTCCTTCTCGACAGTTCACATGTCTGATAAACCATTTATCCCTCCAAGGACGTTTTCTCCCATCTGAGCGTCCATCCAGTGAAATAACACACTCATCACATAATGGAGACTGTTCCTATCGTCTCGGCACAGAGAGACCCAGAACCCACATCTGCTCCCAAATACCCCAGACAATAAACAATTCACTGCTCATGTTCAAATCTCATTTTTCGGACAAAGTCTTCGACAATAAAAAGAAATAAATTACGCCCCCGCCGCTGAAGAGGGGCCGCCTTAGCCGTTCTGGAGACATAGGGAAAAGTTTTTTCTCTGAGTTTTTTCGCGGCGAGCAGATTCCTCTGAGCTAGCCATTATCTCAGGGAGGAAGTTAATTAAAGTGGCCCAGTCTGAATCAATGGGGGAATTTGCAGCCGCAGCAATGGACAGACCAATGGACTTGACGGAAAGAGCGGAGTGACGGCCATGACACCACTTCAGAAGAGAAGATTAGCCCAGAGACAAAACTCTCGACTCTGATCAGCCCTGCAGTGCCGCTCTCCTCCTGGATTACTCCTCTCTCCCACCCCTCCCTCCAGCTCCTCCTGTCTTTTTTTTTTATCTCTCCCTTTCTATCCATCCATCCAATGCCTCCCCCATCCTCCATCCCCAAAAGAACTTGAGGGGGGTTGTCTTCAAAGCCCGTCCCCTCCTTCCATCCCTGTAATTCCTCACATCATTACCAAGTTTCCAAAACTTAATTTTAGCAATTACACATGCAATTAATTAATAAATGTGCTGTCATTACAGCCCCTTGTGTGATCTGAGCCCCATGAATGGGAGGTTGAAATAAAGTGGTCAAATGAACTGGGAGGGCTTCAGAGAGAGAGAGAGAGAGAGACAGAGGGAGGGAGGGATAGAGGGAATGAGATTGTTATTAAGGGATTGCAGAGTTAATCGTTTGAGGGGCTGCCGCTCTATCAGAGGCAGAAGTCTGCAGGGAGAGCGAGCGAGAGACAGACTGAGAAAGAGATAGGAGAGAGAGAGAGGGAGAGATGTACAAAAAGGCAAAAGCAGGAAGGCGGGATGATGATGATGGTGAAGACGGATGGAGAGGGAAGAAAAGAAATAGACCAGAAGAAGAAGGAACAAAAGGAAAAAACAGAAGACGGAAAGTCAGAAACAATGGACAAGAAGAAGAGGAGAGAGAGAGGGAGGGAGGGAGGAGGGGAAGGGGGGGTTCAGTTCAGTCGGCCGGATTATTAATGAGATCAGTGAGTTCTCAGGTCACTACAGCAGCATGAGCAGCGACACAAAGACAAACACACACGCTGCAAACAAGCCAATGATGACGACAAATCAGAAACAATAGAGAAAAAGTGAAATCATATCGACCAGTGTCGTGACAGGACGAGGGATTTTAATGGAGAAGGAACAAAAACTGAATTGAACTGAGACAAAGTGCTGAGGAGGAAACTCCTGAAACTGCAAAGTTGAGGAACTGAAACTAAATTTGAACATTTACAGTATTTTTTTTTTCACTAACGATGTGACGGAGCCGTTTTTATTGTTTCTGAGCATGCTGACTCATTTATCACTTCAGCGTGTTGACGGGAATCACACCTGATATGAGGAACGGGGTTGAGTTACAGATTACAGTGTGTGTGTGTGTGTGTTTATTTTGGTTGGATATCAGATGTACAGACTTCGTGCATGAAGCCAATATTCAGCCTGCATCGAGCTTCGATGTAGGACGTTACAATCACATGTCAGGGCTCATGTACCTTTGACCTTCGTAACCAACACGTTGTCATGAGTGTGGCCAGATTTATCAAGAGAAAGTTAAAGGGATAGTTCAACATTTTGGCAAATTGGCCCATTGCCATAATTGATATAGTCATAGCAGTGGATTCGTTACCTTTAATTGTCGGTGCAAGCTGTTCTGAGAACGGTGGAGCAGAGCCGCAAGCTGCTCAGAGCTACACCACGGAGGCTGATGGGATTTCTTGGTTTCCCTCATCAAATACTCAATCCAACAACTCCAAAACGCTCTGGTAGACAAGTTGTGACCTGCATATTCACCACCCTATGAGATAATAACAGAATGTTACGAGACAGAGTTGTCTTTGAGAGACTGCTTGCTGAAACACTGCCCCCGACGGGAACACGCATTAGCGGTTTTGCATGAATTTACTTGGAAAATAACTCTGTCTGGTAACGTTCTGTTATTATCTCATAGCGTGGTGGTCACAACTTTTTGCGTTGTGGAGTTGTTGGATTGTGTATTTGATGAGTTTCATGAGGGAAATCAAGAAATCCCATTAGCCTTCGTAGCGTACCTCTGAGCAGCTTGCGGCTCTGCTCCACCGTTCTAAAAATAGCTTGCACCGACAATTAAAGGTAACGAACCTACTGCTATGACTATAGGGATTATGGCAATGGGCCAATATGCCAAAATGTTGAACTATCCCTTTAAAGATGCATCCAAAATTACTATATTATTGTGTTGATTTTACAGTTTTCAAGGAGCAGTATGTACGACTGAGGCCAAAACTGCTGCTGCAGTCAAATTCAAAACAAAACAGCGCATTGTTTCCCCTAACCTCTCCCGCCTGAGATTCGAGGTTGCCAGATAGTGAGGCACTAACCTCTACTTTGCTCACCCATGCAGTCATCCTCAAAGTAAAGAAGATCATGCCTCTGTATGACATGTTGGACTACATTAGTCAGAGTGAAGGAGCAGCAGTACATCTCCATGTGTTATCATAGTCTCCTTTGTGTTTGCGTTTCTTTAGCTTTTTACTCTGACTCACATGAGCAGAGTTCACGTCAACCTTAGTCCATGTTTTTCACGCCGTAGATGAGCTGATGAGATGTGAGACTTGTTACCGCAGAATAAACAACATGGCCGACCACTTTCTGACTGACGGATCATAACACGTGACAACCGTAGACAGGCGACCTGACTCATCTCATGACCTGCTCCACACATTCACCATTACTTTATATACCATTGGCTCCATTTCACCACATTTCCTCCCTCTTTTCCAACTTTCACTTTGTACCATGGCCTATGGATATAGGAAATCTATTGAAGTTCTTGAAAGTTGGCGATCCAATGACCAAACCATCATCCATCATTACACATCACTCAGCTGAACATCGTTTCAAACCATCTATATAAAGTGCTGAGATGTAATCATGAGCCCTCAGGATATCGATCGTTTTAAATATAAAAGACATACATTGTAAAGACTACATCTGTTGGCCACGACATGCGAGCAGTAAACGCTCACACCAGAGAAAAAAAAAGAGAGAAGAGAGAGGTGCAGGATAAAGTGTCCGGAGGCTTATTGAAACCTCTCGTGTTGAATGAGGAAAAGAGGAAAAACAAGATTACGAATAGAAGAGAAACCAAATGACTCTCTGTGTCGCCTCTCGGCTTCTCTAATCTGCTCTGAGTGCAGGCTGCTCGCTCGGGATGAATTAAAGATGAGGGTTAAAACAACACAGCTTCCAGGGTTAAGAGGAGAGGAGGAGAGGAGAGGAGAGGAGAGGAGAGGAGAGGAGAGGAGAGGAGAGGAGAGGAGAGGAGAGGAGAGGAGAGGAGAGTGATCTATAAAGTTGGTTATTTTTTCCTCAGTGTGTCTCGTTTTAAAGTTTTCCTTAAAGAAAATCAATCATAAATGAGGCCCTGAACTGTCATGAATCTACTCTGTGTGTGTTTACCAGCTGAGGATATTTATTTTAACGCACTATAATACAGTATGTCTTCTTTGTTTTACTCTGACAAAGTGTGTTTACCTCTGTCAAAACTGCCAGTATGTATGGGTATGGTCCGCACTCTGCCAATTCCATCCCAACACACCCGCCTGTCAAAACAACAACTCTCCCTCTTTTTTTTAAAGAGAAAAAGGGTAATTCCATGAATTAAAATGCTTAAATGACAGTCAATCAGGCTTGTAATTCCGTATGGTATAATTAGAGGCTGGGAAAACTAATTACAGCGGAGAAACCTAACTCTCCTCTTGCTCCCGCTCCTCTCGCTACTACAGCAACCCTCATCACCGAGATCAGGTGACAGCTATCAAACTCGTTAGGCCCGACATGCACTGCCACACACACACACACACACACACACACATGCAGACACACACAGACACAACACGCACTGTGTGGTTGAGCGAGCAGCTAGGCCAAAAAGAGATGGAGATGGAGATGAGAAGGAGGAAGATGAAGGGATAAAAAAAATAGCAGTAGGTAATCAAGAAAGAGTGGTGGCGACAACAACAGGTTGTGTTCTTAATCAGCTGCACAGAGAAGGAGGGAGACATGAGGATAAACAAGTGAAACAGAAAAGAAGAAGAAGAAGGAGAGACGATGGAGACACATAAAGAGGAAGGGAGGGAGGGAGACAGTCAGAGCATATAGACTGAAATGTAAACTACTTTAAATGCATCAAGTTGCTCTCAGCTTGATTACTGCTCTGAAAAGCTGTTTGCAATAAAAAATAAAAAAATGTTTCTGATTATGTGCCCATCATGTACAATTTTATCCATGTGAATGACACAGCCTGTTAATAATTAGTTATGCCTATAATTAACTGCTTAAACTGCAGAGGAACTTTGTCTCACCTGAACTCCTGCAGCACTTCCACTCACTTCACCTCCGGCTGCTTCAGGCTGCAGCTCTGAATCATGACCAACCATGTGAAACTGGACCATGAGGTGTCAGAAACACATCTGTACTGGTTCTGTTGATGAACAGGACTCATCTGAGTAAATATTTGAGCTTTTTCCTGAATTATTTCACCAATGCATCCAACAACTGTTTGCTGAGAGACGGATAAGTTTATGACCAGTAGCTCTTGTTGAAGACAATGTCATTTTAAATTAGGCTATTTAAAGAAAAAACTTTATAATAAGTACACACTATTAAGCATTAGTTAAGCATTAATACTTACTTATTTCTTCATTTATAATGCATGAATACTCATTAGTATGTAATTTATAAATACAGTTAGTGCTTATCAATGATGAGGAAAACATTTTTAACTGTGCAGACGGTCATCTTTCTAACTACTGTAATTTCCACCCATGACTGTTTTTAATTCCTCAATGATTAATGTTCATGTATAGCACTTTGAGCTGCCTCTTTGTATGAAAAGTGCTCTATGAATAAAGTTTGATTGATGATTGATGAAAGTGGAGACGTGTTGGTAAATTTGTGACTCTTCTTGGGACGGACCTGATAAAAGCTGAAATGCAATGGTGCATGTCACATCACATGTCATATTCCCACTCTCTCCCTGAATTTCCTGTCTTTCTCTTCTGGTCTCAGTGGGAACAAAATAAAAGCACAAAATGGCCAAAAAACAACTTCTATACATTTAATATAACAATGAGCCCTGGAATCAGGAAGACAAAGACAAAGAAAGAAAGAAAAATCAGGAGCCTGTCAATTTAAAATCATCCAAAACAAGCTGCCAATTTGGTGTTGAACAGGTAATTCCACACTTATTGATGAATTTGGTCGATACAACAGGTACAGTAACAGGTGACTGGAGATGCAGCTGCAGGCTCACAGCTGCAGTAAAGCGATGCCTGCTCCCTGCCGTCGGCTGCTTATGTTAAAATCTCTGTAACGTTCAGCCCTTTCTGACGTCGCTGCTGCGTCTCCGTCTCAGTAATGACTGGGTATCACCTGGAGGACAGAACTCATTACACTGAAACCAATTGTGCAAAACCAGGTTTCTTAAACTCCGGGTCGGGACCCAAAACCGGGCCCGGGGCCTGAATGTGAACCGGCCTTCTTGTGAGGAGAGTAACAGAATACTTTGATGACCTTCCAGCTTCGAGCCAGGAGTTGTTTTTCTACTTTTCCACTGCTGTTTTTACTCCAAATTAGTATCACTGTGTCAGTTCCTCAGTCTAAACTAGGAGGAAAACACACTTTTTTCCACTTTTTTTGCTGTGGCATTTACAACCAAACCCTCAAATACACACACACACACAAAAGTCCACATGCACATGCACATACACTTCCTGGCAGGCTGACATTATTAGAGCCCCGACACACACACACACACACACACACACACACACACACACACACACACACACACACACACACACACACACACACACACACACACACACACACACACACACACTCAGAAGAGTTCCTGTCTCTGTTTACTCTGCTTCACTGTGTTTACCTGTTAACCCTCTGTGTGTCGCTCGCTCTGCAGTGAGAGGCCGCAGCTAAATGTCACCGCTCCGCCGCGTTCCCTCTGAAACCCACGTTGTGAAGGTGGGGTGGTGGGTGGTGGGTGGGGGTGGAGGGGGGGGGGACCTGTTTCCACGGCGACTGAGGTCTCATTTTTCGCCAGCGGCCCATTCCCAACCTGTTACCAAATGAGCCGGAGCCGAAGCAGCAGCAGCAGCAGTAAGAAGCAGCGGCGGAGCTTCAAAGAGAAGCAGCCTCAGAGCCGCCACGGGGGCCGCTAATGTCAGGAAACCCAATACGGCAGAAAGAGCTGGAAGATTTCAGCTAAAGCTACGTAGACAGACAGACAGACAGACAGACAGACAGATGGACAGACAGGCTGTTTGTCATCTCTTCATCTGGTTTCTCGTCGTCTGTCTTCAATCTCACCAATGTGCTCTCATCAACTTCAACCCTCGGCTGATGGGAGCATGTCTAATCCACATTTTACTTTCTAGGACTTCTCAAAAGTTTGCGTAAAATTCACTTGATAGTTGGACGGCAGGGAAAAAAAGAAAAAAAAATCACCAGCAACTCTTCCTCACTCTCACCCTCTTCATCTGGCTGCATTTCTTGCTGCTGTGTTTCCCCCCACACCCCCGACTCTATGTCATTTGCCTCCGTCGCCTGGAGGTCGCAGAGCTTCAAAGTTTATTTCCCTCCATGCTAACTTCTGGAAAAAATGCTTGAAATGAAGAGAAGAGAAGAGAAGAGAAGAGAAGAGAAGAGAAGAGAAGAGAAGGATATAGTAGTAAAAACACGAAGGCCCACATGAAAGTAACTTTATCTTCCTCAGAAACGTCTAAATTACAACTAAATGATTAAATGATTACGACTCTGATATTAGTAAAAAAACAAAAAACAACCACAGTCCAAAGAGAAGAAGTTTATAATTTAGGTGTCCGAACATTAGACTCTATAAGAAGCTGAAGAGAGAGTTGCAAAACTCAATTCACCTTGTGCATAGTTGTCCTCAAGGAGGGAATAAAGACCAAAACAGGTTTTGTACCTAGTTGTAAACTTATATTGCAGACCAAAGTCATTTTTATTTATTTCCAGTTATTTACAGACAAAAGTCAACTGGACAGGGGTCCATATTAACCTGCTGAAACAACACATATCACCACCTATGTTGAGGAGGCGGACTCCACCAATTATGCGATTTTCCATGTTGCATGTACAGTAAACTGGGATGAGGACAGAGCTCCGACGAGACGCTCAGATAGAGCTGTGAGCAGAGCTCGACTTCGCTCTGTAATGTAAACATACTGACTGTTGCTGCAGGACTCTAGTGGCCATTGGAGGAACTGCAGTTTTTTTTGTACTTTTTGTACTTTCTCTTACTTCTTGACACACGTGGCAGGAAGTCTTATTGTTCATATTGTTTGAACAACACAGGGATCTGCTGATCTGTGTGTGCGCCATTGTCATGAAGACACATGGATTCAACAATTGTTTGGAGCACAATTAAGTATTACGTACCTCTGGTGTTCAAATGATGACAAAAGACAAAGTGCACTGTATTGTATTGTAATGTATTGTCATTGTTCATATGCAATATGTACAGTGTATATTCACAGTGAAGGCCGAATCCTGTCAATTCACAAACCTGAACTTTCTGTGTAACTTTGCAAACTTATTCTTTTTCTCTTTCCACCTGTCAGGAACCAAAACACCTTCTTCTGTCACTTTCACACACGCGTCATGATTTTCATTCATCAGATTGTTGCTGTTTGAAAAAATGCAGGAGGCCGCTGGAGCCTGGGACTTTTTTTTCTTCTATTCTTTTCTTTTTTTTCTCCTGCAATCTAGGACACAAGATGATATTACAGTCGGAGTACACAGCGCTGACCGCATTCCCTCTCTCACGCACATCACATGAAATCACATCACATCCACCATGTTGATTGTAAGAGGCAATTAGATGTTTTAACGTCTGCAGTGGCGAGACGCTTCAGTTGTGTGTGTGTTTGATGACTCCTCTGTTTTCCATATGTGCTGTTCTGGAGAAGTGGGATTACACTGGGCTTGGCTTTTCCATGGAACTACTGTGTATGTGTGTCTGTGTGTGTGTCTCTGAAACAACAGCTGGTAAGTAGAGGAGTGTCCTGTTCCTCTCTCTCCTTCCCACAGCGCTGTTTCATAACAGATTTTTTTGGTCAAAGCCCAGATACAGTAGCCGCATCAGGCTCGATCAGGTTCTGCAAAATTGCCTTCCCCACCTCCCACAGGAAAATGACACACTTCCAGCCTCTATTCATCCGCACTTGTCCCTGTGGACGTCTTCTGTGTTTCCCTCAACCTGGCCTGGATGCGTCCGTTCACCTGCTCCCCACGTATCCTCCACCTCACTGTCTGTCGATCCATCTATCTATCTGCCTGTCCCGGCCCTGTGTTCTCTCACCAGGGTTTGATTTCAGGCTGAATCGACGCCCTGTAAGACGAGTCAAAGCCAGCGGCTCCGTGGAGGCTCCTGGGAGGGGAGAGGGGGGTGTGCGGCCAGGTTTCATCCCAGGGAGGGAGCAGTGTTCTGGGGTTAGGAGTGGCCCTGAGGGCCCCTGGGCACGACGGAGGGACGGATGGGTGGATCCACTGACTGATGATTGTGTTTCCCCTCAGGCAGAGAGACATAGATCACAGCAGGTAGAGCAGGTGAGAGAGGGAGAGGGAGAGAGAGAGAGAGAGATTGCTGGATGGAGTTAACTATTTCATGCTTAACTCACTGTTTACAGAGACTTTGACCCAGAACTCATTGTCTGAGTTCTGTCTATGTGCACATTTGGTTTCAGGCTGTTTTCAGCTCAACTAGGCTATAAAGACGAACTATGCTACATTTTTACCTTAATTAAACAGCTTTGTAGTAATTGTGATGGTTTAATAAATGACTACACAAAATATACACATTGTAACATTGTATAACATGACAGTAACGTTCTATTGACTGATTTCTTGCCGGCTTAAACAAATGCACATGACCAGGAGGAGGGTTAGCAAAATAGCGGAAAAGCAACCAGACTTTCATAGTTCCTCTTTGAAACTTTCTGCTGTCGAACAAACAAAACAAACTCCACTTTTAAGAAACAGTCATTTTTAGCAGATTTCCCCAAAATTCATTTTACCTCATCTTCCAGACAAGGTGGAACAATAATAGGCTAGTTTGTTTTCCTGATTTCTACGAGTTTATTTAAACCAGGTCTGACAGATGCTGCTACAGAAAAGAGGGTGATTAGAGAGGATGTATTTTCAAGGACATGGTGATAATAAACTAATATTTAGACCTCTGGTGTTTGTATCTACGGTACCTACTCCTCCTGGGTGTTCGCAAACTTATGTCCATGCACGAGCAGCTGCATGTACGGTATCCCCCTCACATGCCCCTATAGGACTTGCTAGGAGTTGCTATGGATACCATGGATCAATTAGCATCAGCATGTCTTTTAATCCGGCCTTAATCATAACTGTAGCTATATAGCTCCAGCTGGATTAACACAATTAAGATTAACTATTCTTACAGGACCACTGTCACCACTCTCTCTCTCTCTCTTGTCCTATTATAAGAAAAAGGAACCACACAACTCGCTAAAAATATAGATCCAGTGTCCGCTGTAAGACAAGCGGTGGGAAGAAGAAGAAGAAGAAGAAGAAGAAGAAGAAGAAGAAGAAGAAGAAGAAGAAGAAGAAGAAGAGTTCATTTTGTCCTAATCCTGCTTGTCAAGTGAACATCAAAGAAGGAGCGGGGGAACAAAGCGAGAGGAAGAGCGACTCAGAGGGAGAGAAAATGTTTCCTGTAATTGACAGATCATCTGACAAAGACGCCGAGCAATAAATTAAAATGTTAATCTGAGACTTCCTCTGTGTTTTTTTGATGTTGTGACTGTTGTGGTTGTTGTCTGTGCAAACTTTATTGCTGCTCATCTGCACTTCCACACGTTCACATGTCAATCACAGACTCGGCGCTGCACCCTTCTTTATTTCATTTAACCCAATCATTGCTCAATAACAAAGATCATTTTATTTGATGTATTGCAAACAAAGCAGAATGATCATTTTGTTTTCACTTGAGGAAGAGAGACAAACCACTTATTGCTCCAGGCTGCAACAACATTTGTTTTTATTAGCTCGATATTTTGTTCCTGGATCGTTAGTCATCAGCCTTCAGACTGGTTCTTCTTGTGCGCTGATTGTGTGGTTGTCTGAGTTATGAGTTTGTCACATCCTGTCAGGATTCAACGCTCAAGCTCAACTACACAAACAACACAAGTGTTTCCAGGGGGCATGAATGAGATGAATCTCATGAAATCTTTAAATGGCAGAATGTTTGTATATTTACTGAGATCTGTCCGATGTGAAGTTTAGTTTCTCATATGAACCAACCTTGTTTTTTCTTCTTCTTCCAGTTCCTGCGACACAGAGCGACAGTCTCACTTTGTCACACAGGGAACAGCACTGCAATACGGGCTTGTGTGTGTGTGTGTGTGTGTGTGTGTGTGTGTGTGTGTGTGTGTGTGTGTGTGTGTGTGTGTGTGTGTGTGTGTGTGTGTGTGTGTGTGTGTGTAGGGGGGGTTCAGCTTGGCTTTGAAACAGTTTCAGGTGTCCATGTGCCAGGCAGGTAGACAGGCAGCCCTCAGCCTATAGCCCATGCTGCCCTCCCTATATGCGTGTGTGTGCGTGCGTGTGTGTGTGTGTGTGTGTGTGTGTGTGTGTGTGTGTGTGTGTGTGTGTGTGTGTGTGTGTGTGTGTGTGTGTGTGTGTGTGTGTGTGTGTGTGTGTGTGCAGCAGCAGGTCTCAGGGGAAGTCTCTGGTGGTCACAGACTTCTGTCTGGTACATGAAGGATGGTCTCCCTCTCTACTTTCTTTTGCCCTTCTCTACTTTCCACCTCTCCATCTTCTCTCTCTCTTTCTCCCTTTTTCTCCCTCCTTCTTTCGTTGCTGTGTCCCCCTCCCCCTCTTCCCCCTCCTCCTCCTCCTCCTGCTCCTGTCTTCACTTTACTTCTCACCATACTCACAAACTACAACCAAGATATCAATGCTTTTTCATCCCCAAACATAAAACCTTATTTAAATCCACAGACTTTACTACATTATTATTTTTGATTAAACTGAACTAATTATTAAATCACTAAACACAAAGTGATATCATCCAAAAAAAAAAAAAGCTGTTTAGCATCTACAAGAACAATAACTCAGTCAGTCCCGTTGCTATAAGTATCTTAAACAAACAATAATATAATGGCTCATGCACTATGCACTTTATATATCATTTTTCTGCTACTGTACTTGTTCTTAGGAATATCCATTTTTATCTATTGATTGTTTTATGTCCATGCATAAGCCAGGTCAAAGAAGATGTTCACAGGTAACCTTTCTGAATCTGAAATATTAGTTTTTTTCCTTCAGTTTTTGTCTCTCTGTGAACTTTTCTCAGTCATGACAGACGTTGACATCGTACAGATGTTTTCATGTCTCTGTCTCTTCATCATATGATCACATGTTTCTCTGATCGGCCTGTTGGTCGTTACAGCTTCAGGTCAAACACCACAAACACACATCATTCACGTTTCCCTCGAGGATATGGGGCATGAATAAAACATATAATACTGTAGAAAAGTAATGCAACAACCTGATGCATCTGTTTGAATAATGAAGAAATACATGAGGAGCCAAGTTTATATTTGAGATTTTATTAATATTTCACAATTATTTCCACGTTATCTGACTTTTTCTCCCACTTTTATCCAAGAGAGCTCATATGAATTAATAAAAATATAAATTACACAGAGGAGCTGAGAGGACAAAGTGATATACAGATGTTTTATTGTTACCTGAGCTGAGCTGCGTTCAGGTTCAGGGCGTGCTCTGCTGCTGCTGCTGCTGCTGTGTTGCCACATGACACCATCATGAAATCTATAACGTCTCTATTTTATAAACACACATCACTTAGACACACGCACGTTTTCTGCAGAAGGCGGCGTTAACACATGATCAAAGACTAACAAAGTGATAATATTACAGACGGGTATATATCTGACTAATGATGTGATACCTTCATGTTGACGTTCCTGTTGACAGCGCCGACCGTTACACCTGAATTATGCAAAAGACAGTTTTCTGCTTCTGGCCTGACAACTGTCGTCCTCTTCCAGCTGTCTGCCTGGCAGCCGCCGGCCTGTCTCAGATCATATAGATAAACAGTCATGCATAACAATTAACACTCACCCTGCACAAAGTGTGACAAGTAGGACATACAGCAACACAGTGATATTTACTGATGAGAAATAACACATTTTTCTTCTAATTTCTGCCCTTCAAACAAGTATTTAATCAATAGTTTAGCATTTTATAGACGTAATATGTCTTAATTATGTGTTTTTATAAGGTAAGATCTGCTTATTGGCTGGTTGAAAACACAAAACCACTGACGTACAAGTGCTTCACTTGTGTTTTTGCCCTTAGCTATGTCACAGTCACAAGCTGTGAGGAGGTAAATGAGACAGGCAACAGGTCGTCCACACCCACACCCACACACATAAACACACAACCTTGAGGCATGTTATTGTGCCCATGCAGTTTGGCGGCTGGAGGCTCGTCATTATCGCACCATATGGAGAGTGATGGTTCAACTCAGGAATCATGCAGGCTCAGTCTCTTCCTGTTCGCTGCTTGTCTCAAACTACCATGCAATTTCACATGATCGTCTCTGTCTGAGGTTCAGCCTTTTCAGCAGGTAATTATGAAAATATAAAACACACTGAAACTAAGAATTGACATTCTCTGGATTTCATTATTTCTCAGTGTGAACACTCGACACCACACTTTAACCCATCTAGGCATTAGGGGAGACTGACCTGTGACTGTGACCTCATCAGCAGTGAACATCTTGGAGATTCAATAGAAACATATTCATGCTGGGTTTTACGACGCCCCCCACCACAACTCAGAGGGAACTCCTTCCTTCTTTTCTTCCGCTGGATTTATTGAATTAACAGATTTACAACTTTTCTCTCTTTCTGAAAGGTCCTGGAAGTTTTGCCTCCTCATTAAATGTAAAGATCTTGGCTTCATCATAACTTAAGAAAAAGTGATGATCATCCTTTGACAGATGTTGTGTGATTATTAGGATCTGACCTGACGACTGCACTTGTTATTTGGTGACATTGAGATGAAAGGCTAAACGTTTGTGCGACAGAATCATTTCACCTCCATGTTGTTTCTGTTTTTCCAACATTTTTGCGCGTTTAAATCATGTCTTATCTTATTTTTTATCAATAGTAGGCAATGCCTTCGCTATTTCTGGACATTATCACATAATAAGCGGCCTGTAAATTAAAGGGATATGCATACTTGCTTTGTTTTTTTATCTGTCTGTATCTGTTTTATCTGTCATGTGTTTTTTAAAATGATTTTTGCCCCTATTTTATTTATTTTTTCATATTCTTTGAGCATTTCATCATCATGTTAAGTCCTGTCGTGTGTGGAGAAGGAGGTCGACTCGCTTCACTGCAAAATTAATCTAGCTACAGGAACGAATAAAGTTACCTTGACCTTGACCTTGACCTTGATGCACTGCACCAAAAACCTTTGAATCCTGAGACGTACCTCTCAGTTCTTGCAGAAATCAGGACTCTGTGGCACAGTAGTTATCTACAGTCAGTGTATTTCCTGCAGTAGATCTGGGTCTCTGTCCATGTAAATAAGCAACAGGAGCATCAACACAGAGGCTGAGATGACTGAATTATATGCACAAGCACAACTGGCAATCCAACACACGTGGAATGGCCTTCCTAATTATGTTACACAACAAAGTAATATGGTAAGTTTTAAAACAAAATTAAAAGATTATTATTATTTAACTCGTAATTTTGACCATTAGTTCAAATTTGTAAAATGGTCTGTCGTAAATATTTGGTTTTAGTTTGGGGTCAATGTTTTCTAATGATTCAATGTAGGAGCATGTTACTATTACACGTAATGGGATTTCTTGGTTTCCCTCATCAAACATTATTATCTCATGGTGTGGGGTTAGATGAGTTTGATGAGGGAAACCAAGACACTCCATTAGCCTCTGTAGCGTAGCTCTGAGCAGCTTGTGGCTCTGCTCCGCCGGTCTAAAAATAGCTTGCACCGACAATTGCTAAAACTATAGGGATTATGGAAATGGGCCAATTTGCCAAAATGTTGAACTATCCCTTTAATAAACCAAACCAAACCACTCAAACTAACAATGGCATGTTTTTCATGTTTTCTTATTTTTCAGGTTGTTGAAATGCACAGCAGTCCACCTGGGCTCCAGTCTGAAACTACTGCAGGAAAACATTTACAAATTCATGAATGTGATGTTGAACTGTCAAAGTCCTCTCTGCAGATTCTGACCTTTTTTATTTCATTCACCATGGCAACACGTCTGAATGTCCCTAATAATCTGAAAAACTGTAATAATAATGTACTGTATAAAAACACTAAAATTTGGAACATTCGAAAACAGCAGCATCATTTGGTACGAGCTTGTTCCCTCTTCTTCCACTTCCTCTTCGTTGCTAAGACGATGACATGCAGCCAAGTGTGTGTCATGGTGCATTCACGGTCTCCTCCCTCCCTCCGCCCCCCTGAGTGTCATGTTGGTGTGTAATAAACCTCCTCTCTGCGCCTCCATCTCACTCTACTACACACTCTGTCAGTGTGTTTGTTGCCATGAATGGGGTTTAGTGTCACACACAGAGAGCCAAGGCTTCTTAAAGTGTGTTCTCACACACCCACCCAGCCCCTCCCTAACCACGCTGTGTGTGTGTGTGTCAGGTAGGTTAATGCAGCCCTGTCATCAAAAGTCTTATCACCATTGGACAGGATCCAGCCAGCACTCCACCTCAGTGTCAACTTAACACACACACACACTTAAAATACCATGACTTATTTCTTGGCACCTCATTAATGTTTTCCTTAAAGTTGAAGTCATGACAGAAAACACCTAGAAACTTTATTTGGTTACCCGTCGTCAGACATGTCTCTGTGTGTAAAGTGCTGTGGCTGCAGATCACTGGTATCGGCTTGTGTGAATGAATGCCTGAAATATTTGTGGGACCATGACTGAGTCGTTGATCCTTCAGCGTCAGAGAGACGACCTTTAACAAGCCTTTTTTAAGGCCTTTTCTCGAAAAATGCATAGCCATAATAAAATGAGTATATCTCTGCAACCAAAAGGTCTATTTGAATAATTTTGGTGTCATTGAATAGGGGACACTTTGAGGATTGTTGAGATGTGTAATTATCAGTATATCTGTTACTGGTGAAGAGTAGATGAAGATGGCACACAGAAAAAATTAAATAAATTCAATGCTCGCCTAAAAAAAAAAATATTATATTATATATTTTTGATGAGTTGATGAGTTATATATTTTTGATGAGTGTCCTTTAGAATAATGCTATTGAAGCTCAAACTCTGTATCAAATCATTGCACAACATATGAACATTGTCTCTGCAGAGGTTGATTCTGATTAATTGAAGCAGGACAAAATTATTGAGATTTTACTACAAAATATTCAGGCGAACTTTCCAAAATGTCAATTTTTGGCACAGCTTGAAACCACTTGCCACTATAAACCATTGTTTAATCTTCAGTTTCACACAATTTGCATGAACTAACTGAAAATGAATCAATTGTGACTAAATGGGAACTCCATAGTGACAGGACCACCACTGACAGTGGTGGTCCTGTCACTATGCCTCCAACTGATCATGTGCCCTGGCTACTGGTTAGCGCCCATGACTCTGTGGGTTCAATCCCCGCCCGCGCCCTCTTCACCTTGCCACATATGCGGGTGTGATTCCACTTCAGTGAAATATGCATTTATGAAAGCAATATTTGATTTTTGCTAATAAAAAGCCAAATAAATCGCATACTGGGGCTTTAAAAAGACAGTTTCATAAAAATAAAAACATTTTTAGCAACTTAGCATCAGTTTGTGCATCTCTTTTACATTTTATAATTTTCTCTGTTCAGCTTTTCATAATGTAGATCACAGGATTGTACCCTTGCGTTGGTTTTGTTGCTGTTTTGCTATTTGTTTTGTACTTTTATTTAAAAAGGTGCTATTTGAATAAAGTTTATATTCTATTATATTATTATTATAATCCCGGTTGTTTCCTAAAACAGTTGACCTCTACAAAACACTAGTAAACTATAAAATCTGGAGCGTGTTTACATGTGTCATCGAGGGCAACCATGAGGCTCACTGATGTGTTTGTAATAGCTTTTTAAAAAAAAAAAATTCAAACAATGGTGCTCTATGGCAGAAAGAAGTAAGCTACAGTATAATGATGGATACACTGGACCAGGGGTGTGAACATAAATAGATTCACTGTTAATGGTGAGTTCAGAGCCTGATTTTATATTTTCTCTCCTCTGTAGATACGACGACAGGCCGGTGTGTTATTTTGCAGCAGCACCTATCTATCAGCTGTTATCTGGAACATGAGGATTATTGTAGCCACTCGGAGAGCGGCGTGTGTTTTATCCTGCGCCCACTTAACACCATCCAACCTTAATGATAATATTAATGTGCACCGAGATGAGTCAAGCAGAACAATTAGAGTCAAGCATCCACAGTGTAAGTGTTTGGCAGCTTATCGCGGCGCCTGCTACACTCAAAGACAATTGGTTTTATCTATAAAACAACTTATTACACAGACTATCACCTTAAAGAAGACAGAGACATGCACAAACACTTTCCTACACACACCGAGACAAATACACTCACACACACACAAGTTTATCAGTGAGGTTAAACCTATTATTAACCCCCGGGGTCTGAGTATTAAACTCTTCCTCCTGACGGACAAAGGATCCTCCTGAGGAGAATAACAATCACACAACTCCTGAAGAGAGAGACTGATAGCTCCTCCAAAAGAGAAAGAAAGCCACATGAAAAAGATAAATAAGCTGTGATTGCCTCCTCCACCTCCTCCTTCCTCCCTCCCTCCCTCCCTCCCACTCCCCACGTACACACCCCGAGGCTCATGGGTAAAGCCTCGGTATCAGGTGAAGCCTGATCCGAAGTTAGCACCGTTCCCATTGTCAGAGTCCTTTTTATGTGTCATATTAGTTACAGGGAGACAAAGGCGGGATCGATCCGGCGGAAACCAGGTACCGCCGGAGAGGGAACGAGGGAAGGAGGGAAGACTGAGAGAAAAAGAGAGAGAGAGAGAAAGAGAGAGAAAGCAGTCATGTTAATATCAAGTTATTTTTCCATTGAGGTCAGTGGGGCAGGAACACACACACAATCACAAAAACAACATATTGCACAAAGGGAAAATCTTGAGACAGTTAATTCTGGTGTAACACAGTGACACAGCATCGATTCTGAATGACGTTTAGAGGAAATTCTACTGGTTTTTTTTACAACTTTTATTTTTCTACTATTTTTCTAAACACCTCAGCCCAACTGCAGGGAAAATGAATAAGGACAGATCTGTGATTCATAAACCGACCCGGTCTCCTAGAAATTACATTTATTTGTTTAGCCAGCATTTTGCAGATTTTATGGTGTTGAACATGTGTAAAGCGTTGATTTGCTTTCCTCTAAAACTCGAAGTCGACTACTAAAATGTTAAGACTTTGAGAGAACTTGGTTAAAGTCAGGAGAAGTAGTGGTCCAGAGAGTTCCACACACTGCAACTTAAAGGGGTAGTTCAACATTTTTGGCAAACTGGCCCATTGCCATAATCCCTATAGTTAGGAGTAGGTTTGTTACCTTTAATTGTTGGTGCAAGTTGTTTTTAGAACCAGAGCTACGCTCCGGAGGCTCATGGGATTTCTTGATTTCCCTCATCAAACTCATCAAATACACAATCCAACAACTCAAAAACGCTCTGGTGGACAAGTTGTGACCTGCACATTCACCACGCTATGAGATAATAACAGAACGTTACGAGACAGAGTTGTTTTAGAGGCAAATGCAGAGTCTGCTTGCTGAAAAACTGCCCCTGACAGGAACATGCATCAGCGATTTTGCATGAATTTACCTCTAAAACAACTCCATCTTGTAAAGTTCTGTTACTATATCATAGCATAGTGAATGTGCAGGTCACAACTTGTCAGAGCATTTTGAAGTTGCAGCTCATGGCTCTGCTCAGCCGTTCTAAAAATAGCTTGCACCGACAATTAAAGAGAATGAACCTACTGCTATGACTATAAAGATTATGGCAACGGGCCAATTTGCCAAAATGTTGAACTATCCCTTTAATGCTGTTAGATACAGTATCTATAGATATTTATTACTTGAACATTTCCCATTGTCCTGCATCTCAAAGGATCTGAAAGATTTATGTGACATTTATTTTTCCATTTATATTAAACAAAACAGGTGCATAAGTTTAGAGGAGAGGAGGAGATTCTCCCCTCCCACCCCCGGGGGAGTGAAAGGAGAACAGGACCGACCAATTGAAGGTCATAGGTATTATAAAAGACCGTTCTCCTCCTCCTCGTCCTCCGTCTCTGCCAGGAAGGAAAGGTAAAGTACAAAAAAGAAAAGGTTTTGATAAGAGCTCAGTGATATCAGTGAGAGTTGTCTGCTCTTGTTCCTGTCCCTTTTTTTTTTACCCTGATGGGACCAAATCCCAAGATAAACCTTATGCCTGTTTACTTCCTTACACTGTCACACTGTGGAGATTTACACAGAAGAGACAATAAAAAACAAATAGTGATGTAACGATTACAGATTTTCTTACTGTCATAGAAATAATCACGGGACATTTATCACGATTATTATGCATTAATTAATTTCCCAAAATAGCTTAAAGCCCCAATATGCGATTTATTTGGCTTTTTATTAGCAAAAATCAAATATTGCTTCCATAAATATGTATTTCACTGAAGTGGAATCACACCCGCATACAAACGAAAGCTTTCTCGTACCTTAGAATGAGTTGTTACAAAGTTACAAGTCGTTACAAATATACAAGGGGGGGTGCACGGAACCTTGGCTGCCATGTTGAATCGCCATTTTTTACGTTCAGTGTCAGCGTGACCGTAGGTAACCACAAACTCAGCAGAGCTGTCGGCTCGGGGAGAAAGTTTTCCAGACAGCGCCTGTTAAAACTGTCACCACTGTGTAGTGTGAGGAAGGACGGAGGCACTGATGTTGCCTTCAGGTGCAGTCAGACACCCGAATGATGCCGTCGGCAAACCAACTGGATGTCATTTTACTCGATGAGAGAAAGATGGTAAAACATGGGTCAGGTAAACAATACGACATCAGCACAATATATTGTCACGCCTGTATTGTTTTGCTTTATTGTTTTGTCTTATTAATCCCCCAGGAGAAATGTTTGAAATATTCAAGTCATGAATTGTCATCCACAACAAACACAAATGACACACAAACATTTAAATTCCTACCAATTCAGTGTTACGTTAGGTAAATGGACCAGTATCTGTGCATTTACCTTTGCTTGGGTGTACGTATAGTTCCGACATAATCTTTTTTGTAAAGTGACGGTATTTAGGAATCTTTATGATAAATTAATTGTGGCATTTTATACCACAGTTAATTGTGAAAGCAAGTAATCATGGCATAACAAATAACAAAGAAAGAAATATACAGAGATAAAATAATTGGATTACCAAAAAAAACATGCAAACCCTCCTGTACAGGTTCTTCTAATAAACACAGTGTCTGACGGAGGCCTTGATAGATGGCTATGTGCTCTCTTTCACACACACGCACACACACACACACTAACGAGGACAGCTTCGACAGCTCTAACAGCCGACCTTGAGGCACCACTGATCCCAAGATGGAGATCTTCCATCCCGGCCCGCGGCCTCTCCAAGAGCATCAAGGAGACAGACACATTCAGTGCCATCCAGCTGCTTTCATAAACACAGTGGGAGTGGGGGGGTTGACCTTGAATGCCTGCCGTAATTTTCTTTCTGGTGGACAGAGGCTAACGATGAGGTCGTGTTTTAGTCAATTTAGTCAAGTGTCCTGTGATAAAAGCCAAAACGAAAATGAATCCCAGATGCATCTGTTTGTCCTCCTCAACTTGTCCTGGATCAACACCAGACTGTCCTCATCAGCGCACGGATGTGACGCTGGCAGGAGTTTCATTTAAGTGTGTGTGTGCGTGGGTGTGTGTGTGTGTGTCTGCTGTTCCTGGCCTCCAGTGGTTTGCAAGGCCAACACACATCAGTAAGGTCCTTAGTGGAGTGACCCTTTAACCTTGCTCCTTGTCGAGTTTAAATGTTTTCCCATGTGCACAAGGTTTTTCCTGCAGGTACAGGTGTTTATGTCCAGGAGCTCAGGTGTTTCACCTTTCATATTATTTAAGTCACATGCACATTGTGAGTTACGTAATCAGTCGACACCATGATTGTGTATGTTCACCTTGAAGCAACGGTCTTGATGTTTTTGAAGAAAGAGACACACATGTTTGGATCCTTTTAGGTTATTACCTATAAGCCAAATCATGTTTAAGGCAATTCCTGTGTAATTACTGTGTAATACTGTGTTACTGTGTAATAACAAATGCACATGGGCCTTGGCGTCCCCTTCTCTCGCACTCTTGTAGACCATGTTGATGATTTGAACCCTAGCTTCCCAGCCCAAAGTATCTGTCTGTGGAGTGAAATTTTGGAAAAGCTCAAAAATGTTGCCCATTTAAAAACAATTTAAAAACAACATTGTACAAAAGTACAAACTTGAAAATGCCAAGAGCAACAAAGGATAAGGGAAATAACTTTTTTCGTGTATGTTTGTAGTTGAGGATGGCTATTGGTTGTGTAATGTAGGAAACGAAAATTGAGATTTCGACCTGTTTTGTTTTTGAGTTGTGTAGATTTGTCGATAGTTATAGGATTGTCGGTGGGGCACGTATTGTGTACTAATTTATGACAAGATAGTAAATAATTCTTCAGAATAAAAGTAAACTATTGAATATTGCTTATACATCTTTTTTTTTCTTTCTTTGTTCTATCAACTGAGGGGAAAAAAGAAAAGTTTATGGTACCTTGATGGTAATTGTTTGATGCCAGCTTACTTCCTCTCTCCCATGGTGCTCTCTGGTTTCATGGCAGGTCAGGGTGGCATGAGAATGACCTGGCAGGTGGAGTCAGAGGTCGCGGGGTCAGGGCTAGGCTCAGGTACAGGGGGGTCCTGTTTCACTTAAGGAGACAGGAGAGGGGTCTTGTCACTCACTGTCAGCAGATCACAGCACTGAACCATAACCTTCACCTCTCCGACAAATCTCTCAGCACCGCAACCCACACGTCCACGGCCCCGGCTCAGCACGAACGTCACGGATCAATATTAAGTTACGGACCTCGAGTTTGACGACAGGACATCAAACTTGAGGTTTTATCTAAATGTCTTGAACACAAACTAAATACAGCCAGTGCTGAGATCACAGACAATTGGTTTAAAACAAAGGTTAACACTCGTCATGTCACTAGTGTTGATGTGAGAGGCTCAACATTCATTGATATGTAGTTTAATGTTACAGGTAGGTTGTTGTTGTTGTTGTTTGGTGCACAAGATGTTAATATGACACAATAAGTCAAAAACACATACAGTGAAATGCAGTCAAACTTTCATAGGAGAGATACAGTAATAAGGCAAAGTCTTGTATATCATAATGTCTGATGTTATGCATAAAGTCTATTCATTGTATAGTCTCCATTTACATTTTATTTTCTTCTTGTATATATCTTTTTGATGTTCTCATAGTGATGTTATTCAGTTACATGTTGAAGCATTATGGTCGTTATGGGTCATAGTCAAGAGTGGTTATTCATAAATGATATAATGCAGTAATATCAGTATCATATAACTGAATTTCAAACAATGTCAGAAAAAGGATATTAAAAGTTATGTTTTATTAAAGCATAATTCAGCGGAATGTTTTTGTTAATATAAGTCCTAAATAGTCCTATTTTCCGTCAGCAATCACTTACATAGAGTGTTTTGGCCGAAACACGAGTCTCTCAGTCACTCTGCTCTGCTGTAAACCGAGGAGAAAACTTTCCTTGTGAGATACAAGTGTTATCCAATGAGGAGAGAGAACGGCATGAAGGGCTGTGTGTGCAGCCAAGGGATGCGCGTGTATATGGTGATGTACTGTAGGGACGAGGACCAATAGATCCATGACAAGGGCGGGGGCTGCTAACTCATGGTGCGTTCAAGGAAACCCGTAACTCGTGTTTTTCCAACCTGTGAAGTCGTACCAGTTCGATCTGGTACGAGTTCACGGGTCGGAAGTTACAAGTGGCCGTTATAGTGCACTTTCACAGGCAACAGGTCGGAAAAACACGAGTTACGGGTTACCTGGAACGCTACAAAGTCGTGACTTGAAGCCGTAATTTACGGTTTCAAAAGCCTGCCTGGAACGCCAAATAAAGTGGACATTGACTGTAAGCAACAAATGTTGTTTATGTTGTGTTGCGTAACGTTCTGTTACGTTTGTTGCATAATGTTGCGTTACATTGTGTCACATTGCGTTATGTTGTGACGGCCGACGTTACGATGTTACAGAACGTTACGTTATGCTGCATAACGTAACGTTTGAGTCTCATTATGTTGCATTACATTACATTGCGTTACATTATGTTACATTACATTACAATACCTTACCTTACACTAGGATACATTTGGTTACTGTACATTGTATGCTGTCTGTCTTATTTATTTGTGTTATGTTGATCCTTTCTCTAAGTTCATTATCTCTCCAACTCCACATTGTATCATCAATATTAAAGGAGTCATAACCTGGTTTTTTACGTATCCAGCCCCCCTTGGATCGCTTTGGATCAATTCGCAAAACTTATTAGAAAAAAAAATAAAAAATGTAATCAAACATTGAGCTTGTTCTGACCCTTTTTCCTACCGTGACTTTATCACGCGAGATTACACGCGAGGTTTTGACTGGTCCGGATGTGCATTGTATGAGGCACGCGTTGATTCGCCGCAGGAAGGACAGAGCCGGGGGGGGGGGGGGGGGGGGGGTTGCCTGCATGCAGACTCCACAACATAAACAGCCCCCTGGTACTGCTTCGGCGATTTCAGGTAGCGGACGGGCCGGGGTTGGGTGATGAAAGAGGCAAGTAGCCTCCGCCGGTGAGGTCACCGTAGGAGCAGAATCAAAATCTCGTGCTTTAGGAAGGCACACCATTGTGTGCTATTCCTGTTCGGAAAAAGAGCCGAAGCGAAAAAACGGCGCCGCTTTCAAAGTCCAGCTTTTCAGGCAAGTTTCAACTGAGGTCAAACACCAATATGCATGTTTTAACAAGAGAAATTGCGATTTCCGGGTGATGACTCCTTTAAAATCTCCTCATAGTTCACACACTTTTAAATCTCCCGGCTTTCAACCCCTCCCTCACCCTCTGTCTCCCTCTAGCGCTGCCTCCTGCTTTCTGACTTTCCTGAAAACATTTACATGTTCTCACATAAAGTCGAGTCGTACACACCCCGCCGCGCGCGTGCAAGATAACAACAACGCTGTGAGTACTTTAAGTTTTATATTACACTGCTAGATGCGAACACTATACCCTTGAGTTTATTTCACACTGGTTCATCTCACCTGGTGCCTCGAAGGTTTGATTTTACTGCATTTGAACCTTTTTTTTTCATTCCTGCAGCTGGTTGAGTTGATCTCATACAGTATGTCGACCTTATGTGGAGATGAATTAACAAGTGCATCATGAAGTTTAAAACATGGAACACGCACACACAGATTCATCTGGCTTTGGGATCCAACAGCTTTGCATGAAAGCAAAGGTGAAACTGAATCTGTAAATTGCAGAGCAGGGAAAAGGAAAGAGGGAGAGAGAGAGGGATAGACAGAGAGCTGTTATCAGAGGAGGGGTGTGTGTAACATCATCCCCCTGCTAGAGTTTCCTGATCGGGTCACCTGACCACCGCCTCGGGCTTTGATTGGCTGATTGGCTCTTGCAGCCAGGTAATGATGTAAGGTGAGTGTGTGGGAACGGGAGAGGATGATAAACCTGTGTGTGTGTGTGTGTGTGTGTGTGTGTGTGTGTGTGTGTGTGTGTGTGTGTGTGTGTGTGTGTGTGTGTGTGTGTGTGGGAACGGGGTAGGTTGATAACAGCTTTTCCCAATGCTGCCATATGACCCTCTCACCTGCCTACTGAACACTGGTTATCACCAAATCCTACACAGCAGGAGGTCTGTGTGTGTGTGTGTGCGCGTGCATGCGTGCGTGTGTGTACTGGTAGGTGTGTGTGTGGGTGTGCTGATGAAGGGTTTGTGCGTGCATGTATGTGTCGTTGTGTGTTTGGACAACCAGAGTGAACAGAAAGTGTGAGATTGAGAGCGAGAGTTTCACAACCAAGAAACAGAAACACGACTCAGAGAAATCAACCAAATGCTCTTCGGCTTCAGTAACAGACATATGAGCTGCTCCTTTATTACATTTAGCACATTTTATCTAATGCACATGTGAACCAAATTGTGTGTGTGTGTATATATATATATATATATATATACAGTATACTGTATGTATATCAGATGAGCAATTAGCGCAATATAGCGCATTTAGCGTGCGCACCTGTCTGTAACCATTTTAAATAACCATGCTAGCGTTTCACCAGCTCTCATCTCTGCCAGTAAGCCGCTCAAACTGCAGTCAAAAAAAATGATTTTTTTTTCTTTCTTTTTTTTCTGTGAGAGATTAATTAATGGGAAACACTGTATATAGTATATATTTTATCTCAGGATAGGATGAAATCAGACTGAGGGTTTTCATGCAGTGATTGTCCAGGTGTGGAGTTTATTCTTGTGCACAAATTGTTACAATAAGGCATTAATCAACAATCAATCAGCAATCATGGGTCAGACAAGAGCCATGGCACAGTTTGTCACAGCAGCAGGCTAACTTTTGGTGAATTTAGGAAAAATCTAACAAAAGAAAACAAAATGAGAAAAACATAATGTGGATTTTCTACCATTTCTTTCCACAATTTCTGAAAGAAGACAAGTTAAAGCGAGAATGAAGAGTTTGCTTTTGATTATAAATGAGTATCATATTAATGTGGATGAATCTACGTTAGATTGTAAAAAATATACGCACATCCCTTGCTTGGGGTGCTGGGCCAGGGGGAACCAGAAAAGGGAAGAAATAGCCCGCACAACCTCGTTTTGCTCCGTTGTGCGGGCTATTTCTTCCCTTTGATGAATCTACGTTACCCACAGTTGTTAATGGGTACATATTCGATAAATATATAAATATAAATATATAATTTTGTCCAGTTACTTTGATATTATTATTTAATGGTTGACTCGCACAGAATTTCCCAGTCTCAGTTTCCAGGACGCTGCCCGGCGGGTCATGGGAATAACGCCGCCGGATCGTCGTTTATAGTCGGAACTACAATGGTATCTGATCGTCTTTGAACCTCCAACTTTTGTTCTTGATTAATGAAAACATTCTTGGCAAATGTTTTCGCTTTCGTCCGTCTTGCACCAGTCCAAGAATTTCACCGTGCCCAGAGGCTCATGGGAAATGTAGTGTGAAAAGACTTCCCTTTAAGGAAGCAAAATAGCTCAAAATGCAGTGCATGAATGTGCATTTTTGCCTGTAGTGTCTGGTTTAGATGTCAGATCATTCTTTATATGGACGTAGTACCCGTGACTAGGGATGCACGATACCGATACTGGTATCGGGTATCAGTCCGATACTGTTGTAATATACTTGTATCGGTATCGGTGAACTTTAGCGAGTACAAGAACCGATACCATTGCATCTTTGTTGTTTTTTTTTTTTTTTAGATCAGAGGCTTGTTACAACAAATTTTGTTGTAACAAGCAGAGAAGAAAATAAAACTTGTCTTCCAATTCATTGCATTTTGCCTAATCGTTTGTTTTTTTGTTGTGGTAGAAGGGTTAGCATTGGTACTCGGTATCGGCAAGTACTCAGATCCAAGTATCGGTATCGTATCGGTTTGAAAAAAAAGTGGTATCATGCATCCCTACCCGTGACGTCACCCATTGGTTTGGGGGAGTCTGTTTTGTGCCGCTACTACGGGGGTTCGAATTGCGCCATGTTGGATTTTACTTGATATATTTGGAGAGCGGCGGCGGTTAGCCGGCCAAAAACCCGCCCACTGGCCTCGTAGCAGTGGCCTCTGGACCTGTCACTCAACGTTTCTGCGCCCTAATTGGCCAGAATCTTAACCTAATAACAGTAAAACAGTAGGGTTTTTAAAAAAATCACCAACTTCAGAGTGTGTGCTGGGGTAGAAACTATCGGTTGAGACCAAAAAAATGAGATGTACCAGGCTGTAAATATTATTTTTTAAGCTCAAAATCAAGTTTTTCCCTAAGGTTGTTGTTCCACACTACTCCAACACACACACATTTACACCACAGTCATCAACAACAGTTCCTCAATCCAACACAGTTCCCATCCTAGTTGCCCAAAACCTTAATTGATCTTGGCCTTTAGTTCAGCGTGTGTGTGTGTGTGTGTGTGTGTGTACTATGGACAGAGAGAGTGTGAGACAGGGAGAGAGGGAGTGACAGTCAGTGGGAATAGATTTTCTGGGAACTGGGAGCCCCATGAACACCACACTACATTTCACACACACACACACACACAAACACGCGCACACACACACACACACACACACACACTCCTTCCCCCCTCGGCCCCTCACGCTGGAAGAAGCTGGCTGGTTCTCAGACACCTGGTCATTACCATTGCTAATTAGGTACCATTAATCAGGCCTGCATGAGTGTGTGTGTGTACTGTGTATGTGTATGTGTGTGCGTGTGTGTGCATGTATGTTTTTATGCATGTGTGAGAACAAGACAGAACAGGAAAAAGAAGCAGTTTTTTCAAAAGACAGGAAGTGAGTTCTTTAAAAACAACACTTTCTGATCACCGTCCGTCTGCCATCGTCATTCACCCTCTTTCTTCATTCACTGTTGTGTTGCATACAATTCAATTTAATTCACTTAATTTAACATTGTTACACAGCCAAGACCTGCTGTGATTCATCCAACACAGGGTTGAAATTATTTCCAAAAAAGGGAAACGCAACTCCAACCTTCACCTCCTGCGGCCTGTGTATTTCCTTGTTGCTTATTTGTTGTGTGTTGTTCTCTGCTCCACTGTTTTTTTCTATGTTGTTTGTGCAGTAATTACCGACTGTATATTATTCCCTACTGTGCCAAGATATTTCATGACAATATGTATTATCATCTGGATCAACTTTTATTACACATTATTACACATTAGTTCTCTCTCTCTTTAGAATACTAAAAATAGGCACTTTACTCCATGCACAGATGCACTTTAATGAATCTTAACAGCACTAAACAACACTTTTGTCAATTAAATGCATTTTAATTGTACTACTACTCCTTGTTTGTTCTGACTGAAGCTACTGTGTGATGTATTGTATATATTGTGATATGGTATTTGTACCATGTTGTGCTTTGTTCTTGTTCTTTGTCTAATGTTGCTTTTCTGTGGGACTGCAGATGGAAATTAGCTTTAGAGCTAAATCTGGCATATTTACATATTGTATGTTCATGAATATGCAGAGTTTCGTTACAAATAAAATGGGAAAAAATGAAATGAAAATGATTGAAATAAAGGTAATCTTAATTTTAACTATGAAGAATTTAAAGTTTGTTGTTCAGGAGACGACACTGCCGCTGCACACGGCCACTTTCCTGAGCATTTCTCATGATGGATTAACACACAGTCACCGTGTGTGTGTGTGTGTGTGTGTGTGCGTGCTGATTTTAAACCATCTCCCTGCTTAATGCCCTTGGATGACACAGCTCACTGAAGCATCTCGCTCATTATCATCACACACACACACACTGTATCCAGCACATTCCTGCAGTGTGAGCAGCAGCAGAGGCCGCCCACTTCCTTCAGCCCAAAACAATAAGTAAAAAAGAAAAACAACATGAAGTTTGTGTTGTGCTCACTGTCGTTCAGTGAAGCAGATAAAAGCGATATTGTTTTCAGCTGCTTATTTAACACACTGTTGATTAAGTTGATCATTATGATTATTATTGTTATTATTGTTATTATTATTATTATTAATAACCATTAGTTCATTGTTTTGTTGTTTTTCTCCAGCAGAACTCCTCCACATTTATGGACTGAAAACGCTGAATCGTCATGATTATTCCCCTGTGACTCCATAAACCAATATATTTTAATTATATCACATTATGATACAATACAATATGATACTAAACACTAAGCATCAATTAGTAACGCTCTACAGCTCTACTGTAGGTCCCTGAGTGCGACCATAGGAAAAGACCCAAGAAAAAAATATGTGCAGACCGGACCTAGCTGGTGAGAAAAACATGGGTTTAGAAAGAAAAAAATAATTTTGGAATGGGGGAAAAAGCTGTTATATTCATATTGATGCTTTTTCTCCCATCCAAAATCATTTTTTTCCACACTCGGGGACCTAGAGCTGTAGAGCATTATAGGCTACCTAGAAAATGACCGGAATTCTCCTTTAAGTATGAAAATACATGTTTTAAACACATGATAGATGATATATTATGTTAAATATATTTAACTGGATTTATAAATATCAAACTAATTGGTATCAATGAAGAAATAATGGTTTACAAATGATAAATTGTGCAGTTATTGTAAATTTTGCTTGTTAATTCGACTTTTATTCTGAAAACCAAGTTAAAATGGTTTGTGAAAAGCTGTAGTGACGATGGAGCAGACATACCTCACAGACCCTTGGTGATGAAGAGACATCGTTCTGCTGAACTGATATTACTTGTCAGTGGCGACTTATTTAGATTTATCCAGGCTGCTGATGGTGGTGAAGGTTGTTTACACCGAGTGAAACAAAAGGAAAAAAAAGGGCTCAATGTCAAAAATACTGAATCAGTCTCACTGGCTCCAAAAATGTAGATTACAGCATCGTTTGCATCATCTTGAACATTTCATTAATATCTTGAGCCACTGATGTTTTTATCACTGACGATGATGAAACGTAGTCACACACACGTCCTCGTCTAATTCCCGCGGCGGCCTTGAGGAACAAAGAATCGTGTCTTAGACCCACGGAGCCACACGTGTTCACGGCTCCACAACCTCCACAGAGCCTGAACCACAACAATCATCATCATCATCATCATCATCATCATCATCATCATCATAATAATAACATGGGAAGATTAAGGTCACATGCATTTGAGTCAACAAACGGCCTTGGATGTGAATGATGCTTCGTTCTGTTTCTTCTTCTTCTACTACTTCTCTCTTTCACTGTTTCTCTGTGTTCACGCTTTTGTTTGCACAAAAATGAGAAAAATGTTCACACAAAATAACACATATGCACTGAACAAAGAGTCTGCTGCCCCAGTTTGTCTGTGAGATACTGTTTGTGTTTATGGAGTAGAAAACACACAAACACACACACACACAAAATACCAAACGGTGATGTGTTTGATGACCCCTGACGAGCTCGTTCTTGTTATATAAATTCCTAATGTGTGTATAAAGTTGTTTATTAGGGTCAATGCTAATTTTCAGACACATACACGGGGTGGTATGTTGCCTGGCCTTATTACACAGACATAACACAGTAATTACACAGAAATTGCCTAAAACATGATTTAACACGTTGAATACACTGATAATAATAAAATAATAATCATAGAGGCCAATGTGAGATTGTCCTGTATTGAAAAGAAAAGCACATTATTGTTTCCTACTGAATCAACACAAGACTCTCTCGAGTTTTCACAGATATTAGAAACAAGAAAACCAAAAGTTTCATGAGACATAGTGGAACAATATTAAATGAGAAGGTCAGGGAAGTTGCCTGTGTGATCGCGATTGATGGGGAGACTACTTCTCAGTCGATCGTGAGAAGTAGCCTTAAAGGGATAGTTCAACATTTTGGCCCATTGCCATAATCCCTATAGTCATAACAGTAGGTTTGTTACCTTTAATTGTCAGTGCAAGCTATTTTTAAAACGGTGGAGCAGAGCCGTGAGCTGTTCAAAGCTATGCTACGGAGGCTCATGGTTTCCCTCATCAAACTCATCAAATACACAATCCAACAACTCAAAAACACTCTGGTGGACAAGTTGTGACCTGCACATTCACCACGCTATGAGATAATAACAGAACATTACAAGACAGAGTTGTTTTCGATGTAAATTCATGCAAAAGCACTGATGCGTGTTCCCATCAGGGACAGTTTTACGGCAAGCAGTTTCTCCATTTGCCTCTAAAACAACTCTGTCTGGTAACGTTCCGTTATGGGCCAATTTGCCAAAATGTTGAACTATCCCTTTAATGCTGTTGTAGATTACTGCTTTTCTGTGTCTAAATGTACTTGTTGCGGTTTGCATCGGTTAGTTACAGTAGATGAGAAAATGAACTCAACTCCATGTTACTGTGAACAAACACAAAGTATCAAAGGAAACAAATCAGTGACAGATGATCCAAGATGATCTCCGCGTGTCAAGTGTGGTTTCGGGCCGTCATAATCCAATCAGAGAAGTAGAGAATTAAGACAAACATGGAGCCAATGGGAGAAGCGCCAAGTGGTTAATGTGGAGAACAACGGGGAGAAGAGCAGATCAGCTCCGAACAAAGCTGCACAAACGAGACAGAAACCACCTCAGACAAAAGACCACACTCTGCAGCAGCAGAGAATAAGACACAGGGCTTATTCATCTGTCCCATGTTATTAATAGCATGTTTCAATAGCAAACCTCGCCACTGTCAATATTCATTATGACTAACAGTGTTTGAATGAACTGGACGTATTGGACACTTTGTGTGCAGACAAAGAAAAGCCAGGTGGAGCCCGCAGGAAGTGTAGCCCATTAAGTCATTTGATGTGACACTGTAACCTTGTTAGTGATTCATCTGTTGAACAACAAGAGAAGATTTTATTCACTCAAAGGTTGGTCAGCTCATTTGTGGGTTAAAAGAAAAAAAGAGAAGAAATCACAGGTTATGAAATCTGCATATTCCCATTTTCATCCACGGTGTTAAATTAGTTAAAAACACGAAAGCTGGAGTTGACGCGCTGAAATAAAGCTCCAGATGAGTTCCTCTCTCTCTCAATCGGCACCGTACGCTTCGAGAAAAACCAAAGTGCTGAAATAATATTCCTTTAAAAATGTTTCAATACTTGTACACAAAGTCATTTTCCACAGTCTATTTTTCCTCCTAACCGGCTGTAGCTCAGAGTTTGAACCGTATAAGAGCAGATAAAACCCATTTGGCAGATCCAAGGCATGTGGGAGCCAGATTACCAAATGTTCCACTCCACATTAGTCCCATATTACATTAAAATCACAGCACTTTGGGTTTCATTTCAAAACATACCCAGAAATTAAAGCATTAATTACTGTAATGATGGTAATCTGGGGGAATGTGACACCACGTTAGAGCATGACAGATTTAGAGTATTTCTGAGCAAGGCTAATTTAAAAATGGTTTAATTCTTGCAGAGGTTTGAAGCTGGTATAGGAACCATGAGGGGATTGTTTGACACGTTGCTATGTTGACTCAATTGACACACCAAGAACTTCTCTCAACTTTTTTCAAGTCTGGTTCAGTCCAAGAGGGAGAGTGCAGGTTGTTTTTTAAGACACAGGTCCACATTTAAAGAACTGTGCAAGATTTTGACCTTAATTAAACAGCTTCAGAGTTATTGTGAAGGTTAAATGACATGTTACAGGGAGAATGGAGTCTCTCCGCCTTCCACCTCACGTCTCTTGGCCGAAAACCAACCTTGCAAGATCATGTCATCATATTAATGACTGATATATGATATATTTAACATTATTATTCAGTATGTTTACATGACACTTAAAAAAACAAATTATGGCCTTAATCTGACTATAACTGCACAATTGAAGTGCATGTAAACACTTTAGTCCGACTAAAACCAGATTTCTCCAAATCCAACTAAAACCCCCAGATCCCCCCAGATCCCCCCCAGAAACCAATTTTCTTCTGCATGTGCAGTATACAGTGGGCTCCACCTCAATCTGACTGAAGCTGGACAGTGCATGTAGGCTGGTGTTGAGGAGGAGGACATGTAAACTGGGACAAGGACAGACACCAACTCGAGCTGTGAGCAGAGCTTGACTGAGCTCTGCATGTCAATGTACTGACTGAGTCTGCTGCTGTAAAGGCACAAGCCACTGTACAAGGAAGCATAGAGACAGGAAGTCCGGCATTTAAGTGTGTTAGTACAGTAGACGAGTGAATGATATAAACTATAGCTCAGAAGAAGTGATCGTGTCTGATGGCAGGTGTCTTTATAGCTGCTCCAAATCTAGAGACCCGGGAGGCCGGTTCATAATCCAACGAAATCCTTATATGAGACTCAATAGGGCCCGACACAAAAACGTCCATAAAACTACACAAAAACCTTGTATTCCTCCGTACTGCTCGTCCGCTGCAATCCAAGCATCCTGTAGGGATATAGTCCAGAGTTTACTCGAAATAGCTAACGTAATTTAGGACATTTTTACAGCCTAAACAGTCTATCAGAACAGTATATCAAACGGTAGATCCCTCTTGTTTTTGTGTGTCACTCGGCCACTCAGCAGGATGTAAATACCGATGTGTCCCAATCGCGAGTTTTTGTGGATTTTTTTTCGTAGTGCAAGCGGGTGCACATGTGAATCGCACTGTTTAGGCTGTAAAAATGTCCTAAATTACATTGTTTCAAGTAAACTCTGGACGATATCCCTTCAAGACACTTGGATTGCAGCAGATGAGCAGTGTGGAGGAATGTTACATGGTTTTGGTGTAGTTTTATGGACGTTTTTGTGTCGGGCGCTATTGACTCTCAAGAATTGGACTACGAACCTCCCTCCCAAGTCTCCAGATGCACTTTGAGGAATAAAATACTACTCTAGAGTATTCATCAGCCTGAGGGTGAGTCAATAATGACTGAATTTCATTTTTTGGTGAACTATTCCTTTAACGTCTGTCAGACTCGATCAAAGAAGAAGCAAAGTCACTGAAGACAGAAGACTAAAAAACAAAAGAAAAGACTGGTCCTTTAAGCCGACCTCACATGGATCTCCTCATATACTGGATGCTGAATTGGATGGACGTCGGCGGTGCCAGAGCTTCATCGCTGATTCAGTGTTGATGCACGGTCAGGAGGAGGAAAAGCCCCAGAGGCCGCGATCCGACTTGACTTGGCGTCGACCCGGTGAGTTTGAAGGCCACGTCGGCGCGAGCCAGGGATCACACATGTTGGTTAAAAGGATTAATTGGAAAAGGTTCCTCATTTCATTCAGGGGCCATGTGAACAGTAGCAGACTCTAAAGCAGCAGAGTCAAGTCTTGGCTCACCCGCACGTGTTTGTGTCTTTATGTGTGCATGCATATGTGTGTGTGTGTATATGTGTGTGTGTGTGTAATTCAGAACCAGAAGTAGCACCAATTCGCTAAGTAGTCCAGTTGGAGTGACAGAATGACTAAATGGTCCAAAACGGACAAACAAAGATCCATATGCCCATGCTGTGCATATGCCAGCTCCCTCTCTCTCAGCAGGCCAAGTCAAATCTTGTTGCTAGGTTTTACATGCTGGCAACTCTCCAAGCCACTCATGCATTGGAGTGGACTGTTGGACTCGCACACACACACACGCACACACACACAACCATCATATTTATCATGCAAAGCAAAGTGAAAGCTCCCATTGATAGTACAGCCGGAGCGAGACGGCAACGAGACAGGCAGAGAGAGAGAGAGACAGGCGGAGTGAGAGGGAGGGAGGGAGACATTTCTCTCTCCTTAACAACCATCATCTTTAATCACCACTTCTAATTTCTCCTCCTGTTGGCTGTCACAGGCTCCAGCTCTAACCCCATCTCTCTTCCCCTCTGTCCACGCTATTAGCATTTTTGGAAAGTGAAATGAAGTTCTGAGGAAGTAAACCACTTACACAGGAGCTGCTGCACTTTAGCGGAAATCACACACTTTATGTGTGTGTGTGTGTTTAGTCCTCTGTTATTCAACACTGACTTGACACTTTACAGCTGTTATGGTCAGTATCTCTTACACTTTGTCGTAGATTTACTTAAATTTGAATCATCTCTCTTTGTGACAAACCCACAGACTGGTCCACCCCATGAATTATTTTGCATCTTCCATCCAACTAATTGTGTTTGTTCTGCTTCTTCGCCAGTGTTTCCAGTGGCAGTAAACCGGGAGTTGGTGGAGACCAAAACAGAGATAAAAGAAAAAAAAGAGAAGAACAACTGACAAAATCATGACAAAGTGAATTTAAGTTTGTCTCTGTCTCTGTGTAAACAGGTAACTGTTTGCTGGCACATTAGCTAAATTAGTTTTATATGGTTAAAACGTGCCAATATTGTGTTTACAGTTTTGTTTCTACTGCCCCCATGTAGCCAAATGCAATCAATGCAGCTTGAATATAGTTACTGAACAATGAGAAAATATAAGAGCCAAATGTGGACAGCTAAAAATTAGTTTACTAAAAAGTCTCAAGTTAAAGGGGAACTGCAAGTCCAGTCATGTGTTTCCCTGTTTTGCTAACCATGTCATTTGTTTGAAGAAGGCAATCCATGGAGCAGTGGATGACGTTATATATCACATACGTCTTACGATGTGTATATTTGTGTAGTTTAATCTACCATAAACAAGAGATTATGGATTACAGGGCATGTTAAAGTTGCGGTGCCACAGAGACGAGGTTTGGGACGCCGGAGACTCTGATCTTTGCACTGTTGGTTTTGGGCCAAGAGACACTCGGTGGAAGACAGAGAGCCTCCATTCTCTCTGTAACAAGTCATTTAACCATCACAATTACTTCAAAGCTGTTTAATTAAGGTAAAAATCTTACGTAGTTTCTCTTTAACCTTTAAAAGTCTAAATCCTGACTGATTTAAAACACTTGTATTACCTTGTTTCCAGTGGCATAAACCAAATACTTATCTCAGGAGGTGGTGGAGACCAAAACAGAGCTAAAAGGAGGCAAAAAGGATTTAAAACAGACGTCATTGCTTGTCTAATCTTGCTAAATCCACTTTGTAAGGTGACAATATGTCAACATACTACACAGTTTTGTTGCTACTGATCCCAAATGACCAGAATCAATCATAGCAGCTCGATTAATACTTAACTAAATAATTATGAAATAAAATAAAATCAAACAAAGCTCGATGTTGAATTTAACATGAGGCAGGAAATGAGTTTGTTTCACAACACAAGTGAGGAATCATTGATTCACTTTTGTTGTTTAGCTAACAACAACAACAGCAACAAAAAAGAAACACATCCACAAAATTGTTTTGTATTGTACCACTATATTTCTGCGTTTTAATCTCACCTTAATGTATTGAACCTGAATACTGACTGATATTAAAGCGCTTGTATTGATTCCTCTTGTGAGGCAGAAAGGACACACACAGACAGTGACAATATCCTGTTTGTTTTTCGTTTTGTTATGTTTTGTTTGGGGGGGGGGTGTGGGGGGGGGTGCCAAAGATGCAACAGGATTTATGAACAGAACAGAAAAATGTCACCCGGGACTTGTTTTGCCGTTTTGAAGAGCAATAATTGCACTTGTTTTCACGGCGCTTCCACATGTTTTTGCCGTTTCAGTGAAATTGCCACAAAACAAGGGAAATCACCACTGTTCGCTTGAGTTAAGGTGATTGAGCTCTGTTACATAATCTGTGGACTTTTTTTGTTAAAGGTTCTTTAAGAAAGATCCCACTGAATACACACCTGGGAGGGATTTAATGGCAGGAAGAGTGCAAAAGTGAAGCCTGTTACATTCATCAATGTGTCTAAATCAGGACAATGACCATCCTTTTTGGTAGCTCCTGCTCTCTCCTCCTCCTCTTCCTCCTCCTCCCTCCCTATCTTTTGTCCCTCAAAAACACCCATGAGAGTAAACCTGTTTTTGTTTTTTCTGTGCAAGCGATTTAACGCGACAATAGATGAAACAAAAATGAAGAAAACATCTTTGAAGCTTTTTTAGAAGCAAATATTTACCCAGTATGAGAAAAGGCGAGGCAGGAGGGTTTGGTGTTATGTCTATGTGTGTGTTTGGGTGGGGGTGGGGGGTTAGGATTAGCGTCATTACCAAGAGACGAACAGCAGGTAAACACTGGCAGAGAACTTCCCGTGTATTTGCGTGTATGTCAGAGCGGCAGTGTAAAGAAAGCAGCTGCCTACAGGTGTGTACAGCTGATGACAATTGGTAGATTAAAGAGTGATGTAACCACTGGGGAAACACACACATACACACTCACACACTCACATGCATGATGTAGGTCCATATACACACACATACATTCACACATGATAAACATGCATGTCTGAAAGCACCTGATTATGTGCATCTGAATCAATAAAACCAACAACACGTGTGTATTTTAGGCAATAAAATAGATTCAGTGAAGAACTCTGCACATATTTTGCCTCAAAGTCAATTTTTTATTTTTAATCTATAATTTCTATCATGTTCAGCTTCTAAGACTCTAAAATCTCCATTGGGTTTTTTACATGTTGAAGAATAATCCGATATGTGAAAGTCAGAGGGTTCAGAAACCGTGATGAGCCAAACAGTGAGATAATCAGATAAATACCAACGCAGCCTCAGGACTCTGACCTGCCAGCAGCTTATTGCTGAGTGTGTATCACCATCTAGTGGCTGAAAGGAGAATTAGTGAGGCCCCAGAAAAAAAGTTGTTCTGGCTCAAAGTTTACATGATTAATGACACAAACTACACAATAACACTTAGATTATAACACACAAAGAGATGAAAAAAATGTTGCTATAATGAAATGTCCACCTGAGTTTGTGAAAACTGAAAAACAAGGATATCAGGATATGATAAATACTCATAATAAATAAATAATAAATAATAAAAGCTAAATAAAGATTTTATTGGCTAATGATCAAACTAGTCTAAATAACAGAAATATCAAGTCTTTTCAGACCTTGAATAATAATAATAATGCAAATAAAACATGTTCATATTTATTCCTAACAGCAAGAATATTTTAACTCAGGAAGAGTTTATAAATCACTTTTTGTGGGATAATGTCAATGTTTAATCCCAGCAGTGGTTTTTATAATCTTCCTATAAAACCAGATGTGAATTCACATTTTGTCACCTAGTTTATTTTTTCTTGCTGTTATTTAAATAGTCAAGCGAGCAAAGCTTATGCACACCTTTTTAAAATGGACAGGTGTGTAGGAGAAGACCAACGGCACACAATAAATCAATAACCTTTTTTCTGTTTCACTCATTTGAATAATAACATTATATATCATCTCCAGTGTATCATTGTTATCCAAATAGGAATAAATATCTTTATTTGACTGGCCCACAAAGTACACACCCCGTTTCCGCACATGGACATGTGTATGGAGATGGACATTACACAAACGACCCCAAAAGACACGTGCTTTTTCTGTTGTAGAGAATTTGATGTGATAATTGTAAAATTTTTAAAAAAAAACATTAAAGGGATAGTTTAACATTTTGGCAAATTGGCGCATTGCCATAACCCCTATAGTCATAACAGTAGGTTTAATTGTCGGTGCAAACTATTTTTAGAACGGCAGAGCAGAGCCATGAGCTGCTCAGAGCTACGGAGGCTAAGGGATTTCTTGGTTTCCCTCATCAAACTCATCAAATACACAATCCAACAACTCCAAAACGCTCTGGCGGACAAGTTGTGACCTGCACATTCACTACGCTATGAGATAATAACAGAACGTTACAAGACGTTTTAGAGGTAAATTCATGCAAAACCGCTGATGCACATTACCTTCAGGGACAGTTTTTCATCAAGCAGTCTCTGAATTTACCTCTAAAACGACTCTGTCTCGTAACGTTCTGTTACATGTATCTTATAGCGTGGTGAACGTGCAGGTCACAACTTGTCCACCAGAGTGTTTTGCAGTTGTTAGATTGTGTATTTGATGAGGGAAACCAAGAAATCTCATGAGCCTCTGTAGCGTACCTCTGAGCAGCTCGTGGCTCTGCTCCGTCGTTCTAAAAGTAGCTTGCACCAACAATTAAAGGTAAGGAACCTATGACTATAGGGATTATGGCAATGGGCCAATTTGCCAAAATGTTGAATTGTCCCTATAATGTAGTAAAAATGTAGAAGGAGATTCAGGTGCATATAGATAAATGCACCCACAGCAGGTTAACAACATGATGAGATATCCTACAGATGTGTGAAGTTTAATCACAGCTCATGTTCATGTGATTTGTTTGTCAGTTCATTTGTTCATTCATTTCATTTCAGCAAGTAGAAACAAACCAACCAGCATATCCTCTCAACTGACACACACACACATTCAAATAATCATTGGTATTATTTACATAAAGAAGTGAGACCACTGAAATACGAGGGCCTCTCTGATGCGGGCCCCCCCCCCCCCCCCCCCCACACACACACACACATATACACACCTTTCAAAAGCCCCTGTCCGTCTTGCTTTCTTCCTGCTTTGTCTTTGATAGCTGTGGGTGTTTAGCGGCATGCTGCCTCTTCAGAGGAAAAGATATGGGGGGGTTTAGAAGGGGAAAAAAAGCAGCAGAGAGAAAAGGAGGGGAAGAGGATGAAGCAGGCCGAGCCCATGTTTGGTCTGTGGCTGATGGAGGCTCCAGATAAACATGGTGGTCTGCCTGCCTCCAAACACGCACCTGATTCCCCATGTAGCAGAGAGGAGGAGGAGGAGAGCAGCCAACTTGGCAGCTCCTTTTCTCCATTTACCTGCTCTTTTTATTCTGAATAACTCGGCTGAAGCAGCGGCTCAAACATCCAGAACTAAGTTGGTCTTTTCAAGTTGTAAGTGGCGTCTCCTTGATTCAACCTGGTGGTTTTTCTAACTCAAGTTGCATCATTAAAACTTGATGAATACATTTTATTGTAAGGAGTTTAGAAAAGTGTTACAGTAATTGGTTGTCATAATGTCATTACACTGGATAGGCTTGTTTGGTAGACCGGTACTAAACTGAGGCATTTAAAAAAAATATATGAAAATTAAGAAAAATTACAACTGGTCAAAATAATAAAAAAAGATGCAGTGTTTTCAGACCTCAAAGGCCAATAATGCAAAGAAAACAAGTTGATATTAATTTTTAAACAACATAAACACCAATGTTTTAACTTAGGAAGAGTTCAGAAATTAATATCGATGGAAATTTCAATCTTAATCCTGCAGCAGCAGTGATTGTTTGATTGTTGATTTTCTATTAAAATAAAGTCAATAATGACATTTTTTGGTTCTCTTTTTATTCGGAAAAGTATCGAAAAGAATTGAAATACTTGTTTGGTACCGGTATCGATACCAAAATGTTGGTAACGTGACAACACTACACTGGGACCAGCTCTTCCTAATTGTCTTAAATAGAAGTGTAAAAACTGCTTTTTTTTTACAGTGTTTTCCTACTGCTAACTTATTATAATTTTACTTCTATGTGCTTTACAGATAAATATCCCTAAACAGTCTGTGTCATAGGTTACTGTAAATCTATAAACATAATAACAGGTAAATATCTAACTGCTAACGTTCTTTGGTCATTCAATGTCAAGGCCAAACCGTTTTGTAATGAGAGATTTGTTGTGAAATGTGATTTGAAATCTTCTCATCATCAACATCAAGTGTCAGATCTTATGTTAGCAATGTTAGTTTTACCTGTTGGTTCAGTTGGTTGTAAGTCGTGTTAAATCAATTATAACCTCAGAGAGTTTATACAGTAAATAACCTGTTATTTTTACAGCTAATTAGTCTGTAAGACGGACTGTGCAGGGACACATTAGTTACATGAAGACAGAGAATCATGAAAGGAAATTTCCTTTTGTGTTTTTTTTTCCTTTAGGGCCTTTGCTCTGCAGACTTTGCAGCTGGATTTGACCTGGATGGAGGTTTGACCCCGGCCTCCAGACGTGATCAGGTCACTTCCCGTCGTGGTGATGAGTCCAGACCTCACCATGAGATAAATCTGACCCCAGCGCCTGGAGGTGAGTGTGGTGATTTGAGAAGAAGAAAAAAAACACCCAGAGTCATCATCAGTTCAGTAAACCCTCTGAAATTACAAACCTGTCACACAATGTTGTTGTTTTTTTGATTTATAATGAAATAACATCCATTGTATTTATAATCAGAAACAGGAGATGCATTTCCTGTCTGGATTTAATGCACAATAAACACTAATATTCTCCCATTTCATGCACACATACTCACACAGTAGCAGTAGTGATGGTCGTATCAGACGTTACTTCAGTCAGCACAGATAAGACAAGTTGTGAAATGAACTATGCAAATCTTTCCACTTCAGCTCAAACTCAGTCTCATATCAAAGCTGTGCAGCGATAACAGCTCTGCCGCTCACACACATGGCTTGAGATAGACCTGGTAACTATGTTGGTGGTCCCACCCCCCGTCCACCCCCCCACCCCACCCCCTCCGTCTGCCTTTCTCTTAGATTAGCCTACTGACTGACTGGTATGTACAACTTAATTCCCAGACATTAAAGTCAGACGATGAGGAGCTGAAACAACAGATGCCACTGTTTTGGACAAATCCTTGTTTTGTTTTGTATAATTTAGTTTTTCTTTTCGCTGATTGTGTTCATAAACATCTTCCATGGTGAATTAAACACATGTATACGCACATACATACATCTGAAGTTATTCATTACATCAATTTGATTATGGCACTTATAAATTAAAAGATCATTCTGATTTTAAAAAAGTATACATGTCAGATTTGAACAACTTTTGATGCAAAATACTTTTAGTCTTACACTGTTTAAAGTATTTAAAAGTATATTAAATGTACTTTTATTGAATAGCAATGCAGAAAAATCACTGTGTGCTGCAGCTGAGCCACGTTCAAGATCACAATCACCGCCTCTGATGATAAAATAACTACTTCTGCACAAACAGGATGTATTAAATACTTCTACTTTCCATGCACCAACCAACCCCCTTTGGGTTCAGTGTGTGTGTGTGTGTGTGTGTGTGTGTGTGTGTGTGTGTGTGTGTGTGTGTGTGTGTGTGTGTGTGTGTGTGTGTGTGTGTGTGTGTGTGTGTGTGTGTGTGTGTTAGGCTGCAGGTGTGCCGTAAGTGTGTGTGGGGGACATTCTCTTCTGGTGCTGGAGCAGAACAAACATGGATTAGAGCCACACCACCATGCAGGTATCAACAACTCCCTGTTCATCCACACACACACTCACACTCACACTCACACACCCAAACAGCCAGCTGCTACGGCTTACATGATGTCAGGGCCATTAAAGTCATGTAGCTGGAGAGGGCAGACAGACAGATGAAAGGCCTGTCATTTAAACAGAGTGAACTATTAGACGGCTTAAAGTCGCTGATGGACAGACGGGTTCTCTGCCTCAGGCTCCGGCGCTGTAAAGGCCACGGAGGATGTCGGATATGCGAGTCTACGCAGGGTCGTACTGTATCGTGGGTTTACCGTAACACAGTGTTTATGTCTTTCACCATTATCCTCTACATAAAAATCTGCACATGTGGAGAAGACAGAAAAAGCACGACAAGGGTCGGTTAGCAGGTGCTTGTCTGGTTGGTCTGCATGGGACTGTGCAAGCAATCCATTGAGAGTTCAACCAGAGGTTTTCCTGATAACATTCACACCCCATACATAACTGTTGCACATGCACACCTGTGACCTGCCTGCCCACGGCTTCACACACACACAGGGAGCAAAATGTTCCAGGACCATACACAAACATACATTAAACATGATTGCATAGATCAACACAGTGTTTAAAGAGGAAGAAACTGCACTTGGAAACAATCTTGACCTCCTGTGAACAATTTTTTACTACTTTCATTGTACTTAATAGTTAATTTCAAAGGAAAATTTGACTTTTTGTTGAACTTTCTACTCTGTTTCATTTGTTTAAGCAACCTTTTCAGATTAAGATTTTACATCTAAATACATCTTTTATCACAATGTATTATTCGGTAACTCTACTTTACTTGATGACTGTCTCAATAACACATTATAGGGTTATATTAATGCTTTATAACAATAAGCATAACACATCATAGAGAATTTTATAATGGCTTATATGGTCAAGTATTATAATAGAGTTATAATTCTCTATAATGTGTTATGCTTATTGTTATAAAGCCTTATGATAATTTCTGAGAGTTTCTATAGTTATACATGTTTATAAGCCAATTATAACACATTATAACTATATTTATAATGCATTATCGATGTGGGCACCGAGTTACGAACAATTATAACAAATTATAATACCTGACCTTTTAAGTTATGATTAAATACTTTATAGTGTTTTATGATTATTGTCATAAAGCATTATGATCATTTATGAGTGTTTATAACTATAGTTGGTGCTATAACTGCATTACAACTCATTATAAGTATGATTATAATGCATTATAGAGCAATATAGAGTAATAAAGTGTTACCCATAATTTTTTAGAACTAATAATATGTCTATATATTTGGTAAAACCAGGTCCAACTGCAACAGTAAAGTGTTGCAGTCGATCATCAACAACATTTCCTCATCAAAACATGCTATAATACACATTTTCATGGAAAAAGAGAAGATATGCCCACACACTCAGGTAGTATCACATTTGATATGAGGTCCCTTTAAAAAAAATGTAAAAGTTTTTCTTGCTTTGTGTTTTTGCCTCCGTCTCTGGTGAAGGAGGGAGAATTTTTGCCACAGGATAAGCAGAGACAACTTATCGCTGAGCTCGCTGCCCGCTAAAACAAACTGAGCGTGTCTGAACTCATGTAGACGCACACACACACACACACACACACTCGCACACACACCAGTCCAAACCAGCTGCCGCTCAGTCACAATCACACAAGCTGGGGAGCCGAGAGAGGGGATAGGGGCTCCTAAAGGCCAAGGTCAGCAGGGGCCGAGGTTGCTACAGCAACGTCAAACAACCACACACACACACACAGAGACACACAAATACATTTACACAGGCAGATGCATGTTGTGAGCTGGGGTTACCACAGCGACTTCCTCTAAAAAAACACACACACACGTCACAAAGAAAAGGATGAGTGCACTGCAAAAAATCTAAATATTCGTCTTATTTCTTGTCAAATATCTAATTTCTAGTCAAAACTAATCTCTTTCCACTTAAAATAAGACTTATCACCTAAAACTTTACTTGTTTTCAGTTAATTTTCACTTGTTTCAAAATAATTTTTAACTGAAATACTGTAAGTAGAAAAACCTGCCAGTGAAAGCAAGTTTTTTGTGATTCAGATTTTCTACTTATTTCAAGTGAAAATATGCTTGAAAGAAGTAAAAAAAAAAAAAAAAAAAAAGGTTCTTAAAACAAGCTACTTTTAATGTGATAAGTCTTATTTTAAGTATAATTAGATTTGTTTTGACGAGAAATGACATTTTGACTAGAAATAAGACAAATATTCTTGGTAATATTTTGAGTTTTTGCAGTGTGGTCGAGGTTGGAGGCGTCACCACAGTTCATTATAGACACTATATACTATATACTTCCTCTCCTCACAGTGTCCTGGTTATGTTGTGTTGTGACTAATTTACATATTAAATAGAAAATAAAGAGGTCAGGACACACACAGTAGAGTTTTCCCAACTTTTCACATCATATGACAATAACTTCGATAAAAGTTAAAATATCGCCTTCAAGCCCTGAAATCAATGTTTTCTGTGTTTCATTATACACATTTTTAAAATAAATGTCTGTATTTGTGCAGACAAGGCAGTGAACTAACATCTCAGGCAGGATTTTTTTTTTTATCAACCACGTCTTTAACCAAACCACTTAGGAAAAAAAACAGTGTGTTTGTGTGTCAGAGTGATGGAGGGGAGAGGGTTTGCATTTTCAAGCAGCTGCTTGTCCTGGTAGAAATGAAGCAGATCAGAAAAGCAGCAAAGCATAGACTTCCCCTTTCCACGCACACACACACACACACACACACACACACACACACACACACACACACACACACACACACACACACACACACACACACACACACACACACACACACACATACACACACACACACACACACACACACACACACACACACACACACACACACACACACACACACATACACACCATCAGCATCTTACTCAACCTTTTGACAAGAGATTCAGAGGCGGTGCACCGTGGGTGGCTCGGCTGCAGCAGCTGCCACATGGCACAGTGCATCACCCAAAAAAAAAAAAACATGACTCATGTCTGAGATTCCGTTCTGTTCTGTCTGGTGAATGTAAATGCTGCAACGGAGAAAACCTGAAGATGTGAGCTATCAGATTATCAGATGTAAACTACTGAATCAAAGGTTGTTTGTGCCAGAAAGAAGAAGAAAAACAGTCACATTCAGAGTTACAAAGTGATGATGACTAACATGAATGACATCACCGTCAACACAGAAGAAGGAGGAGAAGATACACAGATGATGAATTGTTTCCTCTTCATTCCCACATATTTTACACAACAGTCACAATATCAATATAACAGGATAAGTAATTCTTTTACAGGAAAAGGACATCTTCATTTATTTTGAAGATATTTTGGACGATTATACCGTTTTTTTTTTTGTACAAGTAAGCGATCCGGTTGTTTTGGCTAATGCTGCGTTCCAGGCAGGCTTTTGAAACCGTAAATTACGGTTTCAAGTCACGACTTACGACTTGAGTGTTTTTCCGACCTGTTGCCAGTGAAAGTGCACTATAACGGCCACTCGTAACTTCCGACCTGTGAACTCGTACCAGATCGAGCTGGTATGACTTCACAGGTCGGAAAAACACAAGTTACGGGTTGCCTTGAACGCACCATGAGTTAGCAGCCCCCGCCCTCGTCAGGCATCTATTGGTCCTCGTCCCTACGTCACCACATTCACGCACATCCCTTGGCTGCACACACAGCCCTTCATGCCGTTCTCTCTCCTCATTGGATAACGTTTGTATCCCAGAAGGAAAGTTTTCTCTTCGGTTTACAGCAGAGCAGAGTGACGGAGAGACTCGTGTTTCGGCCCAAACACTCTAGTGATTTCTGATGGAAAATAGGACTATTTAGGACTTATATTAACAAAAACATTCCGCAGACTTCTGCTTTAACACAGATATGTATGTTTGTATGTGTTCTGTAATGTCTTTTGTTGATGTAATAAAAAAAAAAGAAGAAGAAGAAAACTATATTGTCCTCATCTCACATTTCTTGATGGTATTACAAAACCAGGGGGAAGCCAAAACATTAACCATATCTACATCTTGCTGGAGTTGCACAAACAGGGAAGCTTTAATTCAATTTAGCACACAGCCCCTTTAAATGTCACTGTGCATCTGCAAACCAGTGATTTCCTAGATGCTCCACAGGACACAACTCCCCAAAGCCTGTTTACTGTAAGTCCAGATCACACCATCGCTCCTCGTTTTAAAATGTGCTTTTAATAGTTCAGTTTTTAATTAATCACCTTAATCAAGACATTAAAAAAAATCCTAGAGTTTCATTTGAAGAGACAAACACTGCAGTGAAAGGAAAAACCTTTCACCGGCACTGTTTGTGGATTATTTATAAAGATCCAGGTTCATTCAGCAGTGATCCATCAGTCACACACACACACACAAAGGTATACACACACAATTTGTCATCCGTGACCAGGTCCAGTGAAGTGGATGAAGAGCTGCCCTCCCTCCGTCTCTCTGGGTCACAGAGTAAGGAGGTCAGGGTGTTAGGTGAAGAATTAGTAGCTCCTTAGGAAACCCAATACCACCCACCTGGCCTCAGGCGTACACACACACACACACACACACACACATATACATGTACACACTAATACACATTCATAGACATATAATTTGACAGTTAGTGTCGTGCACACCCACACACACAGTGGAGCTGCAGTGATTCACCCAGTTGTGACCAACTGCCTTCAGGAATTTTAAGCAGCCGATTAGAAAGTGTCTCACACACACACACACACACACACACACACACACACAGTGGAAAACATGTATAATAAGAATTAGTGTTCTGCATATGCAGTATTGTAACTCTGCATTTTTATAATCTGCAATACAGTGAGTGGATTGACCTGCACATGTAACACCACAGTGTGTCCACAAGAGGGAGACTCACACCACACATCAGATCTCAAACATGCAGCTTTCACCTGGTGAGAATTATTAAAAGCATTCATAGTGGAGTGACCAGATCCCAAAAAGAACAAATGTAGGACAGTGATGATCATTGCCAATGAGAGGTAGAGTATATGTTCTTTCTTAGTTCTAAAAAAAACAGTTTCAATCAAACTGCTGGTGCCTTCATCCTCCAAATGCAAAACTGCATTACGTAGCAGAAAGAAAAGAAATACGGTAGTAAAAATTTAGACAGGGTGCAGTCAGGATCTGATCTTGGTCAACATGGGAATTGAACCAACATCACTCACATATGGAGTCACACATTGTACAGACAGAGCTAATCCCTTTTAGTTGTATCCCCAAGTGGGAGGTTCAGGGTTTGAATCCCAGTCATTGCAGGTACATTGCAAATGTGGCAGCAGTGAGAAAAAAGCAGCAGCTTTTCTTTTCCGTGACGCGAGGACAAGGGGTTAAAATTGGGGCACACCTGATCATCTGAAGTCATAGAGACCAACAAATTTACAATCAACTTGACTGCAGCATTATATAGCCCACCCATTTGCAACATGGACGCCTCTTGTTTTTGCCTTTAACACTTGTCCTGGCTCCAAAAAGCAGCGTGTTATTCATTAATTTTTCAAGATTAATTGTCCCTTTTTTATTGATCCAGCCAATCACTTTAAAAGCCAATTCATTTATTCTCTATTTCCGTAAGTGGTGGGTCGACGATTTCAGCCTGGCTCCCGGGAGTCCTGGTCCACCACTGTAAGACAGATATTCATGCTAATGCAACAAGACAGACACTAATATAGTGGAAGCTGGAGTCACCCGTATCACACAGAGAGAGGAAGGGGCGGGGGGTGGGGGGGGGGGGGGGGTCTACTCAGGGAGCGAGGGGGGAACTTGTCCTAAGCCTATTAGTACTATTAGGGATACTTGGTGGTAATGATTGAAAGCCACTTAGTGCTGGTGTATTTACCAAGAGGATCAGCCACAGTATGGTTAAACGGGCCTGATGGATTAACTCAGTCCAACACTGACACATGCACACTGACCAGCAGGACGAGAGCAGGCGAGTCACTGGGTCTGAATCTATAGAAAAAGAGACAAACTGATGGACAAGAAACATTCTCCTCTACATATGTGACCCAAGTCCATGGATACTATCATTTTGAAAGCAGGAGTAATATTGATTTTTTCCCCCTTCTTCTTCTTTAAGGAATATGGAAGCCATATTTCAAAATTACATCAGATGCCTGTAGTTTCTCCTTTTCCTACACGCAATAAGGCGGCTGACCTATATTCAATAATCCATCAATAATAATATCTTACCAGTCATCAGTCATTGCTCCTCCAGTTTATACAGTGCACACAAGTTATGAATGTTTGGATGCTGATGAATAAAGTGTTGATTTCCAAAGTGTAGACATCAGTAAGTTGATGCTAAACTGTTATTAATAAGACAATAAGTCAAATTTAATTTATAATATATACAATATAAGCATATGAGCTAGGTATTTTACAACAGCGATGTGTGTTGCATAACTTGCTTCTTTCCTCAAAGTTTGCATTACATTTCTAAATGCGTTTGACTGTAAAAGATGAATTAAATTCATGTAAATGCCATTGATTTGACACTTACCAGAGATATTTCATTTTGAAAACCACTACATTTATACATATGATGCCAGATCTTATTTTGTCAATATCAACCGCAGCCAACAATTGAAATTAGGCAAATCTTTACATCCTGCATGAATTATACAAATAATGCTTAACCCTTTCGGCCACACACAGACACACACACGAACTTCTTCTTATAACCAGGCAGCGTGGTAAGTAATTCCACCCTGATTGCCTACAACATGACAAGCACTTGTAAGATTGCAGTATAGCTGAAGCTAAATTCAATACCAAGCTGGGAAGACAGCCAGACATTATCAATCTATACGGCCATTCACTTCTGTGACAGACATCAAGGGCATTATGGATCACTGGGCAGCACTCTTCTGTCTGAGACACGCAGCCTTGTATTAAGCATGCAGCATTTCAAGTGGCAGCAACTGTGCGTGGCCACAGCATATGATATGATCTGACTTATGCTTCACGAAGCCTAAAGTATATGGAATTACTTCAGCTAATATGTGTGTTAGATGGTTTCAAGACATAAACACAAGAGATGTGTTCTGTGGAGTAAACACAAGAATATGGTCCCAGAGAAACTCTGTCTTAGTATTTGAATTAAATTAATAAGTTATCTTATAATTTTAGAACTTGAAAGTTCCTGTTTGTTGATATTTAGAGATCTGGGGTTTGTACCTTAAAGGGACAGTTCAACATTCCTCAAAAAAAGTTCAAATTTCGGCAGATTAGCCCATTGCCATAATAGTTTTAGGAGTAGGTTTGTTACGTTTAACTGTCAGTGCAAGCTATTTTTAGAACGGCGGAGCAGAGCCGCGAGCTGCTCAGAGGAGGCTCATGGGATGTCTTGGTTTCCCTCATCAAATACACAATCTGACAACTCCACGACAAGTTGTGACCTGCACATTCGCTATGAGATAACAGTGAGTGGAACCTTATGAGACAGAGATGTTTTCAGGTAAATTCATGCAAAACCGCTGATGCGCGTTCCAGTTGGGGACAGTTTTTCGACAAGCAGTCTCTGCATTTACCCCGAAAACAACTCTGTCTCGTAACGTTCCTATATTATCTCATAACGTGAATGTGCAGGTCACAACTTTTCCACAAGAGCATTTTGGAGTTGTTGGATTGTGTATTTGATGAGTTTGATGAGGGAAACGAAGAAATTTGTCAAAAAGTTGAACTATCCCTTTAACACCAACAGCATGCACATCCCCGTTGACCTCTCACAAAAACTACTAACAAACTGTATCCACTCCAGCTGTGAGGTGGGAGCTCCCAGATGTTGTTGCTGCTGCTGCTGCTGCAGTGGTATTATGTAAGTCAGTGCAAGAGATTATACCCTGACGGTCACATGGGCAAAACCACTGGCTCTGGGCTCACATACAAACACAGACAGATAGCGGATTAGCCACGATTTGCAGAGTAAAGCTGTCTTTCTTTTGACATTTCTGACATTTTCTGCTTTTTACTAGATGCACGGGAGAGAAAACATCACAATGAGGCACGTGACGATGGCTATTGTAAATGATAGATGAGTGGGGCCTTGATCCCAAGATGTTGCAAGCACTGTGGCACAGTCAGAGCCTTAGTCTGCTGACTCACAGAGTGGCCTAAAGCTGTTTTAATCCTGGAGATAAATGCGTGTTGGTGGCGTTTGGCTTAGCTTCACTGTTTTTTCTTCTTCTGATCTTTAAAAGGGCTTTCACGATGAAGAGGCCAGTAGGAGGGGGTTTTGTGCAGCGGGAGGGTTGAGTCACACAAGCACCTTAAGGCACAAACGTGAGGGTATTGAGAACGATGCAAAACCATGCAAATACATTTATATGTTTTTACTTTATCATTAAGGAGACCAGAAAGACTGGGAGGAAAAACTGCTGGACAGCTGCAACTATTCTGTCTAAATATAGCTCCTGGAACACATTGATTACACAGGATGATTATCATTTGCCATTTGCTTCTCTGGCCATTGATGGGAACATCACTTTAGTGTCCTCAATCATGTACACCATATTGAATCAATTTGGAAAACGAGCAGTGCAGCCAAACCCTGCAGATATTCTCAAAAAGTATGAGCGTTTCCCATCCTCCCTGTGTGGTATCATTTGTTGTCTATACATTATTGACTGATTATGTGCAGCGGCCAAGTCTCCAAGGAGGGAGTGAGGGAGGTAGAGAGTAAGGGAGGGTAACAGCAGTGGATTCATTACTGGGAGAGAGCCACATATACAAGGATGACCTCACTTTATGTGAGATGCCTCACAAGAGAAATCCTGGGACAAGTGGAGGAGGACTGGAGAACACTACAGAGAGGTTTATAGAAGAAAGCAATCAAAGGCAAATGCATGCTGTATTCACCTAACACCTTCCCTTTGTAGGAGTCCCATTTTATATCTCACTCTAAATCAAACCAACCACGGTATAGATCTAAGAAAACTAGAGGACTTGGATGAGAAAGGGCTCGTGTGAATATGAAAGGACTGGAGACACACATCTCAAACTTAATATAAACTTATGATACCTATAGGGTAAATGCACTGTGAATAAGCACACCGTCTCTCTCTGCTCTCTGCTGGCTCTATGTCAAATATTCACCAAGATTAAAAAAAATAAGAAAAAACGAAAAGTGCCCAGTAAGCAATCCAGATTTGTCTCAAGGCCCTGCATTATTGCAACTTGGTATATTCAGTAATAGCAGTTTGCCATGCAATGAAAACACCACTGCAACATGTCTAACTTTAAAGTGGCATGCGAAAGTTTGGGCACCACTCATCAAAATTTCTGTTAATGTGAACAGTTAAGCAAGTGGAAGATTAAATGATCTCCAGAAGGCATAAAGTTAAACATGAAACACATATTGCTTAAACAATATTTAAGCAATAGGCTACCAGTGTTTGTTTTGTACAATTTTGGAGTGAACGGCAGAAACAAAGCATCAGTCTGCATCAGAGTGGGAAACCCAGGAGACTTGAGCTCTGACATAACTTTGACCAAGGTATCTATCTATCTATCTATCTATCTATCTATCTATCTATCTATCTATCTATCTATCTATCTATCTATCTATCTATCTATCTATCTATCTATCTATCTATCTATCTATCTATCTATCTATCTATCTATCTATCTATCTATCTATCTATCTATCTATCTATCTATCTATCTATCTATCTATCTATCTATCTATCCATGGTGAGCAGCAGGCAGGGGGCGTTCCGAGGCCGCTAAAGAGCACTCACGCTGCATTCGAGACAACTCGGAACTCGCAGTTTTCGGACCTCCTGCTTGAAAAAGTGCAACTGAACCACACCATCAACGGTAAAACATCAATTACTGTAAAATAAGTACATTAAAATGTTCTTTAAAAAAGTTTTTGTGCACTTTGTAATGTTTTAATGCTTTACGTGATGCACTTTGAATGCAGAGTTTGTGCCGGTCCGCCCGCCATGTTTTTGGGTACTCTGGCTTGGTGCGTTTATGAACGCTTTGAAGTCGGAACTCGGAGTTTTCACCTGGGAAACTCCGAGTTGCGAGTTGTCTTGAACGCAGCACCAGTGTCCGCACAGAGCTGTGTGTGCGCCTCTTGGCAGCAGCAGCAGGAGCAGAGGGGGAAGCTGCTGATCGTGGCAGCAGAGTAGAGCGGAGAGATGGTGCGCAGCAGCAGCTCGCTGGGACTCCGTGGCCAGCCGACTGTCACTTTTACCGGGGCTCGTTTCTCTGACATTACCGCCGCGGAATGGGAAGTCGAAGTGGATCTGTTTTGTTTTGTTGCACAGTTAACGACGCATGAATGTGTCGCGTAATAATGCGACCGAGGAGAGCTGCCTTTATTATTATTAGGGGGAAATATATATGGTCCGGGACGGTTTTGTTGGAGTAGCTAGTTGCTAACGACTGTGCTCGCGACTTGGAACGTTTTTTCTTTTTCTTTTCTTTTTTTTGTTGCAAGGATGCTTCGCTGGATCCGACAACAGCTGGTAACTGTCCCCCCCTAACCCTTTCTCATTACGTTAGCTTCTTCTTTAGCCTACACAGCAACAGTCGTGTAAAACATAACACATAACTAAAAAAAAGCTGTATGAACTTTATTTGGATTAAATTTTCGCAAGCAAGCTTAGCTTAGCCAATTAGCTTAGCAATTCAGTTGCCACGGTGTCTATTCTAAACCACCGTTGTTGTTGTTATGACAGCCAGGTGTAGCCGTTAAAAAAAGAACGTTAGCCACCGTCACCGGCTAGCCTTCGTTGGTTAATTAGCCACCAACGATTATCAACGGTTGGCTCTGCTGAGTAGTTGACATCGAGGTTTAGACTTTAAATGTAAGTTGAGGTGAAGTTTATCAACAACTGAACCGTGTCCCATTGAGAGAGACCAAGGAGAGCAACTAAGTTCATGTTAGCTAGCAGGCTAACGTTGTATACAATATAAACATAAAAAAGTTAAACGGCTTTTCTTCCGTAATTTCATTTAGCCAGTATTAACTCTTAATGTTTGCTATCACACACCACAATGAGTTGGGATCGACTTTATTAGTGCCACACGAGTAAACCAACTTTGCTGATTAGACAATAGCCTAAAATCTCGAGTGTAAACAAAGACTACTAAGTTGCATCTAATTGGATTTTATTTTAGCATCACTTAATGCTATTTTGTTTTTTGCTGTGTAGTGTATTTTCCCTAAATTAGACATTTACAGTAACAACGGTCCTCGATTGATTACAAGACGTTTCCGGTGCATCCTGTATTTGCAGTCATCACCTGTTGTTTGCCCACAAACATACGTGTGGTGACACATCGACAGGCACACTGGCATAAGTAGAGCAGTAAACCAACAATAATGGACCATATCATTAAATGAGTCCTACCTGACTCTGATTAGCCTATAACTAATGTTGTCATTGCATGGTGGGAATAACTTGGGCGTATATAAAATTGAGTTATGAGTTATACTTCAGGGATGTGTGATTGGTGTTTCAATCATGCTGCAATGGGTCATATGATGGTGGGTTTATGATAAGATTGTCTGTAAGGCAAAGTACAGTTCAAGTTTGAATAAGATCCTGCATTGATATGTTAAGTATAAATAAGAGTGGTGTGACTAGTGCAGAGGCTGTGTGAGCACGTGAGGCGTTCAGGCCCATGGGAATGTATGAATGGAAGAATGAATTGAATGAGGCACACAATGACCAAACTGTTGATGTCACCATCGCCAGCCTGTGAGGTTAATCAGTGTTAACTTCCTGGATTTCTTTGACAGTTTGTTCACTTTTTAAGGAACACCGTAGGGAGTTTGTGTCCACAGAAAATGTAAATGTAGCCTCTTCTTAATTTGAGATTCCATTCATTTGACCCATCCCATACAACAACTGACCTGCCCAGCTAATTAGAAATGTGGCTTAATGAAAAAAGTTTGTCAGGGGCATTTGTCTGACCTCGATATCAGCTGGAAGGTAAATGCACAGATGTTTATTCGTTCACATTGTGCTTATCAGCTTCTTTCTGGTGACATTGGTCCAACATGAGGAGGGAGAGGGGAGGAGGGGGAGGTGGGGTAGTGCTAACTCACAGTCTGAGAGAGGCTTTTAAAGTCAGTTATTATTCTCCATCAGTAAGACTGACATCATGCTGGTAATGCAGCATTTACATTACAAAAGACTTACTATAATTACAGTACGTATAACAGTCACAACTGGGAAAACCCTTTGACATCTTATTCTAGAAACCTTTATGCGTGATTTAAAATGAGAGATTACGTGATTCCGACAATTTTCAGAGCATATCACAAGGTTTTGTGTATGGTAGATCATTTCAGCTCTCACAATCAGGATGTCTGAGAAGTGTTGTGAAACAGCAGCTCTTTCAATGTAAGAATCCACCCCATGCACATCGTCCCTTTCATAACTTTAATAATATATTATTACTGTTTGTGTTGTATTGTGTGTGCTTGGAGTTTTATTTCCCAAAGGCATACTTCATAGATGTAAAGCTTTTGATATTGCTTCAAATTCATTAAGTCAGAAAGGAAAACTTCAAGACTATCGTCGCCTCCAAGTGATGTAATTTTGTAAGAAAACAAATGCCAAAACAAAAGCATAGGTTAATCATTGCGCACTTTGATTCATTGCTCTTATCTCAAACGAAATCTAGCCCCTGCAGGCAAATTTATATGAGAGAAAATAAACTTCTAAGAAGTGAAAAATTGACATTTGGTATTTATAAAATGATAAATACATACATTATATCCTGCTGAGTGAACAGGATGTCGTACGCCTTTTAGAGTCTCGTTCATGATCACTGTTGGACATAAAGCAGTAAAACATCTGATAATTAATAAGTCTTTGCCAGTTCCTTATCGTATGTGGCAGTGCCCCAGGTTATCTATTTCATGCCACATGTTATTAGATATGTGTTTGGCATGCCTTTGGTCATGTTAGTATTGTTGATGTCATCTGTAATACCATCAAAAGCACCTCCCACAGCATCTGACCACAGTCTTGTTGCTCTCTGTCTTCCTCTTTGTGTTGCAGGCGTTCTGTCTTTACCATTACCCTCTATGTGACTTCATCTCTCTGTCCCCTCTTCCCCTCCCTAGTTATCTCATCCCATTTGATTAAATGCTCTTAGCCTTTAATGCGACTCGGTGCATTGCCTTGGTTCTGATGCCTTCGGCAGTCTCCGGGCCATTGTTCAGGGGCAGTGATTCCTCCAAGGCAGTGTGGGACTTGTAGGCTTTATGCAGGAGAGTAATTACCTATCGGTCTCTCCCAAATTGATGGAGGCACAAGATCCTGCAGGCAAAATATAAAGTATGATATCGGTGCAAGTGTTTACAAGAAAGCCCATTGCCATTGTTGCTATACTGACAGCAGTATTTGTTCTTAAAAAAGTAAGAACAAAGCCTGTTGTTTTCTTTGTAATATTCAGCATCATCCGTTGAAATTTTTTCTGACAGGAGAAATAAAAATGAAAAAGGCCCATAATAGTTAGTTAGTTCAATTCATGTTTAAGTCATAATAACCTAGGTGTACCGGTGTCTATGCTTCCACACTAGCAAATCTAGTAAATCACATCCCGCATTGGATTAATTTAGAGCTTAAAATCAGTTAGTTTGTCACTGTAGAGCAGCAGAGTTAAGAAATCTGGATCAAATTTACATTTTAAGTTCTTTATTTTGCTTGTATATATCTTTTCTTCCTCCAATGTTGAAGGCTGAAATGGAAAAGCAGTTTGTTTACCTCTCTATGTTAGACACTTGTCTGCTTGACATAGCCTAACTGAGATATTGAGGACCGTTAATAAATGCTGCCTTAAGATGACAATACAGGTTTTTGTAGTGTAATTGAACGGATAATCCTGAGCATATTGCTTTATTTACTGTGCAATGTAGAAATCACTTGTTCCTCTCATTGTGACAGAGAATTGCAGCAGTGACTACATTAAAGCTGCATCGTGGTGCTTTTACAGAAACATTGTGGTGTTTCCCTTCCCATTTCTCAAGGCCACATCTTTGTTACAGTTACGCTTAAGTTAAGCAACTGACGTCTTATTGATGCGGTTGTGAGTTAGATCCTCTGACTCCTCAGACTGTCTGAGAAACTGGGTGGAGAAAAGGGAATGAGAGATGTTCTCCAACAACAACCACCACCACCGAGGTCTCTATTGTAATCATGTAAAAGTGCCTTAAGTAAGATATTAACAGTCCCAAAGTGTAATGCATTACCATAATCCATCTGCAGCTCATTGCCTAATGTCTCTGACTCAGCAATTACTTTGCTAGAGAGAAGGATTCATGGTTTACAAATATCCCCTCCTGGGTGTGTCAGGAAGTGTCATACAGGTTGAATTAAAACCATCTATTACTTAAAGGTAGGGTTGGGGACCTTATTCTGTGGCTTTTTTTTTTGACTGAATTGCTTGAAATCTTCTCCACACCCTGATTGCAACCAAGTAATTTAATGCTTTTTCACAAAAATGAAACAAGTCCATCACCCGTGGAACGAACAAGCCTGGAAGAACAGCATCCCATCATTTTGAACGCCACTTACGCACGCAAGTTACACCGCAGAAAAGATGACTTCTATGATACAATCGAAAACGATCTACCCCGTGGCAATCCCAATGTGAGCTACGCAGCTTGCTGCGGTACCGTTGTGTGTAGCGGGGTCTTCACCTGATGTGAACCCAGCGTTGAAGCATTGTGCGTGTTCCTGCGCTCTGGAGGCGTGGCTTCAGAGAGGTCTGAGGAAAGGAGCTCGGACTTTTGTCTGTGTGTTTCCAAAATGTGGCCTGCTCCCAGGATCTCCAACCCTACCTTTAAAGCCTGTATTTCATGTTAGTGCATCATGCAGCCAGTGTTAACAAACAGTGGCAGCATTGTGTATAGGCCTGTTGTTCATAGAAGGTGTAGTTATAAAGGGCAACTCTTCACTGCTGCTTATACAGTGTTGTATGTCAGCCCTGATTGAATCTGATGCAGCATGTTGCTTTAAAAGATCTTTCATGCTTTATAGGTTCGGTTGACCTTCCTCCGTAAAATGTTTTAACAAGAAAGGTCAGAGTTGTGTTGGAAGGCTCATAAAAAAAGAAAACGAAAAGTAAACAGTATTCTGTGAACTGGTAGAGGCGTTTTTCCAGCTGGTAGTTACCTGTGAGTGGCCAGAACATTTAATTAAATAGCCTACTGTTTATCACAGCTGAACACAGCAGGGATACACAGAGAGGTTAACTAGGGTTCATTCATGCCCTTGAAATGTGTGTGAGAAGTTCTTTTTGTTGGCTGCATTTCTCCTGGTCAGGAATTCACATGCAGTTGAGAAACACTGCTGCTGTTTGCCACTATTGAGTCTGGGTTGGTGCAACGGTGAGAGTACTACTGACTGACTGTGGATCCAGTATAGAAACTGGATATTTGACTAGGTAGATTGTGTGCATGTCCTTTTCTGTGCCTATAGGGGAACCATGTAATTCAGGACAAACAGGACAGACGCATAGAGTTGAACTTGTTCTGCATACTTTCATTTCTTTTTGCAATGAATTCATGGAGTCAGTGCTCTTATGTCATGGTGCAACCCGGCTAGATTAATTATGCATTACACTTGCAAAATTTTAGAGCCTGGAAGTTGTTATGAATGTACATTTAGCCACTTTTTTTTCTCCTTTTGTGACCTCGGTTCGACCCCTCTCTTCCATTTCCATCCGAAAACTAACCGTCTGACTAAAAACTGAACATAAATCCAGAGAAAATTCTTTTACAAGCTTTGACCAAAGTGGAAAATGAACAGAAGAGCAACAGTGGAAAATCCTTCTCATGTTGTTTTCATTCCTAAAAGTGAATCGGTTGATTTTTCTTCCAGGTTATGACAGAAACTGCACTGTTTGGACAAAGTTTTGCAAAGCACTCACAGCGCCCTGAGGGTTAAAAAGTGATTTATTCATGAGATTTTTTTTTGTACAAGAGATCGACATTATCATTAAGAGGAAATAATGAGACCTCCTAGCTATAGCTACTTTGCGCTGGTTAATAAGATGCTGTTGTTATAATCCAAGTGGTTGATTTCCTCAGAAAAACAGTGAGAAAAGCAGCAGCAGATGTGGAGCATGGAGAGTGAAAGGCTCTAATGGTTTACATGTGTCCCTGGAACAAGGTGAATCAGTGCGGGAGTGAGTAACGTGGCCCGGATACATTCCTCCGTGTGTGTGCGTATGGGTGTGTGTGAGTGTGTGTTACACCCTACGTCATTTGCACATAATTGTAAACCCTTCCTTGAACCTTCTTTATGTAGTTGACTTGAGTGTGATAGAATGGGCAGTCCTAGAAAAATTAGAGTTATGCAATAGTAATGTGGATGTAATGTGTGTGAAAATGAATTGCATCCATAGACTGTAAAAAGAATGGACGTAGCATCCGTGATGTCACCCACTGGTTTTGTGGAGTTGTTTTTGTGACTCAAATATGGCGGCCTGAACAGCGCCATGTTGGATTGGCTGGCCGAGAACCCGCCCACTGGCCTCGAAGGAGCCTGTCTCCGAACCGCTCCGGACCTGTCACTGAATGTTTCCGCGCCCTAATTGGCCAGAATCTTATCCAAATAATGGTAGAGTTGAAAAAAAATTCACCCCTCTCAGAGTGTGTGCGGAGGTAGAAACTATCAATTAAGACCAAAAAAATAAGATGTACCAGCCTGTAAATATGTTTTTTTAAGCTGTAAAGTTGGCTATTTTAACATGGCAGTCAATGGAGAGTTGCTCTCTTCTGGAGCCAGGCCCCAGAGGAAGCAGAGGGGATTGCAGTTTTTTGAATGCGGAAGTGAGCTTCACTTCTCAGACCGACAACTGCCCCCTTGATTGCATCGGTTTGTTTTGATGAAAAACGATCAACATCAGCTGATGACATTAGACACTGTTAACCTGTGCTTAAGGAGATTGTACAGTATCTCCGTTTAAAGGATGTAATGGGAGTTTCAGTGTATAACATTTTACAATCACCATGGTTGCTCCAAATGCCAAATTAACCACAGCTCACTACAGTTAGCCAGCTATTCTTGGATCTAAATGTCATCTCATTTGGAGCAACAAAGTGTGACATGGCTGTTGCCTAGATGCCTAAAATGTTGTTATATTATTATGTTGTTATTATACTAACATCATGTGCATTTCATCTAATAATTGAAAAATTCGTTGCGCTCAGAAATTAACCCCCATGCTCTGCCATTTGTTGGTTGGTGTTTGGTTTGGTTTATTTTGGTTTATTATTATTTAGATAAGGTTAAGAAAAGAAGACAAAACCAAACAGATCAATACGTGAATAACTAATTAAAGAAGGCTTTCAATGGTACAGCGATCCTCTGTACTTGTAGTAATAATGCACCTTTCAAAACAAGGTTACAAGGTGCTTAACAATAAAATGATTAGTGCAAATAAAATACATAACATTAAAATACAGGAAAACAGAATAAAAAACTAAAAGAGTCACAACAAAAAGAAATCAGAATCAGTTTAGGGAGGCCAGACGATAGTGTAGTTTCTGGTATTGTTTTTCTAGGATGCCTGAGTTCCTAAAAGAGCCTCCGCTGCACAAGGCAAAAATAATAAACCCACAGAGAAAAGTCTTTACGATACAGAAACTGAAACCCTGTTGAAAAGAAGCAGAAAAACGTTGCCCCGAGTGGTTTTAAGTGTGGTGTAGACTTACAGGGATTAGTCGTGCTTTTCTTCAGTGCCAACAATATAAAATTACTTGCATTAAAATAAGGTCACAATGGCCCCTGTTCAGACTTGGCATTAACATCTGTTTTGCACACACGACATATGCACACAAACACAAACACACTGACGATGTGGCAGTAGTTTGTCATGAACTGGCTTAAAACAACCAAATGTTATTTGCATATAGAGTGGGGGAAGTGAGATCTCATCACAAGTGGTCACTCGATGCGCATGTTAATGCCAGGTGTGGGCTCGCTGGGCCCATGATGCATTACCTCAGTCAGTTATCTATAATGCTAATGTCTTTGAATTATTTTAAATGTAAATGACGTGCCAGTGAAAATTAAACAGTGTTTACCAGGCAATTATTTGTTGTTTGCATAATTGGACAGAGATAGGCTATATGATGACAATCTTGGGTGTTACTGAAAACTTGATGTAAACAATGAGTAGATCTTCAAAATAGTTAAATACTATTAAACATAGGCAACAGTGCATGAGAAGTGATAGTTGCTGTAGCTACTTCTACTACGGGTGTAAGCCAGAGTTGTGTTTAAAGGAATATTATTAAAGAAATAAATGAGATGTTTTCTGTGAGTAACCTACTTGTCTGCTTCTTCCCTCTGTTTGCACCTTTCCCTCCCCCCTCCTCTCTCCTCCCATGTTTCCTCCCTTCCCTAAGGGCTTCGACCCCCCTCATCAGAGCGACACCAGGACGGTTTACATAGCGAACCGCTTTCCCCAGCATGGCCACTACGTCCCACAACGCTTTGCAGACAACAGAATCATCTCATCCAAGGTACTAAATGTTGTGATTTCTCTCTCCCCGCGTTATTACCTCAAGATCTCATGGTTGTCAGTCAGCAATTACCGGTACCATACGTAGTATAATTTTATTGTTGCGTCATATAAGAAGATGTAAAAGTTCTCCTCTGGAAAATGTTTTTTATCATGCATCTTTAGAGCTGTGCTTCATTTTTCCACATGAGTGCCAGAAGCCCATTTTCAAATCCTGTGTCATCAACCACAAAAATCACACTGTTGTAATTTAAGCATCTTTAGTCACAAATGCAAAACAGACTGAGTGATAGAAGCAGATAGAAGTGTTGGTTTGTTTTATTCGGGGATTTCGCTAGTTTGAGGCAGTTGTTGTTTGTTTCTGTTGAGAGATATGGATCATGACATTTTGCATGAGCTTAAGACGACGCCTGTGCCCGAAGAAAACAAAAGAATGTCGCCAACGGAAACACTTGAACTTATTTTTGGCATCAATTTGACCAGTGTTACCAAAAAGAAAAAGAAAAAAACGCTCTAGTGGGTTTGGCAGAGAGACAGAGAGATAAGAGGTGAAGCACGATTTGTTGATAACAGGATCAACTCGCACAAAAAAAAAAGAAGTTTGTGTTGGTGAGAGGATTAAAGGGTCAGCTGGAAGACGACGGAACAAAAGGATAATAATCCAAAGAGGCTGCTGCCGCCTGCCTGCCTTCAGCAGCCATCACTTTGATTGATTACAGTTTTTCTCAATCGCTTTGGTGCTATTCTCACCTCACTCTTAACATTTGCACAACAGTTAGTGCATTTCTCAAAACAATTGTTACAAACTGCAAAACCTAGTGGACAACGTGCAAAAGTGCGTCACTTGCTCAAAATGGATTGTCCATCCCTCAAAAGCAAGTACTTATGTCAGTGAAACTGTCAGTGTCGTCAAAATGAGAAGTCTTGACACCATCGTATATGAGCATGATAGTCAAATGGCTTTGTCATGTTTTCATTATGACACTTTATTCTCTATGCGTTTTTCAATGCAAAAAGTGATGATACTACCTGAAAATGTTCAAGACAGCACTACACACTATGTACAGGTTACACATTAGCCTACTGTAGTGGAGTAACTACAGTAATACTGAATATGTATGTTTCACATTTTTACTGCATATGCTCATTGCAATTCTGATTTGTTCACAGCATCGTGCAATAGAAACATACACTACAGTCATCTACAACAGACATAAGAAACAGCCTTTGAGTACAGCTTTACGTAAATCTGGTCTCTAGTGAAGCCGAAAGTCTAAATGTACAGTAAATGTAAAAAAATTCTTTCCCACTGTATCTGACAGTAAATCCTGACACAATGAGCAGTGCAGATTGTTTAGTGCTGAATTACTGTCCAATACTATACATACCTGTTCTCCCTGAATTGTTTGAATACGGTGCTTCTCCCAACATTTACAATGAGTTTGACAGATTTTGAAAACTAGTTCAACAATTTTGTATGTGATGACTCAAGCAATGAAATGAGGACTATTAGTTTTTTAGGGAAAGACTATTCAGTGTTGAAAAGTACAGTTCATTTTGACTGATATGACAGAAGCAAATGATAATGTTATAAAACAGCAGAGAATTGTATGAAAGTAACTGATACATGTCCAAAAGCATTTGCAGTTTGTTCAGAGGAAGGAGAAACTGCTACTATGATGTGCACAAATGACTACATGTTGTGGAGGTTGAACTAATAGTTATGAGAACCTTCATTCTGATCGGAGAATAGCACCAAAGCAATTGAGAAAAACTGTAAGCAACTGATTACATGATCAACAGTATCTTTAAGTTACCTCAGGATTAAATTGATTTTAAGAAACAGAAACATCCATGAGATCTCTTTGGATTCGTGGACTTTGACCTTGATGCATGAAACTTCACATTTACTGAAGAGTGAGCAGCTGCAGTTGTTTTTTTCCCTCTTCCATCTGTTATTCTTTTAAGGGCATGCTGCACAGGAAGTGATGAACTGAAACTTACAGTTTTTCTCAATCACTTTGGTGCTTTTCTCACATCACTATTAACATTTGCACAACAGTAAGTGCATTTCTCAAAACAATTATTACAAACTGCAAAACCTAGTGGATAACCTGCAAAAGTGCATCACTTGCTCAAAATGGAGTGTCCATCACTCAAAAGCAAGTATTTGTATGAAACTGTCAGTGTCGTCAAAATGAGAAGTCCTGACACCATCGTTTATGGACAAGATAGTCAAATGGCTTTGTCATGTTTTCATTATGACATTTTTTCTCCAATGCAAAAAGTGATGATACTATCTGAAAATGCTCAAGACAGCACTAAACACTACTTGTACAGCCATGTGAAAACTACAGTAAAGTTACACATTACTGTAGTGGAGTAACTGATACTGAATATGTATGTTTCACATTTTTACTGCATGTGCTCTTTGCGATTCTGATTTGTTCACAGCATCGTGCAAAGGAAAAATACACTACAGTCATCTACAACAAACATAAGAAACACTCTTTGGGTACAACTTTACGTAAATCTGGTCTCTAGTGAAGCCGAAAGTCTAAATGTACAGTAAATGTAAAAAATGATTGTCCCACTGTAGCTTACGGTAAAGCCTGACACAATGAGCAGTGCAGATTATTTAGTGCTGAATTACTGTCCAATACCATACACACCTGTTCTTCCTTACTGCAAATGTTTGAATAATTGAAGTGACAGTGCTTCTCCCAACATTTACAATTAGTTTGACAGATTTTGACAACTAGTTCAACAATTTTGTATGTAATGACTCAAGCAATGAAATGAGGACTATTCGTTTTTTAGGGAAAGACTATTCAGCGTTGATAAGTATAGTTCATTTTGACTGACCTGACAATAAGCAAATGCTAATGTTGTAAAACAGCAGAGAATTGTATGAAAGCAACTGATACATGTCCAAAAGGATTTGCAATTTGTTCAGAGGGAGGATAATCTGCTACTATGATATGCACAAATGACTACATGTTGTGGAGGTTGAACTAATAGTTATGAGAACTTTCATTCTGATCTGAGAATAGCACCAAAGCGATTGAGAAACCGTAAGAGTATCAAAAGCAACAGTAACAGAAGACAAATTCTTATTAATCTACTAATTGTATGAAAAGATTTGAAGGGACATCTGTTATGTTTGGCAGCCCACGATACTATGCCATATGCCAAACACTGATTTTGTCTCATACTACACAATGAAACCTAATATCCTTTAAAAAGTGATAAATTACATTCATTTTTTAAATGCCAGTGTAAAGTAGGTTGCTTTACTGCCTCATGCATTTGTTTAAAAACTGTATGTAAACACTAAATTCAGTTTTTAGTTTCTCTTTCTCTTTCAGTACACAATCTGGAATTTCGTCCCCAAGAACTTGTTCGAGCAGTTCAGAAGAATAGCGAACTTCTACTTTCTCATTATCTTCCTTGTACAGGTAATAACTCCACCAACACACACACAAGCACACACAGACACTCACTATTCCTTACTGCAGGTGCATGTTCTCCTCCGTTAGACAGTGACAGTTCACAAGTGACCCAAATACAAGTGTGTGTGTGTGTGTGTGTGTTCAGGCGCGAGTGAGTGACTCATTTACTTGTATGGCCCAGCAGAGAGACAGGTCTGCTGCTGTATTAACACGTCCCACCCACACATTAAGGAGGACGTGTGACTTTAGAGCCAGCCCTAAGCATTAGGCCTTCACTTTGCATCACTCAGCCCGTGCTGAAGTCAGATTTGGCTTTCAAATTTTCTGACTTTCTGATTTATTCGGGGCCTGTGTAGTGAAGCCCAAGCAATCGGCTTGACTCTGTCTAAAAAAGGCTCTCCTTCCACCCACTCAACTTGTCGGTGAAGCTAAAGTCAGCTTCCCCTGATATCACTGAAAGGATCGCCCTCATGTTATCTTGACACCATGAACACGACATTTTCTTGGATGGCCCATTTGATCATGTTTTACATGGCCTGAGATGAATTCCTAGATAACTGGTGGGAACAGCTGTGTCCTTCAACATGCTGAGTAAAAAGTACTTGTGGTTTCACTATAGCAAATTCTCTTTTGATCTTGATGATTGTTTTTTCCATGTTCAAATTTGTCTTGGGTGTGTCTTCTTTAAGGTATCCTGAGGAGTTTTCTTGTAACAAACAAAGTTTCAATTTACAATCAGTGTGGCTGGCCTTCCTCCGTTGTGTTTATCCTTGAGGGCTAACAGTCACGTAGCTTGTGTTTTCTCTATTTCTTTCACTTTCTTTCTCACAAAACATTTGCACAACATTTCTTTTGTTTATTTGTGTAACCCACTTTGTTTACATCCACGTTTACCTTGTAGCACTCTTCTTCTTTTCTGCCTAAGCTGGACCATTTCTGCTTTCACTGCTCTATTTCTCTGCCACCTGTTTAGTAGTCTGGTAGTGTGAAACAGTTGCCTAGAAAAGTGTACTAACTAAGTGTACTAAGTGTAGGTGATGACCTACAATCAAAGTACTAAAACAGAGACCCATCTCTCCAGTAGTGGTAAATTACACCACAGGGTTAAACTTCCACCTCTGCCTTCATAACTTGAAGCTGACTTATTTTTGTCAGACTCAAAGTGGACAAGAGGAGGCAGATGACTAGTTTCACTCTTGGTGGATAATCAACCAGATTTTAAAATGTGATCCAGAGGGTAATGATTGAGGGCAGTGTGCACCAGTGTTGTTCACTTGTTCTGGTTAATCTGCACATAAATGTTTTATATCCAGTCCAGTCAGGACTTTAGCTTCATGTCCCCTCTCTCCTCTCATTTCCTGTCGACACACAACTGTTAATTAATGGCACATTTGCATAAAAATACAAATTTATTTAATAATGTATTTGTAAATCAATGCATGAATAGAAGTATAATGATATTAGTATACTAATAGTATTTAAGCATGTCTTAAACTTTGCAGAGATTGTTTGTTGATGGATTTAGTTTTTTGTATCAGTACCATTTGGGGGAAAATTAAACAGCAAAAAAAGCTTCATCATTGATTCAAGTGTTTTTTACTGTATGTGTCTTTGTGTTTGACTGGCCCTGATCTGACAGTTAACCTTTGAGGGAAGTTAAAGGAGTTTCCTGTTTGACACATCAGCCACCACTTCTCTCTGTTGTCTTTAGGTTTCTCACTAACAGACCACACCCACTCTTACTCGGTCTCTAGTGTGATTGTTCTTTTTTCACTATTGTTCAATTTATTGACTTCATTGTTTCCCCTCTTATTTATTTATCTTTCCAGTTAATGATAGACACCCCAACTTCCCCAGTCACCAGCGGTCTGCCTCTTTTCTTTGTGATCACAGTAACTGCTATAAAACAGGTGAGGACATAAACACATGATGACTTCCTCTTTGTGTTTTAAAAATAGGAAGTAAGATACTTGCAGTATGATTGTTGTTTGTATAATTGTTGTCAACATCTTAGTTTAGTTGAAATCAAGTTCTTGAAACCTGTTTAAGGTTGTTTATAATGAAATATTCGCTAATGATAATGAACTAGATACTGATACAAGTCTGCATCGTAGTAGCTATACAGTAGGTCAGATCAGTCGATGTGTGACTTGCTGTCCTTTTGTTGTCCCCAGTCATTAACAGTAATGCTGTGTTGTATTGTGAAGCCGTGAACTGAATCTGTTAATTACTGACTGTGTGTTTTCACAGGGCTATGAGGACTGGCTGAGACACAAAGCCGACAATGAGGTGAATGGAGCTCCGGTGTTTGTGGTTCGCAGTGGAAGTCTGGTCCAGACGAGATCTAAGAACATCAGGGTAAGATGTCTGACACCTGCACCTTACACAAACTAAAAATAGTTGCTTTTTTGACACTTCATAGCCAATAGCCACAGCTAACTTTAGCCTTGCTGTCAAATTCCTGTTGGTAGTGGTGTTTCTGTAGAACCAGACTATTTAGAAACGTAATATTACATGTTGCATGTTGTTTCTCATGTGTCAGGAATGCAAATACTGAGGCAGGCATCAACATAAATATCTCAGGAATGCTCTGTAACTGATGCATCTGTTGCAGTAACTCAAGTTTGTCGTCATGCACATACTGTATTCCTGATCTGTATTGAACCGGGCTTGTCCATACTGTCCATGAACCAGAGTGACTCATTTTGGAATAATAAGACCAGTTAGGCTTTTCACGACACAGTAGTCGATACCAATAACAGCAAATTTCCACGATTCTCGAAACTTATGCGACAGCATGATTTTAAAAAAAACAAAAGACAGAACCTGTTGTATATCCAGTACTCACGATGCTGGAAAAAAGCAGATACCGATATTATTACTGTATTTTTTGCGTGTCGGCATCAACTTGGTACCAAAATATCGGTTTTCGTGACAGTACTTCTCTCTCTTACCTGACCATGTCTGTAACTCTGGACACCAGTGCTCACAAATCCTCTGAGGTCCAGCGCCTCAGAGACACTGTAACTAGTGTGTCTGGAGCCAACGTAATGCTGCCTAAGTGGTGTGTGTGCGCTTTAGTCAAACAGTAAATCAGCCTTGCTTGAAGCCTGAAGCTACTGTTTACCCAGTTGCAGCCAGATGTCTGCCGTCACCTGCAGTCACACAGTTTATTTAACACAAAGACACAAAGGTGTGCAGAGTTACTAGGGGTTTAGAAGTCTGAGAGTTGAATATTGGTGGCTAACTTTTTACTCACAGACAACCATTTCATTAATAACAAACAAAAGCTTTTTTCTTACTCAGGAAGTATTAAAGCAGAAGTAAGTGATCCGGCCGTTTTGGCTAATGCTGCGTTCCAGGCAGGCTTTTGAAACCGTAAGTTACGGCTTCAAGTCACTTTGTAGCATTACAGGTAACCCATAATTCGTGTTTTCCGACCTGTTGCCTGTGAAAGTGCAGCAAGTGATTGCTGATGGAAAATAGAGCTATTTAGGACTTATATTAACAAAAACATTCCGCTGACTTCTGCTTTAAGTAAAGTAATAATAAAACCTTATAAGCCATCACATTGTCTAACTGTGCCTATAATTTGAGGTTTCTGTGACTCATAATCATAATCAAAAAGAGATTATTTCCTGTATTTCCTCTTTTACAAAAGGAAATGTACAAACAAACAGCTTTTAAAGATACATAACTTGAAACAATCTGCCTGTGTCTGTGTGTCCTGCTGCTCCTGCTGCTTAAATGTGACTGTCTTTCCTCCATCCAGGTAGGGGACATTGTTCGCGTGGCAAAAGATGAAACGTTCCCTGCCGACCTGGTGTTGCTGTCCTCAGATCGCGCAGATGGCACCTGTCACATCACCACAGCCAGCCTCGACGGAGAGACCAACCTTAAGGTCTGTGTGTGTGTGTGTGGGTGGTGAGACTGTGTTAGCTTTGGCTTAGCTTTCATTCACGCCGTGGTTTTGGACTAACACTAAAGTTGCCCTGTTTTCTTTCCATATGCAAAAAGCATTGGTTTTTGCACAAGCAACCTGTTGATTGAATAAAAAAGATACACATCAGTCCCAGTCCCAGGACACCACAAACCCTGTGGAGTGTAAACAAATAAAGTAAAGTTCATTCAGAGCTGCTTTGTGCTGTGAATGAAGTGTAGCTACTTGGTTTCTAATGGACTCTCCAGAGCTGATGCATGAGAAAAGAGGGTTGACGTGCTGCAGCATAAGGCTGATAGAGCTCATATTGAAGCTCTGTGTCTCTCTAATGGAGAGGGAGAGACTCATTCATGAGCTTTTTAATGAGACGTGTTTGCATATAATGGGAATTAGTCTTTAATTGGTTGGAGTGTAGGGTTTAGTTGGCAGACCTCCTGTGTATCCATCACATGGCTGATGCCAGCTTGTGTGTTTGCCTGCCAGGTGTCTGCATATCATCAAAACGTCTTAAAATGACTTGAATATGATGATATAGTAATTTGACTATCTCTTGTTTTATTTTTAGAAAATCCACCCCTTTCTCCTTTTTTCCCTTTCTCCTCTCCTGTCTTTTCCTCTGTGTCGGTTAATTGTCTCTCTTTACAACGCTTTGCTGCTTCTGTTACAGTTCATTTATACAGCATGATGGGTTTTGTGTTGGTCTAGAGACATATTGATATATTGAGAAATTGGTGCCAACCGCAGCTGTTTACATATTGTGTCGCACAGCGATACTGCAGAGGTTCACTGTCTTCTTGCTGTTGGGTTTTGTTGTGTATGTCTGGTGAGGCAAGTGCACATAACAAGATTATTTTGTATTGTGAGCATATTTTTACTATTTTCACATGAATTTCCAGTCTCAAGTGAGAATTAAAATCCATTGTGATGTGACAAGCCTTTTAAGACATGAAAGTTTGACTCCACCTGAACCTTGCAGATTATATCTCATTCTATCTCCATGCATTAAACAACGCCCTACCATCTTCACTTTGTTTAATCTCATACATAATTGACCTTAGGAAACTCTGAGTGATTATCTACTTTCAGATCTGTTTGAATAGCTGCTCGGAGGATTTCACTTTGGTTCAAATATGATGCAAATAAAATCATGATTCCTCAACTCTATCAGTCTGTGTCGCAGACGGACCTGACATTCTTCCACCTACACATTGGCCATGTTGACACTTTAGGTGGTTCCTCTCCCACAGAGCTGCACTAACTGACTGAACCGGTTGTTTCATAAATAGGAACCAGTGTGGTGAAGCAGTCTACCTGTGTGATGTGTGTGTGTTTGTGAGTTCTCAGTATCCTTGGTGTGAAAACCTGTCCCTCATGAACTGAAAAAAGTATCCCTGTAAAACAAAGATTCAACTGTAATTGTGTTTTGTGTGTGTGTCTTTAGACGCACTTCTCTGTGGCAGAGACATCAGTGTGTCAATCGGTGTCCCAGCTGGAGGCTCTGCAGGCCGTGGTGGAGTGTCAGCAACCGGAAGCTGATCTTTACAGGTAATCAGCACCTTGGTGAAGACACGCCTTCAGGGCCAGAACATGAAAAGTCCAGTGTATCAAGTCACTTAAGACAGACAAAGGATCCTCCCATCTGTACCCGTATTAGAGCATTAGACATAAAGATTCCTTTATTTTTATTATTTGTAATCGTTGTTTCTGTTTTTGAATATCTGGTGCACTCTAAATACAGTAACAGTATAATTTCATCTGATCCCTTAAGGAGCCCCTGGGAGTCTCTAGACCCCATTTGAAAAACCACCATGATTAATACATGGTAGAAATATCCTGTCTGTGATGTGTTATTAAATGGATGATGGTGTGAGATGGCTTCATCACCACGTAAACCACCGGTCTTCCTCTTGTCTGTCTCAGCTGGCTACTTAACGATCGATCAGTGTGTATTTTTAGATCAGGCGGTTTGTTTCGATGGCAGTTTTCTCCCCTCCCCCCTCTCTGAGTTGCTGTGTCTGTTTTTACGCTCCCCGAGTTAAACTAACCCAGCTCTTGTCAGCTTTCGGCAGTAATCTAATTTCTTCATAATCATGTTATCAAGAAACCTAGTTTTGTCAAATCAGGTTAAAGCGTTAAGAAAAACCTGGTTCACATTCTGCCGGAGGAGCCTGACTCTACACACTTCACTTCACCAGGTTTCCTTTGTGGCTTTTACACGTGAGCATGTGCATGAAGAGTAATCCATACAGGGAGAGTATTGCTGTGGCAGCATTACAGCAGGATGAAAGGGAAGATCTGTGCTTGTCAAGATGCATCTTTCTTTTCACAATGATTTAATCCAAAATCCAGGAAGCTGAAATTTAATAGGTCTAAATCTGTCAGAGTCTTTTTTGTTACTGTTAAGACACTTTCTCACAGTTTGAAGAAAAGCTGCTCACCACAGAGCTTATGCTCTGAGCTCTGTCAGTGCATATGCTCAAAGGAAACTTGTACAGGCTGCAGAGACATCAATCTAATGCATTTAGAATATCAAGAGTATAGGGGAGAGATGTGATTACTGACCAGCTGCATGTAAGTACAATCTGCACTGTAACCTGGTTATTGGAGTGCATCTAAAAGCCTTTCCAATATTTTCATGCATTTATGTGATTTCTTGAAGTAGCCCATTTCACCGTGTATATGTTTGTATCAATGATGTTACTGTCTCAATCCATCCACTCAGCTTTAATGGCTCTGCTTTCTTTCCCAGGTATGTTGGTCGGATCACGGTGACTCAGCATGGGGAGGAGATCGTCAGGTGAGATCAGATTTATCCCTCTGGTTTGACTAATAATTATATTTGTGCAAGATCAACTGAAGAACACGTTTATACAACAGGGCCAGAGTTTTGCTTCATATTTTTCCCAGTGGCTGGATAGAGATGTTCACTAGTGGTGTCAGAGGAAACACTTACATTGCATCTGCGACCAAATTCAATTTGACAGTCTTTGCACATTTTTTTAGACTTTAGATTTTAAAGATATCTATTCCAAATAGATTCAAAGCTATCAGCAGTGTGCAGCTACGTCACAAGACAATGTACTGTATAGCCAAATGGAAATGCATTATTACATACTCAGAAGATGGGTAAATCCCATTGACTTTAAACAATTAAATAAATTAAAAACAATTTCATAATCTTTATGTTAATTGTGTTTGTGTTTATGTCAGACCGCTGGGTCCGGAGAATTTGCTGCTACGAGGGGCCAGGCTGAAAAATACCAAAGAGATTTTCGGTGAGTCGATACGACAAGAAACAGCAGACATGGTTCTGGAAACTCAAACATGCGCCTGAGAAGGGAGCAGCTAGAGGGGAGAATTATTTCTTGTAATGGAAACTTTCCAGTTGAGATGAGAAAGAGAGAGAAAGAAGGAAACAAGTTTCCTCTGAATCGCTTCCAGTGGATATTGGAAGAAAGATGGAGAGGTGACACAGGCACATTGCAGCTGTTGCAGAGAGAAGCTCCCTGGAGCCGCTCCTCATCATATGGCTGGGCTCTGATTATGTTAACTAAACACTTCAAATCTCCTTTTAATCTGCATGTGTATGCTTTTGTATGTTTGGCATGGGGAACTAGAGCCACTGATCTGCCGTGGACATATGGATAATTGGCACCTTATGTTCTTATGATGACTTCATGTACAGTGTGATCAATGACCTGCTGGCCTCACAAGCCTGATTTAATGCCTTAACCAGCTGTGATGTTGCAGGTGTGGCAGTTTACACAGGGATGGAGTCCAAGATGGCCCTGAACTACAAGTGCAAGTCCCAGAAACGCTCTGCAGTGGAGAAGTACGCACTCACACTTTTGCCTTTCATTTCTGGTCTCAGATATGCAGCATTAAAGATTAAACGTAAAAAATATTTCCCCTTGTCAGGTCCATGAATACCTTCCTAATCATCTACCTGGTCATCCTCCTGTTCGAGGCCATCCTCAGCACCATCCTAAAGTACGCCTGGCAGGCTGAGGAGAAATGGGACGAGCCCTTCTACAACCAAAAGACTGAACAGGAGAGAAACAGCAGTCCGGTTAGTTCACTTGTATTAGAGCCAGAGGAATACATTCCTATTGATTTGTCTTTTTTAAGTAGTACACACTATCAGCTCCTAGAGATAAGATGAGGTGAGATTTTAGTCAACATTCCAGCTCTGTCTCACTCCTGTGAAATCTATGCAACACCCACCGTCTTCCATTTTCATCTCTCCCCTTTTTTGTGAATTAATAAGTGAAGATTAAGATGAGTGTGAATCCACACAGACACGTCTCAACCACACAGGATATTTGAATGGTGCTGGGAGAGGAGTTTAATGTCTCTAGATTTTGTGACAAGGCATTACAGCGGAAGTGCCAGTCACCGGGCCCGCCTGCTGCCAGCCTATCAGCCGACCTGTCAGCACTAATCAGTCAGTTGTAAACTGGCCATCCGGCTCCCTGGAGACAGAGAGGAATACCAGCAACAAAACCATGGCTGTGTTATATGTAGTATAACAGGTGCTCCTGTTATTTAGGTGTCTCTATACACCTAAACTGTGACAACATTAGGGGTGTGTATTGGCAAGAATCTGGCGATACGATACGTATCACGATACGGGGGCAGCGATACGATATATTGCGATATATTGCGATACTGTAGGAACAACGATATATTGAGTTTCTTTGAAAGAATTTATTTGTAAGAAAATTGTAGCACATAGCACACACATGCTGTTACATGCTTAACATCTGCTTGCTGAATAAATACAAGCATTGGCAGGATTTTTGCATGAAGAAATGAAAAAAATAAGACTAAGTAGTGCTTATCCCCCCCTTGTGTTTTTGTATTTCTGTACATGTTTTATTGATTGGAAAAAAATAAAGTAAAAAAAAAAATCGCGATACGGAATATCGGATACCGATACCGTATCGCGAAAATAAATATCGCGATATTTAGGTGTATCGATTTTTTCTTACACCCCTAGACAACATCTCTTGACATCTGAGAAATCCTCAAGTCCTGTAAAGGGCTGAAAATTGTGTAAGGTACATTTAGAGTTTAACGATTATAATAACCAAGTTTAAAAGGGACAAATGGTAAGAGCACTGTACTGTGACAGGTGCAGTATTTTCTTTGCATATCCTATCAGCTTCTAGACCCCCCAATTTATTATTGCTTTATTAAATGTATGCCTTTTAATTCATTTAACTATTTATTCATTTTTTATTCAAGTTGGCCAGAGCTTGTTGCCAGGTCTAACATGTTGCAAACATAGCTTTTGCATATCTGCTGAGAGTCTCTCTCTTCACTCTCCTTTCCTGTCACATAAAGTAATTAACTCCTTTATGGGAATGGAATTCTTTGATTTAAAAGGATTTAACAGCCTTCTGTGTGCAGTTTATTTATTCACTTTTTTATTCAAGTTGGCTATTCTCAGATCAGAGCATTGTCATTTTGCCAGTTTCTCCTTCCTCTGAACAAATTAACATGTTGCAAACATTATCATTTGCTTATGTCATATCAGTCAAAATTAACTGTACTTTTCAACACTGAATAGTCTTTCCCTAAAAAACTAATAGTCTTCATTTCATTGCTTGAGTCATCACATACAAAATTGTTGAACTAGTTTTCAAAATCTGTCAAACTCATTGTAAATGTTGGGAGAAGCGCTGTATTCAAACATTTCAGGGAGAACAGGTATGTATAGTATTGGACAGTAATTCAGCACTAAACAATCTGCACTGCTCATTGTGTCAGGTTTTACTGTCAGATACAGTGGGACAATCATTTTTTTACATTTACTGTACATTTAGACTTGGATTCACAGATTTACGTAAAGTTGTACTCAAAGAGTCTTTCTTCTTTGATTTAGAAAAGGACAGTAGTGTACTGAAGAACCACTCCCTACAGTAGGCTAATGTGTAACTTTACTGTAGCTGTAGTGTATAGTGCTGTCTTGAGCATTTTTAGTGTCATCACTTTTTGCATTGCATAGAGAATGAAGTGTCATAATGAAAACATGACAAAGCCATTTGACTATCATGCTCATAAACGATGATGGCAAGACTTCTCATTTTGACGACACTGACCGTTTCACTGACACAAGTACTTGCTTTTGAGGGATGGACAATCCATTTTGAGCAAGTGACGCACTTTTGCAGGTTGTCCACTAGGTTTTGCAGTTTGTAACAATTGTTTTGAGAAATGCACTAACTGTTGTGCAAATGTTAAGAGTGAGGTGAGAATAGCACCAAAGCGATTGAGAAAAACTGTAAAACAAAGCGACCTGTTTACGTCTATTTTACCTCAGGTTAGTTCAAGTTTTCTTGGTTTCTCAACCTCATAAAACTGTGCTCTGTCCTGCCCACTTTAGATCTTGAAGTTTATCTCAGACTTCTTGGCATTCCTGGTCCTCTATAACTTCATCATCCCCATCTCGCTGTACGTTACTGTGGAGATGCAGAAATTCCTGGGATCCTTTTTCATTGGCTGGGATTTGGACCTTTACCATGAGGAAAGTGACCAGAAAGCTCAGGTCAACACCTCTGACCTCAACGAGGAGCTGGGGCAGGTATGGATAAGGAATAGATTCACACACACAAGGGAATACATTAACATGTGTTCACTCACACCTACAACATTTACACTCAATATTTACGTGAACATCTGTGTATATTCATTTATGTATTGTTTTATAGATAAAAGATAGTGGAAGTGAATATTGCCTTGTAAAAAAATAAATATAAGTTTATTTTCACATGGCAGAAGCCTGAAAGTAGATCATTTAAATGAATTGATTAAAAAAAAATAGGGAAACTTGTCCACCTCACTTTTATTCATCCTTGATTTACATCTGCATGTTTGTCTTCTAGGTGGAATATGTTTTTACAGATAAGACGGGTACGCTAACGGAAAACGAGATGCAGTTTCGCGAGTGTTCAATTAACGGCACCAAGTACCGGGAAGTCAACGGCAAACTGGTACCAGAGGGAATGACCGACGATTCACCAGATGGTTCCATGCCTCACCTGGTAACTCCCACATATGCGCTGTACATCTGCACTGCTTTCACTGCTGCCAGCAAATAAGCAAATAAGCATCACTTATGTTTATCATCACAAACAGTCATCTATGGTAATAACTGTTTTATTTTTCTTTCCTCTCTCATCCGTCTCTGTCGTCTTTCCCTCCAGGTTGGTGAGGAATTGCTTTTTCTCAAGGCGGTGTCATTGTGTCACACGGTTCAGATCAGCTACGACCAGCCAGACTGCCTGGCTGGGGGAGGAGACCCATTCTCCCACGCAAACGGCTTCTCCTCCAATCATATGGAGTACTATGCCTCTTCACCAGACGAGAAAGCTTTAGTAGAGGCAGCAAAGAGGTGAGGTCACATCAGAGCTTTCCATTAGAGAGTCATCTAAATTAAATAGTGCATGTGTTGGAAGCAGGGATTGATAAAAAAAAAGACAAATCACTCCAAGTTATATGTTTACTGTTTACTGATTGTTCCAAAAGAGCTTCTAGTTTCACCAGATTGCATTGGTGGTGCATGTGCATATCACAGCCCTTTATTTGTAGCATTTTATTTTCTGGCCATAAGAGAAGAGATTGATGAGTTTGGGCTTTGATGAAGCCAAAAGCTCGAGGTCATAATAAGCGTACCTTTTCTCATTCGTTTAATAGAAACCCTTGCTGTTGACATGAGGCTAAATTCTACCTACTGTTCTTATTCTTCTCAATGCCAGCTGCTAAGGGACATTAAGATACTCCTGGAAGTTTTACCACTGGACAAATAGAAAGTGCCACTTTTTCTCACTTTAACTGTCAAAGACGTATAGCACTGGTAACAATTTATTCTCTAGAGAGCGGTTTATGAAAACCCTCAAGCAGGTCTGTGTGGAAACTGGCTCAAATGGCTCATTATTGAGAAGGTGACCACATTCTACTATACCAGTTTTGAAAAGGGGAAACTGAAAGCGCTGAAGCTAGAAAACATCGGCCAGTTCTACGTGAAAACACGGGAGCATTGACAGTTAAGAGATGTGGCTGTTTAACACAAGTCTTAATTTGTCAGACTGTCCTTTTACAGAATCGTTCAGGATTCATGGTGCATGAAGTCAGTGAGTCTAGTCAATGTAGTTTTAGAAACCATCAAGTTAAATTATGCTGAGCAGTGAGGGGCCGCACCCGTGACCCGGAGTCTCCCTGCTCCATTGAGCCGCAAAAACTCAGAGTATCTGTGTTGATTTAAACCAAAAGGCGACACAGTTGCACTCTGACCTCGAAAATCACTGGTGGATATAACACTCAGTTAATATTTTAGTACCACTATAGGTAAAACTTTGATCTTAACTGTCAACCAGCACTGTGCAAAGAGACACTGGAATTAAAATAAATTGTAGTTCTCACTTCTAGTGATTTTCTTGATTTGATTCTGCAGTTCAGTCACTTCACATTAAGAAAGTCCCAGATTTCATCACCTTGTTTAGAGGCTTGGTTTCATTAAGATTTCCCTCGTTCGCCTGTAGGCATCAACTTTCCTTGACCCCTCCCCAGAAAAATTAATAACTGTGTGAATGAATGCTTGAATGGGTTGAGTTGAGCACGGTGGCTAAAAGTTACCGTTTTTTGCGCTCTTAAAAGCCCAATTACCTTCAAAACTTCTAAACTCCAAATTGGATTTCCACCTCATATTTAAAGGTCATAATCCTCATTCTCCCAGGCATTCTGGCTATTAACGTCTGTCTTTATTTCCTCAGAATTGGAGTGGCCTTCACTGGCAGCAGCGGAGATACCATGGAAATCAAAACATTTGGCGCGATGGAGAAGTACGTCTCAGCCTCGTGTGCACCCCTTGCATTACAAATACTATAGAAATGATCAGCCAATTATTGACTGAGGTTGAAAGCCGTCTAAGTTCAAAGTTCTCGTGTGATGAATGCAACACTGAGCCTATATTAAAGCAGTTCAGGCCAAAGTGAAGTTAATCCTCTCTTTGCTCACACAGGTATAAACTGCTCCATGTGTTAGAGTTTGATGCTGACCGAAGGAGGATGAGTGTCATCCTACAGACTCCCTCAGGTACAGTAACACAATGTCCTCAGCCTCCTCAGTTTTGGTGAATGGCTAATGGAGTGTATTCATATTTCTACTTTATCCAAAGCACTTTGCAGTTTCTTGATTATAATACAAAGCATGTAGAAAATGTAATTCAGTGATTCGGTTAGAGAGAATGGATATACGTATATTAATGTTTTCCATTATATAAAGATAGAGAATGTAATTATATGGTTTCATAAGCCCCATTTAATGTTCATATGTCCTACTAATAATTTCTCATTGGTGTTTTTACTATCTTGACTTTGAAGGAGGCCAGGTTTTGTTCACCAAAGGAGCAGAGTCGGCCATCTTGCCTTTCACCACCAGTGGTGAGATAGAGAAGACGAGATTGCACGTTGATGAGTTTGCACTGGTGAGGATTTATTTGTTTTACAAAAATGCACATTTTGTGCTCATCATTTTTCTACAGACTTACACCATCATTGCTGATTTTCACACGTACATTCAGCAAAAGTGTTAACTTGAACGACATGATGGTATCCAAAACAAACACTATGAGGGAGTCCAAAAGCTGTGGCATAGATTGAATTAACTCCATTTATTTATCCATATTTGTGTGTGTGTGTGCATGCGTGTGTGTATGTGCGTGTGCTCAGCTGGACGTTTCCCTGCGTAGTCATGATTACTTTTGACTCCCTTGCTCTCTGTTCCTGTTAGACGATAAATTTTTCACCACAACAGCCACATATGCACACACAAGCACACACGCATATCTGGCTCCCACATCATGTCATCGGACGCCAGTACCCAGGAGTCAGTGCTGTGGACTGGGTTGATTTGTGGTCGTCTGCCCCTCGGGCTGGTTCCCTGATTTAAAGCCAAGCTTTGATAATTTGTTTTTCTCTCTTTTCTCTCTCTTTTCTTTCATTCGTCTCTCTTTGCGTCTCTTCTCCCCACATTCATCACATTTGTATCCACACAAACTTGTTTTCTTTCATTTGGCTGTTCATTTTTACTATTATCTAATATCATTATCTTTTTCTTACACGCTCTCTGCTTTTTTCTTGTTTGTCTCTCCCCATTGTAGAAAGGTTTGCGGACCCTGGTGGTAGCATGTCGCCACTTCAGCCCAGAGGAGTACATCGATGTGGACAGGCGTCTGAACAGTGCCCGCACCGCGCTGCAGCAGAGAGAGGAGAGACTGCAGGAGGCCTTCAGCTACATCGAGAGAGACCTGCAGCTCCTGGGAGCAACGGGCGTGGAGGACAAGTATGGACGTTTAAAGAATAAATTGGAATATATTACATCACCCTGAAAATACAATGAATCAGCTTGTCAGAGCTTTCCAAACAAGCAGCAGTAGTGTAGGACAAACTGGGCAAAAATATGTCAGCATGAGTGTCAGCTATGCTTACGTTCTCTTCTCGCCTCTAACACAGATGTAGGATTTATTTAAATTGAGGAAGAGGATGATTCTGAATCATGACTTTGGGACTTTTGGAAATGGTTACAGGCCTTAAAATGATAGTTCCACTTTTTTGGGAAGTAGGCATGAATAGGCATGATTCTCCAGCATGAAGATTGTAGTCAGAGTAAAAATCTAACCAGGTTCTGTCCAAAGGCAACCATGACTGCTTACCATACAACATCAGACATTATGTGTTAGGTAACGAGAAGCTTTTCGTTTAGTGTTTTCTCTTTTCTTATTCCTTTGGACAGAGCCAGACGCGCTGTTCCTTCTCCTTCAAGTCTTTATGCTTAACTAATCACCTCCTAGCTTTCATTTCGTATTTCGCCTACAGATGTGAGTGGCAGCGATCTCATCGTTTAACATAATTTCCTAAAACTACTCCTTTTGAAGTAAATCTATTTAATGAGAGAGGTTATCTGCCTTCATCTGAAAGCTGCTTAAACTGCCCAACATACACTCTATATATACATATACATCTAGTGCTGTGAGTAAATAACATATTGCTACTGACATATGTTTAATTTCCACATGGTTAGTTTTTCCAGTTTTACAGTATGGACTAGGTTAATGTTTCACTGTGTTACGTTCAATGTGCATTTTTTAATGCTCTGTAGTTGGATGATCCAGCAGTACAGTTAGTTTTATGATGAGAGTTGAATGGAGCTGTTCATAGAGACACCTACAGCTGCAGGAGAGCTGATTATAATCTAATTATCACTGTTTTAAATAGAAGAAGCATGGGGTTATAACAGTGTAGACTAAATATATACAGTATACGTACTAAAAACAGTAGAAAAGACATTGTTGGGGCAGTGTTTAGCTCAGTTGGTAGAGCACCCATGTGTAGAGGCTATAGTCCTCGCTGCAGGCGGCCCCGGTTCGAGTCCCGCGTCGGACGGCCCTATCCTGTGTGTCATCCCCCCCCCCTCTGCCTCCTATTTCCTGTCACTCTCTGAACTGTCCTATCTAATGCATGAAAAGCCAAAAAAATATAGAAAACATATTGTCAAAAAGAGACAGATAAACTCAGCGGGAGGGAGAATCTCAAACCAACAAACAAAATGTATAGTCAGCAGGGAGATGGAGATGTCACCTCACTGAGCCTCTCTGGAAATGAATGTTGATATGTGTTTGCATCCACTCACCATCTGCTCCTCACATAAGCCTCTCGCTTCTCCCACTCTGTTTATCTCTTCACGTTCACTCTCTGTTCTCGCCACTGCTCTGTTCCTGTATCTGGAAAGATTTGTCCCTGAGGCACAATCAGAGGGTCTCCTCTATTACTGAAGACAAGACTAAGAAGAATTCCTTCTTTTTCTTTCAGTCCAGTATGAGTAAAGTAAATTGGATAGCTGCGGTAATATTACATGTTATTCGTTGTCTCTTAACCTCTTTAGCAATATTAACCGTGGCCAGAAATAGGACAAATATCCTTAAAAGTGCTGCAGAGGTTCAGAGGCAGTTTTCACCCTCCTGCTCTCATTAAATATAGATAAGATTAAAGCACCATGGAAGTCAGCAGCCTTTAGTTTCATCTTTTCCTGATGAAGAAAAATGTTTAAACTACAAAAACTTATTGATCTAACTATATATTTTCTTTTAAATTATTTGTTGCTTGTGTTCTTTTAAGCATATTTATCCCACTCACAAACTTAACCTGTTTGATAAATGGAGCTTTAGGAAGTGTTAAGAGTTGTGCTGTACATTCTTCTAATCTTATCTACAGTAACTGTAGTCACTAGTGGTTGAGTAACAAGCCTTCAAGACATGACCACATTAAAAACAGGTTTAAATGCCAGCTAGCTGTAATTATATTGAGGAATCACTGAGAGCTTCACAGTAAATGGGACGTGACCACGGTGTTTATTCTCTCTCTCCTGCTTGTCTCCTCTCAGACTCCAAGACAAAGTCCAGGAGACCATTGAGGCTTTACGGCTGGCAGGAATCAAAGTATGGGTGCTGACGGGGGACAAACATGAAACGGCGGTCAGTGTCAGCTTGTCCTGTGGCCACTTCCACAGAACCATGAACATCCTGGAGCTCCTGCAGCAGCGCTCTGACAACGAGTGTGCCGAGCAGCTCCGCAGACTGGCCCGGAGGTGAGTGTCTGATTCTCCCTTAGACATAGACACAATGTATTATCATTTTTAAAATTCAGCTTGTAGTCTTGAAATCTAGTGACACATGGATTCTTCAAAGATTAGATTGTGAGTTTGGTTGAGTTTTCATCATCAACAGTCTAAACCTTGACTTTTTCTTATGCTTTTAAGGATAAAAAAAAAAGCTTAAATATTTTTTTTAGAGAGCAAAATAAGCATCTACAAGAGAATGAAGAAGTTGCATGGCTGACAGTGCTGCAGCTGATTAGGGTGTGGTTACTGTGATAAAAGTAAAAGGAAGAGACACTGTGTGCTTGCTTCCTGTTACGTTCTAGCTCTAAAACTGAACCTGCATATGTAATTTCCACATTTGGTTACTACAACATAATTTGCACCAATAAAAACACATGAGACTGACAACTCAGAGGTGCTGCTAAATAATCGTTACAGCATCTAACAGGGTGTTAATTATAATATCTCTGTAGCTCTTTCCACTCCTTCTATCCGTCTCTGCCATCCTGTTCTTTTCTGACTTGTTCTCTCCGTCTGTTCCCAGGATAAAGGAGGACCATGTCATACAGCACGGGTTAGTCGTGGATGGGGCCAGCCTGTCTTTAGCGCTGAGGGAACACGAGAAGCTGTTCATGGAAGTGTGTAAAAACTGTTCAGCTGTGCTGTGCTGCCGCATGGCCCCACTGCAGAAGGCCAAGGTACCAGTGCTCTGTACTCACCCCTATACACTGATCTTCTGGAGACTCATATATACAGTATATTAGTATTAATATTATCACAGCCTCATGTTTGTATGATTTATTGAACTCAGCCTACATGTCTGGATTTCTGTTTTCTGTCCAGGTGGTTCGTCTTTTGAAAACATCTCCAGAGAAACCCATAACCTTAGCTATTGGGGATGGAGCCAATGATGTCAGTATGATACAGGAAGCCCATGTGGGCATAGGTAAACATTTAGCACACACACACACACTCAAGAAGTCCTGTCAAAAAAAATAATACACCCGTTAAAGTGTACCTTATATAGGCCACACTTTTTTCTTTTCTTTTTTTTTAGTTCATCAACTGGTCGGAAAATAGATGTTTATCTGGAACTAACCAACACACTCAGTATTCCTCCGTACAGGCGTGACGTGCTGCCTGTCTGTGCGGAGGAATACTGAGTGAGTTGGTTAGTTACAGATAAACGGGCAGTTAAGGTTATATTTGAGCATTTTGTAAAAAAAAAAGTAATGCAATAGTTACTTTTCATGGTAATTAGTTACTTTTATAATGTAGTAATTCAGTTACTAACTCAGTTACGTTTTGGGCAGGGTAACTGGTGACTATAACTAACTTTTTTAAAGTAACATGCCACACACTGCACAGGACAGTCACAAACTCAGCTGTTTTCATGTTGTGCAATTTCACCTCCAACATGCTTTGTGCTTGTGGTTGCAGGTATCATGGGGAAGGAGGGTCGTCAGGCCGTGAGAAACAGTGACTATGCAATTGCCAGGTTTAAGTTCCTGGCTAAACTACTGCTGGTCCACGGTCACTTCTACTACATTCGAATAGCTACCCTTGTACAGTACTTTTTCTACAAGGTAAGACACAGCGGTGGTCAATGTCTGATTTGAGAACATACAGAGAGAATAATTAGCTCTTAATGGTTTTCAGTTATACACATTGTTTTTTGGGAGATTTTGGCTATTGAAGTTTCCCTTTCATACCAAGGAGCTCATTGTAATTTATATAAATGGGCTTTTACCTCAGCTTCTGTCATGTATCCTCGCTCTGCAGTGTTTGTAACCGTTCTCTCCTTCACTGTCTTTTCTAGAATGTGTGTTTTATCACGCCCCAGTTTTTATACCAGTTCTTCTGTTTGTTTTCACAACAAGTAAGTCTCTTTATCCCTCTCATTTCTCTCACTGGTTCTTGTCATTGTTGTTTAATCCCAGTTTTGATGTTGCACAGTCATCCATGTTGGCCATTTTACAGCATTATTTGATTGAGAGAGTTTTTGGAGATACCGTAGATGACCATTTAGTAGCCTGGCCGCTTAATATGCTAAATCGACTTGGACCCAGGCGTTTCTAAGAACCAGGCGCGTATTTGCAACAGGCTACAAATACAAAGACAGTTTGTCTGTGTTACCGCGACCAGAGACGTGACACAGGGAGCCGATCAGCAGTCAATCAGACCAGTGTTATGAACGATAGCGGGAAGGGGGGGGCGATGGCTGTAATTTCAATACTGTACATTAGCGTATTTATCCATTTGTCTGTCCTGCTAGCGCGATGAGCTGGGATTATCAGTTGTAGCTGATAAATTTCGTGTTGAGTGAATCCTGTTTCTGTCCATCCCAGACTCTGTACGACAGTGTTTATCTGACACTGTACAACATCTGCTTCACCTCGCTTCCCATCCTGGTGTACAGTCTGTTTGAACAGCTGGTCCATCCACACGTCCTGCAGAGTAAACCCGGCTTGTACAGGTGAGGCTTCTGTTTGTTTATGTGTGGGGAACCTGCTTTGGTCAGTTTCCATATCTTTCAAAAGAAGTCTGTCGAACTGCCATAAAATAAAAAATAGAGAACTGATTTAATGTATGCGCCATCTATACCTGCACAATTTTCCTGCTGTTTTTGGCAAACATGGCCTCACAGTGAGTCTTGATAAGTAAACAGCTTTTTTTTTTTTTTTTGCATCCTTCAGGGACATCAGCAAGAACTCTCTGCTGTCTTTCCGGACGTTCCTGTACTGGACTCTGCTGGGCTTCTGTCACGCCTTTGTCTTCTTCTTTGGGTCGTACATCCTGATGGGAGAAGACACCACACTTATGGGCAATGGACAGGTGTGTGTATGTGTGTGTTTGCGTGTGTGTGTGCGCGCGTGTGCATGCATGGTGTATTACTTATTTTACTGTCTAGTAGACGCTACTAGACAGTAGAGTCCCTGCTGAGAGGATTTGCAAAAACCATTTTAGGAAAGTGTTGCCTCCGGGCACAAATGTTTGGCCGTAAATGCAGGACGACTGACAATGTTATTATGATTTGTAGTTATTGATTGGACCAGTTGCCTGCTGGTTTTTCTGCAGTCTCCTCTTCCCTTAGTCTGCCTCTTCTTTCCCTCATCCTGTCTCTGTTTAACAGCCTCTCAAAGGCCTGGTTGTCTTTATTACAGTTACAGCATGTTTGTCATTCACTTGTTAATAAGTAATTTCTGGTTATCTTACCTTTTCCTCTTATTATATCTTCTCTCTTCACAAATTCAGTTTCCTTCTCTTCCTCATACTTCTGAATATCTTGCTGTCTTTCAGTCTGTCTTAAGTTTGGTATTTCAGAAAACTCTCTCTCTCTCTCGCTATCTTCATTACTCTTTTTTTTTCTTCTGCCTTCACGCTGTGCATGTCTTCAGATCTTGCGAGCTAACAGGCAGCTGGTAAGAGTCTGCTCCACAGATGAATGCATGTCTCCTTTGGGGGTTAATGAGAGGACTATCAGGACGGTTCTTCCTCGTGTTTTTGTCGTTTAAAAGGTGGTGATGGACACAGCACACATAGCAGAGTTGTAAATTAACTTGTATAACCTTGGTTGGTTTTTTAATCATGATACGATCAAACTAAAACTTAAAAATACATTTTAAGGATCCCAGAGTTGTTTTGTGCTCCCCTGAGTTTCTCTGTGGATGCACCATATGCCACTCACCATTAGTTTTCAGTGCTCAGACTCCAGCAGGGTCTTGAATTGGTTGGCAACCAAACTGCCCCCCCCCCCCCCCCCCCCACAGCTCTCAAACTCTAAGTAGAGTCATTTTCATCACAAGCAGTGGAGCCACCGATACTAGTCACACAGTCGGAGGGCAAGGCCTCATTACTGTATCTGCACCGTACAACTTGATAACTCAGGCACTGCTCTCTTCACTACACAACTCTAAACTTACTCAGATGAAAATGGCCCTGAATACCAACTTTCATCCAGATTTTTGGTTTGATTTTGTAATAGTTAATAATTTAAAATGTAATCAGTAAAATAGCAAGTATTTCCTTTATTCATTGTAGTGAAATTCCAACAAAATGTCCCATATTTTAGCACTAATAATACAAACAAAGAAGCAATGGTTGCAAACTTTGAAGGTGCCATATTACCTGTGTTGGGTCCTTGTATGTACAGTATGTAAACTATTTCCCTGTTTTAACTTGACTGTGTCACTAAGTTTTATGTTTGTTTTATAGATGTTTGGAAACTGGACATTCGGCACGCTGGTCTTTACTGTCATGGTCATCACAGTCACTTTAAAGGTAAGTTACACCGATCTTGTGCTCTCACAACATGGGAGCCTGTTCTTTTACAGATTGTCTATTTCTACCTACCCTACCATTTATAACTCATTCCCAGCAATTTGACCAAATTAATCAAAGCAAATATGTAGCCAATTAAATCGCCAGTAAAAGGCTAAAGAACTCTGTATTTTCATCTTTTTAAGAAGGTCTGTCTTCTTCCACAGTTTAAGCCAATCTAGCCCTAGAGATTTTGAATATTTCATGAAGCTTTAAGATGATGATGGCCAGTGTGTGCTGCAGCTGGAAGCTGGGTAACATGTTCAAGTCCTCAGGGACACACTGTTCCTACTGTCCCAATATGAAGCGCAGTGTGTGAGGTATTAGGATGATGTCAGTGGTCATTAATAAGAAACGAGTATTTATCACAGGTTGGGGTCAAGGTCTCTTTTACAGCACTGAGGCAGATGGATGTAGTTTATTGGAGCCTCACCTGCCCCTGTCTCAGTGTTTTACACCTAGCTTTTACTGTCCCTCCCCCTCACGTGTGTGTGTGTGTGTGTCTGTGTTTGTGTTGTCTGGGTGTGTGTAATTGCAGCTTGCTTTAGAGACTCATTTCTGGACGTGGATGAACCATTTTGTAACGTGGGGTTCGATCGCCTTCTACTTCATCTTCTCTCTCTTCTATGGAGGCATCATCTGGTAAGAACCATACCAACTCTACAGAAGATGTTACAGAACTGCATAAACACTGGTTTTATAGAATAACACACAATTAGGGCATTTTATTTACATGAGCACAGTCTGTCTTTGATCTGCCAAGCGTCTCTGAGCTGATAAGTTGCCTGCAGTATCACATGACTTTAAATTACGATAAAGTGAGACAACAGAGAAATTGAAAGTCATTAACATTAACACCACAGTCATGTGTCAAAAGTCACTTTGACAAATAAATCCTCAACGAGTTGTTCACTGAAATTGAGTCGAGTCCATATTTACTTTGGAACAATCATCAATGTTTTGTGAAAGACTGAAAGTGATTGATTTGATTGATCTTGCATTAAAACAAGTCTGCACATTGTGCACTGTTTAATCCACAGATGAGACTTCAGATGAAAAAAGGCTGATACACACCAAATTAATCAGTCTTGTCAATTGTTTTTACAAACACGCAGGTTTTTCAGAAATTATGATGTGATTATCTGAGAGTGCATTGGATTGATCAGATCAATCTTAAGCACTTTACCCAGTGCCGTTAAATCACAGACCGATCGGAGCCATCCTGGCAGAACTGGACTATAATTGATATTTGTGATCAGATGTCACCACAGAGTCTTTTGTTCTGTGTTTTCTTGGAATAATAAAATCAGTCAAGGAGCACAGCAGCTCCAACTTCCGGTGACACTTGAATTTACTGTGTGTGTATTTTTTGGCTGCAGGCTCCGTTTAAGTTGCTTTAAAAGGTTGTGGTCAGCTCTGGCACCAACTTGGCCCAAATGTTACTGCCACTTTTCAGACAAACCAGCCTGCAGATGCTTGCCAATATTTAAAGTTGACATGAAATATTTCATCCTTTTGCTGCATTATGTAACCTCTGTTTACTTCTGCCTCCCCAAGGCCGTTCCTCCACACCCAGGACATGTACTTTGTCTTCGTCCAGCTGCTGTCCAGCGGTTCAGCATGGTTCGCCATCATCATCATTGTTATCACTTGCCTTTTTCCCGATATGGTGAAGAAGGTTTTCTACAGACATCTGCAGCCCACCAGCACGCAGAAGAGTCAGGTAACAGCGAGTGGGAGAAACCGAAAGTCAAATTAATTTTACAAATGTGCAGGTTGTAGTTTGTATTGGCTGGAGGAGTCTTGTCCAAACAGATGGAGTCAGACTCTGCACCCTGCTGGTCTGACTCCAGTGCCTATTGTTGCTATCTGTGGTACAGCAGTTGGTCAGATCGCCGTTTTAGTTTCGGTTTTCTGTAGAAAGCTGCACTGTTTTTCTAATTAGTCACTCTGCTGTCGCTACTCTGGTATCATCAAATGTTTTGTTTGTTCCATAGCTCTACAGAAAATAATAATAATTCATCTAAATGTTGCTGTGGAATCAGGAAATACTTCTGCATCAGCATCTTTAGAAATGTTGGTCAGCTTTGTTAATTATTTACCTTCAAATTAAAAGGACCAGCTGGACATTAGCTAGCCTAACTATCGATATTTAAAAATGCTGAATTTTCTTTGGTCTGCAGACTGAGCCCCAAAAGTGAAACTCATCAGAAGTAATGAAATGGCATAGCCAGGGAAGGCCAGACACACTGCAGTCGTTAACCTGTCCTCTCTGTATCGTGAAAAATTTAATACGTATTTCAGCTTGTACGACAAAAATGGAAATTACACGTCCTGTTTGGTGACGAGGGGCCAGAGGCAGAAAGTAATCTGAACTGTCAATATATCTCAGCTGTCGGACAAAGAGAGAGAAAATGTGCCACTTTGTTGAAGTAGTTCATTATTTCCTCAGCATCCGTAGTCAGAAGTAACCCACTTCTTTTCACAAACACAAACAGCATGGTGTTAAGTTGCTCACACAGACACACACACACCGCATGACTCCCCTCTGATCTAGTGTGCACAGCCACATGCGCACGTAGACAAACACACAGTGTGCATGCTCACCTTTCAGCACACCCACACTGTTATTGTACTGATTTGTCCAGATGGAGATTTTGTTTATGTTTTTAGCTTCTCTCCTCTTGTTTCTGACAAAGAAAAAAAAAAGAAGTGAGCTGTCGTTTCCATTCCTCTGTGGTGTATGTTGTTTCTGCTCTAACCTTTGTCCAGTTTTGTCTTGTGTGTGTGTGTGTGTGTGTGTGTGTGTGTGTGTGTGTGTGTGTGTGTGTGTGTGTGTGTGTGAGAGAGAGAGAGAGAGAGAGAGTGGATTCAACACAAATGCTGTGTTCGACTGTGTATGTGTGTTTATGAGAGCTTGATTTCTAACCTGACTCTGTCTCTGTGTGTGTTCTTCCCCTCTGTCTTCTCTGTGTGTGCGCTCCGGGTGTAGATGTATTCCAACCGTGTGGCAATAGGTGATGACTTCATCGCTCTGCAGCCTCTGTCCAGAGCCAAGAGCCAGCTGGGCAAAATTAGGTAGAGGAGCTGAGACTGATTCAGCCCTGGGCTTAAAATTCATCCAGAATCAATTCAAATGAAACAAGTATCCCAGGAGTGTTTTCTTCAAGAGCAATTTGTCTATATTAGCAGATTCTGGCAGGAAATTGTCGACAGTTTTCTGAATAGTCAGCTGTCGTCAGCCCTGAACTGGTCTATTTCCCTGCAATGATGATACAGTGCCATCTCTAAATTTAGTTTCTTTTAGTTTGGAGATATTTATTTTATGGCTGCAACTAAAATTAATTACATTGAGTATATACAGTTGTGCTCAAAAGTTTACATACCCCGGCAGATTTTGTGAAATAATGGCTATATTTCAAAAAATATAATTGATAATGCAACAAAACTTTTTTTATTCAGAGTTTGTGGCAATCATCACACAATTGTGTTTGATCTTTTTAAATCCTAATGATAAATGCAAACACCAAAATGGCCCTGATCAAAAGTTTCTGCAGCCTCTGTCCAGACTGGTTTAAATGGTTACCCAGGGTAACTGAGCCTGGAACTTGGTTGCTTGTAATTAGTTGTTTATTAGGTGAGATTCTGGAGCTTGACAAACACCTGCACAGTTCATCCATTGCTGCATTGCTTTTGGACCAAAATTCATAAAAAATTTGTTGGTCAGAATCAATTTTCAAATGAAACTGGAAAGTTTAATTTCAATTCCATTAAAAATAAGAGAAAGTGTTTTTTTTCTTGCTGGAAGATGTTCAACTGTGTTTTGAAAACATGAGTGATTGAACAAATTTTTGTTGGTACCAGATTTTGGTATCAACAGAATCCCACAATTTCCACTGTTATGAAATTGAACTCTGCTGATTGGCTTTCTAAAAGATATCTTTTTTCCTGAATGAAAAAGCTTTCTCAGCTCAGAATCCAGCAAAGTCAATGCAGCAATGGATGAACAGGTGTTTGTCCAGAATTTCACTGACTTTTTATAAACAGACACTAATTACAAGCAACCAAGTTGATGACAGTGCTGGGTAACCATTTAAAAATTTAGTATTTTATCAGGGTTTTGAGTATGTAAACTTTTTTGGATTTTGGTGATTTATTTATCAAACACAATTTTAAATGGCTTCACCCAGCCACTAACTGAAAAAAAAATTATCAATTATATTTTTTGAAATATTGAGTATGTAAACTTTTGAGCACAACTGTACGTAGTAAAAGCCAATTATCAGAAATTGTTCCATGGTAATTAAAAATTAAAACTACTTTTATAATAATATAATAAATAATATAATAATATTTTTTCATCTTTTCATAAAACAGCAATCCAAGTCTTGCTCTGCTTTAAAATTAATAAAATCTCTCTTTTTTTATTTTTACTCACCATTGATATGTTTTAATTTTTGGAACTGGCTCTTTACAATTATACACTGCCCGTCCAAAAGGAAGGTCACACACTAATATTTCGTTGGACCGCCTTTAGCTTTAATTTTGGAATGGATTTACTGTGGCATCGTTTCAATAAGCTTCTGCAATGTCACAACATTTATTTCCATCCAAAGTTGGATTCATTTTTCAAATATTCTCAGTGGGGTTAAGGTCTGGACTCAGTGATCACATTGAACCACATTTCTTCCATGAAGATGATGGTTCCCCACTACCCTTTCAGTTTTTAATAATGCGTTGGGCATTTCCAATTAGCTTTGTTAAATCCAAGTGGTGACTTTTTCTGGGACGGGCAGTGCAATTTATTCTACATAGAAACTTTGTCAACACTCGATTCTTTCTCATAAGCTTATTCCAGATGTGATTGTGTTTGGTCAAACATTCACTTGCTTTTATAGCAGATCATGAACAGATATAATTTCTAAGAAGTCTCAGGATATCGTAAAGATTTATTTTATTCAGAGGTTAAGTTACTTGTCAAAACAGAACTAATGCTCTATGGAAAAAGCACTCCTGTTTATGATAATTCATACAGCACTGAGATGTTGTTTCCTCCCAGGTCTGGACTTTGATTTAGTTGTGCTCCGGCCTGTTTCTAACACTGGCAGCGTGCTCACTGTTTGTGACGCTGCCGGTGTTGGAACTCGGCCGTTTGTTTCATGTCTTCATGTGACTGCATGCCCCCCCGGACAAGCCAATCTGCATTCTCTGTGATCGGGAGGGGTGGGGAGGGGGTTTGCCTTTTGGTGTCTGAGACGATGCAGAGGAATGTGACATAAATCATTTCAGCTGCTGCATGTGTTTCATTTAGGCTGATAAAGTGTCCTCTGATCTCCACCTGTCCTGCCTGCTCCAGCATGGGGCATGGGCCCATCATTACCCCACATCCCCCCATCCCCTCTGCATGAACAAACAGATGAATGAATGAGTGAGTGAGTGGATGTCAAATCACCTGGGAATCTTCACTGACTTTTGACAGTTCCCCTCTCACTCATTATGCTGCGATAGCTCTGTTGTCATGCAGGGTTTCCAGTCTTGAGTCGTGATTTTTCAAAAGGACGCTCCCAGACTGTGACGTCCTGCATCTGAATTAGTGGTCAGACCCACCTCCTGACTATCAGACAGTGGTCTCGTTATGCAGCCACAGTCTGGCATGTTCAAGTGACTTATCGATCAGCCGCATGGTGCAGCCCATCACACCACCTCCTACTACCTGTAGCATGGTCCATCTTCTTGACGTAACGCCCTCAGACCGGTCTCACCACTCTGGACCACCTTGCTCAGCTCGCAGCTGTTCACCTGCATGGTTTCAGCAGACACACACAACCAGACTTGACAACACACACACACAGCTGCATGACGGACTCTTGGACTAGCCTGACCTGCCTTGCACAGCAGCATGATGCTGTCTTGTTACACGCATGACGGACAGCTGTGTTATTATCACAGCTATTTTAGACGGATGACTTTAAGATCTTGACCTGTCAGAGCAGATATCACTACAAACAGCCTGCAAGGGAAATACAAACAATAGCATGAGCTGTCTTTGGTTTAGGGGGAAGACCAAAAGACCAAAAATAAATCCTTGGTCTTGGACAACGCTGGGTTACTAATGAAATGTCCAAAATGAATTTTAGCATTTTTGTATTTTAGGTTCATTTAAAAGCTTTATACACACAGCAAGCTAGAGTATAGTTATGAACCACTCATTGGGAAATATAACAGGCTGTGTTGACTGTATTCGTGGTTTACATTGCACTTAGTTGCCAGTTTAACCAATATTACTAAATCTTACCTTCAACCTGATGCCACCACTGTGGTCATGCAGCCTGTAGATGTGGAAACATTTTTTATAAGTCTCAAAATGACCATGAAGTTGAATCAACATGTTTGAACAAAAACTAAACATTTTAACGTTAATTAAGGTTAAGGATTTATAGCAGAGCTGGACCTAATAAACTGGAAACTAAGTGTGTTTTCCCAGCCACAGGTGCCATCCCATGAGCAGAAACAAACTGTAGACCTGTAGATGATAAACGCCCTGTGGTAAAAACATTAATCTGTTAGTGGAGCTCCCCACGACGCTCTTACCAGGTTGTGTTCATGTTAACGTGCTGTATAATGCTATTTATTCAGCTCTGCAGAACGAATTCCCGTATCTGTCAATCTTTCCTTCATAATTAGATTAGACAAGAGTTAATCACAGAAGAACCCAGCGGGCTCTTCTGGATTTCCTGTTGTTTGCCTGCACAGTCGCTCTGATAGATTCAGCAGCAGGTTTATTGGTGCAGATGCTAATAGATTTACTCTTATCTGCGCTGGAAGGATCTTTCTCCCTCGAGACATTTGAGAAGCCTGCAGCTTCTTTCTGCTCAGTTGTTGCTCGATTTTACAGCTTTTTCTGACCTCAGGAGCGTTCGCGCCCACATTACATTGTCTCTGCTTTTTTTAGTGAAACTTAACAGCTCTCCCCAAGTGACCTCATCAAACCGCTCAAATTTTCTGAGAGACCTCTTTTCAAGCAGTGATTTATGATTATGTCACAGTCCCAATTAAAAACGAGGTTCAGATCTGCAGCACAGGGGAATAAGAAGCCCAGGCTGCACATTGTGGTCTCATTATCAGGAATCAGCTGCTTGTTTTCAGCTCCGTTGCTGTGTTGAAGATTGTTTGTTTGTGAGGTCACTTGTGGACAGCCTCACTGTAGCGTCAGGGTCAAGTAATGGCCTCCCTACAGTGCAGCCTGGACTGACATTGACAGACCGACCCCTTGCTTACTAACTGACTACTTAATCTGCTGGTTGGTAAATAAACAGCACTGGAAAAAAAACAAAAACATATCCACATTTAATGTTGGTTGTTTAGTCTTGTGTTGAGTCTTGAATTCACAATTTGCCCAGAAAACAAATAAGAAATCTGTATCGAATGACATCTAACTCAAAATGACAATATTTTAAATCAGGTGTCAAGTGGTGTGTGTATTTGTTTTCAGCATCTCACTAAAATAATTCATTATTTGACCCCATAATCCAAATGACGACTGAATATGAGACTGAAGTGGATATATTTTTTTATTTTTTCTGCAGTGTGGTTGTTGAATTAACAGGCTGGCTTCACTGGTTATGTTGCTTCGTTTTGGTGTCTGACCTACCACACAGTCAGTCAGTCTACCTACCTACCTACCAACCTGGCTGCCGGCTGACTGATGGTTGAGCAGTGTGACCGGCGGCCAGCGGGGCTCACTCACTCTGAGCATCTTGTGTCCTTCAGATGGAAGAGGGTGAGGGTTCAGTCGGCCCAGAATATGACCCTGTTAAAGCCCAGCGGAGCCCAGGGGAGGACAATTGGCACCTGCTAGCTGCTTATCCTCCCCCTGCTACCCCCCGGCCAAGACCCCTGCTCCCCTAGGTAGTACCACACATGTATTTCACACCCATCGCGCCCCCTCTGCTCGCTTTTCCCTCCCTCCTCCGTATTATATTATGGCCAACCAACCCTCTGCCCCCCTCCCCAAACAGCTGCAGTCAACCAACCTGTGTGTTTGGTTAAAACAACCTGCAGCTTGGTCATTCTCCCATGGCTGTATGTCGCAACTGCCCCCCTGCCTTTTTATTTCATATAAACAAATACTGCCCCCCCCCCCTCCCTCCTGTATGTCTCTCTGTCAGTCTCACTTCCTGTATGAATGACACAACTGTCTCCCCACACCATCCTCATCATCAGCTCCATCCACCCCTGCTGCCCTGGCATGAACGACCCTCGTCCCTCTCTATCCAGACTCGTCTTCGGGGAAGATGGCGGACACGGGCGCTGCCATAGATCAAATCCAACCGGAAGTTGGTTTTCTTTGTGAATATTATTTGCCGCTCCCTAGCAGAAATCTGATCTACCTGCAACTAACCTAAAGTTTGCAATTGACCATAAAATCATTTTAAAAAGTAGATACAGGTCCATCTCAATAACTCATAATATCATGGAAAAGTCCATTTCCAGTAGTCAAATAGCCCCAACCAAGTTGAGAGCATAGATGGATACAGTATACTTTACAATTACAATACATGCATTACAATTAAAATGAATTAAATTAGAAAAAGACATGAAATGTTTAATTATGTGTGTAATGGATCTGTATAATTGATTAGTTTCACTTTTTGAATTGAATTACTGACATAAATAAACTTTTCCATGATATTGTAATTTATTGAGATGCAGCTGTATATTAAGCGGATCACAGAGGTTAGAACTGAATAAATATAAAAGAAAACACTTGAACAATCATTCACATGACTTTTACAGGATGTAAAACTGAGAAGTTATTAATTAGAAGAAAATAATAATAATCACAGAGTTACAATGTTAGTTATTTGCAATTACTATATTATATGATGTATAAATAATTTAATGAATAAGATGCACAAAAAAACTCAAACTTGGACCTATGGCACCACCTGTGTCCGCCATCTTCCCTGCAGGCGGGTTCCTCTCAGAACAATCAGCCCCTACTCTTCCTCCCTTCCTCCCTCCCTCCTCACCCCCAACCTCCCATCCATGATCGCTCCCATCCATTAAACTATTTTAAATTCAGCCCTCACTGTTACTGGTTAGATCTGGGTTCAGAGCTGATGGAGAGAGAGAGAGAGAATGCTGTTGGCATGCTGCGTTCATCGTCTTTGCTGTGTGTTTACATCCCACCATGTTCAGTAATGTTACCTCATATTGATGGCTGAATTATGTTTCATTGTCAGCTTGTAAGTATTTGATTACTCATAATCTCATCCATGTTTCAGTTTCACTGCTTTTCTATAAGTTCTTGTTTGTTTCCTCTTTAAGTTAAAACTTTTATTTTCTCAGGACACAGTGTGTGCCGTATATATCATACCGTAAAACCCCAAGACGTATCACAATCTATCACACCACTGCCACTGAGATGATATTGCCAAACTCTTTAGCTGTGTGAAGAAGCATCATGTGTTAAAATAAGACGACAGCGAACATGAACTGCAGCTGAACTCTGAAGCCTCTCGAGTAAATCAGCCTCGGTTTGATGTCATCGTTTCTCAGAAAAACCTCTGTGTGATAAAGAGCTGTTAATCACATGGTTTGGCCTGGATTTGCTCTGCAACTGAAAAAAAGTTATAGCTCCACAGAGTTCCTGCAGAAACTGCAGTGGTGTAATTTTTATTTTATCATCATGACTGTTGCTGCTGAAATCGTCCAGCATCTGAGCTCTGCTCTCGCTCTGTGTGTGTGTGTGTCTGTGTGTGTGAGACCGATCACTGCTTCAGTGGTTGATCTGATGATTTGTTGGTTAGACCAGGATAAATCAGTCTTCACGGAGTTAATGAAAGACCTACAGTGTTTATCACCCATGTGGTCTTACCAACAAAAAGAAACACCAAGGACACTTCACCAACAAATACAGTAGAGTCTAGGATACATTACACATCTGTGGCTGCAGCTGTGTCTGTTGTTGTTGCTGCTTTTTCTCTGTGGTTTGGAATAATCACAATGTACAACCTCATCCTTTCTCTGTGCAGTGGCAGAGTTTAAGTGGAGTTTCATTGTGTTGCAGTAACAAGGATAAATGTCTATTTCTTTGTTTCTTTCCTTTTTCAAATAGAATAAAACAATCTGTTCTGATAGAGGCAGAGCAACAACACCCTGCATTTGTACCCCCGGGGACACATGACACTGTCACCGTAATCCATATTCACTTTTGTCTCCGTCTGTATTTTCCTGTTTTTTGGCACAAGAGGCAGAAGTTTGGTTCAATGCCAACAAAGTCTCCGATTTCTGCTGCAGAGAAACGGCCACATCACAAGCCAGACACCATGTGAGGAGCTGGAGCACACGGGTCACACATTTAGGCACAAAAGCCAGTTGTCATAAAGAGATAAAATACAAGAGTTTGGAAATTGTTTATAACAGAAGCACATTTTGCTTAAACCTAGATCATGAAGAAGCTTCTTACTTCTGTGAGGAAGTTACTGAAAGAATGCCGAATGCTGAAAGATACTGGAGGGTTCAAAAACTAAACAAAGTTCAAACTAAATTGTCAGTGGCTCAGAGAAATATTGGGAGAATTATGCCTTATGTTAAAGTTTTGACCTTACCTGTAATTTCTATTAATGTTAAAGATGATTTATGAACAGAAAGAAGCTGTGTTTATTTACTTTATCCAGGTTAATCTGAAATAACACTGTCCTGGTAAAGCTGCAGACACATGGGTTCTGGATGCAAATTACCTGGATGTAACCTTACACTCTCTCTCTCTGGTCTTTACTTTCTCCTTCCCCTCTCCCTCGGCTGCTGACTCAGATCAGCTGAGCCACCTGATCCCACAGGTTTCTAGGCAGCAACTTCATTCACATTTGACAAACAGTGTCAGTCTTTCTATTGAAGCAGAGAGTTTTCTCTATAAAAGCTCAAACAGCATCTTTTGTTTTATGTACATCAAAGGAAAAAGAAACAGATGATAGAAGATGACAGCTCTGACTTGTTTCTTTGATAGACATTCTTATGATCACAAAAATGAAAAGTACAAAGCAGAAGTGGGAGAATACACCATGTTTTATTCAAGACATGAAGTTATACAGTTTGTGCAAAGAGTAGATTATTAAACACAGCATAAAACCCAACACAACATCATTTTCAGGATGATAAAGTGAAGTCGGAGGAGCTTGTCTTGTATTAGTCTGATGGACCGGCCTCAGATCACAGCTAGTTTGTGCTACGCCATGTGGATTGGGCTCTGAGTGATCCATCACAGATATTACAGTCAGAGGTTTGGAGAAAATTGCAACAGAGAGGCAGCAGGTCGTCCTGCTCCAAAGCAATGCTGACATTACAACACAGACTGCACAGGTTCATCCTGACCCGTGGCAGAGAAATCACTGCTCCAGCCAGAGGTTTATTAATCTATATGAGCACAGAGGCAGTCGTATATTCTTGTCGGCATGGAGATGTCGAAAAGAAAAGAAAAAACTCCCAACTTTCCTTAGAAATCACAAGATTTTTTTTCTTCTTCTTTTGGTTATTTCTTTGTTCACTTGTTTTATGATTTATGTATTTATTTGCAACATTTCAGCCCCTCGTGTAGCATGGTTGAAATATTTTCCCTATACATCATTGTTCCTGTGACAGCATGCAATATGTCATCCTCCTCCAGTCGCCCTTATCATCCTGCCAATGTGACAGTCAAACTATGTTGTGTTGTGTATTAATTTCCTCTATTTTCTTTTCTTTTGTTCCCTCACTTCTCCCCATTTTTTCCACTTTTGTCTTCTTCTCTGCCCTCTCTCTCTCCACATCACCCTCTCCCTTCAGTCTCTATCAGCCCCCCAGGCGCAGGCCCTCAGCTGTGTGGAGTCCCTGTGCTGCTACCAACATGGGCAGAGCGGCTGTTCCCGCCTGGCCCGCTTCCTGGAGCAAATGACCGGGCAGTGCCAGGCCAGCGCCAACCATTGCCACACGTCCAGCCGCAGCAACAGGTGGGGAGGACGACCACAACAGCAAACAATGATTTTGAATCCCGACGAACCGTCGCCGCATCACGGTTTCAAAAATTTGGGCTGCAGTACCGACTGCTATAGCCCATAATGTGGCTACGACTATACTGTAAGTCTTCTCTTGTTCCGATTCATAACGGGGGTGGTGTTGTGCACATACTGTAGCCAAGGGGGGAAGCCGGGTTTCGGGCGGTGATAGAGACTGGTGTGAGGGTGTGTGGCTCAACGGGACGTTGGGAGAACAGCAGACGGAGAAGGGATGAAGCCATCGTTGGACTGCACTTTGAGTTTCTTGTATCCTGTTTGGTTTGTTTTTTTTGAGGGGGGGGAAGTCTGGACTGAAAGATGTGCTTAACCTCATATCCACAGTAGTGTACTGAAAGTATATCGATATCGGTACAACAACCTTGTAACCAAAACTACAGAGACCAATGCCTGAATAGATTGCGATGGCCGCGCCTTCTACATAGCAGCATGCAGATGTGGATGTTTGGCGTGGCGGCCTGAAGCCTGAGAGCAGCTGGGTCCCAGGTTGATTGACTTAAGGCTTCGTAGAGCAGAGGAGGCCTGCCGTAATATACAGGTGCCCAGCAGGCCTCAGTATTACACCACAGTATGTAACCTGTCTACCTGTCTTGTCTGTGTAGCCCCTACATGAGGGTGGGTCTGTGTCCTCATCATTTGTTACTCTGTCTGTCTCCTCTGTTTCTGTTCAATACTACCTTAAAATCAACGGTTGGTGTCCAAATGGGAGTTTGGAGCCAGTTTTCAGCAGAGAACTGTGTAATCTGTAATGCACTTTAACAAAAGGACACCAATGTCTATATGTGGATTATTTAGTTGACTCATTAGCTTTAGTTTGACTTCTTTATGTTGTTCTTCTTTGGAGGGCTTCTCCTTTCAGTTTGAGATTAATCCAAAACCACACATGATCCAAACACCCACTGTGGGTGTGTTTGCAGAGATGTGAGAGGGACAAGGAGGTTGTTGCCACTTCACTTTGAAGCTGCACTCGGCAGTTATGCTGCATCTGTGTGGCTCTAAATGGCAGCAATGTCCACTTAGTGTACACAGTGAGCTCTCAGTAAGTGCAGATAAAATACCATCTGTGCTGCCGTTCAACTTCATGATAAAATGAAGATAAAGAATCAACAACTGGATATTTCTCCCCTTCCCCACCATCATAAAATATTTTGCCGAGTGCAGCTTTAAAGACAAGTGAGCTGAGTTCACAGTTTCCTGCTCTGCTCAGTCTGCAGTTTCAGTCTCAGTCTCAGTGTCTTTGTTTTGTTTTGTTTTTTTTACCTGGACCCCAGTGACACTGCGGGGTCATTGATTAATTGACCTGATCGTCTCTTTCTGCTGAGCAATCAATATTCCCTCAAACAGCTCGGGGTCTCTGAGTATTGATCAGATCAGTAAGGAAGATGTAGCATTCTTGTTTTCTTTGTGTGTGTGTGTGCTTGTGTGTGTGTGTGCGTGAACGAGTCTTCTGCAGTAGATGTTGCACAGTGGGTTGGTGTGGCCACGCATGTAGTTTCACTGTTTGTGTGTGTGTGTGCGTGTGCAAAGGTAATGACAGCATGCAGGTCAAAGAAGAGATGCACTTACTGTCCCTCCCCCACTCTCTCTCTATGTGTAATCTCAGTCAGTCAGCTCTGAGGGATCTTATTGGAGAGACATAAAATTGTGACTGGCTGTAATTTTATTACTCGGCCGTATTATCTGATGATTTAAGCTCCGGTTCATCCAGTCAAGAGTATAAATTCCTTCCTACAGTTTGATATTCACGCCGTTCAGATGTTGCTGGGTGGTGGGATATGCAACAACACAAAAATGATTACCACCAAATGCATGATTCAGTTTAGATTAACTTCTTCCTGTGGGAATGACTGATTAGTTTTCTGACCTTGGTGCGAAGCAGCCAATTAGATTCTTCCAGCTGAGCAAACAGAGCTGCTAGAAGGATAAACATAAACAAAGAACATACGGAAACTGCTTTGCTTAGGTGTGCGTTATACTGTCTATTTATTTATTTTTTTTAAACTGAGATGAAATCTGCAGGTTTAGGTTTAATCCCTCCTCTCCTCAAGTCCTGCTTTCCACAAACCTTTGTCCGTTCCCTCCTCTCCCTCTTCTTCATCCTCTGGATTTAAGGAAATGAAGCAGAAAACCACAGAGCGACTGAGCGACTCGTGAGACTCAGCCCACATTTGGCCTTAATGCTAGGATACTGCCATAGGGATAAGGGAATATAACCACCTAGTCCTATATGCTTAGTGACTGGAAGGGACATTTAGCGAGCGTATTTATTATATAATATACATGAATATACAGTATGATACTCCCAAGTATTTATCTGATATTTATTGGAAGCCCAACTGTAGCTTGCTGCTTGACTTGACTTAGCCTGTTGACTTGGTGTTGAATTCTGGCCACAGTTGAATGATGTCAAAGGGGGGCGGGTGACGGAGCAGGAACAGACATGGATGTCAGGAGTCAAAGATGTTTGACTCCTGCCACATCCCGGCAGCTCAGTCTCCGTCCAAATGTCAAGCTAATTTTACTCAGACCTTTTGAAATGTGGGAGAAAAACAAAGTTGCAGATTAATGGTCTTTGCACACCAAGTCTGATGCATTTTACTAGTGTGCGTTTTTTATTTGTTCTTCCAAACTTCAGAAAAGGAGATGCATGTAGTGAGGATGATTTTGTGGTCGTCTCACTTATCATAAAATAAAAAGAGAAAAAGAAAATATTGCGTCCATCCAATCCTGCTTGTAAATGAGCTGCAGATTTATCTCAATCACTTCAACAGTTTATTTTAGGATGTCAGTGGTGCAGTTTGATGGATTATTGATTATTAGCTTAGTGGAGCCACACATAAAAAAGAAGACGGCCAATTTCCATGATCTTGAACAGCAGCAGCAGCTGGCAGTATGTCCAGGACACACACACAGATGTGAGGGGTCAGAAAGGCTTCTTAGAGATGCGAAAAACTCAGAAAATCAAACCTGTTATGAAAACAGTGAAGAAACGTGATCGACAACAACATGAGGTCGAACTTATTTTCAAACAATTTCGGAGGAAAAAACTGACTTGGTGTGTGAAGACCTTAAGGAGGCTCTTGCATTGGCATTTTAAAAAGTTAAAGGAATAGTTCACCCCAGAATGATATTTCACCCTCATGTCAACTAAGGGCTGGGAGAATTTTCAGATTCCTCCGTGGCTACATACGAGCAGCATGGAGGTGTTTGGATGTTTTCTGGTGTGTTTTTTTTTGTGACGAAGACCACCGGTGTCCATTTGCAACCGTTATATGGACATGCACTGCTACGCCGAGACCCCCTGTAACTCAGCCACGGAGGAATCTGAAAATTCTCCCAGCTCTTAGTCTACATGAGAGTGAGTAGATAATGAGTGAAATATCATTCTGGGGTGAACTATTCTTTTAACGTTTTTATTCACATCAATCAGGAGTCTCAGACACACACATGAAAAATGAAGCCACAAAGCCGAACCAGCCTCCACCATTATTTTGTCATATCTTCAAAAATTTCAGTCGCAGCTGCAGCAGCTGTTTCTTGGACGGAGACTCAGCTCCTGTCTGATGTCTGCTCCTCCTCCTCTCCCAGAACTTGGGGACCACACCCTAAACCAGAGAGGCTGCTGGGAAGTGTAGTCTCAGAAAGTTATTGTTGTTTGTTTGTTTGTTTTGTCTTTTCAAACTTCCTATATCTATTTGTCTTTTTCTACTGGATCCTGAAGCCTTATATAAGCTTCTGAGAAGAGGCCGACTTTGAGGGCATGCTCGTTTTAACAACCTGGGGTGGACCAGGCGGGTGGAGTCGACTCTTCTCCACCTTGGCCCTGGATCACCCCGGAGTGCCCAGACTCTTGTCTTGTTGCATGGGGGCTGCTGTTGCCTTTGGTATTTTGTACACAATGTAAACCTGTATGTATTAGTGCCCCTCACCTCCCCCTCACCTCCACCCACTCACTCCTCTTGCACTTTTTCTGTCTTCTTCCCCTCTCTCTCCCTCTGTCTCTCTTTCTGTGTCCTTCTCTCTCTGTGTCTGAAATCTGCATAATGTTGTCTGACCTTCCAGATTAATTATTCGTGTGCTGTTGATGTCCCCTGTGAACTCCGTCTTGTCAGAAATCTGCCTGTTCTGTTCTGTTCTCTTCGTGGGTTCATGTTCCCACCGGCTGTGTTACAGTGCTAACGTCCTCTTTGTTCTGCCGTAACCTGGGAAGCAAAGATGGTTTTTAGCACCAAGATGTGTCTGAGAGACCCTTCAGTCAAACCACCATTTGAGCCATCAGCCTGTTTAAATGGATAGTTCAACATTTTGGGTAATTTGCCTTATCAACATAATCCCTATAGTCATAGCAGTAGGTCCATTACCTTTAATTATCAGTGCATGTGGTTTTGAGATCAGTACACAACCCAACAAGTAGTTCTGAGTATTTGCTTCATGTGTTGTAATGTTACACAATTATATATGATTATATCATGGCGTGGTGAATGTGCAGGTCACAACTTGTCCACCAGAGCGTTTTGGAGTTGTTGGATTATGTATTTGATGAGTCTGATGAGGGACTGGAGGCCTGTACCATTCACCTCCATTGTGTTCACTGAGCAGCTCGCGTCTCTGCCCCTCAGATCTCAAAACAACATGCACCGTCAATTAAAGGTAATGAACCTACTGCTATGACTATAGGGATTATGGCAATAGGAGAATATGCCAAAATCTCGAACTATCCCTTTAAAAGTCCCTGGGTTTTCCTGTTAACGCAGGTCTTAAAACGGTTGTCTTCATCTCAGAGAGCAGCGTGGAGCTAAAAAGGTCAGGAGAATTAATAAGAGAAATCTAAAAAAAAAAAGAAAAAACTCTCTGCAGACGTGGTGCAGAAATGAGAAAACCTCCAAGTCTGATGTCAGTGTGTGTGTGATGTGTGTGCGTCTGTGTGTGTGTCGGAGCTGCACATACGTCAGAGCTTCGCAGGTGGAGATGAGGTGTAGCAGCAGACAGACAGAGCGGAGGTTCTGTTTGAACGCTGCACATGTCGATCCACAGTCTCTCTGCTGCTGCTTTGAGGCAGCAGCTCTGATCATCAACTCTGGTTCGACTTTGATGTGAGTCGGTGCCGTCGTGGAGGTTTCAGTTGTAGATGTGACCTTTAACAGTGGCAAGCTGTGGCTTTCATGATGGAGCCATGTTGGATTTATATTTTTCCCCCTTGTAGTTTGAAACGTAGTAATACGGAAGAGCCTTAGGGCCAACAACGGCGATTTTTTTTTTAGGATTCTGACGTAAAAGTCAGAAATCATTTCGGAGATAAAAACTCTTAGGATTTCTGACTTTTTATCTCAGAAATGATTTCTGACTTAACTCTGAATCTTAAAGGAAAGAAAGGATTTCCGCAAACTTAAATCTGGGAAATACTTCACTTTAATGTGAGCGTTTGGTCTACAAGACCTTCATCAGAGCATACAGGTGAAGGTTTTGTAGACCCAAAGCTCACATTAAAGTGAAGTATCGCACAGATTCAAGTGTGCGGAAATCCTTTCTCTCCCTTTGGAACCTTGTGTTTCCAGCACCTGACCAGAGACTGATCCAGGTTGAGCGATGGTCCTGCTGTAGTATTACTTTACTTAAAATAAAATAAAAAATCTCTGTTGTTGGCCCTATGCTCTTCTCGTATGAAAATGTTTTGAGGCATTTACGGAAAGGGGTGATGTTGTCGACTTATGCGTGTTTTTGTCAGATATTTCTGAAGGAGACCCAGCGTGCTAAGCTAACAGAGGTGGTTTTATACATAATATAAATAATATACCATATATTTTATACTATATAGATATACACTGCCTGTCCAAAAAAAAAGTTACACACTCTAATATTTTGTTGGACTGCCTTTAGCTTTGATTATGACATGATTTTGCTATGGCATCATTTAGATGCGCTTCTCTAATGTCACAACATTTTGCTTCATCCAGATTTGCATTCATTTTCCAAATATTCTCAATGGAATTAAGGTCTGGACTCTGTGGTCACATTGGACTACATTTCTTCCTTGAAGAAGATGTTTTCCCACTATCCTTCTAGTTTTTAATAATGAGTCGGACAGTTCTTAACCCAATTTTAGTAATCTCAGCAATCTCCTTAGATGACCGTTCTGAAACAGATTAACATCTTTTCCACAACCACAGGATGTATCTTCCAACATGGTTGTTGAAGAAACAAGACTGCATCAGTCAGGGTTAAATAGGTTGTTGCCAGCTGAAACATAATTATCCATGCAGTCCAATGGGAGACTGTTTCCCATTAGCTTAGTTAAATCCAGGCGGACGGGCAGTCTATCTACTGCTGTGGAATGAGATGGTCTAATTACGATAAAAAGCTGAATTTAAAGATATATATTTTACCTGCAGATACTAATCCTGTTTATCTTGAGAGTGGATATGAGGCAAGAATGTTGTTGATGGTTGATGGTCATTGATTTATTTCTCTTTATGGTGATTACATTTGACTTTGATCCATTATTAAAGAAGCTCATGTCTCCTCTCATCTCCTCCAAAAACAAACCAGAGACTAAAAACAACACAGGTCATTTATAACTGACCAGCAATAACTTGGAGTCTTGATTATAGAGAAACTGAACAGGATTGATTTGTATTTTTAAAGAGGCACCAAACCACAAACGACCATCGTTTGTGACATTACAGCACTGATTATTGATTTATCAGTTCCTAAACCCATTAGCAGCAAAGATTGGCATCATTTCCATTTTACAGGCCTGAATCTGACGAACGCTGCTGCTGCTTGTTCCACTAACGAAGGAAATAATCAGCAGGTAACAGCACTGACATGCTTTAATTCATTATTTTAATTTAATTTAGAGTCAAATTGGATGTACAGTGTCAAGTCGTCCTTGGGCCTGAGTGATTAAACACAGATAAGCTCATGATCCTCAATTATTCATCTCCTTCCAAAATCAATAATTCACCAATCATGTACCTACCTTAACGCCAAGGAAGGGTTTGGAGAACTTTTGGAGTTATCAAAACGCTTTGGGGTCCGGCTGGCAATGGATTTTCATATAATGGCAGCGGATAAAGTTCACTTTTTAATCGTCCAAAACATGCACTATGAAACATCCAGATACCTCCATACTGCTCGTCTGTACTGACCCAAGTGTCCTGAAGCCGCCACATGAAAAAGTTGGAGAAAAAAAAGCCTTGTTGTAGCAGTAGCTCCCAGTGGCTCTGTTGGAAGAACATCGTTGTAAACCATAGGATGTATGATGTGAACACGGAAGAACATCTCACAGCAAATCTCACACAGCCACTGGGAGCTGCTACTACAACAAGGCTAAAAACTTTTTTTCCAATTTCTTTTTAATTTTTTTGGACGATTCAAAAGTGAACTTTATCCTCCGCCATTATATGAAAATCCGTTGCCAGCCAGACCCCCCCTGGAACTCTACAAGCGATGTCTCAGAAAGTTCTCCAAACCCTTCCTTGGCATGACGGTCGGTGAGTAGACAATTGGTGAATTACTGATTTTGGGTGAAGTATCCTTTTAATATCTTGATTTATAGTTTGTTTTTAATGTTAAACAGCTTCTGCTTTGTGCAGGACTTCTCATCTAGAGGAGTCGTAGTTGATGTTAAATTTTAAGCCTTCAACTCCAGTCAGATCTCTTGGTGTAAATAAGTGACATCATCTTTTTTTATCAATGAAATTCAGTTCTCTGGACTGTGATGAGATGAGATGAGGAGAGACTTGATAATCATCCACTAACATCATCAACACCCATTACTAACCCTCACTCCTCTGTCCCTCACTCCTCTGTGCTTCTTCTTCCTTCACTAGATTCTTATCACACAAACCTGTGTTAAACAGTGACACATACATACACACACACTCATGTATACACACCCTCAGTCAGTGCGTCAGCCTCCTAACCCTCGGTCACTGCTGCCTGTTTTCAGGTCTTGGAGTGACATGGACAACTTCTACTCCAACGATCGCAGCATCCTGACGCTGTCGCCCATCGAGGCCACCCACTGCTGACTGACTCCCTGGACCACTGACTGTACACTGCACAGAGCTTGGGGGGAGGGGGGGCTACCACTCCACTCCACTATGAGTCATAATTACACCCCCACACCCCTGCCACCATTTTATAAACCTACTCCAGTTTAAACTCGATATGCAGCTGGATGCAGTTGGATTCAAACTGCTGCTGCTGCTTCATGTGAAACCAAAGGACCGGGCTCATCGCAGTAGCAGCAGCTCTGTCATCTGTCAACTCTTGGGAGAAAAGGATGAGAAGCGGATGTCTGTGGACCGAAAAAGATGAAGTCGACATCTCAGCAGCAACAGTTTTATCAGAAACCTGCTGCAAAAAACAAAACAAAACATATTTAACTTCACTACCTTCAAACACAGCGAAACATGTTGAGTCTGACTCGTAGTTGATGGATCAGACCGGTTTAATGATCATGCAACTATTTATTTTTCATTTTCTATACAGTTGCCAAACTTTTTATTTTTACTTGCTTGCAACTGTCATTAAAACGACCTTTAAAGTCTTAATAACGTTCATGGATGCAGAGCGGCGAGGACTCGATGCTGCTGCTGCTTCTGCTGCTGCAGCTCAACCCACCCAGTTCGGTTTGAGCCGACGACGCCACCTTCAATCATGATGTAGCGTCTGCGTTAAGGAACTCATCTCAGAGGTGTTGACTTGCTTCATCATCATCATCGTCTTATTTTCTAAATTCTCACTCAGACTGGAAAAAGGAAAAAGCTTCGCCGCCACCGCAGCATCGATCCTGTAGCATCCAGAGCCGACGGGTTCTACTCGTTTTCCTTCAGATCAGATCTACGTACGGTGGTTCCCCTCAATCCTTCATCACCATCATCATCATCATCATCATCATCATCTCTACTGTGGTACCAAAGAGCAAAAAAAAAGAATGAAAGGATTCAGACAGAAAAAAAGGAAAAAGTGTTTATTTTTGTGCCTGATTGTACAGAAGCTTCTATTGTTGTTGAGAAGAACTTATTATTGTTCGTTGCTGCTTTCTCTCTCGTTGTGACTCTCCAGGCCTCCGTCTTCCTGGTGCGCCGCTCTTAGAGAAAAATAAAGGAGGAGGGGCCGGATCATGGGGTCCGTTCAGATAATAATAATAAAAAAAGCCATACATTTTTCACGAGGTTATATTATGGGTAGATTATTATAGACGGTGGTACTTCAGACAGAGAAGCTGTTTGAGCCTGTTGTTACTTTGTACTTGTTCCCCCTTGAATGCCTTGTTCTCTCTTCATTCAGCCTTGGTTTAGGAAAAGACGTGTCAGCATCAAACGCCATGATGTCAGGGAAAAAAAAAACGTTTTTTGGGCTCATGAAAGAATTCGTGGCTGCAGCGTTGATTTTTTTTTTTTACTTTAAGCAGGATGAAAATGTGCTTTAATGGTTAGATGCTTTTTTTTCTTTCTTTTTTTTCCAAATCACGGCTAATGCATGTTGACCCAGACGGCAGAATGTCTCTATCTTCAGAGAAGTAGATTTATCAGATAAATATGACTCAGCTTCAACAGAGATATTATTATAAAATAAAAGAAAAAGAAAAGCAGAGCATTTGCACAAGTCACATATCAAATCCCTTTTCTTCTTTGTTGTTCCTCTGTTTCATCATCGCCGTCTATCACCATTGAAATCATATCTCAATCATGTTTTTTTGCTGTTACGTTGATCTTGCCATGTGTGTTTCTATCACCTGTCAATGAAGTGTGTGTGTGTGTTGGTGTGTTCCTCTGTGTGGCGGCCATGTTTGTCTGAAGGAAATATGGTACTTAGCTTTGTTGTTGATGACGACATGTCGCTGCCAGGTTAAAGGTCAAAATATTTCTCTTGTGTTTTCTACTCTTTAAGATGGAAAAAAAGTGAAAGTTAGGAAGTGTGTGTGTTTGTGTGAAGGCAACAAGACAACCGTTTTAAACTTGATATCAAGAACCACACAGTAGACGCCTCAGCTCACACAGAAACGCACTCGCTCTGTCGTAGGATGTTCTGACTTTGACTGTGTGAAGATGTTTCAGTGTCTTCTTCTTCCTGTTGACACATTTGAATATTCGTGATGTTTCATTTCTCCATGGTAACACATTGTTTGTTTGATGCCTGTTGTATCCTCCTCAGCTGACAATGAAAGTGTCTATTTATTCTTGCAAGTTTGTTTTCCTGTGTTTGTGTCGCACCTTTTTTCTTACACATCGATACAAGTGGAGGAGGCCCCACATCTGGCCACATGTTTTTGTTTTTTGTTTGTTTTTTCCTTCTCCACCTGAGCAGAAATGAACAGGATGTTGGTACGTCACATGATCACTCCATCCCACATCACACAGATTCTCCAATAAGCACCTTAAGGCCACAATTACACAGGAAGAAGCTTTTTTTAAAAGCCATTTAACCTCACATTTTGGATGTATGTCATATATCATGTATCCTGGATTATGAAACACAGACATGTACAGCTGTTTAAAAACGAGTTCTCTCCACTTCTCGTTTCATTTTTAAACTTAAATGCGACCTCTGTAAAGTCTGATGTCAACGCAACAGGTTTATTATTATAAACTAGAAGTGTGGAGAGTGTTTAACAAGCCAGGAAGAGGCTGCAGTTGCATCATGGGAGATGGAGTCAGTACCAGTGGGAACTAAAAGTCTCATCTGCTTGTTTAAGTCTTGAAGAAATCTGACTTCATGGCTGTTAATTACTAAATCCAGAGGAGACAAAAAGAGACGACTGGTCAGATTTGATGAAGCAGAATTCAGAATATCCTAAAATCTCTGATGCTCTGATCTTCAAATCTTTATTGAAACGCTCCTGGCTTTCCAGCTCCACAGTTCAGACTGTGTTCATTCACTTTTATCTTAAAACAACATCCAACATCTGTGTGAACTTTTGTACAATAGTTATTGGTCGCTGTGATCCGTCCATGTTGTCTGTGATGCAGCTGCTCCATCCAGGCGTCTTCCAGCGGTGTCTTAGTGTGAAAATACCGCAGTGCTTCCTGCTGAGCTTCAGTCAGGGAGCAGTGTGTTTTTATTTTTTATTTTTTGTTTTGTTTTCTATTTGTGCACAACACAGACTGTGGACTGATTCACTCACTTCCACTGGAAACGTGTGAGAAAGAGAATGTTGTTTTAAGATAAAATCTGAACTTTTCATGTCTAAAATAGCACATAGGACCAGTCAAAAATCCCAAATCAGACCAATTTAAACTAGTTAAATGTTCATATCGATACAGAAAGTTGGTCATTTGGACGGAACCTGGAAGAAGAAACCAGAACAGGATGACTACAATTTCTCCTCCGAATCATCATCATCTCTGACTCTGCTGCACTGTGTCGGTCAGCCGGATGCAGGAGGAGGGAGTCCAGGCTGAGGAAGCTGAGCTGTGCACAAACACCTGCAGTGTCAAGTCACTTCTGACGCCCCCTGGTGCTCAACTACGGAAACCCAGAGTGTTCAATAAAATCATTATGATGATAAATATACACAAGTTAAAAATAAAAAAAAGTTGATTAGTTGTCCAAATATACTGATGTTGTAAAAACAAATTAAATGAAAAGTTAAGTTGGGGGGAAATGGAGTGAAGATTTGAAAATATTGGGCATAAAGAAACATTTAATCATTTTAATGTATTAGTTTTAGCTCAGTTCTGTTTAAGTTTAGTTTATTTAGAGAGTAAAATCACCACAGTAGCAACATGGTCTCAATACATTTTATAAAATCAGTTAGAATTTTTTTTTAAAAGACATAGTCGATAAGCTAAATAAGCAAAGACGCACACAAAAAGACAGATTAGAAACCCAAATTTCACCAAAACATTGGGTGACAAGGTGTCTTAAAACTGCAGTGGAGGTGGATTCTTTAATTTCATTCTTTAATATTAAAGCTATAGAAATCATGTTTTGGGGGAAAGGGCAGAAAAAACATTTAGTCGAAGTCATAGTCTAGGAATATTTATTGTTTTGAACACTTTGGGTTTCTAAAAATCGATTATGTTAAGGTTAATTTTTTGACATACCCAGAATTGTGTCCCTGGAGGCATTAATGTGATAATGTGCCTCTGCTGTTAATTTTCCTGAGACGAGATGTCAGATTGAAAACATCCAAAGACCTGATTCCCTGGAGCATGACGGCGCTGACGTCACCTGGAGGAGGTTTCTGGGGTATTTCAGGAAGCACGAGATTACTCAGCCACATAATTGGAAAAAATAAAAAAGGATCATTAATATTTTATCACACTGAGATGATGATGATCGTTCATCAGCAGCTCACTCCCACTTTAATTGGATCTTTGTATTGAGACACAGGAAGCTGGTTGGTCCTGGTTCTGATGCTTCTGTAAAGAAGATTTGGCCACAGTGAAACAGAGCAGTGAGTCATCTTTGTCCTCTGAATGAGACCCGTAAAAATGGAAATGTAGACTTTTATATGTCTGTGATATTTGATGGATGTGGGAGCTGCTCAGGGTCAAACAGCAGCAGAGACTTTGCACGAGCTGCTGCTTCTGGCACAATTAGAGGTGACGTCAGAGCGCACGCTTTGCTCCTGGAGCCACAGTTAAGAGTTTTGCAGCAGACTTGAATCAAATTAAGTCTCCTCTGATCAAATCAGCTAAAAAGAAGGAAAAAAACAAGAATCTAAATTAAAATGTCAAGTGATCGGTTTGTGCAGCAGCTTCAGTGACTCAGCAGCAGCTTCTCAGAGCCAGGCTGCTGATCTCCAGTCTGTCCTCCTCCTCCTCCTCCCTCCTCTTCATCACCTCATCACTTTTCATCAGGATTAATAAACCACCATCATCATCATCATTCTGTTGACTGACACCTGTCTGTCTGTTCGTCTGTCTGTCGTCCTCCTGTCAGTAAATCTGTCTTATAGCTCATGTTTATGAAGATGCAGTTCTATTTACTAAATAAAGACATTTTTAAGAAACAAGAGTTTCATCTGTGACTTTGTTGAGTGAAATGATTTAAACTAAACTAAACTAAACTAAACAAAAACAGCTCACAACTGGTGGATAAATAAATTAATGAATCTCCATGTGGTTAATGAGGGAGAGAAAACAATTAGGACTTAATATCAGTGAGAGCAGGAAGTAATCAACTGATCCAATTAACTTGTGTAACGACCATGTTAAATCTACGGAGTTCGTGTGACGGTAACTCAGCTATTTTAAGATCTGTTCAAACAAAGGGTAAGTAAAATAACTTAAACTGAGTGGGGGTTTTTTATTTTGTTTGAAAAACAACTGTGATGCACTTTTTTTTAATGAATGAAACACTGTAAATGATGTTTCCACCAGTGGAAGAAAATAAAAATATCGCTAAGGCAAATCATAAAAAATGAGATAAAAATGTATAATTATGACATAAAAAGTCCACATGAAATAAAAGTTTTTTTTTTAAAGTCCAAATTATGATTTTAAAAAACTCAACAATATGATATAAAAAGTAAATTATTTCACACAACTCTAAATGATTTGATAAAAGACATTTCTCTGGTCATTTACTTCAGATTAATATGATGACCTCACTGCCTCACCTGCTGTTTACATCTAATTAAAACACACACACACACACTGAGTTGATCAATAACAACTTGCATCAGTCGCCCTGACGTGAAAATAAAATAACCGTTACATGAGACTGTTTATACTTTGAACAAAATTTTATTACAGTATCTCCCCAGTCCACTACATCATCATTTTTTTTCATATTTATATATATATAAAATCATCAGCTACTGTGTCCAAGAAATAATCCAGGACATAATCATGAGTTTTAGTCGACAAGGCCTCAGAGCAGCACACGGTTAGTAAAGAACAAGAGTGATCGACAGAAACGGGCCAAGTTCACATGACGGAGGATTTACACACTGACGAACCATCTGTCTGCTTAAAGCTCCCGCTGACCGACTTTTCATCCCGAAGTGGTGATTTCATTTTGAGCCAAATCTGGTCTGAAAAAAATGTGACTTCAAAAGTTTTATCAGAATGAAGTTGTGGATGAAGTCACGTTGGAGTGTTTCTCTAAACAACAACCCTTGTTTTGTCTTTTACAGAGTCGTGTTTTTAAACCCAAATACAAAACATTTTGCCCCTGATAAAAATATACCAAATGTCATTTTTTCTTTAAGCATCACTGCTCAATAAACCCACACAGCTTCAACATGTGTCCGTCTAAACTTTAGTAACAATGCGTGTTTGAATACAAGCAGAGTTTTCCAGTATATACACGTGGTAGGAGAGGGTTCACACCTTCAGCTCATCGGTTAACGCAGGAAATGTAGTGAAAATCTGTTTTGTTTTGTTTTGTTCAATGAGCAGTGACAGTGAAGGCAGCACAAAGAAACTAATGCAACATGTGAGGAAGAGGATGAATATTTTAAGGTTGTTTAAAGGAATAGTTCACCAAAATTCACCATGATGCTGATGAATACTCTGGAGTAGTTTTTTATTCTTCAAAGTGCATCTGAGACTTGGGAGGCCGGTTCAACGTCCAACCAAATCCTTATATGAGAGTCAATAGCGCCCGACACAAACAGGTCCATAAAACTACACAAAAACTGCTCGTCTGCTGCAGTCCAAGTGTCCTGAAGGGATATAGTTCAGAGTTTACTCAAAACAACGTCATTTAGGACATTTTTACAGCCTAAACAGTCCTGTATTGCGTTTTGACGTTCGCGTGCGCCCCAGGCAAATTCAATACAGGACTGTTTAGGCTGTAAAAATGTCCTAAATGACGTTGGACTATAAACCGGCCTCCCAGGTCTCAGATGCACTTTGAAGAATAAAAAACTACTCCAGAGCATTCATCAGCATGAGGGTGAATTTCATTTTTTGGTGAACTATTCCTTTAAACACGGTTTTTGTGTAGTTTTATGGACTTTTTAAGTGCTTTTTATGCTATTGACTCTCATATAAGGATTTTGTTGGACTACGAACCCTAACCCTCCCGCGTCTCCAGATGCACTTTGAGGAATAGAAAAAACTACTGCGGAGTATTCATCAGCATGAGGGTGAGTCGATAATGACTGAATTTCATTTCATTTCATATTTCTTTAAGTGAGACATTTATCAGTAACTCTTCTTTTGTCCACTGACAGTTTAAACTTCTCACCTGCTCAATATCTTGTCTCACACGTGTTTGTACAGAAACACAGTGAAGTTACAGACACACACACAGAGTGCAGAGAAACAAACCATCAGGCAATCGACATCTTCCAAGTGCATTTAACTAAACAAACGGAAAGAAACACGACTCCGTTGAGAGAAAAGAAAAGAAAAAAAGAAAAGTTTGGCAAAAACCCAGAGGAGAAGAGGAGAAAAAAACACAAAAGAAAGAAAGAAAAAGTAGAGACATCAACATGAAGGCAACGCTCTGATGTGCGAAAGGCAACAGGTACAGATGTGTGTCACTCAAGTCCGACAGGTCTGAACCCCAGATGCATTGTGGGTAATCAGGTAGAAGGTGTCGGTGCCCGAACTGCAGCGGCTTCGCTCCCAGACACACGATACGATGAGATATCTATCTAATGCCGAGTGCTCTGGTTGTCACAGTAACTAGCCCTCTCCCACCTGTCTGTCTGTTTATGTGCGTGTGGTTGGTGTTGCGTTCACTGGCTGGCGCCGTCCCCGTTCTCCTCGCCCTCCTCCTGCAGCTCCACGAGCGCAGCGTGGCGGTTGGCCTGAGAGCCCTCGCTGAAGAAAACCTTCTTGATCACGCCGGACTTGGGTGCTCGGATCGTGTGCTGCAGAGACGACGGACGACAGGTCAGCAGAGAGAGAGTGTGTGTGTGTGTGAGTGTGTGCGTGTGTGTGTGTGTGTGTGTGTGTGTGTCTGTGTCTCACCTCCATCTTCATGGCAATCATGACCATCAGTGGATCTCCTGCAGTCACTTTATCACCGACCTTCACCAGCACCTGAACGCAACACACAAGGTTGTTTGTTTGTTTAATTAATGAATTCATTCTACTTTTTATAACAGTACAAACAAACAATGATTTTATTTTTTTTTATAAAATCACGTTTTAGTTTGTTAAAACACATCAGTCAATGAAGGAAAAGTACCATTGTTACGGTGACCTGCAGTTTAATGCAGACAATTCAAATACTTTTGTGTTTGTTCACTACATGTGGAATAAATACAGTTTATTTCTACAGCATCTTTCAGATAAATGATTCATACACTGTCTGTCAGGATACTGAAAATAAAAACACTTTAATGAGGTTTAAATTAACTTTTGTGTATGTTTATTTGAACTGTTATAGATAATCTGGTGTAAACGTGTTTGTTTCCTTTGAAGGCAGTGATGCTAACAACTCTTCACTGCTGTATCTTGAAATATCTGGACAGTTTATATCTCATGTGAAGGCGTAAATCTTTCAAATCTCCAGAAAAAAAACACGTGCAACCACTAATTTGGCACAAAAAAAAAAACAACAGTTCACCTTCTCTATGGTTCCAGTCATGGGGGCCACAGCTCCTCCCTGAGCCCCGGAGCCGCTCACACCTGCCAGGTACTTGGGCACCGGCACAGACACCTGAGAGCTTCCCTCCTGCAGCAGCAGCAGCAGCAGCAGAAGAAGAAGAAACGGACGGTTTAATAACTCGTCTCAGTCCTCAGACAGTTTGTGCAGTGTCAGGTGGAGACAAACTTCTCTGCAACAAACCGACTGGGAAAAGTGTGAATTTGTAGCTTCCACTTATTTTCTCATTTGGAAAAGAAGCTTCCACTTATTTTCTCATTTGGAAAAGAAATAAACATGGACTTGTGTGTGTGTGTGTGTGTCAAACCCACCGTGGAGAACAGGTGGACCACGTTGTCCAGGATCACCAGTTTGGGACGAGACTTCTCTCCATTGACCGAACAGTGAAGGAACGAAGCTCCGCCCTCGACCTCCACCTCTCCGGTCACGTGGTACAACTCCTCGCCAACCTGACGAGAGGAAGCACAGGTTCAACTGCTCGTTAACTCTTCATTCACAAGTTTCAAAGTGATGCAATCTATTTAAAATCAATACTTTGATGCATTCATCTTCATCATCATCATCATCATCATCATCATCATGTAGGGGAGACGGACGAGGGACGGCTGCAACAAGTCTTATTTCTCCAATCAGAAACATGCTAGTGACGTCCCCACGCTAAGCAGCCATATCAAACCAGACCACAACAGTTTTGTTTTTAGTTTTCAAGAATGTATTTTAAATATGCAAGTACATAAGCAAACATAAATGTATATATTAAAAACATTTTTAGCTCAAAATAGGAACAACTTATCTATGTTATTCCTTATGATGAACAGAAAAGCCACTTAGACCGTGAGAGACTGATGCTAAAGATAAACAAAATGATTCCCAAAAATAAATGAGCAACTATTGTTGTTCTATGGGGACAATAAAAGTTCAGTTTATTTCATGTCATACAGTGAATAAATCATCTAATAGTAGAATATATGTTTAATTAAAATATTTTGTATTGTCTATTGAGTTTTAATATCACCAGTAACATCTGCACATTGACTCGAGGCCTTTGTTCTCCGCTGCAAACGAAGCTCCAACTGTTATTTGATAAATATTACTAAATAAATAAATAAATAATACTATAGTTTAGTTTATTTCAAACCAGACCACAATAGATACAATTCAACAAGACCGCCAACAACCAGTCAAAACAAACACTAACATATCAACACAGCATACTATAATAATATAATACTATAGTATTATTGTAAAACAATGCATATTTTAGCAATAATATGCTTATTAAGACAAAAAGCAACAGTTAATGAAAATGAAATTTAATGTGTGTTTAATATGTTGCAACCGTCCTTGATCTGTGTTGCAACTGTCTCTAGGTTTGGGGTCAGCAACGTCTGAATTCTTCCAAATTAATATTGAGATTGATGTGTCACATCGGCTAATTAGCAACACATGTGAGTTCAATATGTAAATGTTTGGGTGAGTGTAGTCCAAATAGTCTCAAGTAAAAAGTGTTGCAACGGTCCCCGGTTTCCCCTGTTTACTTTGACTTTTAATTGCTACTAGGGAATTTCAAAATAAATAAAGGGATGAGCTCTTTTTCTTGAACAAACTTGACATAAAGTAAATAATGACATAGTGCAAAAAGAAAAACCAGCTCACCTGGATACTGTAGCTTCCATCTTTGTTGTACTTGACGACCACGTCGACTTCTACAGACACAAGATGACAAACGTTTTGGTTTCACAAACAAGTAAGGAAAGGAAAGAAACACAGATCAGCAGCAGCCACTCCACCTATTTTTGGCCTCTCTGTGGCATTTTTAATAGAAACATTGAATAATGAATAAAAGTTCATTAACAAACTGTCGCAGACCCGACCAGCCTCAAACTTAATTATTCAAACACTCATTAAACGAAACAGATCCACAGTTACGAGCCGAACCCCCGACGCTGCTTCATCTGCTCATTAAAACTAAACTAATAATGTAACACTAATAACCCTCGCACGTACTCAAAACGCTCAAATGTTTTTTAAGACATAGAGAAATCCATGTACATCTCTGTGTGTTACAGATATTTACTGTTTATGTGTTTATATTTTTATTTTGCATTGTTTTCAGGTTTTAGGGAAGTTTTTTTTGAAAGGACGTCAGACACGCTGAGACAATGACAAAGCTGCTGAGCTTCAACATGTGTCGTCTGTTCACGTAAAACTAAACACTCACTGAAGCAGAACAGGCTTTCCAGATGATTAATGTTGTTCACCTGTCTGAGTGACGGCCGCGGAGGAGCGGAGCGGCTTCGTCATCATCCTCTCTCAGACGCACATTTTTCACTCCTGTCACTTCAATTAGTGCCAAAATGATCACGAGTCAATGATTTGTCTAGTGAATGCAAGAAAAATCAGCAACATTTTACTGATTGGTTAACTTTTTAAATCATTTTATTGTGTAAAAATGTCCAATATTTACTCGTTTGAGTGTTTTAAATGTTTGAATATGTCTGAAATGGTGAAGCATATATGAAGAGTTCATTTGCAAAAGCAGATAACTCCGTTTTTGCAAAATTCCAGAATCTTCATTTTTAATTTTTAATTTACATAGGATGATATCAGTAAAACCAAAGTTGAGTGACTTTTTGATGTAACAAAAAAGACATATCTCAAAAAAATAAAGTTTTATTGAAAACAACACTATGCAAGGAATAAATACATAGCCTAAGCTCATTTTTTTCAAAATGGCACTTATCTGCTTTTGCAAATGAACTCTTCATATACACTACTCACAAAAACTTAAGGACATTTGACAAGAATATGTGATATATACCGTGATATTCTATCATGAAAGCCTTTTAAGTAGAAGGATGCAATGGTAATGTCTTTATCTCAAACAAAAGCTAACAACAGTGGTGGCTATAGCACAACAACAATCTCAATGTCTCAGTCACTTGATCAATTTGATCAAAGTCTTGTCTTGGTCTCATGATGTCAACATGTGAACATGGTGGAGAGGAGAGGGAGAGGGAAGAGGACTGTCTAACTGGACATGTGCATTCAAAAGTTTAGAGAAGGTTAAATTAAGGTTATAGTACATTTTAAGTGCATTCTGAAATTTAATCCAAGAGCCAAACATCCCTAACTTTTTGTGAGTAGTGTATATATAAAAAACAGACGAACAAAAAAAAAAAAATTAAAGTGTGCAAGGAGACAGATAGACACCTGAAGTTGCCACATTAGGGTCGGGGTCACACCCTGAAGAAGACTGTTTGCTGCCACGCCGTGGGTTGTATCCCAGTCTCTATTTTTAATGATGTACTGATCTATTTTAACCATTTCATCATGAAACAGTCTCCTAATGAAAGCTTTTCAAAAAAAATTGTAGAAGAGTGCCTTGGCTTTTTTGTTTAGTTGTCACACTAGGATTTGAAAACCCACCCTGGGCGTTTCCACTTTATTTCTATCATTAGAAAAAAATGCATTTGTCTAAAGCCCTACGACGCAACGACGGACCTGTGAGACGACTCTAGGTTCACTACTGACAATTAAATGTTTTTTGAGCTGTGAAACCTTGTTTTTGTCTCTCCATCCTCCTTCTCTTCCTGAGCAGCAGGGGGCAGTAGAGACGAAACAAAACAGTGTGACTGGTTCTTACTTTTGTCTCCGATCTGAAGCGTCAGGTTTCTGTTGAACTCGATGTTGCTCCTCCAGCCGCTGCTGGAGCCAAATGGGGAGAAGGGGTCTGAAACAAACACACACACACACACACACAATGATTATTTCCCAGGTAAAGAAGCTGTAAACTTCCCTATGGATCAATAAAGTATCACACACAAATAAAATTGGTCTTAAAAACATGTGGCTGAACACAGAGGAGCCAGGTCAGGAAACGCTGTCACAGGAGGCCGTCTGCGCCAGGGGCTGCCCACAGCCCAGGTCAGGACGCCTCCACTCGGGCGTCCATCCAGCTACAGGCCAGAAAGGGGCCCCCAGCAGCGCGGCGAAGCACTGCCATAGACCCCCCACCAAGCCCAGCTGATGTTCGCCACGAGACAGAGACATCCCAGACAACGCAGCCCCCAGCGCAGACAGCCCCCACCGAGGAAACACTGGAGATACTGAATAAGAGCATAAAAGAAAGAATAAAAACATAAAACTACATAAAACTGGGATGGACTGAGAAAATGAAATAAATAAAGCACTAAAAGTAGCTCAGATCTACTCTGCTATAAGAATAAATAAATAAGTGAATAAACAGTAAAATAACTGAAAAATAAAAATAAATAAATAGCGAAGACTAAAATATAAATTGGCTAAGAGAATAAAACATAGGTTAAAAGCCAGGCTTGAGCCTGGCTTTTTAAAATGTTAACATGCGGCCCTCAGGTCGTCTGGCAGGCTATTCCACAGACAGGGCCTTGTGCTGGAAGTCTTTCCTCTCCTCACCGGTGGAGGCCTGTGTGAACTCCTGCGTGTGCTTTCTCTCCTGCAGCACCAGCCCCAGCGCCGCCTGGCAGACCGTGGCGCCGGACGGAGCAGTGGCGGCGGGGAAGAGGTCGGCGTAGTGCTGCGGGATGAAGCTGGTCGTCACGTTGCCAGCCTCGAACTCCGGGTGGCCGGAGAGACTCAGCAGGAAGTCGATGTTGGTATTGAGGCCCACGATCTGACGACAGAGAGACACAAACTCAGTTCACTTTAATTCATTAGCGTGGTTTTGTGTTTGTGTGTGTGTGTGTGTGTGTGTGTGTGTGTGTGTGTGTGTGTGTGTGCGTGTGTGTGTCTTACATTATACTGTCGCAAGCAGTACCGCAGTTTCTTCAAGGCAGCTGATCGGTCTTCTCCCCACACAACCAGCTTGGCGATCATTGGGTCGTAATGAGCCGACACCTCGTCCCCTGAAAACACAAACACACATCATTAACTGTTGAACAGCTCCTAGTGTTTTTGCATCGTGGTAACGGACTGTTGGTGCTTTTTACAGGTGCATCTCAATAAATTAGAATATCATGGAAAAGTTTATTTGTGTCAGTAATTCAATTCAGTGCACAGAGCCTTCTTCCTCTTCCTTCGGGTTGCAACCATGAGTATGTAGACGATAAAGGCTGCCTTCTGTTTCCACTATACTTTCACTCTCACATACATACTCACTCTCACTACATACATGTATTACTTCTAGTATGAAAATATATGTATGTGTAAGGAGAATGTATGTGTGAGAGTGAAAGAATGAATTATGGGTTGTACGGCCCCTCATCGTAGGTGTGTACCTTGCACTGAGAGGGGGGGATTTACTGAGATGCACCTGTGTAATAGATGCAAGTAAATACAAAAACAGAAACAGCAGCGAGAACTCACTGTGATTGTGCGCTGTGTTTGTTTTGTGTGTGATCTGGACTCCTCACCTTCTCTGACTCCCGTCTCTATGCGAGTGTGCTGGTCTGGTGGGGGGGTGGAGAGGTGCAGTAGAGGCCCCGCACCCGGAAGGAAGTCGTTGTTTGGGTCCTCGGCGTAGATCCGAGCCTCGAACGAGTGGCCCCCTAGGATGATGTCATCCTGGAGGAGAGGCAGTCGCTCCCCTGCTGCCACCTGCAGGAGGTTTTCACAGAGCAGAATTAAAGGAATAGTTCAACATTTTTGGCAAATTGGTAGTTTTAGGAGTAGGTTTGTTACCTTTAATTGTCGGTGCAAGCTAGTTTTAGAATGGCGGAGCAGAGCCATGAGCTGCTCAGAGCTACGCTACGGAGGCTAATGGGATTTCTTGGTTTCCCTCATCAAACTCATCAAATACACAATCCAACAACTCCAAAAAGCTCTGGTGGACAAGTTGTGACCTGCACATTCACCACGCTATGAGATAATAACAGAACATTACCAGACAGAGTTGTTTTAGAGGTAAATTCATGCAAAACTGCTGATGCATGTTCCCATCAGGGACAGTTTTCCGGCAAGCAGTTTCTGCATTTACCTTACCTCAAAAATAGCTTGCACCGACAATTAAAGGAAACGAACCTACTGCTATGACTATAGGGATTATGGCAATGGGCCAATTTGCCAAAATGTTGAACTATCCCTTTAAGTTCCTGGAGAAAACCCCTCCCTCCCCTCTCACCCGGAGCTGCCACTCCACCAGGTCGGTCCCAGTGATCATCTCTGACACGGGATGCTCCACCTGCAGCCGGGTGTTCATCTCCATGAAGTAGAAGTTGTGTTGGGCGTCCATGATGAACTCAACCGTACCTACACAGAGACACAAACATATGTGTTCATATACTGTGTGTTTAATCACCGGTACACACTGTGCAATTTAGGGCCGTCGCAGATGAAAGACGACCATTGAGAATCGTGGCGATACCTTTGGTCTAAAACAGTCAGAAATTTCACAGTGTGACAGCTGCTACGACCTACGTCTTTCAAGTAAATGGTCATTCAATTTTAAAAAAATCGAATAGTAATAATAATACATTTTATTTGTAACGTGCTTTTACAAGTGCTCAAAGAAGCTTACATAAAAATAAAAACGCAATTATAAGAACATTAGATCCGAGGTAATGTGACAGTTGTGTGGTCGGATGTGAGTCGTACCTGCGCCGACATAGTTGACAGCTTTGGCCGCTTTGACCGCTGCTTCTCCCAGTTTCCTGCGAACCTCAGCACTGATACCAGGCTGGAAAACACAGAGTGAAAACAGTGTTAACATTCCACAAGTGATCACAACCTATCAAATATATATACACAGACACACACACATACACTGTATATCTGTCTGCGCTACTGGATACTTGAATTTCCTCTGGAATCAATAAAAGTTGTGGACTGTGGAGCTTTTTTAAAAGTTGACAACTTTTAAAATTCCTCCTAAGCCGGGGCGGTGCATGGCGCCGTGGTTAAAGCGGCCCATGTAGAGGCTACAGTCCTCAACGCAGACGTCCCCGGTTCGAGTCCCGCACCGGGCGGACCTTTCCTGCATGTCATTCCCCCTCTCTCTGCCTCCCTCTTTCCTGTCTATCTCACTATGTCCTATCAAATAAAGGCAAAAAAAGCCCCAAAAAACATATAAATTAAAAAAATTCCTCCTAAGCCAGTTTTAATTCAGTGATGCGTCTCTGTGGCGATCATGGTGCTCTCACCCCCGGCGCCTCTTCTATGATCTTCTGGTGTCTCCGCTGAACGCTGCAGTCTCTCTCAAACAGGTAGACGGCGTTCCCGTGCATGTCTCCAAACACCTGCACCTCCACGTGTCTGCAGGAGACGTACAACAAGAGACAGAGAGAGAGAGAGAAGGACACAATGTGTGAAAATAACGACGACAGAAATGGCTTAAGGCAGACATCCCATAACAGATGAATGGTATGATATCATTTACAATGTATTTGTAATGGAAGGAATCACTTTTTCAATGAGGCCTCAACAATCTAAATTCAAAGACATCTGGAAACAATGCAAAAGGTATATTTCCCAAGTTTTTCTTTCTATATCAAGATGTACTTGTTTTATTATTTATTTTATTGTTATTATAACAGAAAACACCTCACGTTCATGTGGTGTTTTATAAAATGCTTGGTGGTTGGCAGTGAGTGAGTGTGTGACTGTCACCTGGGATCCTCTACAAACTTCTCAACCAGCATGACGTCGTCATTGAAGGATTTTCTGGCCTCTCGTCTCGCTGACTCCAACTGCTCCAAAAAGTCTGAGTCTGAGCGTGCAATACGCATCCCCTAAAACACACACAGAGCAACAAACAAGGTTATAATTTGTTTCCTCGAGTTATTAAGTTGAAGTTATTTAGACTTTTTCCCACGTCCTCTCACCTTTCCTCCTCCTCCGCGGACTGCTTTAATCATCACAGGGTATCCGATGCGGGCAGCCTCTGATTGCAGCCTCTCATTTGATTGGTCCTCTCCATGGTATCCTCCAATGATTGGCACGCCAGCAGCTGACATGATATGTTTGGATGTGCTGAAAAAAATGGACACAAAGCAATCTTTAGTCACCTAGCACATTCTCTTATTGAAGTTTCTATACAACTGGTGTCACAAAGTCCTGACCAGATGTTATAAATATGTTTTAATATGTACAGTTGTGCTCAAAAGTTTACATAAATTTTGTAACTGTGTACCATTCATTAAGGAAAACATGTATGATCAGACAAGACATATTTCTCCTATTTTTTTAATGGGATTCAAATTAAACTGCTGAAACATCCAGAAATAACACAATCATTTAAAAAAGGTAAGGTAAAAGGAAGGTCATCAGAGAGTATGACCAACATGGTATTAACAGAACCTCTCAATTTCCACTTTTATGAGAGCTTGAACAATACTGATTGTGATTGGCATTTCTCAAGTCTTTGGATATCTTTTTATATCCTTTCAGGACTTTTGACCGTTCTTTTGCTTTCTCCATGGCTCAGAATCCAGCAAAGTCGGTGCAGCAATGGATGAGATGTGCAGGTGTTTGTCAAGAGCCCAGAATCTCATTGACTTTTAATACACAGACACAAATTACAAGCATCAAGTTACAGGCATGGACAGTTACCCTGAGGAACCATTTAGTTTTAACCATCAGGGTAAAACTTTGAGGGTATGTAAACTTTTGACCAGGGCCATGTTGGTGTTTGCACTTTGCACTTATCATTAGGATTCAAAAAGTTGTGTGATAATAAATGGCTTCACCCAGCCCCTAACTCTGAATAAAAAAAGTTTTGTAGCATTATCAATTATATTTTCTGAAATGTAGCCAGTATTTCAGAAATTCTTCCAGGGTATGTAAACTTTTGAGCACAACCGTATATGTGTGTGTGTGTGTCACCTCTTAATGCCCATATCACGAATGGCAGACGACGGAGGCCCAATGAAGATGATGCCTTCCTGTTTACAAGCTTCTGCAAACTCTGTGTTCTCAGACAGAAAGCCATAGCCGGGGTGAACCGCCTTAACACACAAACACACAGAAAATAGGTGTAATAATGTTTTTTTTTAAATCCCCACAGTGCCTTAAAGAAGAAGTAAGTGGTCCGGTCGTTTTCGCTAATGCTGCGTTCCAGGCAGGCTTTTGAAATCGTAAATTACAGCTTCAAGTCACAACTTACGACTTTGTAGCGTTCCAGGTAACCCACTCGTGTTTTTCCGACCTGTTTTACCGGTGAAAGTCACTATAACAGCCACTCGTAACTTCCGACCGGTGAACTCGTACCAGATCGAACTGGTACCACTTCACGGTCGGAAAAATACGAGTTTCCTTGAACGCACCATAACAGTCCTCGTCCCTACGTCGCCACATTCACGGCGGTCCTTGGCTGCACACACAGCCCTGCATGCCGTAGGTGTAATCTCCTCATTGGATAAAAAAGGATACGATAAATGTTTTCTCCTCGGCTCAGAGCAGAGCAGAGTGACTGACAGACCCGTGTTTTGGTCCAAACACTCTATGTAAGTTCACTGTATTCAAGGCACTATATTCTGTTAGTGAAGAAGTCTGAACCTTATTAAGTATGTACACATTAAAGTGGTTTATAGAGGTCTCCTTTTAGCAGGATAACTCACATGTGATCCAGATTTCTTGGCCACTTCCAACACTTTCTCCATAGAGAGGTAACTCTGCTGGGATGGCGGCGGCCCGATGTGGTACGCTTCATCTGCCTGCGAAACGAAACAAAGCAAATACAGACTGGTTAATAATAATGTGTCAATAATTAAACTAAAGTGAAACAACTGCTGCAGTGACGATGGAAATAAACAGTGACGACTCTTCTCACCATGGCCACGTGCATCGAGTGCCTGTCTGCGTCGCTGTACACCGCCACGGATCGGACGCCCATCTTCTTGGCTGTGCGCATCACGCGACACGCAATCTCTCCTCGATTGGCGATCAACACTTTCTCTATCCGTCCCACTCCTGGACAAGAAGACAGAGTGTTAAAAACTGTCAAAAATAATGCTCGTTAAATTAAACTTTGCTACAGACTCAGCCACATACACAAGACACATAACACAAAAACAGACGACACAATACATATAATAACAGATGATGAAAGCACTATAATGTAACCACAGAAAGTGAAAGTGCAGTTCTGAAGGACCGTCTTATCACCCCGTCATCCTCAGTAATAAAGACAAAGTTGACGTCTTATTTATTGCCAAACCTCCTGTTTTAACTTGTTTTAATGATATTCTACATTTACACAGTAGCTGGTTATTGTTATTGAGTCTCTGACTTCTTTTGTCTATGCACTTGTCACTTTTTTTTTACTCACAGTGCATTTGATTTGAACAGGTAATTTCATCAAATTTAAATCCATGTTATACCTCATCTGAATGGTGTACCTGTCCACTTACAATGTGTAGACCTTGTTTGTCTTTATCTGTCTCCTGTCATGTGTGTCACTTGCTGCAGCTGATGTAGCACTGTATCCTGATCCTACATCTCTTGCACTTGTGCATTATCAGCACCAATCACTTGAGAACCAACTAAAACCATTACAGTATTTTGATCTTCTGGGCCTCTGGTGATACGATTGCTGCTTCCACTGCTGATAGAGGCATGTCCTCAACTCACCTCCTCCTGACACGAGCCTCACGCCTCTTTTGGTCCATGACAGTTTTCTGGACAGAAGCAGAGGAGAGAGAGCAGTCAACAACCTCAGCAGCACACAACTGTGACATGCAGAACAAACAGTAAATGAACTGAATTGAAATTAAAATAAATTATAATAATGACTTTATATGGCACCTATAAAAAATACAAGTTGACAAAGTGCTTCACAAAAAACATGAAGAAAAAAGTCACAAATGAGATGCAATACAGCAACAAAGTGAGACCATGAATTAAAATGCAGGATGCAATTAACTAGATAAAAAAAAGTAAAAACATAAAATAAAAAGGGGGATATACATGATTTAAAAAAAAAAGATGAGGTGAGATGCAATAAAATGGGATAAAAGGGTTAAAACAGAGGAAGTTTAAGTAAACTAAGAGCATCTGAGTAAAACTGTGAGATAAAAATAGATGATAGAAAGAAGAAGATGACATCACATAAAGGCAAGTCTGTAAAAGTGAGTTTTAAGAAGTGATTTTGGCACATACAGTCACTGTAGATCTAGATAAATAAGCTGAGTGATAAGTGTCTGCTGCTACAGACTGTGTGCATGTTGTTGCAGCAACATTAGCCATGCTGCTACCTTTATTTAACCTTGTCCTGGTTGAACCGTCTCTTCTCTGGTGTGTAAAATAAAAAATCATTCACAAACACAACGACACTGAGTTCAAACATATCGTGATTTTATCCAAGGTTAGTAATTATGTCCACCGGTGGATAATTACAAAATTATAGCTATGATAAAGTGCATCTTATGCTGTTAGCTCAGTCGTGAGACAACACTGGTCCGGTTGGGGAAAACTTTTAAAAACAAGGTAAATGTCTCAGTGGTGGAAGATTTTTTTTAATATATAAAATGAAAGTTTGTTCATGAAAATAACCGCGCAGACATGTAGCTATTTGATGTACTCACTGTGTAAATATCCTCAGACCCTGCAGAGTGGGGAAACTCAGGATAACTGCAGCCATCGCTACCAGCTGCTAACTGAGCTCACTGACGAGGCGAAAAGGCGAAGTGGGGAAATTTATTTAAAAACGTATCAATCGGCCTGATTTTACTTTAACTACAGATAACTGGTAAACGTCAATTGGAGATCGATATTTGTTGCTTTCAAATGTCACACGCGCATGATTAAACACCCAAAAGACGCATTTTAACGTCTGTATTACTAATTTTGACCCTTCCAAAGACTCGTAGCGACGACAGCCAATGAGAAAGGGGGATTTATGGAGGCGGGGATGGAACTGCAGTGACGTCAGACATCCACCAGAGGGAGACATTTAACAAGCGGTGGAGCTGTTCTGTTTCAAGACATATGATGGTTCATATTACTAGTAGATAAAATTTTTCTACCGATTTCTGTTTTCTTTTCTCCATTTTAGCACATCTATTTATTTCTTTTTTGTTTCTTAATGATCAAATTTTATTCATTTAATTATTCAGTTTTGTCAAGATCCTACTGCTTTTTCTGTGATAGCCTATTTATGACTCATTCCCTGTATGTCACTGTTGTTAAATGTTTGTATAATATCATGATCAATCACAATTTATTCTCAATTTTTATTTGATTATTTAAAGAATAAATAATGTTAAAATATCAAAGCAAACAACAGTGAATAAAAAGTATAACTGAAAGCAGAATGAAGGACAAATGAAATCAGTTTCATAGTTACAAAGACAATGTAAAATATTTATGAGGTAATGAAAGAGTAATGATTAATAAATACATTTATTTTACATAATGCTTTTTGCATTTATTGTTTGGATGTCAGGTATATGTTATAATGGGAGATATGAAATCAATTTTCTTTTTTTTAAGTATTACAGCTGCAACAAGGACTTTGTATCTGGGGCATCTGCTTTAGACATCTATAAACGGCACCCCATGACTTTTCTTTTTCTTTTAAATCAAGTACAGGTAGAGGAAGTTTGAGAACTTAAGTTAATCTCCATCGGTTATCAGAGCAAGCTCAGGTCAGATCCTGCTGTAGCCTTGTCTGAATCGGTCTTTGATGAACAGGTGGATGAGCAAAGCGGTCAGGACGAGACCCACCACGACGGCTCCGATGATGATGGGAACAATGTCTTTGATGAAGTCAGCCCAGCACTCCTCCTCTGAAACATGAGAGAGAGAGGTGGGTGAGTAAAGATCCTTCTCACATTGTATCTTTTCACTCGTTACACAGAGTGACAAATCAGGATTTCCGTCTATTTGTTTTTATTGCTTATCTATGAATGTCATCTTGTACAGCTTCCTGCTTCTGGCCTGGATGTCTGACATAAGACAATAAAAAAAAAACGAATCCATCTTTTCATAGGTTTTAGAAATTAAACTTCATCAAATCTTTTGTCAGCCTAACTGAGGCCAAACGGGACAATAAACAGCAATAACTAAAGCTGTCAGTGCATTTTTAGGTTTGCAAACAAGCAACAACGTAACCTGTAGGCTGGTCCAACTGCAGACAACAAGGCCCAAACACGTAGAGGATGAAAATGTTTGTTTTTATACATTAAAAAAAGTGGTGCTCGCATTTGTTCACTTGATAAATCCTTACGTGGTTTGACACAAACCGTTGGAAAAGAGAGTCAAATTAGTGGTTTGTCAAATCCTGCAACTTAAACATCAGTGAGTCAATTAACTTGTATCTGAGCAGTGTAAATCTTGTACTTGCTGTCAAAAAACAACAAAATCTGTAGAGGAAACTGAGCAATGTTTAAGTTTTTATTGCAGAAACATGTTTTCACACTTTTCTATCTCATGACCACCCAGTTTTTTCTGTAAGTATCTTGGTTCTGATCCAGTTGTGAAACCCAAACCAATCGGCTCACCCACCTTCTCCATAGAGTTCGTTGAGCAGAGTGAAGGCCTGAACCTGCAGAGGCACCAGCTTCACTCGCAGCTCGGACGACAGCAGCAGCAGATTCTCGGATTTGCATTTGAAGCTGTGGCCGTCGGTTGCTCTGAACAACTTGTCATGGTCCAACACGCCAGAGTACGTCTTATCTGGAGGGAAAAGGATGAGTTTGCTTTTGTTCCTGAGAATTTAGAAATGAAGAGGGAGATATTGTCTTTTCTTTTACCGGCACATCTCTGGCAGACCGGCCGAGGGGACACATGAGCAGTCACCGTGGAGACGTAGAAAACCTCCTTCTCCTGGATACAAAGACAGAGACATGTAAATAAAACATTGTTTCATGAATTGCTGTGAACAGTTTGATCTAGAAGTAATCAATTATATTCATACAGTACATTAGTTTAACTGAAATGAACATGTATCCTTAAAGGGATGATTCAACATTTTGGCAAATAATCCCTATAGCAGTAGGTTTGTTAACTGTAATTGTCAGTGCAAGCTATTTTTAGAACAGTGGAGCAGAGCCGCGAGCTGCTCAGAGCTACGCTACAGAGGCTAATGGGATTTCTTGGTTTCCCTCATCAAACTCATTAAATACAAAATCCAACAACTCCAAAACGCTTTTTTCGTTTTTAACTCCAAAACGCTCTTGTGGACAAGTTGTGACCTGCATATTCACCACGCTATGAGATAATAACAGAATATTGCGAGACAGAGTTATTTTAGAGGCAAATGCAGAGACTGCTTGCCGGTTTTGCATGAATTTACCTCAAAAACAACTCTGTCTCGTAACGTTTCGTTATCATCTTATAGTTGGATCACTATATTTGATGAGGGACATCAAGAAATCCCATTAGCCTCTGTCGCGTAGCTCTGACCAGCTTACGACTCTGCTTCGTCATTCTAAAAATAGCTTGCATTTAACATTTAAAGGTAATGAACTTACTGCTAAAACTATAAGGATTATGGCAATGGGCCAAAAATGTTGAACTATCCCTTTAATGTTGTGTCATACCTTTCTGAAGGTGAACTGCAGACTGGTTGTGTTGCCTGGCAGCGTCAGAGACAGAACAGCAGCTTCTCTACCACAGTAACCACTGGTCCAGACCATGGAGGGGTCCAGGTTGAAATACCAGGTCTTCTGAGAGAATAAAAGACAAAAGTATTGTGTAACATCACTCTCTCACACACACACACACACACACACACACACACACACACACACACACACACACACACACACACACACACACACACACACACACACACACACACACACACACACACACACACACACACACCTTCTTTTCAGTGATGATGAACTCTGCTCCCATTGTGGCTTTGATGCAGGGCTTCCCAGTGCCGTTGGTCACCGTGTACATCCCTGTGCACAAAACACACACAAACATACAGTAACATAATATCATCTAAAACTTCAAAATGTTCAATCATATAAATTTCATTGTTCAATATCAACTACACGTTTTTTGAGAATATTAGAGAAAATATATTTATTATTATATTATATTATTATATATTTATATGCACTGATTTTCTTATTGCCACCCAATGGTGCAGATACTAAAAGGATACAACAAGCTCTCTGACAAATCTCTGATCTCAAACAAAGCAAAAAACATAGCACAATTTAAAAAGAAATTAAAATATAACATGATGACCATTGTATTATTTAATTCATAACATCATTAAGGCTATAAAGGAAACATTTTATTAATGCTTTACATTAAAACTCATACAGCATTTGAACTCAGCACTTGTTCAGAGTTCAGGATCATTTCAGATTTCACTGCTCTCACTGCTGATCAAAGCTGCCTCAGCCTCCAATAACAGTTTTCACAGCCTTTTAAGTTTTAAAGCACATGAATGAGCCTCACAAAACCATTTACAGACTTTTGAATTTCATCTGTTACATCTCACTTTTACTGCAGCTTGCCCTGACTGTGCTTCCTTCTGCAAGTGGTTGCAGAATGTAGTGATCTAGTCCTGCGTTTGTGTTTGTACCTATTTTAGGAGCAGCTTCAGAGGGCTGCAGGACTGGTTGGTTGAGCCGAACCTCGGGGTCATTTCTCTGAAGGTGGACACCTGGTGGAGGAATCCATGAGATTACGGTTACCCACAAAAACATAAACACAATCTTTATCTGTCAAAATATTTCAAAAAGGAGGGAGAAATAAATCAAAGCGAACAGATTTTTGTTGTATACAGTTGCTGCTGAAGAAGGTTTCCACCTTTTTATCTTTATCAACCTGGGAGTCAAAAATGAAAGCAATGCCACATCATACGGAAACTGTGTGCGATCTTCAGTTTATCATCAAGTAGATGGTTAAACCACAGAGTGAGGAAGACAAGTGTGGGACCACTGAGACCACATGACTAACGATGACAGGAAACCAGACCTTTTCAGTTGAAGAGCAGTGAACAATAAAGGTCAAAAACAGCATCACGAAAAATAGTTAGAAATAGTTCACCCTCCACATTATTCACCTCAATGCATGATGACAATGGGATGTGTGATAAAGCAATGGTTCATGCTCATTTATTTATTGATCAATTGTGTAAAAAAAAAAAAACTCAGTTTGGAGGTCAATGAATAAATACAATAATTGTTTTTTATAGCATGTTGACGATAAATGATGAAATGACACCCATCTTTCTGTTAATCTATGTGTGATTATGTTGTTTTATTTATATTGTATGTTGTGCAGCACTTTGGGAAACTAAGGTTGTTTTTAAATGTGCTATATAAATACATTTTGAGTTGAGTTGAGTAAATATCATCAAACTCACCTGGAGTAACAGCAGCCAGGAGGAAAAGACACCATGATGCACCTGTGTGACTTCTCAACATTATTGTCAGAGAAAAGGAGAGAATAGAAAAGTGTAGAATAATTATGAGTAGCTATATGGGTCAGAGGTGCAGCCTCCTCAGTTTGGCAGTTGAGTGTGTGAAAGCTGCTGAACACACACCAACATAAGACAACTCCTGCAGAGGAAGTGAACGAAGGGCCACAGGAGGAGGGGCAGACCTCACACCCCTGATGATGATGATGTCAGTTAAACAAGTGTGAGAAACACAGCTGAATCCCATAACTCTACTGCTGTGTGAAACACAACAACAATAGCACAAGACAACAAGTCACATCTCTTTATGTTATTGATAGTGAAAGGCAAACTGAGACGTTTTAAACAGTTCCTATTTGGGCTATGAATTGGTTTGTTTTTTTTGTTTTTTTTAATATTCTACAGCCTCAAGAACATAAATGTAAACTCCTTTTTGCATTTATTACAAGAAAGAAAATTAGACTTGTACAATGAAAGACCCCCTAGAAAATAAAACTGTCATATCCGTGATTACTGTCATACTGAACTCAGTATGTGACAGCCATGTTCCCAGTTCTTCTCTCATTTACTGTAGCGAGCAATAGGGTCAATAGTGTGTTTTAAAAAAAGAGCTAAACAAATATTTTAGTTCCTATGCAAATGAGAAAATTAATGGTATGGTGGAAACTGCAATGCAGTGCAATCTACAGAGACCCAATGAGTTACAGTGCCTTCAATTTGTGTTATACCTTTACATATTTAAAATGTGGCTATATTTCTATTCTGTATTTAAGCCTCGTAGATTTGTTTTTTTAATGATCTTTTTTTAAAATTATCTTTATTTAGCCTATTATCTTTTTTTATGATATCTTTATTTATTTATTTATTTTTTACGAAAATCAATGCCTTCTGGAAAAAGAATGCAGAGGTGTGTATGTAAATTTGCAATTACAATAAAGTTTGGGGGGAAACTGGGTTGTGGGCAAGTGGGAAATGATGTGGTCGATCGATACAACGCTTGTAGTGCGTTATTTGTCGTTTATTATTTATTATGGATTCTCCTTTTGTAAACAGTCTATGGGGAAACAGGTGTGTAGTGTAGGCCTATTGAAATATCAGAAGTGCGTTTCACAGTTTGCTCCCTAGGTGGCACTGTAGCTTTATTGTGATGTTAACTGTCTTGGTGTTGAAACCACAGAATAAATACTGTAAAAAGAAGACGGTAGACCATCGGTAGACCAATATAATACATCCACGCGGTAGACTGACAAGACATGGCTTCGTCCACTTCATATATTACAAGATTAGAAGAGTAGCCTAACTTACTTGCTGCGAGCACAGACATCCACGACTCTTATTATGAAAAGCGGAAATGATGCCGTCAGCGGGTAATCGTGTTTGTTGTAAACATGTAAAAACTGAGTCGTCTTTGTTTGAGACGCCTGATCAGAAACTGTTGACTAAAACGTAAAAAATGTATATCGACATTAGATGATCCAGTCGGTTCACAGTTTGTCAGGTACTGGTACTGGCCTTGTGGCGGAACTGAAGAGAGGGAGCGAGGCGACCACGGAGGAAATAAGCAGTGACACCAGCTGAAAGTCTGCTGCTTGTCTGAGTGACCCCGAGGAGGAAAATAAAATAAACACTTTACTGGAGAATGAAGGTCTCGTCCTGAAACAGAGGTAACTGTATAATTTATTTTGTAGTGATGTGGTTTATATCACGAGGTTTTAAGTTACGTGACGTTTAACGTTAGCGGCTAATTTAGCAACGTAGCCTATTAATGTTTGTGTGTGTGTGAGTGAGAGAGAGAGAGAGTCAATCAAAGAGAGTCAAAGTCAATATGAATACATCATTTTCAAAAATATTGCATTTTATTTACTTTGTGTTGTTTTTGTGTTATTTTCTGTAAAATATGGCATTTACATTTTTACAAATTATTTGTACATCCAAATCAACTGATTGATTGAATGATTTTTAACCATTTATAACCATTTATAAAATTAATTAATTGAGAATATAATGTTGAGATTTTTAACATTAATTAAAACACGTCAATCCTAATCCATGTTAAATTAATCTTTATCTGTTCTGCCCAACCTGACCTCTGTTTTGTTTTTCAGATGATCTCTGTCATATTTAGAAGAAGCACCTTAGCAGCCCAGAAGGTAAAGGACTATTTGTGATAAAGCACCAATGTTAACATCTCCAAAACATATAATATGAATAAAATACAATTTATATTCTAACATCAATGTTTGTTTTGTTTTGTCTTCTCAGGTGTTTAGCAGGGCAGGTCCTCCACAAAGATGCTGGACATCGACCTGCTGGGCCTCCTCCTCCACAGAGAGGAACACTACGCTTTTAAAACCTCCCTCTGTTGTTGGTTTCCCGAGGACTGAGCTCCTCCTGAGGAATCAAACCTGTGTCCAACCTCTGTTTCTAGTGAGGAACCAACATTTTCACTCCTCTGCCGTGCGGTTGAAGAAGCGTCTGGAGCCTGAGCCTCCTCCCAGAGAGCTGGACCTGCTGCGCTATGACATGAAGGACTTGTGGAAGAGTCCCAAACCCGCCTTGTACCTGGGCTTTGCGGGTTTGATCCCCTTCGTGGCGCCGACCCTGCTCATGGCAGTGTCCGACCTCTACTTCCCAGAACTGGCCTTTGCTCAGGTAGCCTACGGCGCCTCCATCATGTCCTTCCTGGGCGGAGCACGCTGGGGGTTCGCTCTTCCCGAGAGCAGCCCGGCCAAACCGGACTGGATAAACTTGGCCAACAGCGTGGTTCCTTCCCTCTTGGCCTGGGTTGCCATGCTCATGAGCGACAGCATCGTTCCTGCAGGCACCATGGTTATTATGGGTCTGGGAATCTCACTGCATTATGATCTGTCTCTGCTGCCCACTTATCCCAGCTGGTTCAAAGCCCTGCGCTCCATCCTGACCGCCGTGGCATTTTTCTCTCTCGTTGGTACGCTCGTGATGGAGGGACTCTACCCGGAGAAGAAGCTTTTGTCAGATTGAATACTGTAAACATTTTTTAAAACCGTAAAGCTGGACAAGAAATCTACATTAACTGTCTTAATCAGAGTCCTGTCAGGTTTGAAAGTATCATGCCACAAACAGACCTCTAGAAAAACAACACAGAAAAAATGATTTAATGCGTGTCCAGCCTTCACAAATGACATCAAATGACATAATGTTTCTTCTTTTCTCGTCTGCCACATCCAGACATTATGTTAAAGTAATGTGAAGTAAATGTGAATGTGAGTGTACGACCATTCAGAGGAAGAAAGTACTTAAAGTCTGCAATTTTGAATCCTGCCACTGCTAGGGGCCACAAGTCAAACAATCTCAAATCTTAAAACAATAAAAAAAAAAGCACTTGTATCTCTTGGCAGATGTTCTATTCTTTGACTAAGTGACATTTTAAATTCAGTCAATATTATTTCAGAGTTTATCAAGTTGGTTACAAATTGATGCTTTAAATTTTGACACCCAGAAGAGATCAGTCTACAGCAAGGATGTCAAATATACGGCCTGCCAGAGGGTCCAGTCCGACCTGCAGGATGAAATAGCCAAGAGTGAAAATTACATAGAAGCCAGAAGAACAATAATATTATTCAAATTGCACATATTTTTCTCAAGAAATTTCGGTTTGTTCATAACATGTTTTGTAAAAGGGGAGTTCATTTGCACTAAATCAAAGGGAATATCGAGAGTTCTTGTTATTTATAGGTTATTATGCTATTATTTCACTGGTCTGGTTAGGGTTGACACCCCTTGTCTACAGTCTATAAAAAAAGAAACATTAAACATTTTTTAACAAGTAAACGGTTTGTGGTTTAACTCAACAATTATAATTTAGAAATTTGGATAAATTTGATTATTTTGAAGTTGTAGAGCAGGATCTTTTCCAGCTGGAAAGCAATCCTTTTCTCTCAGTCCCTTTTTCAGTGTAGTATTACAAATTGGCAGAGCCACTCTCTCACTGTGTCCTTTTACATGCTTAGGATCAGACAGCTAAAGTCAGGAGCATTGACATCACAAGGGAAATGGGTGTTACATAAGATCTGAACTGGAGTAATCTGTACTTAAAGCCTCATGGTCGACTGCACACCATCCAACGTCACAACACACACACACACACACACACACAGCTCCAGTGAAGGCTCATGCTCACTTCAGAATAGATTAAGGTTAAAACTCATACTAAAACACACTTTAAGATGAAAATAAATGCACTCAAAATTGACTTTTTGTGTATTCAAATGTTTTTTATTACTGTAAACACGCGCGTCTAATGAGCCAAATATTGGAAAGAAAGGCAAGAAAGAGGGAGGGGTGGGTGGGACAACTGAGAGAAATCCAATAAGGCACATTACCCCCCTGTTCACCAACCTCACTGAAAAGGTGCCATACAGAAACACATGTCCATTCTCAATAGGATTAATACGTGTGTACAGACATTATTGCACTTCAAAAGTTTCCTCAGATTTCTTATACAACATCCAGGGGAGCTGCATGAAGCTGGAACAGTGTCTGGGATTACATGAACAATAGGACGTATCAACTTTGGACTCATTTTGCTAATCACAGAGAAGAGACGGCAAGATGATCTTACCCCACTCCTCCGACAGGTGATAGCTTGGATTTCCCATCAGTCAAAACTGGTACAATAAGGTGCTTCTTGGTCAAATATTAGAGATAAAATGTGACACATATATGGTGACGTGACATCAACAGGACCCAAACTTAAAATGATTTATAGAAAAATATTGATATTTACTACTCAAAGCAACATTTAAACCAAACAAAAAAAATGAAATCAAAAAACATAACCTCAAGTGTTTTGAGTTTTCAAAAAAGTCTTGATATTCACTTCTTTGGTTGATTAAATGGAAAGTCAGTTGACCCAAACTCTCGCGCCTGAGACGCACAGTGCATCATAATCACAAGACCTGGACAAACTCCATACAGATGGAAACGCTGTAGGAGTTTCATTTATCATCATCAGCGCTGCAGGACTTTTTATAAACAGCTTATTTTTTTGTGGTGGCTCAACAGTCCTGCAGTCACTTTAAAACTTCTATAGTGGCTCCACCTGCAGCTGTTGGGTCCAGATGTTGGTGACCTACAGGTAAACAAGTTCTTTACATGACAGTTTCTCCTGATACATAAGAAAGGAAGTTTTTTTTGTGTGTTTTTTTTAGAAATACGACATCATTTTACGCTCTGGTGGTCACAGACGACTCTGCTGCTGCCTACTTCTGGATCCCGAGGCCTGAACGCATGTACTCATACACCACGTAGCTGATGCTGACGGCCGGTATGACCTTCATGAAATTGGGCAGGATGCCACGGTAAAGTCCAAAGAATCCTTCCTTTTCCAAAATCTTCTTCACCATCAGGTTCATGGGCAGCTGCTCCGAGCCCTCCACCGAAGCTGAGAGAGAGAGTTCAAATCAGACAATAAGCTTCTCACACTTCTAGATTCTTGTCATGCTAACTGACTATAAATACATATATTTGGACAATGATATGTCTAGTTTTTGTTCATCTCCTTGTTACAGCATAACTGAAATTAACAAACTGTCTTTCAGAATGATTAGGTAGGACTACAGTATAGTTCCTACAATGATCTAGCAATAACTGTTTAAAAAAGGACTGAAATAATTCAAATAGTCAGATTCAGATTCAGTCAGATGGAATAAATAGTCAGGTCCCATCTTATTACTTTATTACTCATTACTTTGCAAATCCAATGTGTCTAAATCAACACAAAAAACTGTACAGTAGAAGTCTTTAGGATGAGAGATGAAACATCTGCACTGTACTGGAGTCTGACTGAAAAAGCACAATCAATAACTTCTATGAAAATTTATGAGCTGTCTTTGAACCCATCTTGAAGTCAAAATCTTCACATTTTTCCTTAGCTACACCTGCTTTTCCAAGACTATTCCCTGCTGTGGATGTGCTTAAAGGGATAGTTCAACATTTTGGCAAATTGACCTATTGCCATAATACCTACAGTGTATAGTCTTAGTAGGTTTGTTACCTTTAATTGTCGGTGCAAGCTATTTTTAGAACAGCTGAGCAGAGCCGCGAGCTGCTCAGAGCTACACTACAGAGGTTAATAGGATTTCTTGGTTTCCCTAATAAAACTCATCAAATACACAATCCAACAACTCCAAAACGCTCTCATGGAAAAGTTGTGACCTGCACATTCACCACGCTAAGAGATAATAACCCAACGTTGTGAGAGTTGTTTTCTAGGTAAATTCATGCAAAACCGCTGATGCGCGTTCCCGTCAGGGGCAGTTTTTCAGCAAGCAGTCTCTTTTCAAAAACCTACTCCTGAAACTATAGGGATTATGGCAATGGGACAATTTGCCAAAACGTTGAACTATCCCTTTAATAAGATGAAACATTTATACAGTATGTTATAATGTTTGTTTTGTTAATATCTAGATAAAATTGTGGCAGCACTGGCTGTCTTTTAGTTTGTCGTACCTTGCGCCTGCATCCTGGTGCGAATCAGAGCCAGGGGGTAGCTGGCCAACTGGCCACACGTGCTGGACATGGTGCCACAGCCGAGCAGCACCAGAACACCTGGGTTCGCTGTGTCTTTAGCGTAGTGGGACAACCAGAAGTTCTTCAAGGTCTGTGGATGGATACAAAGTATGTTGTGTTGTTGCGTGTGTAAGAAGACAGATGTGAATCAAAAGCAGATGTTTGTATCATTCAACACCACGCACCTCATACACAGCGAGATCTATGCCAGCGTAGGGGATGATGCCCAGAATATTGGGAACGTAGCCCTTGTAAAATGCTTTTACTCCCTCCTTTTTGAGGATTTTCTTGGCACAGTCAAACATTCCCGAATACTGTCCAGTCTTCCTCAGTGTCAGACGGGTTTTCATCACCTGAATAGACAAAAAGATAGCCAATAATCTTCACCAGATAGCACAGTGACTTTGAGAAATAACGCGAGCACAGTGACTGGAATCATGATTCTTCAAGGGGAAAATATCTGTATTATTTGTCAACATACAAACTTATTTAAGATGAATAATTATATCCCAAGTCAACTGAACAGACGAATAGATAACTAACTATGCAACATCAATATATGTGACCCCAGACGTATATAACTACAACAAGAATACACGGACACAAACGCTGCCACGTGTTTCTGCTGTCTCCACTCACCTCCATGGGGTAGATGGCAGTTTGCGCTGAGGCTCCAGCCAGTGACCCAGCCATGAACCTCTCGTGAGTTTTGACCTTCCCTGGCTCACTGGACAGCAGCTTCTTATACTGTTGTTGATACACAGTGAACACGGGCGTGTGAGACATAAACACTAATTAGAGTCTAACCAAGATCATCTAACGGTGACAAAAATACATTCTGGTAATGTTATATAAACAGACCTGAGACATATTCTGCCATCAGTGACAGTGAAATGAATTTACCTGCTCATATGCCATAAACTTGATGGCTGTCTCGGGGGCGATCTTCAGGACATTAATGCCATTTCCTCTCCACAGGGACGCCACACCTCCTTCTTTTAACATCTGTTTGAAACCACCGGCCAGGCTGATTTTGTTGCTCTTCGATGCATGTACCTGTAAATATACACACACAGACAAAAAAAAAACATTACACTGAATGCCATAGCTTTCAAGGGGGAAATAAATTTATATAGGGATTTCTGCATGAATAAGGAATTTATTGCTACTTTCATTTTTTCATTCCTTCCTTTTCCAAAGTAGTTCAGCAAAAAACACAATTTATTTGCTGTAAACAACCAATAGAAAATAAAAGTCTTATCACACACCTGCATGAAGACCTTCATCCTGTCCAGTGGGGCGGTTCCTGTTCGAGACACAGCACCGGCCATGGCTCCAGCCGACAGCTGCTTCCACCACAAACCGGTAGTCTTCTCCTCTTCTGTGAACTCATCTGGGATGGTGAGGCTGTCACCGATGTCCAGCACCTGCACACAATAACAAAACACAGGTAAATAGGCTACACCAGTCAAGGCTGATTGATATGGAGGGCACCACACTAATATCAATCCGATGGTGAAAATGGACACCAAAACATACACTTACCTCTTAAAATGTCATCTCTTTCTGTACACAGTCTGAATCATCTCTATTTTTTAATATTATTTAAGCGTTAACATATTACAGCCTCTCTAACTGTAGTGATTATTTAAGCACCAAAATGTGTTTTTTAGTGTTAATTCTGGCAAATAATTTTTGATTTAGTTTAGGTATTTCACTGTTTTGATGAAAATATCCTTTAGTCATTGTAAGTCTAGATTCTGACAGTAACATATTCGTCAACTTTTCTCTTGTACTTTCATTTTTACAGCCACAGCTGACGTCATCTTGGCGCCTAGTGGTTACCGTGGTTACAGTACACAGGCTCACCTCGATAAATCCCGTTAGCATTTTAAACCCTTAGCATCCGAGATACTCTGCTACTACTAGAGCCAGTCTCTCAATATTAGAAATGCTACTACTACTTTATAAACCGCCTTTGCTAGCACCACTGTGGCTACCTGTCCGGCAGCTGCCGCCTAAAATATTATAGATTTGCGGGTGGAGGCGCTGTTTGTTTACTAACATCCAGAGGAGGACGTTGAGACGGGAGAGCCTGAGAGACGTGAGGCTAACAGTTAGCCTAGCTTATCTTTCAAATGTGTGCAGCCTGTATGTTTATGTAGTTTGTCCCAGACTTTCCCTATTGTATATTTAATTCCCATGTGATTTGGGATAAAAACAGTTTCTTATTCGGTTGAGCAACAGCTCAAGCAGCTAAATCTGGAAAACTGTGATCTATTATGAGTAGCCTATGCATGCATACATGTTTTTTGTATAGATACTATTTTAAATTCAATTTTTGTCTCTTATGTGTGTGACACAATTAGTGTAGCTGCCTATATGTTTCGTTTTTAAACATACCAATTTACAATTTGTCATGTAATTGTTCCTTCAATTGTCATCCTCATCCCATCTTCCAATCATTATCCCTATCCAACTGAAGGTAATACTTTTATGTTCTACTCTGGATGACAAACTACGTTACCTGTTCCTGTACATGGAAACTGTACACGGACATTGACAGGCTGTGCCCAAAATCACCCCCTACTCACTATATAGTGTAGTAGGGAGTAGGGAATGAGTGAGTGATTTCGGCCACAGACTGCCTAAAAAGACTTTGCTGAATGGTGGAATATTATAGTAGGCTAGTGCACTTCAGCACAGGTGACTCACAGAATCACCTTGAATTAAACACCGGGCAGGATCAGACACACACACACACATCAAGTCCTCATCCAAAATCTTGCATAACTTAGTAGTGTCCTTTCTGAGAGATTTATTACATCACTGTTTTAGAAAAACAGTCATCTCTGACTGTGCCATGAAACAAGTTCAAACTGAAAAATGTGTGACCAAAATCTTCTCATGATATGGACATGGTTGTTGATCTAGCCTAATTCTTACATGTTTTTTGGCTATTTGAGTGAGGGAGGACAAAATAGAGAGTGGTAGGGCACCTTATACACTGGGTCCAACCCAATAGCGACACCTGCATAAAGATGAACACCTTTCCATGCAACAATAAGTCAATGTTCATTTTTAACATAAACATATCCATAACACTATTTCTAAATTACTTCAGAAATATCTCTGTAACACTGTTTCCTGTCATTTACTGGCTGAAACATACTCCAATACATATACACACACAGTATTCATGTTTAGTTATAAATATAATTGGCCGATACATTGATCCCACAGCTTTATTGTAAAGACAGTTTGCTTGGATTAACCAACAGGTGGAAAATCAAGACTAAAGAAGTCAATACACCAACCTACCATGTCCACCTCCACCTCATAGATCGCCCCATCATCTTCAAAGTCGATGAAAAACCAGTTTGCCTGGTGCTGCTGCTGAGGTTGCAGCAGAGCCATGGCCATCTCACGCCTCAGGTGAAGCTGATCCAGCCCTAAATGGTCCCGGTATCGGACAGTAACCGCTCTAAACTGATCTGGACCCTGTCAGGTGTCTGGTGAGGTGCAGGGGGTCTGCAGCTTTAATCCAGCCTGAGGTAAGAAACTTTGACCATCGGAGTGAACCCAGGAGGCGATGGGAAGCTCTCACTGCCATAGATGTTACCAACCACTGTTGGGGTGTCGCCGATCTCACCCTCTCCTGTTTTTTTTTTTCTGTTCTCAACTCGCTTCCTCTCGCGTCAACCTGCCCCAATCCCACTGACGAGCTAATCCCCCCCGCCCCACAGGTCAGACTTAAATTAGCTTATCTCTGCTAAGATTAGGAGCCACAGGTTTATTTAACCTCTGAGGTTGTGCCAGTGAACAGAGGCAGCCAACGTCAGAGATTAGCCATTGACTGGAACTGGCATGCAACAATTGTAAATGTCACAGTGTATTGATTCCACATAGCCAATGATCTACACTAGGTCTTCATTAAATGTGAAGCCATAAATAAAAAAAATTAAACAAAGACATAAAATGTTTCATGAATCTATTATAATGTAATTAGTTTCACTTTTTGGATTTAATTACTGACATAAACTTTTCCATGATAATTTATTGAGATGCACCTGTACATCTTAACGTGGTCACATCTGCAGTCACTGTCAGAGGTCATGAAAATCTAAAAAAAAAAATCAAGTTAAGCCTCTTCTGCAGTGTGAGTCTCTGATTTCATCACAGTAGAAACTTGGCCACATTCAGTGGATACAAACTACATCATGCTCTTTCTCCACCTCTCTCTTGGAAATGAATGGACCTAATCTTTTGACGCAGAGGTGCTGACCTGTCACCAAAGTCGGCCAAATCCTCTATCAGCTGACAAGTCTCTTTCACAACTTTCCCCTTAAGTGCTGGACTGGATCTCAAAGTGAGGTGAGGCCTGAGACACATACTGTAAAGGACACTAAAGGCACAGGTTGGCTGGTTTAACCACTTCACCACCTGCCCGGATTAACTTTGGCTCCTGGGCAAAATTTGTTTTTTCTTGGCTTTAATCACACCTATTATTCACACCTATTCATTGAAGATGTGTGGTTGCAAAATGGCTTGACTTGAGGAATTGTGGAACATGATACCTTTAAAACTAAAACAAATACCTACTCACCTGCACAACAACCATTCATGGTAACATGATTAGGACCAAGGAGATATAAACAGAAAATCTCTCTGTCAATCAAACTTCCATTGGAAAGAGAGTAATTTGCAATTTATTGAGTTGAACCTTCATTTTCCGCCTCCATTGTTGTTTTTATTCAAGTGGCCATTCTTTTTATCCCCGTGTTTTATGGTTGTAATGTTAAGGAGTTACTGAGTCGTGCACGCCTCTTACCGTGGAGTGTTTCCAGAAGTAGATGATTTCCTGCAGGTTGGTGGCGGGGTTAAACAGGAAGTGATCCCTCCATTCATTCCAGTCCACAGACATGGTGCCGTCCATATCGATACTGTAGAAGAACAAAAATAAACAGACATTTTACATCTGGTTTAAGCTTTAGACTTTAGGCTGATAAACAGAGATGTGTTCATCAAAAATGTTGTTTGTTTCATTTGAAAGTCTGAACTCAAGGACCAATTATTTCACACTCTGCTGGAGCTGGAACCAAACATGTGAGGGGAAACAATGGATTATGAACAGACAAAGCAAAACTACATTTGTAAAACTGTAAAATATTATGTAAATGTAGAGTGGAGCAAAAGAGGAAGCAGTTACAGCAAAGTTTCCTTGTTAACTTACATCTGAGATGTAATTATGGTTACACCTCAAACCTTGAGGCCACATTTTTTATTTTCTCATTAACAACATTTAATCATAAACAAACTAAACAAACTAAGAGTTGTAAGTGACTGAAACCTCAATGCACAGTTCAAAGTCTGCAGGAGAATCATACAGCACAAGAAAAGTAAAGATAAGACTTAATTTATATTTTAAGTTTGCATGCTTCAGCTTATACCAACATCTTTCTGCTGAAGGGGACACATATACTCCATTCACATTTTACACGAGTTACGTTGCTCCTTTGCTTCCGCTCATTCATTCAAATGGAGAGAGACAGATTTGCCTAATGCCAACAGAGCATGCTGAGAGAGCATGCAAACAGGAATTAGGCCACAAGTCATTTAGAGCGAAGTCGTGCAAATTACCACAGAGACAAAGACTCACATAAATTCCTCTTGCATAATAAACCGTCATATAAAAAGGAACAACACGTGTATTTCTAAACTTATTCTGTATGTTTTGAAACATAAACAAATGGAAACAGAGTCACTGCTCCATTTCTCCTTTGGTCACTGTGCTGTACCAGTGATGTCTGTCCTCAGCTGCCTCCAGTGTAGACCTTCGATTTCCTTCCTCTGAGTCACCTCACATGAGTGACACAGACACAGTCATCAATTACTCTGTGGTTTTCAGACAAATCTTTCAGACTGTCTCATCGTCACATACATCCTGCCTTACTTCTTTTTTTCAGCTCAGCTCGTTTGTACATCAGCTGTCAGAGATCATGTCTACTTTAGGCCTTTATACAGTACAGTAAGCAGTCTGCAAACACTTATGACACACTGTGGCAAGATACATAAGGGTCGGCCCAATAAACACAAACTTAGCTGACTGAATGACTGAACGTGTAATTCCTCTGGTTATGATGATGACAATTGATTGACAAAAAAATATATTCACTCAAAGAAACAAAATGTAAACTGTGTCATTTCACACAACTGCAGTCATTTCTAAACTGATCCTTTGACTGATGGAGGAAGTCTGTGGAAGTCACCACACATTACTGTATTTGCACAAACAGCAGGGAAGTGAAATAATTGACAAAAATTTGTGATTGATCACTATTAATTATAGTGTCTTCATCAGCATTTGCAGTATTTACTGTATATCGATTCCCTGTCTGACAATAGTCCTGTAACATACACATCACTGAATCGTCTACTACACATTAACAAACTGTCTCCAGCTCAGTCAGGCTTCTTTATCATGCACCATGTACACACTGAACCTGTTATCAGTCCTTCACATTGGTCACCACCTCAAACATCATGAGCTCCAAACTGCTTTCTTTCACTTTTAGTGTAAGACCACTGGGTCTTTCTGCTATGATCCACAACAGACAGGAACATTATTATCAAAACCCAAGTTAAATAGCCTACATTTGACCTAATTTACAAGCACCTACAAAACAAACAGAAATACCTTTTAAGGATCTTTTCTGCATCGTCCTTGGTGATTTCTATTCCCAGATCAGCAAGCGACTGCTTTATCTCCATGAAGTCTATTCGACCTGTTGACAAATAGAAACACAGCAGTAGCTTCAGGTCATGTTTCAACATTAATTCAAATACCATTGAATGTTTATTTTTTATAAAAAGACGTTTTCAGGAAAACTAAATGACATCATACCATCCTTGTTTTTGTCCAAGCTCTTGAAGGTCAGTCGTAATTTCTTCTCATGCTCCTTCAGGTACTTAGTGAACTCATTAAAATCAATCCCTTCATCATTGTCTTGGTCTGCAGAGGAAATTATTTTCTGGAGAAAGAAAAAGCAGAATATACAACAGTCAAGTTTCTTCATGTGATACAGTACCTACATCTGTCCACTGCTGGGTGTCCTGACCTGCTCACCGAGTGAAGGCAGAGGTTTTAATTCAGATGTGCCATGAGGCCAGTCTGCCATGTAATCCTCAAGCAGCAGCTGCTCAGTTCTGCCAGTTGGTGGCAAAATAACAGAGAGAGAACGCTTCTTCACTTCATCTGAACTCACTTCCTGTGTGGGAGCTCCATGACTTGGCCTAATTACTGTATCTGTCTTTATCTAGCCCCTCCATGGCTTGCCTCAGCACTTATTTCTACTTTACCTTCAAAGATTTATCTCTGACTTTTGCTCTGTAAATAAAGATTGCTTGTTGACCTGGGACAATACCAGATCAAGACAGTCTCATTTAGTTGTCTTGCTTTGCTCTAATGTTGCACAAAAACATGCCGATTCAGGATCAGTTCCTCAAGAGACAGGCTGAAACATTAATCTTTGTCACTATTGAACTGTTTCACAACATTCTAATGATAGGTGATAGTTATTTTGTGTATGCTTACTACCGCCCTATCATATCATATATCATGTCATAACTGTGTGGACAGGGAGAGCTCCTGTTTTATTGCAGCTGGTCACATGCAGCAGTGACTTCCTCTTACCTTACAGTATCTCTTGAATCACAGGTAAGGTAACACTCACTAATGAGGGTGAGGAATGCAGGACTGTTTGATTATTAAAGGTGGGACCATCCCTTTAAAGTCACGGCCCATAATAAAATAAAAAAAGGTCATCTACACATAACAGTTTGACCTTTAATACAGTTTGAGAAATTCTGCTGCACCTTTTTTCACCCATGACCCATTCTGCTCTGAACCAACCAACCACAGCTTACTGTTATTTTATTTATTAAGGAGAACCATATCACTGTGATATATTCTGGTGATTTATTACCATGAGTGAGAAAAAAAGATAGACAAGTGAGGAAAAATAAAGACATATGATCATGGATGTGGTCATTGGGTTTATAATTGCCCTAAGTGGGGGGTTTTGTTTCTGTTTAATTCTACAAACCTTTCTGTGTATTTTCTATTTGCTTTATTGACAGGAAATTGACAAGTGGTTCTATAAAAACAAAAAGATGAAGTGAAACAACATGTGTGAAAATACAAAACTTGTCAGTGTGAGAACATCCTCTCAATAGGTTTAGGTTAAAGTTCATAACATAGCCTACAGTAACTGACCGAACACATACTCCAATAGTCTCTTTTTATTTTATTTACCTAACAACAAGAAATAACACTGGTTGCACAGTGACAAACTGAACCATACAGCCTGATCAGTCAGTTTGACACTATTAAGATACTTGCTGGTGCAGTTTGGGTGCCTTGCTCGAGGGCACAGCTCTTTGAAGAGGCATACATTCAAGATATTCCTGCAGCAGGGAAAATTCCTAAACTTAGATAAAATCAAATAATTGATATAACAAGCTTGACCTGCTTAAAAATGAAGACCATGTGATACAGTGGGAAAGTTGCACATATTAAATTGACTAAATAGATGCTCTCAATCTCAGTTTGGACAATAAAAGATCTCTCTCCTATATCTTATTCTTTAGTAGTCAGAATTAGTGACTCAGCTTTTTACTGGAAACCATATTTAGAGTGACTCAATGTGAGTGGTCAAAGTTTAGAACAACTGGGTTATTGTTTTGTTGTTCAACCACTGGAAATAGAAAACTGAAGAGAGAGTGTGTTAATGAACTGAGGCCTGTGATTATGAGCTGGAGCTGACACTGAGGAACCAGCCTGTTCACTTCATCCAGGAATGCAGTGTTGCACTAAGTGTTTATGTCAACTGTTTTTCTTTCTCCCGACACCACATCCGTGTCTCTGTCTCCTACCTGAGCGGCTCCTTTCTGGGTTTTGATGCCCATGGCAGCCAGACCCGCCTTCAGCTCGGACACATCCACCTTCCCATCCTTGTTGGTGTCCAGCTTGGCAAACAGATCCTCGTACAGTTTGGACGCATCTCCTGCACACTGGCAGTCCGTGAAAAACAGCTTCCTTACGACCTGATACATGATGGTTGAAGGGGGAAAACTACGCAGGCCTCCTCATGCACACAAGTTGGGAAACTGTCCGGGCTGCACACTCACACAAACACAAGACACACACACTCACATACACACAAACCAATTCCTGCGGTTGGCACTTCTGGTTTCAAGCAGTTGGACAGTCGCCCGGTTTGGTTCAAATGGATTTCCGCAGCGCAGGTTGGGAAAGAAACGGTAGAGAAGTAGCCTACGGTTTGAGGAGTAATCCGGTAAATTAACGATTAAAAAAATGTAGGTTTCCAGGGCGCTGGTGGCGGATGAGGTAGGTTGGTAGTAGCCGGAGAAAAAAGGGTGGAGAGACTCGGTTCAGACTGCCTGAGAAGACCTCCTCCTTTACTGCGCACACACAGGGGACACACCCTTCTAAAACAACACACACGGATCTGTTACTACAAGTGTATTTTTTCATGGGGGAACTTTTATTTTGAAGTTTCCTTCTTCATGCATTGATTGAAGCTTATACTTTCTGCCTTTTTTGTGTTTGTTTATTTAACTTGTTGTTATGGTGTTGCTACAACACATCCACAGACAAATTCACGCACGGATAAACTATACGCGGATAGGCTTCAGATCATGTATTGTAGTATAATCCCTGCTCCCATAAGTGGCCAGCTCCACGGTACAAAGTTAATGTGAGTATATCTGCTTCTGGTTCAGTGAGTCATACTCGCTGGAATCTGACAGCTGGTCCAAACAAAACGTCCCCAGAAGGTTTTAATTGGGGGGGAGGACTTTATTTTGAAGGAAAGAGATATAGAGAGGTGGATCAATTGATTAATTCAACTGGTATTTTCCCGTTAATCATCTATTTTTGCAAACTCATCACTAAGTCTTACAATACTATGATGGATTTAAACGTTTCCAAATGCAAAATTACTTATCCATTTATTATTATTATTATTATTATTATTATTATTATTATTATTATTATTATTATCATTATTATTATTATCATCATCATCATCATCATCATCATCATCATCATCAACAACATCATCATGTGTCAGTGTCAGGAAAAGGGGTAGATAATAACATGTGACGGGTGGCTTTTGAAATAGTAATAAAAAACAAACACACAATTTAAAATGTGTAAAATATGTCCTCATAAGTGCATCTCACAGCAGAGGCTGCATTTTACCACAAGGTGGTGACAAATGTTTGTGTGACAGCAGCTGGTTTCACTTTGTTGTTATTATTGCTGCAGTGGTCGTGACTGACCGTCAGGGGGCGATAGACGGAGGAGGCGGCGTCACTGAGCTGCTGTCAAGGAAACAGCTGACACCACGGTACATCCGGTAAATTAATGCTTTCTTCAAAGTAAAAGCATATATTTTTTGTTATCATTTTGTGGCATGAAACATTTGAGTTTCTCTGGATCACCTTGGAAGATGACCACATGAACATAATGAGGTGTCTTGTTAATTAGTCTAGAGAGCTGTCCTCCAGTTTTCATATGTTATTTTATTCTGAAAATCCCATACAGGAAGTAGCAGTCCTTCCTCGCTTCATCAACGTGACCGTTATCAGCAGCAGCAGCTTCACCATCCTCCTCCCACAACACAACACTACACTTACACTGTATCTGTGCCACAACACAATGGGGCTGTAATGTCAGCGACGGGCGAGATCGAAGCATCTTCATCTCTACACCACCACTGAGCCCTGTGCATGGATTTAATGATGATGAAGAAGAAAAAATTCAAGTTCAAGGTGGATTTCCAGCTGGACGAGCTCTCCTCGGTCCCCTTTGTCAACGGTGTCCTCTTCTGTAAAGTCAGGCTGCTGGACGGCGGCTTCTCCGAGGAGTCCTCCCGGTGAGTGAGTGAGCAGCTTTGGGGTTTTGATAACCAGTTTATATAAAAAACCAACAGGAGCTGTTTTCAGTTACTCAGCCGTTGGTCTCAGCCCGGTAAGCCACGTCTGTAGCTAGCACACGACACCGTTAACCATCCAACGGTTGTCAGTTAACGTTACCGTAACGTTCATTCAAATTCAAACAGTACCGTTCAGTCGAAGCTATTTTAACCGAGTGGAGACGTTGGATACACTAAAATATACATTACAATACAATGACTGAATAAGATACAAAGCTTTTCTGGATGTAAGAACTAATGGTCAAAAATGTCCGTTAATTAGTCGTGTTCAAGTGGACGACGTCTGGTCGTGTCTGGTTTTTCACGAGCGAACTTCCTCGCGCAGGGTTGTGAAATCGATTGATTGATTGACTTGACAATCACGTGACTGCCATGAAGCTGAATGTGACTCCTGTGGAGATATGGTAACTCAATCAGTGCTCTGTGTGTAGCAGGGCCGGCCCAAATCTCTATGGACTGGGGCCCCTAAGTAAAATGTTATATTGGGGCTCATTACTGCCAGTAAGACTGAGTATTGAGCCACACCTGCTACAGACTTATTTCATTTTTCTAATCTGTCGTTACGAATCATCATCATCCTAGCCTGGCATGTTTTTACCCATCTATGGTTTTTAATCTGAAATGGTAGCTACCAGTATCCCACCCCTGATGGTCATCTAGGCCTAGGCTAATAAAACTAACAATAAACTAATAGACAATGCATTTTATGCAAGCACGTCATCTGCTTTTTTATTTTTGGTTTCAAATTAACTGCAACAACAATGTGAACTGGGTTCTGTACAGACAGAAGTTATGCACTATAGTTTTATAAAAGTGAATTGCTCTTTGGGGCTGTAAACTGGTGCTTCGTTCACTTCATGGAAGTAGGTGGAAGAAGAAGGATGGTGTTTGCTTTATCTACCTGTTGTTGATTATAAGTGATCATGTCATGTCAATAAGTGCATATGGACATGAAAGTACATAGGCTATAGCTGTACAGCCGCCAAAATAACTTGCAGTAGAACAAGATGGATACATGGATAGTGTAAATGAGTGACAAGTGTAAAGTGCTGCAACTGGCGATTGTAATATTTATCGATCAGGTTGTAGTAATTGTTTTGCATATAAAAGATTGATAAATACATGAGTATGTGCATTATAATTCCCCGCTGACCGAGGTTAAATAATCCTCAAACGTCTGTGTGTTTGATAAACTCAAGAGTCAGCTTCGAAAAGCAGTAAAAAGCAAATGTTTTATTAAGTTTTCAGAATAATAGCAGATAGATTTTTCTCCTTATCTAATAATCGATAGGCTAAATCTGTAAACTTTTGCAGCTCTGGTAGAGCGTGTTTCCAGTTTAGGGAGAAGTGAAACTATGAATGTATTGTCTCAGGGGCCTGCCAGGTGTTTGACATGAAATGAAATGACTTGTACAGTGTCATCCTGGGGTTTAACAGCAGTGTCATAATAATGTTATTATTGTCAAGCTAAGACGAGCAAAGACAATCATCTCCTCAGTAACCTGTGAAGAGCTGTCACTCACAAGCCACAGTTAAACTGGCAGCTAACACCCACAAATGACCCATTATAGATACATATGTAGCACTGCAACAAACTATTATTTTAAATTTACGGATTATTTTCTCAGTAAATCATTTGATTTATAATGTGTAAATAAATGACCAAAATATAAAACCTCACAGCATAAGACATAGGAAAGCTGCAAACCACACAACTAAGAAGCTGAGACTGAACAATAACTATTGTCGTGAACTGCCTGCTATTTCAGGCCGGTTGTACATGATGTGTCATTTTCCTGCCAGTCATTCACTGGAAAACTTAGACAAGCAGCAAAGTTGAGCTGGCTTCGTAAAGTTAATGCATAAAGAAACAACCAGTGTCTGATACAGTGAGTGGTTCTAGGACAAAACTAAACTAAACATGGGCAATTACGGTACAAGACCAATATGTCGTGTATGAGAAATAGAAATGACTTATGGGTAGCCTAACTATGGTGTCCAGTTTTAATTTTACTGGTCGTTAACAAAAAGATGACAGGTTGCGTTGAGGGTGTGTCAAGCAGGAAAGATCTGTGGTGCTTCACAAACTACAAGCTGTAAAAAAAAAAAAAAAAAAAGAGCTGTTAATGAGAAGAGAGATAATTGGCAATGAAAGGAAATTACTATATGATAATTCAGTGTCGCCCTGGGGGCAACAGCAGTGTTGTAATAATGCTATTACTGCTGTCAAGTGGAGACAAAGACGTAACAGTCCTCTCTCCTCTGTAACCTGTTTGAGCTTTGACTCAGAAATTCATCCAGTTTTCTCACAGTGGACAAAGGGGAAAGCATTGTTTTGGGAGGGAGGTTGTGGGGATTAGATGGCTTCACCCCGATTATATAACAACAAGCCGTCTGTTTGGTACAGTAAGTAGCTCTTATAAAATGCCCTAAACCAGAAAGGTCCAGTGTGTGCCGCAGTCGGACCTTGTGAATCAGGATGCATCTAAGGTCATGGCATTTAAAATAGCTCTGGTTTTCTTTCTCCGTATATTTCTGTGAGCAGCCTCGGCAGCTAAATCAAATCAAGGCAGATTATAAGAGGTTCTTTTAATCCCATAACCCCGACAGTGAAGTTCAGACTGTAATGAAAACATCCTGCTCTGCCTCTGTCGTGTTTCACGCTCCAGTCTTTTGTTTTTATGTCTTTGCCTATAGATTCTGCTTTGAAGATGTGATCACAAATCTGAGAGTTGTTGAATCACATTTTTCTGCAGCGTTTTGATTTATGAGACACCCTGAACTAGATTTCCTCTGACACCATTTGAGTCATCCCAACTGTGTGTGTGAGGGAAGTTCAGATTGTTGCTTTATTAGCCCTTTTCTCCCTTTGGTGTGGGGCGGCTTGTCATCAGGTCTGTGCCATTGTTTCAGCCTTAAACACGTTTTTCTTGTTATATAAGTTTACTTTTTGGAAATATAACATTTTATGAACAAATTCAGACTTGTTTCATCGCAGCCTTGCACTTACCGGTACCTCAAATCTTATCTCAAAATCACAGATTTGTTTTCTGTTTGTGACAGTTATTACTTAGTGCTACTTGCACTACCACTATTGTGCCTTCTACTGTTTTTTTAATGTATATTTTCTTTTTCTTCGTAGTTTAGTTCTATAACCTATGCCCTATATACAGTATATTCTAGATTTGTAGATTGTTTTAAATGTTTATTGTCTGCACCAGGGGTCTGAGAGAAACGCACTTTCGATCTACTGACTTTGACTTTGATTAATGTGTGAAGTGTTACCGCAGCTGCCTTTTTAAAAGGAGAACATCTGTATTTTAACAAGATATGTGACCCAAACAGAGAGATGAGAGTGACGACTGCAGCTTGTGCCTTAAAACTAGACTTACTCACGCTCACTAATAGGATTTTGCTGTGCTGAGAAGTGCTGCGAGCTACAGTTCATGTAATCAAGCCTGAATTCCTGAAGCACAGAGTGTCCAGCTGGCTGGGAGTTCCCTCTCCGACTCTGGGAGTTCACTCTGATATTTCTCGGCCTCAGGATGAAGTCAGCGTTTGCAAAGCTATGGTCACATGTCTGCTGCTTTTTTTTCTGTGTAAAATCAGCCTGTATATACATACGGTCAATTTCAACCATCTCAACAGCATTGTTTGAAGTCTTATGTCATCAACAGTCCTTTATTTCTCTACATGTCTCCATCAGTTTTTTGTCTCTACTTCAGATGAATACACTTGTCAGATTTGTCCTTCTTGTATTGAAATCCAGCAGAGTCGATCAAAATGAATGGCGTGTGGGCCATCTCAGCAGAAGGGAGATGGTTAGGTGAGTGGGAGAGAAGACGATGCCAGTGAAAGGGAGGCCATCTGGGCTATCGTAATGCTGCCCACGCACGTCTCTCTCTCCCTCTTTCTCTCCCTCTCTCTTTCACTTCATCACATCACATCTTCTCACTCAGAAAAAGCTACAGCTACATCTCACAATCATTTTAACTCCTGGCTGCCAGAGGATGATGTGCATTTGTCTATTTCCCCTTAATGCTGATAGAAACCCCACCCACCCACCCACCACTATAACCTTAAGTTAAATTAATCAATAGGTGAAAATGGGACCAGAGTTAATTAGATCATTTATTAAGTGGCCAGAGAAGGATAAGCACATAAGCTTCTATTGGCAGTTTGAATCCATAGTCTTTAACAGAGAGGAGCCTGAGGACGATTAATCCGGTGGTCATTCAACTCGAGTGGTTTTCACTGTTATGTAATAGTGATATTAAATTGGAGAAATGACATTGTGTGTGGTAGTGGTAGTGGATAGTGCTGCATGAGTTCGACTGCATGTCTCTCTTTAAACCTCATAATACTATTGTGAATGCAATACTTTGTGTTCTGGAACAGATACAAAACGTTTCTTTGAACAACCGGCTTGTAAGAACATGAACTTTTCTTTCCATTTTACAGTATATACAGTAAAAGCGTATAAATAAGCAGCAGTATAATAAATACAATAAATACTCTCAAATACCCTAAGCTATAGAGGCTTTTCAGTCTCAAGCAAAAAGGGTTAAAGGGACAACGAGGAAAGTTTGATTTTCAGTTTTCATTCATCAAGGATTAAAGTCAGAGGTTCAAAGAGGTTCAGTTGTCGTAGGTCCGACCATAACGCCGCCCGAATCGCCGTTATTCTCATTTGCGTCCGCGAAACCGAAAGTAAGGAAACGCTGGTCGGCTCGACCAGCATTTCCGCCACCACTAATAATAACAAAATAACGATAGAGACAAAACGATATATTGATCGAAAATGGAGCCATTAACAAGTGCGGGTAGCGTAGATTCATCCACATTAACGTGAGACTGTTTTATAACCGAATAGAAACTCCTCGTTGGCCCTTTAAAGTTTGATTTTCAGCTATAGTGGTTATTTTGCATATTTTTTACTGGGAAAAAAATGTGTCCAGATAAATATGTTCATATATGACGTCTGCAGAATATGATTTGTTATACACTTGTGAGATATTTGACCTTTTATCAGAAAATATTGCAGCCCCTGTGATTTGGATATTACACTTGGCTAAATTGCAATCTTGATTATACTTAGAAGAAATAAACCTCCCTTCCCGATGCATTATGATTCTGTTACTGTGCCAAACAGTTCATCAGTGGTTATAATGGGAATTTTCCAAACCACCAAAGGAAGTGAAGCAGTTTTTCTGTTGTACAGTGAAATGCTTTAATGACTGAGGTCCATGGAGAATGAAATCCTGTTGTTGCTCTGAGTTTGTGACTCTTCTATGTGTTTTTCCTCAAAGCTGCTTGTCCAAAGTGTGTGATATCCACACAACGCTCAATCCATGCTCCATATAATTTGACCTCAACGTGTGTCGAGTGAAGTGTTTGTGATTTCCTCTTACAGGGAGCCAGTGCAGGCCAACTGTGTTCGATGGAGGAAGCAGTTCTCTTTCCCCTGTAAGATGAGCGCCAACGCAGGGACAGGTGTACTGGACCCCTGTGTGTGTCGTGTGTCTGTCAGAAAGGTACAGTATGTGGCTGCTGAGCTGCACCAGTGTTGATGATGCTTGTGCATGTGGACAGACAATATGTATGAGATGCAGTGAGCAAAGTTAAATCTACTGAAAAACTGGATGTCAGTGTAAAAATAAAATTGGTGTTGGTTACATTCAATTTTCTGTGGCAAACTGAAGGGTGAAACCTGAGCTCTGTAACTGCAGTTAGCAAGCACAGCGTTGTGAGGAAAACAGACTCATCAATGTGAAATCTTCTCCCTCTTATACCCTTCACTTCTCATAGTTTGTCCTTGACATCCTGTAAGGGATGAAAAACGGCAGTAAGATGTAGAAACAAATGAGTCTGAACAGGTTTTTCTGGTGAATTTCAATGCATATTGTTTGTCCACGTTGTTTCCGCAAAATGTCTGTGAAGATTCATGACTAAAACTCTGTGTCCAGTCCGAATTAAGACAGAAAATTTTTACAAAGCTGCATGTATGTCTGGTTCATTTAGTAAATCTCATGGAATCACATACAGTACACAAGCCTCTTTTCCACCTTAAATGGACATACAAATGCTTTTAATCATCCTGTTGTCACATCAGAGCAGCTCTCATCCATTGTGATTTACAGCCCTGACACTATTCATTTATCTGTCAACCATCCTTTTTGCAACATCTCATTCATCACCATGATTGAAAAACACCTTAACAAAGTGTTTTATGCCACATCTATCTTATTCCTCATCATTTTAACCACAACTGGCTCTAGAAAGCTGTATGCATGAGATGTGCACACTGTCACATCCCGTTATTGTTTCATGAATAATATTTCATGTGTGGAAATGTTGGTGCGCATGCATTGTCTATTCTCATCATTTTTATGAATTTGGTGCCATAAAATCTAACTTCCTACCAATTGTTTTAGAATTAGCTCAAACACATGTAACGGGAAGATCGTAATGGCTCATCGCTTTAATCACATTTTGATATAATGAAGTTTTATTAAAGTTCAGTGTTTAATATTTATCTTTCTCCTCTTCTCCAGGAGCTGAAGGGTGGGAAGGCTTATGCAAAGGTAACATGCTCACATACTCGTGCTTTCCAACCCCCATACCCGAACCCTCACCTACATTTACAGTAATCATCCATATTGATGTAGTTAGCTTTGTGAGCCCATAGCAAACAGATGGCCGTCGCTGCCTGCGGGTCGGCTCGTTATCTCATGTGTTCTCTCTTTCACTGTTTGCAAGTTATTGCCGTATGTATAATTATTATAATCCCCCAAATGTAAAAATTGCAGAATGTTTCTTCAGCTTGTCATGACATTTCTAAAGATGTGTCAACAGTTTCATAGTTTCTCTCACTTTGAGTTGTGTCTTTCACATCTCTGGATTGTCACATTGTTGACTTAGCGAAAGATCAGTCTCCTGAGAGAAAACAAAGTTCACCTCATGTCACTCTTTTCTCCTTCAGCTCGGTTTTGCAGATCTGAATTTAGCAGAGTTTGCCGGCTCAGGGAATACAACCCGCAGATGTCTGCTCGAAGGCTATGATACCAAAAATACTCGCCAGGATAACTCCATTCTCAAGGTAACATTGAGGCGCCGCCAGGAGAGCACCTGATTTGCCTTCTTCAAGAGAATACCTGCTGTTTTGAATATAAGCATGGTATTTTTCTCAACCGACAAGGAGGCAGGGGAAAGGTTTTTGCATAAACATCTAGCATTGCCGGTGGCCAGCTGCCCAGGAAGCCCATTTATCTGTAGCCAGAGATAAAAATGGCATGAAGAAGAGCAGTGTCATCTGTGGAAAATAACTGGAAGATGTTGAATTGTGTGTGACAAACATCTGCAGGAAAAAATACAGTCAGAAATCCTCATGTGATAAATTTCACTCATTATCTACTCACCCTCATGTCAACTAAGAGCTGTGAGAATTTTCAGAGTCCTCCATGAGTTACGGGGGTGGGTCGATACAGTATAATGGTTGTTAATGGATACCACTTTTATTTGTCCAAAAAGACACACCAAAACACATCCAAATACCTCCATACTGCTCGTCTGTAATGTCACTCTTGTATTGAAGCCCTGACATGAGAAATTGTTCCGCCGGTCAGTACAAATCTTGCGTGATTTGCACTGACGCAGGAAGAATTAACATGACTCTTTCTCTTGTCGTAGGTTATCATCAGTACACATCTCATGTCAGGAGATCCTTGTTTTAAAACGTAAGTGAAAGTCACATCTTTCTGCCTTTTTTTTTATATGGTGATGAATCTGGTGTCGTCTCCAGCCGGCTCAGTCGGGGTCGATGTCATTTGTCAGACTTGTTGTTGTCTTAGTTGAAACTTGGACGACAATGAACCTTCCCAAATGTGGATATGTCTGGTGCCTCTGAGAAACCAGATTACTTCATGCTGCTCCATGGGCCTTGTTCAGACTGCCAGCCAAAATCCGATTTTTAGCCCATCCAGATTGGAACTGGATGACTCTTTTTAAGTCTGAACAGTCCCAAACCACATGAGATCCGATTTTTGCAAAACGGATCGAAACCACCTCTGGGAGGTAGTTTCAAATCGCATTTGAACAGATGCGTCTCAGTCTGAACAGCTCCAAACATTCAGATCGGTTTTGACTGTCTGTGATGTCACTCTACGCGGCGGTGTCATGGTGTTACAGGTCCCGTGAGCTCCAGTTAAAAGTCAGTTTCCTTCTTGTTACTTTTCTTTTATGCAAACTATCGTGTTGTCTGCGACAGGAGTGACGGCGACGGCGCGCTCCCAGCTCTGGGGTGCTGGAGTTTCCCGTCTCTGTGGCTACACACACACAGGCACACACACACATACACCAGTCTCTGGTACACGTACACGTACACGTACACACACCAGGCGGGCTGAGGTTGACATAGCGGGGTAGTGCAGCTTCATCACCGGGCAGATCACTGTGCTGCAACGAGAGTAGCCGCCGCGTCCGCGAGGCATCGCCTATCACACACGACGTAGCCTCCGCTCCAACGTCGTTGCTACAGCAACCTGTCACATTGGTCAATAATGTGGCCCAGTCTGAACAGAGCCAAATGCGATTTGGACACTTGCTAAAAACGGTGTGGACAGTCAGCCCTAAAAATCGGATATGAGAAGGAATCAGATTTTAATCAGATTTGCCTGCAGTCTGAACGCGGCCTATGAGAGTCCTTATAAAACAAATCTCTGTTTGAGGGCTGTTTATGAAGCTGTGGTTGTCATGGCTGTTAACACTGTGATGGGAACGTTTCATGTAAAACAAACAATACAGGATGATGCAAGTGTAAGTAACTCTTAGATAGTCAAGATAAGAACTGAAAGTACCAGTTCCTCCAATAGAAACTGGTTTCAGTCAAAGTATCAGTACAGAGAGAAATGCTGCTTTATTCATTTGACCTAAAAATTATTCAGTCATCTGTTATCTGTGTCAAAACCCGAACGCTCCTCTCTTTGAATATTTTCTCCATATTTCCTAGTTTTTGTCTTCATCTCTTGGCTTTTGCCTTTTCCTCAGATTGATTTTAGGAACTGACATGCTGAAATACAAGAAGGCAAAATAAAGCGTCATCGTCTTTCCTCTGTCCTTTAGGCCTCCCTCCACAGCCACAGTGATCGGGATCCAGGGTGACGGAGAGAGCCTGCTGGAGGAGAGGAGAGGAGGAGACTCACAGAAAGGCTGCGCTGGTGAGACTGGCCACAACACGTTACATTACACTGCTCTGCTCTGCTTAGTCATGCCATTTGCTTTTCCAAACATTTACAGAGAGAGACCTGGTGAAAGAGCACTGGTATAATTTAGATGTACACGGAAATGAAAGATGAATTTCCAACTAACTTGCCTTGCAGCCTCAAAATATAAAATACTCCTCCCCCAACCATAGATTGTATATAAAGACATTTTCTTCTTCTTTATACACAGTGTTTTGGATTGTGTCATAACTCATAAGGCTGAAATAGGTTAGATCCCATCTGCACAGTCATACACTGTAGACAGGCACAGAGTCAGCAGCACACTGTAGAGAGAGCTCACTGTGCAAGACTAGATTTTCCCAGCATTACATCATTGCTTAACTTCAGTTTCTGTTCTATGAAGCTGTGTAGATGTCAGATCTAGCCACTGATGATGAAGACATTACACTTCTTCTTTTTTCCCCTATAGGCTATATTATATGTAATTTCTTTCTAATAATTATTAGAGGATAATGTGATAAAACGGACAAGGGGTAGGATTATATAAGTTATTTTTTTCTTCTTTCTACTCCCTTTCAAGCATGTTGTTGATGAAAATTTGTTTTGCATTACTATTTGTTTTTTTATTGTCTCCTTTGTCTTCTGTCAGTCTGTTTTTACACTACCTTACATGTTCAAAATAAATAAACTTATAATAAATAAATAAACTTTTCAGTCATAATTTAGGATTCAGGAAGCATAATTTACTTTACATATTACTTTCAGGGAGAAACTATTGCTTATTAATGACCTTTTAACATTAATTATAACACAACCTCTGACTCCTTGATATATTGCAGCCCATACTTGAGTTACTACCAAGTCTGGAAGCAAATTAAGTCCTTAGTGGTAATACAAACTGAGCACTACCTGCTGCTGCTGCTCTACACTATTTAAAGTTTTATATGTGTAAATGACTGGAAGGCTTTTATCGTGAAGCAGCCACAAGAGGGAAAGCCTCACTAGCTAACATTAAAATCTACATTAAATCTGACGAAAACCTTTTATATTTTGCTCTATTTATCACTATTGGCAATCTGCTGATATTAATCTTATAACCTATATACATGAAGAATCTTTGTGTGCGTGTGTGTGCGTGTGTGTGAGAGAGAGTGTAATCAGGGCTTGAAATTAACTTTTTGACCTACTAGCCAAGTGGCTAGTAGGTCAAAAAAGTTACTCGCCAGACAGATTTTTTACTAGCCAAAACCAACAAGTTGCTTCATTATTGTATTTCGGCATCACTAGTTAGATAGCAGTCGTAGTACAGTAGTACCATAACAGTCATCCTGTTCTTCTCAATCAATTGTGCTGTGTAGATGATGGCCTTTCAACTTTTCTGGAATAACAGAAATCCCTATGCAGCAATAAGAAGACAGATTCTATTACAATTATCAAGTGTTTCTCATTAATTAAGTTGACTGTAGCCTGCCACAGGCTCTCACAGAAAAATACATAAATAAAAATAGGCCTGTATTTTTTTTATGAGGTAGTAACATGACAGTACAACGTGACAGAGAAGACTTCCATTCTTCCGTTTTTTCCCAGTTTTTTTTTTATCCCACCTCACTCAAAGGCGAATAGTATAATAATAATTTTAAAACTGCGTTTCACCCCCTCTCATCTCTGCCAGTCATTCCACCTGCCGTCTCTCTCGCGTGCGGTCGCACTGCACGTACACACACACGCGCACATACAGACAGACATGGGTGCATGGAGACAGTTTGCGCTTTGCCGCTCGTAAACATTAAATGCGCTATAGTGAGCTGATTGTACAGTGTTCAATCCCCCCGCCGGTCCGTCTGTTGGATAGTCCGACCACCGACTCTGGCGAGCTAACAGCTAACAGCTACCAGCTGTGCTACTCAGCTGACCGAGCCTCTTGGAGCCGCGGCTCGGTGCGTTCCTCTCGGTCAGCTGGTGAAGCAGCGGTCTGATGAGCATGATGTCTGTGACGTGTCCCGTTATGCGCGACGAAGTTGTGACATTGTCAGGTGACTGTAAGTTTATACACTGGGGGAAACCCTGGAAACAGGTTGGGAGTCTCATTTTTTCTAGTTCGCCAAGTGGCGAGACAGCTTAAAATCTGTCTCGCCACAGAGGAATCTGGGTCGCAAATGGCGAGTGGCGAGTGCGAATTTCAAGCCCTGAGTGTAATGCATTTCCAGTTCATGTCACCGGCAGCCGCTCTTTATCCTCCATCCACTATTATGAAAATATTTCTCTTGCAGCTGTCCCTTTCTGCTACATTTGTCTCCCTTGTTTCACCCTCTCCCTTTCTCTCTCTTTTACTTTTTGTGTGAGCTCATGTGTGAACGCATCAGAGTGTTGAACGTTCCTCCTGGAAACTTCAGAGTGTAGTGCAGCTCTTTCATGTATAATTTAAACTCGCTCTCTTCTAGATTAACAACAATCTGCTCTGACCCTTTAGGCTCTTACATGGTTAAAAATAGGACTGTGTGCAAGTCTGTGTCTGCTGGGGTTGTGTGTGTGTTTGCATGTGCACACTACATGTGTATTTGTCTGCTGTACACAGTGCTCCTTCCTGTCAGCATCATCGTGTCTCTGTTGCTGCCTGTTTGCAGTGTGTGTGCGCGCAGGTGTACAGTGTTGTTTCGTGTGTGATCAGATCTTAGTTTGAGATTATTTTATGTCTCCTCATCATCTTAGACAAACAGGAGCGAGACATTTTATTTTTTTTAAATCATGCAGATGCAGAGGCTCATTTCAAATTATACTCCTCTATAAGTGGGTCAAAGATAACTTAATAATAAATGTTCTCCCCATAATTTTGCATTAAATCCGTATTAAAGTCTACACAGTAGTAAAGAGTAAATGATTTGTAAAGTTGACATAAGTGTGTGATTTAGTAATTACTAGGGGGGATGCCAAATATTTAGTTCCAACATATTGGCGGTAAATCAGTAGCCTGGTCATGAAATCTTTCTGACAGCTCAGTCTCTTGACATTAAAACGATGGCACACGTGTTCCTCTTGCTGCACATGTTTTTTTAAAAAGCAGCAGTGAAACTGAAAGCGTTCAGTCAAGTCCAGTGTAAACATGTGCATTTAATGTGTTCGCTCAGCGAGATGAACGCTGGTGAGAACGTACAGTGACAGTAACAACTGATTAAGAATGTGAGTCGATATGGACAGCTGGTTAAGATGTTGCTGGAAAAAAAAAAGATGTTGCTAACATTAGCTCAAGGAAACTAAATAAAACAATGCTGTGTTCATTTAATGAATCTTTTGTTGGAGTGATTTGGCCTAAAACAAACAAGAACATACACTCCTCTTTTTATACAGGCACTCTCTCTCTCTGTCTCTCTCTCTCTCACACACCATTGATGGCACCAAAATATGTAGATGTAATGTAGATATCAAAATATCAGGTGCTTAATAAGAGTAAAGATTGGAGTTTAAGATGCATAAATACTACACAGGTATTATATTTACTAAGAATATCAGTACATCACAATTATTAATTGTTCATTTGCAAACACGTCATTTTAGTATAGCAATTAAATACGGCAAAACACTGCATTAGATTGCTCGATTAATCGATAAAATAATAGGTAGAATACTGGATTACAAAAACAATCGATAGCTGCAGCCCTAATACACACTGTTCCTCCTCAGCTGGCAGAGACTGTGTTGTAACAGGATGAGACTATTTCCCACTGTGTGGTGCAGGTGATTTTCCTACGCTCTTAGACATACTGTAGTGTGATGGCATCACATCAGGAGTCACCCTGTGATTCCCGGCTGCTCTTCTGAATGTGATTACTTCTGCCTGAGGAGAAGTGATGTGGAGTCCACACACACATTCGCCAACTGTGGTCACTCGCTCATTAAGCTCAGGGAGGTTGAACTGAGGGAAAGTGTGTGTGGGAGGCAGAGAGGGGAGTTTTCTCTGTTGTTCTGCTGCTGACAGCAATAAGCTGCACATTGATGAGGTCCAGGCTGCGCAGGACAGATCATCATGTTCTCCACACGATTTTGTGTTTGTTGTTTAAATCGAAAAGTCGTCAGACCGAGACAGACAGACAGACAGACCGGAGCGGAGTGGATCTCATTTATATGAACAACATGCTCACAGTCTTGTTTCTGGTTGTGTCAGTCCAACCTGAAAAGTGTGTTGACACATACGTAATTGACATTTTGCAAACACAACACATGGTGTGAGGTGATTGGTCGTGTTTTCATGTTTTGATTGTGTTGCTGTTTTTATTTTTGCTTGGCAACAGTCAACCACAAATGTTTCACTTTAGACACAGTTTCTGGATCATTTTGTTCAGCTGAGGGTCGCCAGGTTTCGTTTTTACTTTGCTCTACTTTCTCTCTCTGACTGTACGAGGAAGAGAAATTTTTGCTGAAATGATAAATTGTTTTGTGCAGTAGAACAGACGGAGTGTTTATTCCCCTCTCTCTTTTTTCTCCTGTGTTCAGCAGAGAGTCGAGAAGGGAAGTGTCCGGTTGTCTCTGATGATCTGGCGGGCTGTGGCCACTCACGTACATCCAGCTACGCCAGCCAACAGTCCAAACTTTCAGGTAAGAAGACAAGGACACATATAGATGTAACCTTTTTCAAAATTGAAAAAACCCCACTTGTTACCAACTTTAGCTACATGACATAAATTATTATATATAATCACTTTTTACTGGAGGAAATGTGTGTCTAAGATCAAACCAAAGGAAACCCTTTCACTAAGCAGGAGGGAAGTGATAAAATTATTTTTCCAGTGACACTTCAGCAGAGCAGTTCAGACCCGAGGCTCGAGTTTCCATTAGAGTCAGATCAGATGACTGTAATAAAAGATCACAGGAAGTGGAGATGCAGTGAGAACAGCTCTAATGGCCCTCTAATTCTGAGTCTGAAAACCAGCTTCCTGCCTCAAGTAACTCTTGATAGATTTATCTGAACCTCGTCTCAGTTAGAGTGAAGTTTTCTCTTTCACGGCCACAATGAACTGGTTTTCTGAGACCTGTACTTGCTCTAAACGCTTCACTGCAGACACAAAGAGCACGTGAGTGTGTGGGTGTCACCGCAGCTCCACTGAGCCGCTAAATCATTAAACACACTGCAAGTTGCAGAAAGTTGCAAGGTCGACAGGACATCAAATGGGTTTGATTAGAACTAAATAACTTGAATTGTTGATTATTGATTCATGAAGTAGTATTTTAATTCTGATGTTTTAGCAAATCTGTATTGTTTTCTACATTTGCCATCCATTAATGAACCAAGTGGACTTTTATGTGCATATCACATCAAATGTATCTTCTTTTTCACTACACTACAGATCTGAGTAGGGCTGAAACTCTGTTGATTACTTAAAAGATTCATTGATTACCGGTAGTTGTTTGGTCGATAAAATGTTTAAAATTTCAATCACTCTTTCCCAAAGATGACATCCTCAAATGTCTTGTTTTGTCCTCTAACCAAAGAGATATTCAGTTTATTGTCAAAGAAACCAGAAATCAGAAAATTTGGCCTTTTTTTTTTTTCTTGAAAAACTACTCAAACCGAGTATTTGTTTATCAAAATAGTTGACAATTAATTTTATAATCCATTATTGTGTGATTAATCGATTAATTGTTGTAGCTCTAGATCTGAGCACTGGTGCTGTTACCACATAAATGTCTTATATTACCAAAGCTACATTAAAACTACAGTCACTTAACAAAACTGACGATCAGTATCATTAGCCTGGTGGAAGTAGCTAAACAGTCAAAAGAATGTAAACAATGGAAATGTCAGATCAGTTAAAACTGAAAATGTCAAGTCACTCCAGAAGTAAGTTTTTTTTTTAATTCAAAAACTGCTATAAACTATTTCATTTTGTAATTCCTGTCCATCCCTCACAGGCTACAGCACAGGTCACTCCCGCTCCTCCAGCATGTCCGAGTTCAGCCACCGGAGAAACCACTCGGTGGGCAGCGCCTCAACGGGCATCGGCAGCATCCCAGAGCCCAGCGAGGACAGAGAGACGAGACCGTGTCCTGCGCTGCCTGAACACCCGGCCTCCTCAAATACCACCAACGCCACCACCACCACTAGCAACCCACAAGGCACACCAGTACGCAGCGCCTCATCCTGTGAACGGCTCAACAGGTTAGTTTGCCCAGTAAATTCTGCTCATGGTGGCGTTTAAAGGGATACCCACCGTAAATTCAACTCATGGTCTATCACACAGTGAGATTGAGAAGAACTCCCCCCTGGAGAGATGAAGTTTACTGACCGCAAAACCTCTCTAGTTAAAGCGACTTCAGCACGGACAGCCAGACAACAAAATACTGCTGTCTATGGAGCCAAGACCCAGCTGCCATCAAAAAAGCCACTCAATAATGCTGAGAACGGCACCAAATTTCTTCAACAGTAGAAACAGGGCCCCAGCACATACATGTAATACGAGAAATCTATCTTTCTATTGAAAAGAGACAAAAACAGAACTCACCCAGTCTTCTTCAGCAGCTTCCTACTAATGCAAACACTAACAAGTTCATTAGTAAGGAGTCCAGTGACATTTAGATCCAAAAAATGCAGCACGCTTTGTTGACTGTGATAGTTTGAACTCATCTCAACTCCATTCATTTCCCTGTCAACATTCGCTAGTTATTGCTAGAAAGAGATAGGGAAGACGGATAGGAATACTGATGCACTCGGTAATCGACTTTTTAGGACTTCTGCATTAGTAGGAAGCAGCTGGAGGAGACAGTGGGTGCGTTGTGTTTTTGTTTTAAGAGAAACCAGGCAAAGCCAGCAGGTTGTTTGATGCCTCGTATTATGGGCTAGGACCCTGTTTGTACTGTTGATAAAGTTTGGTGCTGTTCTGAGTATTATTTGTGGCTTTCTGTGGTGTTGTACTTGGTCTCACCTTGTTCGAGTATGGGTTAAACTTAAGTCAGAATATCCTTTTAATGAGAAGAGAGCAGCCAGTGAACTAATATTTATTAAAGATAATAATCACGAGTGCAAAATGAGGGGAAGTTATTGTCAACAAGTTTAAACCATCAACATAAATCACACCTGAGGCCTGTGAGAGATTTCAGGAAGCAGCTGTCCTGCAGTGAGATGGTGCGATGCAGAGCAGCGGAAGAGTATTTGTGGTTTCATCATGTGGCTACAATAGAGCTCTTATTTATATATGAAGAAGAGAAAAAAAGGCTGCTCATTGTGTTTGTAAGCTGCAGCTTCAATGCTCACCATGTGTCGATGTGCAGGGTTCAGAGCTCTTCAGTGATCCAAAATGTGAAACACTTTTACAAAGCTTGAGACAAACATTTTTACATATCATAAAAGAAAATTACATTTCACAGTACTGAAACACATTTACAACTTAACAAGATGTAAAACACTTTTACAAGTGGCAAAAAGTCCTGAGAAAAAAAAATCTACAAATGACATCAACCGGAAAGAGAAGATACCAAATCCAGGGTTGACCCTGAAGTGATAACAAGAGCAGCCAATTTGAGTTGTTGTCGTCAATCAGAGTGATGTTTTGCCAGTTTTATATCGCAGAAACCTACTTGGGGCCACCAGATGAGGCAACAACTCTTATTGGCCGCTGCCGACATCACTTCCAGGTCAACCACGGATTTGGTACATTCCCCTTCCGGTTGATGCCATTTGTAAATTTGTCTCGGCGCTTGTAAAAGTGTTTTGAGACTTGTTTTTTGTCTTGTTTTCTGAAATGTAAATGTGTTTCGGGACTTGTAAATGTGTTAAGGTAATGTAATTTTCTATTCTATGTAAAAATGTTTTCCAAAATGTAAATCTGTTTCAAGCTTTGTAAAAGTGTTTGACATTCCCCAGCCACCGAAGAGTCCAATATACAATCATCTGCAAGTGTGTAGCATGATTTAAACATGAGCTATTTCACAGTTTGATTAATGTAAGTAGGAGCAGATCTGTTTCTCTAAGCATTAGCAGCACTAAGTAGATGATCTGTCAAGTGTGTGGCTGCTACCAAAGCACTTGATAACAAAGGGGTCAAGTTAAATGGGCATCGTAACCAGCTGCTTAAAAGGAGTCACATGGTTCCTTGGTCGACCACATCCCAGATTGGCATAAAAAATAAAAACATAAAATTCAGGAAACAAAGAGCATTTCTATTTGCAGTTGAAACCATCAGTGGTCAAATAAACACAAATTGAGTAGTTTGTTTACATGGACACAAATAATTGGAATAAAATAGGAGTAAATGTTGATCCAAATAAAATTGCATCATGTGAATATAGGAAATAGGAAAATTTTAACCTGAACGGGCCCATTTGGAAAAAAATACTTTTTTTCAATGAACCATTGCTATTATGTGAGGGTCTTGCTGTAGCCGACCCCCTCAGCTCGTATAAATCACAGGAGAATAGAAACTGTTGTGCTTGCAGAGAAAACCAGAAACCAAAGTAACGTTTGCAGTACACAATATACTGTAGATCCATTTTAATCGGAGGAGGCAACAGGCACGTACGAGAGAGAAGGTAAACACAGGGAGAGGGGCGAGTGAAGGAGCAGTTTGACAGCGTTTGTTTACGGGAGGAAAAGCTTCTTCTTCCACTGTTTTCAACAAATTTGACCTGCAAAACTTCACTGCGCATGTCACAGTGAATTAATTCAGATTGAGTGTTTGATGCATGTACACGCATGTTTCAATTGGATCAATTGAATCAATTGTCCCTCATGTTCCCGTCAGACACCCGGTGAAACAAGACTCCATGGAGTCTCAGCTGAAGAGGATGGACGACACGCGGGTGGATGCAGACGATGTTGTGGAAAAGATTCTTCAGAGTCAAGATTTCACACCCAGTCTGCTGGACTCGAGCGCTGAAGGTGAATTGTGAATCGCACACACATAAAAATAATAATAAAAACACAGAGCAGAGTCTTTTTATATCATCTGGAATCACCGTGTCTGTAGTTTGGTTTCATTTCGACAGTCTACTGTTACCCCATCATGAGTCAGTCTGCATACTTTGTTTCCTATCCAAGGTCTCATCCTGCTCAAAGCTCGGGGAAAGAAAGCTGCTGTCAATATGCAATTATTTATAGATTGCCTAGCAACAGGGCTCTCCTCACGACAAGGATTATACAGGAGGAGGATGCTGGTGCTCTCTGTACTGTGTGTTACTACAACTGCTTCTGTTTCAGAGGAAGGCCTGCGTCTGTTCGTCGGGCCCGGGGGAAGCACAGCCCTCGGAAGCCATCACCTCCCCACCAGGTGAGCCTCGCCTCACAACACGAGCCTCGAGATACTCACTGACCTGGAGCCATGCTGTTACATGATCTGGAAATGGGTCATTAGCGGTAGATCCAAATGAGAGTAAAGAGTGCTTATCTAGGGGAGTATTTTCAGCTGTGGATGATACAAATGAGTATTTATGGCAGAACAGTGTTGAGGTTCGTCTAAAAATAAATACGCACATTCATTATAATGAGAGGATAAGTCACACACTGTAAAGGTGTGGCTGTATTATGTGTTTTTTGAATAGTTTTTGGGAGACAGATATACAGATAGATGGGTATACAGATAGACAGACAGACAGATAATCAATCCCTAAGGAAATTCATCACAAAAAAGAGAAACTATCACCAGATCTTTTCCTTGAATACTGCTCTGATTTGGTGCAGTTAAAGAAACATTTTAACAAACAGAAAATCCACCCTGACTCTGTAATCACATTTGGTCCTGTCTTGTGCTCACAGGGTTGGAGCCGGGGCGTACGAGCAGGTGGTGATGAAGCGTTAGACCTGCAGTCTCCTCCTTTTACTGACGGACTGACACCGTTAACATCCAGAAACTGGAAACAGGGCTGTGTCCATTTTTAATCTCCATTCCTACAGCTCGTTACCTGATCAGCACCGTGTCCGAGTGATCACTCAGTGAGCCGTTGACAACAGCGCCCTCCTGTGTTCATATCCTGCTACTTGACACAGGAGCTTCCTGATTAGATTTTTTTAAAACAAGCAGAAGGAGGACGGTTGTCATCTCAATGTCAACACATACAGCTGTGAATTCAGAAAAAAAATCATCATCAAACGTGTACAAAAACTGCCAACACCTCGCTCTCTGGGTGTGGACTCTGTTTCTGAGGTAAAACATTGTCGCCCAGCATCCAAACCCTAAGTCAAACTGTTTTCGCGACTGGAAGAAAACGATCAACCTTTCATCTCCAATGCAGCACAAGAGGACGGGCTCTGTCTGTGTGCATCGTCTAAACAAACAGAAACCTACACTGAAGAGGAGTATGCCATATGTTTTCAATACATTCCTTTTGTCTCAGTGTTCGTCTTAGACGTCCTCCAACAGGACGTTCTCTTTTACTAATTCGCCTATAAGCTGCAGTTGGAGCTGTGACGACTGTCGGTGTTTTGAAGCTGAGATTATTTTGCTACAAAGGCGTCAGACGTGAGCTGTTGGATGATGTGTGAACGTGGCCTGTGTGTGTTGTGTGCTAAATCGACTTGTATTAGTAGTAACACAGTGTTTCCCCTCCTCTGACTCTAACAGCAGCTGTAACTGCAGGAGACGTGCGACAGCTCTCAGGACTTCCTTCCCCGTCATTAGCAGCAGAGCTGTTACACTGATATTTTGGCTCCAATTTCACACGTCTGCAGGTTGACGTTTGGTTTTTAAAAAGATTTATATCAGTTGGGGAAAACAAAAGAAGCTTTTATTGCACTTAACAAGATGTCAACCTGCATTTCTTCCACACACACACACCCAGCCGAGTCAGTGTTGGGGGAAACACTGAGTCATAGCTTTTCTGTTATCTGGATGAATGAAGAGATTTATGTTGGTACTTTGAAAGAGAGAATGGGAGATTATGACATTTTGCTTTCTTGTCATAATAACCTCGGCCCCTGTTTGCTCTGATCTGCTGAGGACTGTTGTAGTAAAACCCTCCTGGACTAATCTGCCCAACAGAGAAAAAAAGCAGCAACAGTGTATTTGGTTTAAAAAAAAATTCAGATGAAACCCAAATCTGTACAAACAAACAATACTGTAGAAAAGATAAAGTTAAAAAAAAAAAAAAAAAAAGCATTTTAAATTGAACTACAAACCAGAGTTTAACGCTGAACACAGGAGCCATTTAGACACTGCACTCTGTAGTATATTTTGTTTGCTTTCTATCACTGACAGTCTATGAAGCTAAAGCAATGCAGCTACGTATATGAAAGCTAGCTGGGGACAAAGCCAAACCTGGCCTTAAGTTACTTAACTAATCCAACTTATCCGTTAACAAAAAGCATCACGTTTGAAGAAGTAATGTCCTAGTTGTTCAGTTTTCTTATTTCACATAATTAAGCGAGGCAGAAATGACAGAGAAAAACAAACTTCTACTTACAGTAAGTTAGCAGACCTTAGTGGCTTAAATTATGTAATATTACCTTTATTTTAATTATGAATTTAGTTTCATAGATACAGAATAGATTCCTACAAGCTATATACTATAAATAATCTAAATGAAATTTATTTTCTTGAATAAATTTATCTTCAAAAGCGCTAAAAGACCACAGTTTGTTGGTCCACCCTGTGTTGTCATGACACATTCCCTGAACATAATCCAAATGCAGAGTGCAGAATCTATAGCGACAGCTTTTGAGGTAGAAAAATAATAAGGCTAAACAGAATAAAGTTTTTAAGTATTGCAACATTTCTACGTGTTAAACAAGCCAGCCTCAAAACTTCTACCCATGTTATCTTCACTGTTCCTGTAAATTATCGCTCTCTGCCTTTGTGGGGCCTAATCGCTGAACAGAATAGGAGCTCTAATGGTAATTATGCTAATATATATATTTTATTACAACCCACTGTTTTAAGATGCATATCTATCGTGTAAAAACCCCACGCTCTTCAACGACATCTCTCCGAGAGCTCGCCCGTTGACCGGGAGGCTTAACGTCAAGTGAACAAAACAAAAAGCAAACAAAAAAAAAAAATCAAAGCTCCTGCTATGCATCAAACAATTTAACGTGCAACTGACGTACTCTTCAGTATACAGCAGCACAGTGAAGGACTAGTTGAAGTTACCCACTGCCATGAAGAAGAAAACACTAAACAGCTGTAGCAGCATATCAACAGGCGATTATTAATTAATCTGATCATATTGAGATCCTGACGTAGATTTATTTGCATTTTAAAGCCCAATAGGGGATTAATGTACAATTTCTTAGACGAGAGAGCAAATTAGCCAAAGTACAACAACAACAACAACACACTGATAACTACCTGGGACTTTCTCAGGCCTATGCATATGCACCTGTAACTACAATATTAGACAAATTATATCTAGTGAACAGACTATACATTACCTGCAATCCTCGTTGGTGGGACACACCTCTCTTCTTAGATAAAACTATATACGTGTTATATCAATAATATCTGCACAAGCATCATCATCATCATCTTCATCAGTGTATGGTGTTTTAACTTTACATCAGTGTTACATCTGTTTTTTTGTTTTATGTGTTCTGCATGATTCAGATGTTTTTTCTGTCAGTGTGCAGAGCCTGACGTGTCATCTTTTTTCTTTTTGTTGGTTCCTAATTTGATATTGTGCCATTTTTTAATCTCACTCTGTTTCCACACTTGACGAAGAAGGATCGACTTTCGCTTCAGCCCCGTTCACAGCATGTGAAGAGTTATTTTGTCGTCATTACTTAAGCATATATCTGCACACAAATGTCAGTGTATAACTGTTAATCAATGTTCTCATTTTGTATTTGTGTGTGTGCGTTTATTTTTGTTTGTTTTTTTAAATGTTCAGCATGGTTTAAATGTCCTGTGTTGAAAAATCACATCTGTAAGATTATGGTTGTCTTTGTTTGAAATCTTTCATTGCGGATATTGTGCCATATTTTAGCTAAATATTTTATTGTTTAGGGGGGTAAATAAATAAATAAATCATTAGCACTACATAGTTATACAGTATTAAGTGTGTTGCTACCAAATGTCAACTATTCGGGGATTTTGTTTTTGTCTTTTTGGATAAAAAAAAAAAAATCACTTGTTTTACCTGTGCGACACAGGTGTGTTCATCTTGGTACCTAACATGTTGTTACAAACATGGTTGCTTCTTCTCTTCTGTGAAGCTGTTGTCTATATAAAACTGTAAAATCGTACTCGACTCCTGTAAAGTGATTTATTGTTCTGCGCTGTTCTGACACTGTCCAGTGTTAAACTGTTAGACTTTGTTCTTTCGACCAACATTTTGCTTCCTTTAACAAGTGTACTGGATGCTTCAGATGTGTACCTTGCACTGAATAAAAAACTGTTCAAAAGCCTCGGTAAATACACAGATCCCGCTTTTTTAATGTTAACTGTTTTATTGTGATTTGTACATTTTGTCCAAGTGGCTTTTAATTGATACACTGATATGAAACTGACTAACACACACTCAAAACACAATATTGCAGCCCCAAACAAGTCATTGACAAATTCAAAAACTGAGTGCATCATGGTATTTGTGAGTTCAACTTGCACTGGACTGTCTCTGGTTATTGATAATCTGCCCGAACAAATCACTCTACTTAACCTGAAAACAAAGCTCCGTCCTCCAGATCAATCAATCGTTGGTCTCCCAGTCCTCTGGTTCAGCTGTACGGCTGCTGCTGCTGCTGCTGCTGCTGTGTTGCCTGGACTCTGTGTAACCACTGTCCTCCAGATCATCAGCATCCTCCAGATCATCAGCATCCTCTTCCTCTTCATCGGCTGATGATGCAAATTCAAAGGTTAATGATGATAAATCCTTATAAGCAAATGTTGACTGTGAACACTGAGCTTCATGAACCATTAAATGGGACATATCATGGAAACGTCACTTCTTTTTTTTTTAAGTATATATTTTTACACATTTACACATTTTACAAAAAAAGGAAGAGACTCAACACAATGGATGTGATGTCATCAGTACCTTCGTCCTGGTAATTGACCAGCACAGCGGCTCCGTCCTGACTCAGTTTGACTCCGGGGTCGTCCATCAGGAGACGTCTGAGGTTACTGACACTTCCACTCAGGGCGCTGACCTTGGGGCAGCAGGACCACAGCACATCCAGAGGAACTGGCACACACCTGAGCACAGACAAAGGAGAGAGGTTACTACTGTAGGTGAGGCATATCTGTTTTTTGTTTTTTAGTAGTTAATCTTAATATGAAGAGTAGAATTTATAGAACAGTTTTAAGAAATATGGCGGCAGCAGCACTGACTTACTGTGACAACACAACACTATTCTACTTCATTGTCCCTGAAGAAACTCACCTGCGAACTGTGCAGGGAACGTGTCGTCTGTGGTTGTAAGTCCAAAATACGCCTTCATCCTCTTCGTCCTGATCCTCTGACAAACCTTTCCCACACTGCTCCACCAGACTTCTCATCTCTGCTCCGCACACTGGAGGTGAGAAAATGTGTGTTTTAAATGTGTATAATTAATCAAAAACATGTATCACCAGTCAAAAGTTTGGACACACTTTCTCATTCAATGTTTGTTTTTGTTTTTTAAATGACTTTATACATTGTAGATTCATACTGAAGACATTAAAACTATGAAGGAACACATATGGAGTTATGTTGTCAACACAAAAGTGTTGATTAAAGGTCCAGTTTGTAATATTTGTCAACGTTTATTGGCAAAATCTGAATATACTATTTGTATAATGGCTATACACGGTTATAGCTCCATTTACACACTGGACCTTTAATAAATTAATATTACATGCAAAAGGAAATTCTGAAGAATGGACACTGGTTTTGTGGACACCCAAAATACTTTCTGCACACCCAAAACACTTACATGTGCACGGTTTATTGGTAGAAAAAAAAACTGTACAAAAGCAAAAGGTTACTTCGAAGAATCTAAAATTCACATTCTGCTTTGTTCAACATCATTTTGTTTCCTACATAACTCCTTATGTGTTCCTTCATAGTTTTTATGTCTTCAATATGAATTTACAAACTAGAAAGTGATAAAAATAAAGGAAAAACACTGAATGAATGAGAAGGTGTGTCCAAACTTTTGACTGGTAGTGTACTTCTGCAGGCATTGAGAGATGATAGATATATCAGATACTTGCCTGTCTGCTCCTCCTCCGTATCCCCACATCGCTGTGAGACACCTCCTGCTGTCTCTGTCCGACAGAGTGCATCAGCAGCGTTTGTCTCTTCCATCCATCCACTCCTCAGTTTCTCTGCCCAGTACAACACCTCGGTGGCCAGGACCCTCCGCAGGGTGTTGTTGTCGCGCAGGCTGGGGTAGTTTATACTGTACAGCTGATGTAGGCACAGAATAAAGAGTCAAAGAGTTAATAAAAGTTTGATCAGTGGGACATTTACAAGATGGAGCAAATCATATTTTCATTGAGGGTTCAGTAACGTGTCTTTTTTTAAAGATGGAAACCTGTCTAAGATTATGTGCAGCTGTAAAAGAGAAAAAATGTAAATAAAGGATATGAAAACAGCTTGATCACATTGAACTTTCTTACATGATATTCTTTTTCTAAATAATATATGAAACAGATCTGCAAAGTGAGGACTGTTGAATCGACTGTTTAGATCATTGGTGTCTTTTATTACACTATTAAACCATATTAAACTTTGTGACTTATGCATGAATCACAGGTTTCCATCCTTTATTTGAGGCTGCAGCTTCATTGTTGTTCATCCAAGCCTCCAGCAGAGGACACTAAAGCCTCTAAATTACACCTAAAGCTGCTCATTTAGTCATATCTGATCAATTCATGTTAATTGCATAATTCCCTTTGTGTACATAAAAAAAGAGAGACAATTATTTTTCCCTTTATCGTCACACTGATGTTCATCTCTCCACCGTTATGAGCTCAGATTTAATTGAACCGTTTCCCTTCATGGCGACACAACAGTTTCATATCATCTGTGAGAATATTCAGGGACTCATATCCTTTCTCAAATCCCCCGTGAGGAGGAAGTAAAGTTAGAAAGAGGAGGAGGCTAGTGTAAAATTAAAACATAACTCACCAGCGTGTATGAAAAAACATCCTCTGTGTCATTTGGCGGCGTGTTGCAGCGATCTTTGACCCTGAGCCGGCGAAACACCCCAATCTGGGAGCAGAAGCCAACGCTCTCCTGCAGGCTGGGTGGGGCCTCTCCGACGCCGGTGAACTCCACCTCGTAACCAAACTCCACACACACCTTCAGAGCCCTGAGGAGAGTTATTAATTAAACAAAACTAAGTTTACATTACGCGTACATCAGAAGACTTTGAAAGGACTCTTGGAAAACTATCATCTCACTCCTGCTCACATCTAAAGACAAGTTGTAGAGTTTTTAGAGCTTTTTTCCACAGCGTAGCCTCAGACTGACATTTCACAAAGACTGTGAATCTTGCACGATTTACAAGACGACAACTAGATGCTTTAAGCAATTTTTTCCCATCATGCTCTTTGTGGAAACTTACAAAGTTTCTGGTTTTGTTAGAGCTCATCTCTTGGTTGTTGATTGTGTCACTGCAAAGACTCGTGATAATATCAAACACGTGTGATATTGTCTTAAGGCCAAGACTAGGAAAAAAACTGATCTCAAACAGCTCAGATTACTACCTTATACTACTGTGAAAATCTTTTGGTGTTAAGCCCAGTTGTTTTGTTTGACTGATCTACAGTATAAATACTTTCTGTGAATGTGGATCTTTAAAGGGATATTTCAACATTTTGGCAAATTGGCCCATTGCCATAATCCCTATACAGTAGTTTTAGGAGTAGGTTGTTTTCGAGGTAAATGCAGAGACTGCTTGATGAAAAACTGCCCCCGACGGGAATGCGCATCAGCGGTTTTGCATGAATTTCCCTGTAAAACAACTCTGTCTGGTAACATTTTGTTCTTATCTCATAGCGTGGTGAATGTGCAGGTCACAACTTGTCCACCAGAGTGTTTTTGAGTTGTTGGATTGTGTATTTGATGAGTTTGATGAAGGAAACCAAGAAACCCACTGAAGTCAAGCCAGCCCACACTTTGAAATCCGTAGTCAAGCCAGCCCACACAAAGTTTTAAGGTGCGCGCATATACGGCACATTACGGTACGGCACATTACGGCAAGAGCGAGAAGTGCCCGTGAGGTGACGACTCCGAGACGACCGATTTCTTTCAAAATAAAAGACAGCCTTTCAAAATAAAAGACTTAAACAATGCAGTTTTGTACATTTAAAGTATTTAGCCTAAATAATAATAATAATAATAATAATAAAAAACTGCAAGTTATTACGGTACCACTCCAATTCAGACTTGTAGTACTCGACCTAAAGATGACATCGTGAAACAACCAGACCATTCTGATGTCAAATTTCGCAATAAAAGCCCTCTGAAATGTCACATTTTGAAGTTCATTGTGTACATTTACAGTATCATTTTTTGAAAAAACTGCTAGTTATTACTGTACCATTCCACTTCAGACTGATAGTACTCGACCTGAAGATGACATCCTGAAACAACCAGACCAATCTGATGTCAAATTTCAAAATAAAAGCCCTCTGAAATGTCATATTTTGAAGTTCATTATGTACATTTACAGTATCATTTTTTGGAAAAACTGCTAGTTATTACTGTACCATTCCACTTCAGACTGATAGTACTCGACCTGAAGATGACATCCTAAAACAACCAGACCAATCTGATGTCAAATTTCACAATAAAAGCCCTCTGAAATGTCACATTTTGAAGTTCATTATGTACATTTACAGTATCATTTTTTGGAAAAACTGCTAGTTATTACTGTACCATTCCACTTCAGACTGATAGTACTCGACCTCAAGATGACACCCTGAAAAAATCACACCAGTCTGATGTGGAATTTCAGAAAAGCCCTATGAAATGTCATATTTTGAAGTTCATCGTGTACATTTACAGTATAATTTTTTTTGAAAAACTGCTAGTTATTACTGTATCATTCCACTTCAGACTGATAGTACTCGACCTGAAGATGACATCCTGAAACAACCAGACCAATCTGATGTCAAATTTCAAAATAAAAGCCCTCTGAAATGTCACATTTTGAAGTTCATTATGTACATTTACAGTATCATTTTTTGGAAAAACTGCTAGTTATTACTGTACCATTCCACTTCAGACTGATAGTACTCGACCTGAAGATGACATCCTGAAAAAATCAGACCAATCTGATGTCAAATTTCAAAATAAAAGCCCTCTGAAATGTCACATTTTGAAGTTCATTATGTACAGTTACAGTATCATTAAAAAAACCTGCTAGTTATTACTGTACCATTCCAATTCAGACTGATAGTACTCGACCTGAAGATGACATCCTGAAAAAATCGGACCAATCTGATGTCAAATTTCAAAATAAAAGCCCTCTGAAATGTCACATTTTGAAGTTCATTGTGTACATTTACAGTATAATTTTTTGGAAAAACTGCTAGTTATTACTCGACCATTCCAATTCAGACTGATAGTACTCGACCTGAAGATGACATCCTGAAAAAATCAGACCAATCTGATGTCAAATTTCAAAATAAAAGCCCTCTGAAATGTCACATTTTGAAGTTCATTATGTACAGTTACAGTATCATTAAAAAAAACCTGCTAGTTATTACTGTACCATTCCAATTCAGACTGATAGTACTCGACCTGAAGATGACATCCTGAAACAACCAGACCAATCTGATGTCAAATTTCAAAATAAAAGCCCTCTGAAATGTCATATTTTGAAGTTCATTATGTACATTTACAGTATCATTTTTTGGAAAAACTGCTAGTTATTACTGTACCATTCCACTTCAGACTGATAGTACTCGACCTGAAGATGACATCCTAAAACAACCAGACCAATCTGATGTCAAATTTCACAATAAAAGCCCTCTGAAATGTCACATTTTGAAGTTCATTATGTACATTTACAGTATCATTTTTTGGAAAAACTGCTAGTTATTACTGTACCATTCCACTTCAGACTGATAGTACTCGACCTCAAGATGACACCCTGAAAAAATCACACCAGTCTGATGTGGAATTTCAGAATAAAAGCCCTATGAAATGTCATATTTTGAAGTTCATCGTGTACATTTACAGTATAATTTTTTTTGAAAAACTGCTAGTTATTACTGTATCATTCCACTTCAGACTGATAGTACTCGACCTGAAGATGACATCCTGAAACAACCAGACCAATCTGATGTCAAATTTCAAAATAAAAGCCCTCTGAAATGTCACATTTTGAAGTTCATTATGTACATTTACAGTATCATTTTTTGGAAAAACTGCAAGTTATTACTGTACCATTCCACTTCAGACTGATAGTACTCGACCTCAAGATGACACCCTGAAAAAATCACACCAGTCTGATGTGGAATTTCAGAATAAAAGCCCTATGAAATGTCATATTTTGAAGTTCATCGTGTACATTTACAGTATAATTTTTTTTGAAAAACTGCTAGTTATTACTGTACTGTTCCACTTCAGACTGATAGTACTCGACCTGAAGATGACATCCAGAAAAAATCAGACCAATCTGATGTGGAATTTCAGAATAAAAGCCCTCTGAAATGTCATATTTTGAAGTATTCCTTGTACACTTACAGTATAATTATAAAAAAACTGCTAGTTATTACTGTACCATTCCACTTCAGACTGATAGTACTCGACCTGAAGATACCATCCTGAAAAAGTCAGACCAATCTGATGTGAAATTTCAGAATAAGAGGCCTCTGAAATGTCACATTTTGAAGTTCTTTGTGTACATTTAAAGGATTTTTTTTTTTTAACTGCTAGTTATTACTGTACCATTCAACCTCAAACTGGTAGTAATCGACACTCTGATGACATCCTGAAAAAATTAGACCAATCTGATGTAGAATTTCAGAATAAAAGCCCTCTGAAATGTCATATTTTGAAGTATTCCTTGTACACTTACAGTATAATTATTTTAAAAAATGCTAGTTATTACTGTACCATTCAACTTCAGACTGATAGTACTCGACCTCAAGATGACACCCTGAAAAAATCACACGAGTCTGATGTGGAATTTCAGAATAAAAGCCCTATGAAATGTCATATTTTGAAGTTCATCGTGTACATTTACAGTATAATTTTTTTTGAAAAACTGCTAGTTATTACTGTATAATTCCACTTCAGACGGATAGTACTCGACCTGAAGATGACATCCAGAAAAAATCAGACCAATCTGATGTGGAATTTCAGAATAAGAGGCCTCTGAAATGTCACATTTTGAAGTTCATTATGTACATTTACAGTATAATCTTTTTGAAAAACTGCTAGTTATTTACTGTATAATTCCACTTCAGACTGATAGTACTCGACCTTAAGATGACACCCTGAAAAAATCAGACCAGTCTGATGTGGAATTTCAGAATAAAAGCCCTATGAAATGTCATATTTTGAAGTTCTTTGTGTACATTTAAAGGATTTAAAAAAAAAAAAAAACTGCTTGTTATTACTGTACCATTATACTTTGAACTGATAGTACTCGACCTGAAGATGACAACCTGAAAAAATCAGACCAGTCTGATGTGGAATTTCAGAATAAAAGCCCTATGAAATGTCATATTTTGAATTTCTTTGTGTACATTTGCAGTGTCAGTTTTTTACAAAATTTTTAAAGTCTTCATCAGGTGGAGTACTATCAGTCTGAGATGGAATGGTACAGTAATAACTAGCAGTTTAAAAAAATTATACCCTAAATGTACACAAAGAGCTTCAAAATGTGACATTTCAGAGGGCTTTTATTCTGAAATTCTACATCAGATTGGTCTGATTTTTTCAGGATGGCATCAGAAAGTACTATCAGTCTGAAGTGGAATGGTACAGTAATAACCAGGAGTTTTTTTTAATGATACTGTAAATGTACACAAAGAATTTCAAAATGTGACATTTCAGAGTGCTTTTATTCTGATTTTTTATATCAGATTGGTCTGATTTTTTCAGGATGTCATCTTCTGGTCGAGTACTACCAGATTGAGGTTGAATGGTACAGTAATAACTAGCGGTTTTTGAAAAAAATCCTTTAAATGTACACAAAGAACTTCAAAATGTGACATTTCAGAGGGCTTTTATTCTGAAATTCCACATCAGATTGGTCTGATTTTTTCAGGATGTCATCTTCAGGTCGAGTACTATCAGTTCGAAGTATAATGGTACAGTAATAACCAGTAGTTCTTTTTTAATGATCCAGAAATGATCCACAAATTTACACAAAGAACTTCAAAATGTGACATTTCTGAGGCCTCTTATTCTGAAATTTTACATCAGATTGGTCTGATCTTTCCAGGGTGTCATCTTCAGGTCGAGTACTATCAGTCTGAAGTGGAATGGCACAGTAATAACTAGCAGTTTTTTTCTAATAATTATACTTTAAGTGTACAAGGAATACTTCAAAATATGACATTTCATAGGGCTTTTATTCTGAAATTCCACATCAGACTGGTCTGATTTTTTCTGGATGTCATCTTCAGGTCGAGTACTATCCGTCTGAAGTGGAATGATACAGTAATAACTAGCAGTTTTTCCAAAAAATTATACTGTAAATGTACATGATGAACTTCAAAATGTTACATTTCAGAGGGCTTTTATTGTGAAATTTGACATCAGATTGGTCTGATTTTTTCAGGATGTCATCTTCAGGTCGAGTACTATCAGTCTGAAGTGGAATGATACAGTAATAACTAGCAGTTTTTCAAAAAAATTATACTGTAAATGTACATGATGAACTTCAAAATATGACATTTCATAGGGCTTTTATTCTGAAATTACACATCAGACTGGTCTGATTTTTTCAGGGTGTCATCTTCAGGTCGAATACTATCAGTCTGAAGTGGAATGGTACAGTAATAACTAGCAGGTTTTTTTTTATAATTATACTGTAAGTGTACAAAGAATACTTCAAAATATGACATTTCAGAGGGCTTTTATTCTGAAATTCTACATCAGATTGGTCTAAGTTTTTCAGGATGTCATCAGAGGGTCGAGTACTAACAGTTTGAGGTTGAATGGTACAGTAATAACTAGCAGTTTTTTTTTTTTAATCCTTTAAATGTACACAAAGAACTTCAAAATGTGACATTTCAGAGGGCTTTTATTCTGAAATTTAACATCAGATTGGTCTGGTTGTTTTAGGATGTCATCTTCAGGTCGAGTACTATCAGTCTGAAGTGGAATGATACAGTAATAACTAGCAGTTTTTTCAAAAAATGATACTGTAAATGTACATGATGAACTTCAAAATATGACATTTCATAGGGCTTTTATTCTGAAATTACACATCAGACTGGTCTGATTTTTTCTGGATGTCATCTTCAGGTCGAGTACTATCCGTCTGAAGTGGAATGATACAGTAATAACTAGCAGTTTTTCCAAAAAATTATACTGTAAATGTACACAATGAACTTCAAAATGTTACATTTCAGATGGCTTTTATTGTGAAATTTGACATCAGATTGGTCTGATTTTTTCAGGATGTCATCTTCAGGTCGAGTACTATCAGTCTGAAGTGGAATGATACAGTAATAACTAGCAGTTTTTCAAAAAAATTATACTGTAAATGTACATGATGAACTTCAAAATATGACATTTCATAGGGCTTTTATTCTGAAATTACACATCAGACTGGTCTGATTTTTTCAGGGTGTCATCTTCAGGTCGAATACTATCAGTCTGAAGTGGAATTGTACAGTAATAACTAGCAGTTTTTTTTAATAATTATACTGTAAGTGTACAAAGAATACTTCAAAATATGACATTTCAGAGGGCTTTTATTCTGAAATTCTACATCAGATTGGTCTAATTTTTTCAGGATGTCATCAGAGGGTCGAGTACTAACAGTTTGAGGTTGAATGGTACAGTAATAACTAGCAGTTTTTTTTTTTTTAAATCCTTTAAATGTACACAAAGAACTTCAAAATGTGACATTTCAGAGGGCTTTTATTCTGAAATTTGACATCAGATTGGTCTGATTTTTTCAGGATGTCATCTTCAGGTCGAGTACTATCAGTCTGAAGTGGAATGATACAGTAATAACTAGCAGTTTTTTCAAAAAATGATACTGTAAATGTACATGATGAACTTCAAAATGTTACATTTCAGAGGGCTTTTATTCTGAAATTTAACATCAGGTTGGTCTGATTTTTTCAGGATGTCATCTTCAGGTCGAGTACTATCAGTCTGAAGTGGAATGATACAGTAATAACTAGCAGTTTTTTCAAAAAATGATACTGTAAATGTACATGATGAACTTCAAAATATGACATTTCATAGGGCTTTTATTCTGAAATTACACATCAGACTGGTCTGATTTTTTCAGGGTGTCATCTTCAGGTCGAATACTATCAGTCTGAAGTGGAATGGTACAGTAATAACTAGCAGTTTTTTTTTAATAATTATACTGTAAGTGTACAAAGAATACTTCAAAATATGACATTTCAGAGGGCTTTTATTCTGAAATTCTACATCAGATTGGTCTAATTTTTTCAGGATGTCATCAGAGCGTCGAGTACTAACAGTTTGAGGTTGAATGGTACAGTAATAACTAGCAGTTTTTTTTTTTTTTAAATCCTTTAAATGTACACAAAGAACTTCAAAATGTGACATTTCAGAGGGCTTTTATTCTGAAATTTAACATCAGATTGGTCTGATTTTTTCAGGATGTCATCTTCAGGTCGAGTACTATCAGTCTGAAGTGGAATGATACAGTAATAACTAGCAGTTTTTCAAAAAAATTATACTGTAAATGTACACAATGAACTTCAAAATGTTACATTTCAGAGGGCTTTTATTCTGAAATTTAACATCAGATTGGTCTGATTTTTTCAGGATGTCATCTTCAGGTCGAGTACTATCAGTCTGAAGTGCAATGATACAGTAATAACTAGCAGTTTTTTCAAAAAATGATACTGTAAATGTACATGATGAACTTCAAAATATGACATTTCATAGGGCTTTTATTCTGAAATTTAACATCAGATTGGTCTGATTTTTTCAGGGTGTCATCTTCAGGTCGAATACTATCAGTCTGAAGTGGAATGGTACAGTAATAACTAGCAGTTTTTTTTATAATTATACTGTAAGTGTACAAAGAATACTTCAAAATATGACATTTCAGAGGGCTTTTATTCTGAAATTCTACATCAGATTGGTCTAATTTTTTCAGGATGTCATCAGAGGGTCGAGTACTAACAGTTTGAGGTTGAATGGTACAGTAATAACTAGCAGTTTTTTTTAAAAAAAATCCTTTAAATGTACACAAAGAACTTCAAAATGTGACATTTCAGAGGGCTTTTATTCTGAAATTTAACATCAGATTGGTCTGATTTTTTCAGGATGTCATCTTCAGGTCAAGTACTATCAGTCTGAAGTGGAATGATACAGTAATAACTAGCAGTTTTTTCAAAAAATGATACTGTAAATGTACACAATGAACTTCAAAATGTGACATTTCAGAGGGCTTTTATTGTGAAATTTGACATCAGATTGGTCTGGTTGTTTCACAATGTCATCTTTAGGTTGAGTACTACAAGTCTGAATTGGAATGGTACCGTAATAACTTGCAGTTTTTTATTTTTATTATTATTATTTAAATACTGTAAATGTACAAAACTGCATTGTTTAAGTCTTTTATTTTGAAAGGCTGTCTTTTATTTTGAAAGAAATCGGTCGTCTCGGAGTCGTCACCTCACGGGCACTTCCTCGCTCTTGCCGTAATGTGCCGTACCGTAATGTGCCGTATGCGCGCACCTTAAAACTTTGTGTGGGCTGGCTTGACTACGGATTTCAAAGTGTGGGCTGGCTTGACTTCAGTAGAAACCCCATTAGCCTCCGTAGCGTAGCTCTGAGCAGGTCGCGGCTCTGCTCTGCCGTTCTAAAAACAGCTTGCACCAACAATTAAAGGAGTTTCTCCATCGGCAGAGCGAAAAATTCTGCGACAATAAAAAAGTCTCATATTAAAGCGATCCGGTCGTTTTGGCTAATGCTGCGTTCCAGGCAGGCTTTTGAAACCGTAAATTACGGCATCAAGTCACAACTTATGACTTTGAATCTACGTTACCCACACTTGTTAATGGGTCCATTTTCGATAAATCTATCGTTTTGTCTCTTTCATTATTTTGTTATTATTTCGGTTTCGCGGACACTGCCCGGCGAGTCATGAGAATAATGCAGCCGAATCGCTGTTTATGGTCGGAACTACGACGGTATCTGATCGTCCTCGAACCTCTGACTTTACTTCTTGATGAATGAAAACATGAGTCTGTCTTGCGCCGGTCAAAGACTTTCACGGTGCCCGCGGAGGCTCATAAATGTGGTGTGAAAACACTTTGCTTTTCCAAAACTCCTCGTTGTCCCTTTAAAGGTAATGAACCTACTGCTAAAACTATAGGGATTACTGTCTGGCAATGGGCCAATTTGCCAAGATGTTGAACTATCCCTTATACTGTACCTACCAGGATCTGAACTCTGCTCTCGTCCACTCAAACTTGTGGTCTCTGTGCCTGAAACCCTCCAGCCCATTGAGGAGGGGGTTGAAATCTGAGTTCGGGGTGGAGACGATGACGGCAGCCGGAGCCATATAACCAAACAGAACCTCTGAGAAACTGTCCACGTCCGCAAGAGTGAGGTGCTCTATGCTGGAGACAAATAAGACTCATGATGATGCTATGAGTCTGACTGCTGCTTTTTAGACATTTAACACTTTATATTTCACACTCGGCCACTTACAGCTCTATACTGGTCACCAGGTCAAATCCTCGGAGTCTGGCGTCTCTCTGTGTGACCGAGCCCTGGTACAGCTCGATGCACAGCTGATGGAAACTGGGCTGCAGATAGTCAGTCGATATCGGAGCTAATTCGTGCCTGATGAAGGATAAAAGCAGAGTGGAGACATTATCAGTCCACAGCACAAGAACACAATCACTTGATGTTATCCACTATGAGTTCACAAACTAGCCTAATTTCGCTTCTTTCATGACACAAATGGAAATAATGTAACTTTCTAGGGTTGACAATAGAAGTTTAAGTCTATATTTCATGTTGTTTGGTGGCAGCACTTTAATAACTTTTGGACTGTTACTAAAATAAACTTTGGATCAGAATCCAGCTCTTTAGGCCGAGTTTGTGTATGAACTGGTTTCCACATGCAGTCCAGATTTATCTCTCAGGTAACGCAATAATCCAGCGATCATCACATTATCATATTGTGTTAAAACATTTGCTTGACATTGTTTTCTTGTAAGTTTAAAACGTGACTAGTTACCTTTAATCCCTAACTATTAAAAAGACGTAACAGTTAATCAAGATAAGGTAGGAATGCATGTCAAAAAATGGTAAAAACTTATGTTTGAGTAAATGTATATTGAGTAGTTACTGTAGATTTAATTTTAGTATGTTTCACATCCTTTTTGTTGTTGTAACTTTTCTGTCCTGTTTTGGTCGTTTATGTTGTCAGGTTTGTTCTGTCCTTTGTTTTCTGTCTGTCTGTTTTTGGTCAGTGTAGGCTATTGTTAGTTTATAAATTGTGTATGTCATTGCCTGTTTCCATTATGATAAAAAAGAGAAAAAAAATACGTAACAATGCACATACACAAGGACAGGACAATCTGTATATCTGTTTGCTGCATGTGGCTGTATTTTCAATACAAAGTGTTTAATAGTGTTGTAGTCAAGACCACCTAACCCGAACTGAGTCAAGACCAAGTCCAGGCAAGATAAACACAACAACACACAAAACACATACAGTAAAATAGAATAAAGCTTAAACACACACACGATACCAAAAAAGTAGTGATATCAAAATCTTTGACCCTTATGTATAATATTAATTTAAATATTTATTTTTTTTAAATTCAACTTCATACTTTTGATGATGATGAAGCAGTCACAACTGTGTTTACTTACATCTTCTTTTTGACTATGGAGCCGTCGATGTCAACTCCGACCAGAAGTTCAACTACACGGTGAAACCGGAGCTGCTTCAGGAGGCGACACTCACAACAGCCCAGGTCCACCACCTGATGACGGAGGACGGGACAGGTGAGAGGTTTTCTTTGGTTTAAATCAGCAGCAGCAGTAAACTTTTAGCTCTTGGGACTAAAATGTTAAAGTTATCGATCAACACGACATAAACGCAAACCCTCGCAGGGACCCGTAGATGCTAACGTTAGCTTCTCCGCGCTCGGGTAACTGTCAGTGTTGCAATGAAAGTCAGGTTTAAAATTAAAAAATAATAATAGGTGTATATGTATCTTTAAGACGTTTGCTACCTTTTTAGGTTTGTTCCTCATGACAAAATCGACGACAAATTGGTGTCTCTGCCTGTGAAGCGGCGGACTGAACATGCTGACGCCAAAGACGGTTGCTGACGCTAAGCTAACAGGTGTAACAGCTCCGCCCGACCTCCAGGGGGTGACGCTGTTTGTAGGCGTGTGGTGGCACAGGTGCATTACAGGTGCCACATTTGCCTCATTTACACATAGAGGATGGGTAAGTTTGACATTGATGAACCTATTACGTCTTCTTAATCCAATATCAGGTCAAAATGTATAAATTAATTTTGAAGGTTGTGGTTTTGATCTTCCCATGGTTGGTTTACTGAGCAACTACAAAGAGACACAAAAGAACAACACGCATAACTCTACTACAAAAAAGATGCTAAATAACTGCATGGTGGCACAAAACAAGTACAAAGAGGCAAACAAATATCCACAAAGAGATAAAAAACTATTAAAAACTACCCCACCATAGACCATGGAGATACAAAACAAATACAATCTTCATGTTTATTTGTCATGTCTACACTTTCACACAGTCATGATTCAGTTTATTTTTTATTTTTTAAATCTGCTGTCTCTACTTGACAGCACTGACTCCAACAAAAATTTTCAGAGAGGAGCAGAAATTGTTTTACTGTCTCTACTTGACAGCACTGACTCACGACCGATATATCTGTCACAGATGTGAGCAGATGTGTGTGGGTGATTGCAGAGCCAATGACCTTTTTTTTTTTTTGGCATGTTGTCATCAGTCCACAGGTACAGATACAGCAGCAGTATAAGGAGAGGAAACATCTGAGCACATTTAGTTTCATTTGAAAGAGGAGCAGAGAGAGAGAGGGAGAGAGGGTGGTGCAGGTCAAAGGTCAACAGGGACAAAGTACTATTGAAAACACACAAAACACACACTGAGCACATGTATGCACACACACATACACAGTGGCGTCCTGCAAATTTATAGTTTCAGAGCCAATCAACTCTACTTTATGTGGTGTATTTTGTGGGTTACGTGTACATGTGTGGACTGAGGAAGGAGGGAGTTTTCTAATAAGGGAGGTTAGTTCATCTCCTCAAATGCTCCCTATCTCTTTCTGATGGCGATTGTTGTATTGACTCTGCAGGTAGGAGGGCAAACAAAAAAGCAAACATTTGCTCTCCTTTTACCGACTGAGCGTTTTGAGCATTTGTGTGTGTGTGCGCTTTGTGCCCTCCTGTCCCCTCTGTGTGTGTGTCATCATCTTTCTCAGGATTCCCACCTACGGTTTCGGGGGAACTTCAGTCAGTCGTCCATCCCTGTGTGGAGAGGAGTCGAGTTTCTCTCCCCTCGGCAGGATCGGCAGGCAGCAAGACTCCACCGTCACAGACTGTGAGTACCGGATCACCAAACTTATTATGCAGCAGCCTAAACATGTAAACATTGTTTATTTTCTGGGCCACGAAGGAGGAATTTGAGATCAATCGATCCACGTGACACAGTCGGAAGGAGTTCGGAAGGTCGCTTGGATGTTACTTCAATAAAAAAAATGCAGCTAAAAGTTCAACTGGTGTGATTTTTCTTTCTTTTTTTTCTGTGTTTTGTACCAGAGCAGAGCGAATCACAGCGTCAGATCGAGATCGCACCATGAGGAGTGGAGTGGGCCTGTGCGTGCTGGGCCTGCTGTGCCTCCACAGCTCAGTGTTTGGGCAGGTGAGCACACAACATACTTTACTTTATCAGATTGATACTAAGCAGAAGTGAAAGTAACAACTACTAACACTGCACTCCTTAAAAAAACACCACATTTATGTTTTAAAATGTAAAGTTTCAAGAATAAAACAACCAACAAGGCATCATGACAGCTAAGTATGTTATATAATCGATTTAATATTATTTAAGCAGAATTTTAGTGGTGTATCTTCAGCCAAAGTGCATCTAAATACACACCTACTATAGTGGATAAAAATGCTAATATATTTGACATAATGCAGATTAAGTATCAGAGCTGAAAATACAGTGTTTCCCCTCTGACATGTGGAGGATCAACACAAAACCAAGTGATTTGGAAGAACTTGCAAGTAAATGTGCTTGTTGTTTCCACTTCCTTTTTGATATTGGATGAGAAGCATTTGGATCATTATGTAAATCCTGAATAGCTCCTGCTTACAGTGTCGATTTTCCATGTTCACGATTTTCCTCTGAAATGTGGCTGAGGAAAAGGAGCAGTAAAAGTAGAAGAAATGGAAATAGTCAGTGAGGCAACTGCAAAAAAGAAAACACTGAATAAATGTGATTAGATTATGTTAGCAGTTTAATGTTTTCACTTTATTTTATAAAAGGCCTGTAGAGGGTGGTATCTCATTATTTCAGAATGCAGGAAAGGTAAAGTGCCACATACTTCATTTTTCGCAGGTCTGTTTACTGATGAACTCTCTCTCTCATCTCTTTATTTCCTTACAAATGCTTCGCAGCAAGTGGACGTCCAACCAGGCGTCTTGGTCTTCTGCGATGACCCCACTGTAGACAAAGCTGTCACCAGCGCCGTGCACAAGTTCAACGAGAGGTTGACCACTGGATACATGCTGGCCCTCTATCAGATACTGACGGCCAGCAAGGTACACTGATTACAGAGCAGGCCTGACTGTCTGCATGTTTATTTTCTTATCTTGCAATGTCAAGGCAGAAAAATACCGAAAGTTGATATTTCTCTAGTGTTCATAAAGGTGTAAAGATTACCCGTGAGTGACAATATCTTGTTAATCATAGTGGTGTTGCATTATTGTTGCACTAACCTGTAGGCTACTTATCTTTCACTGTTGCATCTGCACTAATTTCTTCATATTCATCTACTGTCAAAAATGTAAAAATAGAGACGAATAAATGCAGAAAAAGCTGATACATAAACAGTATTTGCTTTAACTTAATGGAAACAGTCACTACAACTCATGCAGAAATTAAGTTTTAATGCATGGTATTTAATTCCTGGCTGTATTTTAAATTCATTAGAAATTAAAGTAATTGTTTGTTTTTTTAAAGATATATTTTGGGCTTTTGATGCCAGGGCAGCACAGTATTAGAGACAGGAAATAAGGGGAGAGATAGAGAGATGATGTGACCATACAGTTCATTTCAGAGCTGAAACTTTGAGGCAATGACACACAAGGAACCAAAGCTGTGGGATAATGACCGAGAAATTCTTGGAAAACACTTCGACCTCTGATACACACACACCGACCAACTGACTGACTGTGTGTGTGTGTGTGTGTGTGTGTGTGTGTGTTTCTGTCTCTCCACAGTCAGAGAACGGCTCAGACTCGGTGTACTCACTGCAGTTCACCAGCAGGAGGAGCAACTGTCCTGTCGGGAGCAACAAACCCTGGACGGACTGTGACTATCTGCCCACTGGACGGAAGGTAGTGATGATGATGATGATAATGATGATGGTGATGGTGATGGTGATGGTGATGGTGATGGTGATGGTGATGGTGATGGTGATGATGATGATGATGATGATGATGATGATGATGATGATGAGCAGGTTATAATATACTGTATATCATGTAACATTATGAGAGATTATGAGATTATGAGCGTTGTTTTTGAGGCAAATGCAGCCGGAACTACATTCCAGACACGGCTGCTGGGTGGAGGGTTTTCAAAAGTGCAAGTAGTTCCGAGTATTTCCTTCATGTGTCGTAATGTTACATAATTATACATGATTATTTCCTAGCGTGGTGAATGTGCAGGTCACAACTTGTCCACCAGAGTGTTTTGGAGTTGTTGGATTGCGTAATTGATGAGTGTTAGGGGACAGGGGATCATACCGTGTTTACTGAGCAGCTTGCGTCTCTGCCCCGCTGATCTCAAAACAATGTGCACAGACAATTAAAGGTGATGAACCTACTGCTATGACTATAGAGATAATGGTGATAGGAGGATTTGCAAAAATGTTGAACTATCCCTTTAAAGTTGGTGATCTGTTGTGTTGTTCCTGCAGGAGCCGATGTCGTGCAACGCCACGGTCTACGTGACAGAGACGGAAGCGGACACTAAGCAGGTGGATTGTCTGCTCGGTGAGCAACAGGATGTGTCACATGATCTGATGATTAGACGTAGATGTCACTGTTTATCACAGGAGGACATATTCCTCATTCAGAAAACAGTGAGTCATAGAGGAGCATGGACAGTGGTGGTGGGCGCACACGGGGGATCCACAGGGGAGGATGGTTGTGTAATATATCAACATGGGCTGCAGATAGGGAAAGCACATTATTAACTCATCGCTCCGTAAAAGGCTGTGGCCTGGTCTAGACTTTAATCTGTTTGTCTAAGCAGCTCACCGTGTGCTCTCTGCTGCTTCCAACATGTTTTGCAAGTTTAAAAGGACAAAGCTTGGTGAATTCCTCTTTGTTTTAAACAGAACACAATCCAAATACAAACATGATTATATCTGATCAATACAGGGGGCTCATACATTTTTGATTGGCTTTAGAGACAAAAGTATTTTTAACGTCACTCAGAGACACGTCCACATGGGGGATGACGATCATCAAGAGACTTCACCTTCTGATCCAAACATTAAATTTTCATTTTGTCCATCTGTTCTTTTTATAAACCTGCTGCTCTCACCTCGCTGCTGCAGAGAGCACATATCTCAAACATAGGTCCACTCTATATTCATTTAAAAAACTCAATATCTCACTCAATTATGATCATCATTTGATTGTGTTGTGGGAAGATAAAGTCATTATATGAGACCCAGCTATTAATTGAATACCGGATATTTGAGGAAATGCGGTAGTCTATTCGTGTCTCAGCCGTGAATCTGAGCTCCTAGATAAATAAACATTCCTCAACAGTTCTTGTGTTGATATCAGTAGTTGACAGTATATTTTCTGGATCATGGGCTATGATATTTCTCAAATGCATGTGATGTATATTTTACTTACATTCTTATTTGAGAGCTTGTATGAATAAATCTGTGCTAATCAGTATCCCAGCAGAAAGATCAACGACTCTTTCATGATCTCCCCTCTCCTCCAGACAACTTCATCATCCCAGAGAAGGCGACCTGTCTGGGCTGCCCCGAGGAGATCTACGAGTACTCGGAGGACCTTCGAGTCCCCATGTCTGTCTCCATCTCCAAGTATAACTCCATCTCCGACTCAACTCACCTGTTCACCCTGAACACCATCTCCCACGCCACCAGACAGGTAGAGAGAGTCAGGAGGGGGATATGAACTGAAGGGGGAGATGTGATGATGATGAGATGGGAAAAGTAATAAACCTCTGTGTTTTTTTTTGTGTGTGTGTGTGTGTTTTTTGTGTCCCTGCAGGTGGTCGCAGGTTTCAGGTACAAGGTGAAATTTGATATGCAGAAAACCACCTGCGCCAAGGCCGAACACAAAGACCTCAATGAACTGTGTGTCCCTGATGAACAGGATACGGTAAATATGTATAAAAAAAGACTCATGACCGTTTAGCTTATTGATCTTTATTGGCTTATTTAACCTCATTATCATGTGTTGTGTGTTTGCAGGAGTTTGTAAACTGTAATTCGACAGTGGACGTGGCCCCGTGGAGACTCGAGCCCCCAGAGGCCCAGATAAACTGTGAACCAATTGAAATGCCCACAGTAAGACCCCGCTTTGTTATTACTATGTACAGTAGTTAATTAACCTGACACACAAACACAGTAGCTTCTTTTAGTGCAGATGATCACAATTTAATACATTTAAAAACAATGATAGTCAGGGCTTTGGTTTTGGAAAAAAAAAAAAAAAAAGCTCTTTAATTTTCCAAAACATGTGTTATAGTCCAGGGCTCCAGACTTACATTTTTTACTAGGCGCACAGTGGCCCTATTACGACCCCCCTTTTGTCTAGGGGAAACGGGAGAAGTAACAAAGAGGAAAAAGGGAAAACTGCGTGGCCCCTAACTCAAAATAGGAGTGCAAGCAGAAAATTTAGGGCGCGGACACTGTGAATCAACTTCCAAAGCAAATATTCACATTTCCTTTTCTTTCATGATCCTCACACACATTGGCCTGTCACCTGTAATGACAGATACCAGATTCTTTGACTCACCCATTCCGCGAAAAACAAAAAAAGCAGGGTTACCCTTTAATTTACAGGCCACGAGTTACGTGATAATGCCAAGAAATATCCAAGAAATAAGAAGTAATTGCATCATAATGTCTAGAAATAGCCTAGAAATAATGGTCAATGTCATAGTAATGTAGTGAAATACAGCCGAATAACGATTGATTGCGTAGAACTAGCCCAGAAGTAACTGATTATAACTGACAATTGCAAGGACTTGATGAAGAAAAATTCTGGCCTTTCCCAAAAAATTCAAAGCATGAAAAGCATTTGTTTGCCTTTATGAAAAACATGACATTACAATGAAATTGACCGTTATTATAGGCTATTTCTTGACATTACCATGCTATTAATTGTTATTTCTTGACATAACCATGTAAAAGGCAGCCTTTAAATTAATAAGTAATGAATGAAATGAAAGTAATGAAAACTTGACTTGCACTGTCTCAAATTTTATTTTTGATTGTATGCACCAAAGGCCTCTCCTCTTTGCGCATTTTGGGATTAGCCAGGAAGTGGGTGGAGTCAAATACTGCCACAATGGCGACTACAGAGCAGCTCAGTCTGAGCTTCGACACCGCTCTTCTTCTACTACTAAACCTAAGTGACAATTATCACACAAGTGAAAGGGAACCATGCAAGTCCAGTCGCTTTTCCACTGTGTTGCTAACCCTCCTCTTAGCCATGTGCATTTGTTTACAACAAAGCCAGGGAGAAATCAGTCAATAGACCGGTGCATGACGTTATATATCAGATACTCACATGTTACATCACTCTTTCTGTCTCAGACCTTCAGCAGGCGCCGTCCTCCAGGCTGGTCTCCACTCAGGAACATCCTGTACGAAGTCCCCGCCACTGCCTCCTCGGCTCCAGCCTCAACAACCCCACCAGCCCCGTCCAAGGCCGCAGCCAAGGAGGAATCGTCTGAGGAGGACGTGACGGCCGTCAAACCACCCGGCGTCACCGACGCCGTGAACGACAGCCCCTTCCACTGCCCATCCAAGGCCTGGAAACCTTTCAATCCTGTGGCCGATGCTGTGGCTGCTGCTCCCACAGAGGCCGAACCCGCGGCAGCAGTGGAGGGCTTCAGCGATACAGACCTGCTGGGATAAAACAAAAAAATTCTCCACATTTATGTTAAAAAATAATTTTCACACTCTCCCAACAGATTTTGTATTTGTTTTTTTTTTTAGACTAGACGTCTAGTTGCACTGCAGGGAGTTCTTCTTCTTCTGCAAAAGGAGTTTTTCTTCTTCTGCTGCAGAGACGAGGGTTGAGTTCATAAAAGAAAAGCAGTTCATTTGGATCTTGCAGTTCCTCAGAAAGCACTGGAAACATACGGACTAAAGCGACGACAGAGCTCTCTAGTGTTATATAAATGACGAGGAGTCGGTGTCCTTTGAGTAGAATCAAAGTTAACGAGTCATTAAACGGCCTCGGTATCAATTTCTAAGACGTAAGAGAAAAAAAATCTGCAAGAAAGTGAAATAAAACTTTGTTCTTTGTGCTGGTTTTTGTCTGGAGTGTTAATGCACATACACTTTAAAACTTTATTTTCCTTTTTATCTGACATTAGCAGGAAAAAACAACTAATTCTTGAATATTTATGATTGAAGATCAACAGTGGGACAGTGGGATCAACAGTTTTTAACGGGTGGAAGCAGCAGCAGAAGAGCAAACACAGCCGGGTGAATGTTTAACAAATTTATTTGTACATCTTCACAGAACACTCAGGTGACCAGTCCGTCAGTCAGTCAGTCAGTCAGGGTACAAACCTTTAACTCTGTGACCAGGCAGCCAAAACAAAACAAAAAAAACAAACACAATTTTACACTTATAAATTAAAAAAAAAAAACGCAGGTTATTGTGAGAATGAACGTGTCCTAGAAATTGTTCCTACAGGGAGCAAAACTTAAGGCATTAATTCATTATAAACATCTGTGTGGCTGCCGGGCAGACCAAAATAATAATAATTATAATAAAAACAAACAAACACAAACAGGAAGAATATTCATCTTTACCCAATCTCATGCAGGTAGGCTGTGGAAAAACAATACATTGGCCCGTTGTACATTCATTCATAGTATAGGTTAAGGTTCTGACAGTATGGTAATATGTAATGGAAATATATCAGAGACACACTGTCATGTAGTTTACAGAGAAGAAATGAAACCACAGACTGTTCACGTCAATGTTCCTGTTTGATAATGAGGACGTGGGACATTTGAGACGCAGACTAACTGATCACAAATGGATCAATAATCTGGATTATTTACCATATTTGCTTTCTTTTTTCGTGCCTGTAGACATATTTGTTCTGTTTAAAGCCCATTCAGAGGCTTTTTTTGAGCAGAGTTTGATCCACAGAAGCAAAGACACACAAAATCAGTGAGCATGTTCATTAAATATCAGGGCACAGTATTGATACAGGTGGTGGACACAGTAACGTGAACACCTGTCCCTCAGGGGAACAAACAGGAACAGTGACATAAACACCTTAGAATAAAAACACTTGTCTTGTCTGAAAGTCACAAATATTACACTGTAAGCATCTCAGAAACGTAGAATTCACTACGTGGATATTGCATTGAATTGCGTTAGATTTTCTGGGTGTTCATGTTATTTTGTCCATGGTTTTTCATCTTGCAATCACAGGCCAGGGGCCAAACTGAAGAGTGAAGTGAGGTTTTCAATCCTTTAGTCACTCAGAACTGGTAGGAAAAAAAACAGCAGGTACAACAACGATAATGATGATGACCCATCACTGTAGAGCTGATCTAACTGGATTTATAAATACAGGCTTTTTGTTTTCATTGTCGAGCAGCGGAGATAAAGAACAAGTGCTTCTTTTTTTTTCTTTTTTGTGGCTTGAGGGAGGGAAAAGTACAAGTGCAACGATTATTGCAGAAAGAAACAGTTTGCCTGCTGGGCCTCGTTTGTTCACTTGACTCTGAGGCTAAAAAAATGATTAAAAACGAAAGAAAAAAAAGGCGAAGATGATTGATTGAATCTCATCAAACTCTTCATCACAGTTCTTTTTCGCTTCGCTGCACCTGATCTTTAGAAATAAAGAAACGTGGACTTTTTCAGTTCAGCTCAATCGTCAAAGTCAATTCAGGAGATAAATACGATAAATCCATCCTCCTCAACTCTGAACTGTAGGATCAATAACATTCACTACCTGTATCAAACAAACAGCCTGTATACACACACACACACACACATTTCAACCTCTGCTGCTTATTAACAGCACAACACACACACACACACACACGCACACAATCAATGCTAAATATCTACTTCACCCTATCAACTCCAAACCAGCAAAGCCGTGGTTTTTCTGATTCATTTTTCAAGTAAAACATTTACAAGTGATGAAAAAAGTTTCCCTTCTTTTCCTGTTTCCTTCATCCTGAAGCTTTTTTTTGTTGTTGTTTTTTTCTTTTCCACAAAAGCTTCAAACAAGTTTGTTTTTGTCTTTTTCTTCCTCTTCTTCTCTGGCAAAGCAGCAGCCAGTGGGGAAAAAAAGAAAGGCTTACAAAACATTTAGAGACACCTTCACTGCAACAGCTCAGTGTCGTCTCACTCACACACACACACAGACACACACACATGCTGTAGATAGTGTGGATTTTCATTGGGGCCTGCCAATGAAGCTCTGCAACCAGTACAGAAAGACAATGAATGCATATGGACACACATACATACACACACAATCAATCATACATTACATGGCAAAAAAAAAGGATATTAAAGAGAACAACGCTACAGGTTTGTCACACAAGAAGCCAACCATAGAAAAAGAGGTTAGACTGTAACTGTACATGGATTAATTCACTGCTGAACGCTGCTTCAACGTGTATGTCATCAAACTGGATCATACTGGTTATTACGCCGCGTGAGAAACATGCACACTAGTCTACCGCTTCGTCTTTCAGTCCTTTTCAAACAGTATTGAATGAGAACATGTTTTGTTTTTAAATATAAGTGCATACCCCAACTTTTTCCTTTTTTTAATTCTTTTTTTATCATTTTCTAAGTCTCCAGGATCAGGTCACTCCAGCGTTGGCTTCCAACAAGCTGCATCCGACGCCTGGTTTGGCACATTGAGAAAAAACACAAAGGACTAGTGAACAAGAGGTGGTACAGTAACATCCCCTCTATCTGTTCAGAGAAAACACACGATTTGATGCGAGAACATAAAGAGATGAGTGCAGGTTCGGTCCTCCTCATAGCAGGTAAATACATTCTAGCTCAGTTATCAATGCTGCAGTAATAATACGACGTCACGTCACGCCAGAACAGACCACAACTTTTGGCTTTTCAATATACAATCAATAACAGCTGAAGTGGCAAAAGTGCAGATTTTTCCTCATATTTGTTGGGTTACTAAGGTCAGATAATTTGGTAACACTTTATAATAAGTACACACTATTAAGCATTAGTTAAGCATTAATAAATACTGAATTCTTCATTTATAACACATGAATACTCATTAGTATGTAGTTAGCACTTATCAGTGATGAGTAAAACATTTTTGACTGTGTTTATAAACTACATACTCATGAGTATTCATGTGTTATTAATTCAGTATTTAACGCTTAACTAATGCCTAATGTGTAATTATTAAGTTAAGTATTTAATGCTTAATAGTGTGAATGTATTATAAAGTGTTGAGTGGTCTTAATTGTGGAGGCACCTTCTCCTGTCCAACAACTACAGTACATTCACTCCTCAGCAGAGCAACAACACAAGAATCTTAGACCTTAGATCTATTTTAAAAAGAGTAGGACAATCTCAGCTCACACTAGACGATTCAACACTTCCATGTCTGCAGCAAAATAATCTCAGTGACTTGAGGATTATTCGGACGGATAAGAGTTTGCAACAAGCCTCGAATTAAATCTCAGGCACAAAACTCTGGCCTCAAATTGTCCACAGTGTGTAACCAGCAACAAACTTAATCCAAAGAAAAGTGACTGTGACGATCAGCTGCCTCCATGTGCATTTAGCATTTATTAACACTTATGACTGAAGTCTTCTTTTGTAATGCATGAATACTCATTAGTATGTAGTTTATAAATACAGCTGGTGCTTATCACTGATGAGTAAAACATTTTAACTGTGTTTATAAACTACATGTTAATGAGTATTCATGCTTTATAAATGATGAATTCAGTATTTAAAGCTTAATTAATGCTTAATAGTGTGAATTTATTATAAAGTTTCACCAGTATCAAACATTTGTTTACATTTCCAGAATGTAGCTACAGTATACGGCCGAATTCGTGGAGGGAGGTGTGACGTCCTAACAACCATTTCACCGTGACTTCATTTGATATAATGGAAGAAAAAGAATTTTAAAAACGCAGGGAAAGCTTTATAAAAACTATTTTCTAACACAAAGGTGCAGAGCATGGCTTTAACTGTACCTGGCAGTAGAAGGCATGGCTCAAAAAATACTGCCAGAGTTATAGGCTCAGAGGAAGTTGTTCTGGATAATAAAATATCCACCAAAAAGTTCAAAATGCACTTTGTCCGTAAATCGACATCTTAAACACATTCATCGTGGGGGACATGCTAAACCAAGACGCGACAGAACTAGAAACATAAATAACACACAGTGAGGATCAAATCTAGCATTAACAGAATAAAACACTGCCATGCTTGTCGTGTTGATGGTGCTGTCGTGTTTTGTTTACCATAGTTTGCGTAGGCAGAGTGTGCAGCAGGGCTGTGGGGTTGTTGTGCTGTGACGCCAAGGCATTTTATATCAACAGGAAGACATGACATTCCCCTGGGCCTCTGCTCGCCGACAGGACGGCAGCTCCAGAGGCGTAAAATAAAATAGGTCCCGTTAATTCACCAAAATGTGAGCAAGACTGGCACTTTCAATCTCGCCATTTTGCTTCCCAGAAATAAATTTCAAAAATCTTTAAAAAGTTCATACAGTAGCAGCAGGGCGGCCGACGAGCTGCACTGACGCTAACTGGGGCCAAAGACACGCGGACGTCGAAACTGAAAAAAGTGACTAAAGCAAAACATAAAAAAAGAATCAGCAGTCTGAATTTACCAACATGAGCACAACTCATCTCGCCGTCGTGAGAACAGGGGAAAGCGGTTGCGCTCGTGGTTTGTTTTTTCGCAGAAGAAGCTGCAAATAGTTCAACACACACAAAAAAAAAGAAAAAAAAAACTCCAAACAAATTTACACAAACCACGGTGTGTGTTTCTGGAGAGTCAAGAGTCCTGCCTGTGTAGAGACTGAAAGAAACTAGATACATAAATACATTTAAAAAGTCATATCATAATAAATCTGTATATTACTCTCACATTTCTAAGTGCTGCGACTTTCTTCTTCTACTTCTTCTTTTTCTTTTCGTTACTTTATCTTTTGATGGAGAGGCATCATCACCCTGAAAGTTTATGCACGAGTCGAAAAGCTGCACCAACAACAAATGTCCCCAAGTGTATAGTGCTGCTTCATTGAGGCCATGGGAAACTGCAGAGCTGTGCAAAACAACACACACACATACACACACACACACACACACACACACACACACACACACACACACACACACACACACACACACACACACACACACACACACACACACACACACACACACACACACACACACACACACACACACACACACACAAAAACACACACACACACACACACACACTCTTTCTCTCCTGCAGTGCAGTTTTTGAGCTTTGAAATTTCCTCACAAAACAAAAAACGTGGGGAACAAGGTGGGAAACTGACAACAGATCAGCTCAGAGGAGGCGACGTCACCACAGAGACGGTGGAAGACTGTGCAGTGGTAGAAGCCGTTACTCCAGCAGCAAATCCTGGAGCACGATGCAAAGACGTTGAGGTGAACAAGGTGATTCAGACGGTTCCTTGTGCCTCCGCCATCTTCTTCTCAGCAGTGACGATGAGTTTGAAAAAGAACAAAAGTTTTCCCAAGCACCTCCTCTTCCTCCTCCTCCTCACGATGCAGCACGACTACAGCAGAGGGAGCAGAAGAAGGGTGAACTCCCCTTTGTGGCTACATTTACAGCTTGGCAGATGAATCCTAGTCCAATTTGTGTTTGTTTTTTTTTTCCCTCCGAGAGCAGCAGAGTGGGGGGGGGGGACTCTCTCACAGAGGGGAGTGTGAGAGCGTCACCATGATGACGTATGATGATGTAAAGAGTAGGGCTGACCCAAAAAAAAACGAGGGTTCGAAGCTTCGTTCGTTGCCATGGTACTTTTTTCCCTACTTTTTTCCATTTTGACACCGTTTGTCATCGGTAATTGTTACATTAAAATGAGTATGCTACTTGGCATCCTGGAAATCTGACTGATTTTGGAGATATGCAGTGTTTGTTTGCCATCACTTTCATTATTTCCACTACGACCCCCCCCCCCCCCCCCCCCCATCAGACGTTTACTGTATGATCGCGCACCCCCCGGCCGTCAAAGCTTCGATTATCAAAATATGATAATCGGGCCAGCCCTAGTAAAGAGAATGCAAACCTTGTTTAAATAAAAAAAAATGGGGGTAAAAAAAAAAAAAAAAAAAAAACATCAAGTGGAGAAGGTCAGTCGTCAGTGAGCTATTTGTGGCGTCTGCTGCTGTAACAGAACTGAAAGAATAATGCTGCGCCCGGCGGACAGAAGTTAATACTCCATGGTGGGACTGGGGTTTGTTTGTTTTGTTTGTTTCTTTGTGTGCAGGAGATCAGTTTAGTGCATGCTGTCTGATTGTGTGGAATATCCAGTCCATCTTAGTGGTCCATCCTCCATGGTGAGCGTCGTTCATCTGTTTCATGAAGTAGTCCAACGCCTCCTGTATGTGACAGAACATAAAATCATCAGTAGATGAAAATAAGAACAGAACAGAGAGATCAGCTGGGTTTCTATCACAGGTTTTCACAAAATAAAGTGGTATTTCAAGAATTTCAAAAAAAAGTAAAATTTCTATTAAATTTCTAAAGGTGTTTTGTGAATGAGCGGTAACTCTCATACAGTAAAGCCTAAAGGTTTCACGATTGTAACAGAAGGAACTATTGTTTGGTTATTCACACGGACATCTTACTGAGTTGAATGATTGTACTCACACGCTAATTTATATATTATTAAAATAACCCAGTTGGGTGGAAACGGTAACTAAGTGTGTACAGTACAGTACTCTTCTTGTGAATGAAGGACAGACTTTTAACAGCGACATCCCATACCTCTCATACAATCATGGCCTATGAGACTCAATTTCAAGGGAGATGGACGTTCAAAACACTTTTTAGTGATTTAGCAACTGTGTTGACGTGACAGGACAACTCAACATAGACGGTAGACAGGGAGAGTGAGAGAGAAACGGATACACTTTGATAATGACACATCTGTAAAAAAATCACCTCATAAGAGCGCAAAAATGTTTTGGCGATATTTGAGAGGTTTTTCGAAACAAAGGTGTTTCCATTACCTGTTTTTATTGCAATAGGTTTTGCACATTTCCAGGGGTAATGGAAACACAGCTACAGAGAACAGGCCTTGGTACTGTACCTGCTCACTCTTCTCCAGAGCCAGAGTCTTCCTGATGTAGGCGATGTCATCGAACGACTGCAGCTCGGGCATCCCGGAGCCCAGCATCATGGAGAACAGGTTGATGAAGAGGTTAGCATGCTGCCGGATGGCCAGGTACGCTTTATAGCACATCTCCTGGAACCTGGAGACAGAACAAGCAATTATTCAAATTTGCTCACATCACAGTTGCTGTTGGTTTTTTTCTTTTTCTTTTTCAAGTTTAGTTTGGTGTGTTGTTTCTGATTGTTGTTGCTTTATTGTTTGCATGTTCCATCTGGCTTGCTTGGTTCAGGATAACTGTCTTTGTTAAATATTTGTATATTTATATCTATGTATATGTTTATATATTGAGATTGTGTATATGTATGCACTTTCTTTTAAATTCCCACCCCTTTCCGCTCATCATATACTACATAAATATCCATATCTACAGTATTTATGTATACTACATAAATATCCATATCAATAAACATACAGTATACTACATGCATAAAAATATATAAAACATACTGTATACATGTATATACTACATAAATGTCTATATCAACTTATAATATCGCATATGTTGAGCAATTTTTATCCCACTTCTTCCATATACCTATTTAGAAATCATTCTTTGTGAACTTGTATGTCAAGTTTTTTCTTTTAATCTTTACTATTGTGACTGGACCCCAGGAAGAGGCAGTGACTAATGGGGATCTATAATCAACAAATAAACAAAATAAACAGCAGCAGCAACAACAAAAGATTAAAGACATTTTTAAACAAAGCAAGAACCTGCCTCGCCTTGATTAGTAAAACATGCTGAAATAGACGCAAGAATAAATTTCCTCACGATGCAAATTTTTGTAAAGACGTGCTGACAGGACAGGAAGGAAGCTCTCCAGTCACCACAAGTCTTCTGTAACTCTCCGAGTGTTGAAAGAGGTTCTTGTAGGCTACTTGAGTGTTGTTTGGGTAAGCTAAGTGGAAACTTGCTCAACTGAAGTAGGTGAAGCGACAGAAATGCACTGAGCTGATGAACTGATTCAGATCTCTTCTTCAATACAATATAAACCAGTGTTGCTGACCACCAGTCTGATTATAAGAGAGATAATAAACACATCTGATGACACTCGCAGTACTGAGCAGATTAAAGAAAAGGTGAATGAAATAATGATGAGAGAAGTTAAGATGTGAGATTCTGCAGCACCTCTCAAACTCTTTGGTCTTCGTGCACTCCTGGGATCCCTTACTGATGACGATGAGGAAGTCTTGTGTCAGGACGAAGGGCACTCGCTCTCTCTTGTAGCCAAACTTCTTCTTCTTATGATCCAGGAAATGGCCAAAGTCTATATGAAACAGCTGGAGGAGGAGGAGAGCGCAACACTTGAGTCTTATAATATTATCCTAAAACTTATCCAAGGTGCTTGCCCTACTTCTAAATAGAAAATCCAGACTTTTTCAAAACTAATCATTATGTTTTGAAGACCTCAGGCAGTTCCCCCACTGTATTCAAACTCCAAATATTATAGGTTGATAAAATGTTGACTGGGAGTCGTGTCAGAGCAAATATGACGATCGATGATGATTTAACGGGTGCAATTCAGCCACAGTGCTATTGTTGTTATGGTTATGTCTATATACTGTGTACGTTGAGAGGTGTGGCTCAGTGATATTCAACTTATTTCCAGACCTTTTCAAGACTTTACCACAAAATTCCAGACTTTTCAAGGTCTGTAAAAGAGTGATTTGATTCTATAGTTTTTAAGACTTTTAAGACCTGCGCAAGCACCCTATTCTATTATTAAGTATGAGCTGGAAAATAACAAACAAACACAAAACAAGGACATTTTGAACATTTATGGAAATACCTAAAACCAGATTCCAGAGGTAAAGGGGCAACAAATACAAAAAGTGTGTATGCAGAAGGAGCACGAATTGTGTCTGTGTGTGTGTGTTTGTGTATTTAAACATTACCTGTCCATCATCCTTGACCATGATGTTGCTGTTGTGCCTGTCTCCTATCCCAAGGATAAATGTAGCTACACAGTAGCCAGCGCAGGACCTGGTGAACAGATCTACAGCCAAGTCGTACCTGCACAGAAAGAATGGGAAGTGAGCAGTGATGATACTGTAAAATTAACAACCAGTAAATATTTTAAAACTGTGAAGTAGTTAGTTAAACCAAAGTGGAGGCTCTACATAATCGAAGACTCCAGACACTTTTCTACTAATGGACTGTGTTTCATCTCTGTCACATAGGCTGCTAATGATGCAGGGATGGCGTTAAAATTATACGAGGAGAGAGAGATAGAGGAGGCGCTCACATCTCGCCCTTGTTCTTGTCCTTGAGCCACTGATGCAGAGTGTTTGAGTTGAACTGCAGGGCTCCCTTCAGTCCGCCTTTACACTGGATCTGCATGATGGTGTGGGAGCTGCGAACCACCTCAATGAGACCCACGCAGTCTCCTAATGACAGACAGCCGTAGGGAAGCATCCTGCACACACACACACACACACACAACAAAGTGAGTGTGGGAGTAAAGAAACTCAAGTGGAAACGGTTCAGACAGAAAGACAAATATAGACTGAGATGAAAATACCGTAAGTCCAGTCCCTGATTCTGCCAAATATTCTCCATGATTTTAATAATTTGCAACGTCAGCATATCCTGGCGCAAGTCTACAACATAAACACACACAGTTAGAGTTAATAACATCGTGGGATAATGACAGATCAGACACATACACAGCATAAGGAGCAGTGAGAATGATTCCAGCAGCCTCTAATCAGAGATATTTACAGTCTGAGGCAGGAACTGGGAAATATGCTGCTTCACATTATAGTTTTATGGCACAAATGAGTGAACAGTTGCTGCTGTGCAAACGCAGCTAAAGAGTCTCTCACAGTAACAGAAGGGAGTAGGAGTGAGGAAGCTCTGTCAGTGTGTTTTAATGGCGATGGTTGTAGTATTTATTTACTGTATTGACTGTCCTTGAATAACTGAATGATTCATCTCAGATATTCTTTAACAATGTGAAATACAATGGTAATGCTGATTTTAGCTTTTTCACATCCAGTATAAACTATCTAAGGATCTCAGAGCTGAGCACATCTGTTTGCCTTGGCTTTTAATTACATCTTAGAGCTGCACTTTAATCCCTTTTAATGCTGTTCATTTATTCCACTACAGCTTTCTGTTGAGTGAACAAGACCACAATCTGTAGAAAGATTCCCATTTTCTCCAGTATTTAGGTTTATGGTTTATGGTTTATCACATAAAGGGTAAAGACATATTTGTGTAACATCGGTTAGACACGATATTTTTGGGGTTGAGGCCGAAGGCTGATTTCTAACAGGTCTGTAAAGAGGACAGGAAACATTTCAGAACTAATACGTAGTGTAGCAGAGATAAAAAGAAGGTTTAAAGGGATAGTTCAACATTTTGGCAAATTGGCCCATTGCCATAATCCCTATAGTTATAGCAGTAGGTTTGTTACCTTTAATTGTCGGTGCAAGTTATTTTTACTGTAGAATGGAGGAGCCCAGCTGCTTTACGGAATGGGATTTCTTGTTTATCATCAAACTCATCAAATACACAATCCAACAACTCCAAAACCACCTAAAAATGAACTTGTTTTTAGATCATTTTCACTTGTTTCAAACACATTTTCACTTGAAATAAGCAGAAAAATCTGCCACTGAAAAGCAGGGTTTTTTGTGCTTGTAATAACTTGTTCCATTATCAGATTTTTCTACTTATTTCAAGTGAAAATATGCTTGAAAGAAGTAAAAAGTGTCTAAAAACAAGCTTCTTTTTATGTAACGAGTCTTATTTTGAGTATAATTTTATTTATTTTTGACTAGAAATAAGACAAATATTCTTGGTAAGATTTTGAGTTTTTGTAGTGTAATAACTGCTCCTATATTAAAGGGCCGACGAGGAGTTTCTATTTGGTTATAAAAAAGTCTCACGTTAATGTGGATGAATCTATGTTACCCACACTTGTTAATGGCTCAATTTTCGATAAATATATCGTTTTGTCTCTATTGTTATTTTGTTATTATTAGTGGAGGCGGAAATGCTGGGCGAGCTGACCAGCGTTTCCTTACTTTCGGTTTTGCGGATGCCCATGAGAATAACACCGCCGAATTGCTGTTTATGGTCGGGACTACGACGGTAACTGAACCTCTCTGAACCTCTGACTTTAATTCTAGATGAATGAAAACATGAGGCTGTCTTGCGCCAATCGAAGAATTCTACGGTGCACGCGGAGGCTCATAAATGAAGTGTGAAAACACTTCGCTTTTCCAAAACTCCTCGTTGTCCCTTTAAGAGATTGGTAATGTTATTATATTTTGACTATATTTGATTTTGCACATTCATAGTGTTGTGAAATGTATTGATGCATAATAATCGTAGTACCGTGATTATTTCTCTGACCATAATCGTACCAAGAAAATCTATAATCATGACATCCCTAAAAACAACTCTGTCTGGTAACGTTCTGTTATAATCTCATAGCGTGGTGAATGTGCAGGTCACAACTTGTCCACCAGAGCGTTTTGGAGTTGTTGGATTGTGTATTTGATGAGTTTGATGAGGGAAGCCAAGAAATCCCATGAGCCTCCGTAGCGTAGCTCTGAGCAGCTCGCGGCTCTGCTCCGCCGTTCTAGAAATAGCTTGCACCGACAAATAAAGATAACGAACCTACTGCTATGACTATAGGGATTATGGCAATGGGCCAATTTGCCAAAATGTTGAACTATCCCTTTAACAGGTCGTGTGTGTGTGTCTGTGTTACCGTCTCCGTTTTTGAAGATTATCTCGTTGTTCTGAAACAGGAGCTCAGACATGATGTCAGGATTCTCCCAGTTCAACCACAGCGGCCTCTTTGCTGATGACATGATCCTGCATTCATCCAGCCTGTGCACAAATCAATGAAACAATTACAATGTCAAATCTAATGTTCCCAACCTTACTGCTGCATATACACAACACTGATACACACACACACACACATACACATAACACTTCATTCTCTATGGTGTCTAACCTTAGGTTTCCCAGCTGGTGTGCCGGGTTCAGGGGAGAGGTGAAGTTCTGCAGGGCGTCCATGTAGTCCGGTCTCTTCATCTGGTCCACTAGGAACCGCATCTGGACCTGCACAAGAGAAACACACACAGACGCACACGATCACAATACGGTTCACATGTGCATATAAATGTACACACACAGATACACACAACCACACAGAAATCTTCTACAATCAACCTGGTTTAAATAAGTAACATTACAACAGGGTTTCCGCTATTCACATTTAGTTGTGGCGGCCCACCACTGCTTTATTATCGGGTCGGAGCAGATGCACAATAATAATCTACTGGTTATCATTATTTAGTAAACCGATCTGCTGGACGGCGCTTGGTTTATCAATAAACAACGTCAATGAGGTTATTATATTTTTTAAATATTATATAATTACTGAATACATATTATTCTATCTATCTATTCTATAAGGCATTCTATCTATCTATTAGTATATAATCTCCTCTTTCCAGCATTGACATTCTCACGCTGGTCTGTTAACAATGTCACATGACGGTGGAGACGATCAATTAACTGGAAATGAAACCTGGCTGGATTGTGAAACGCATTTTTCACCATAGTACTAATAATATATATTCTTAACATCATGGTGAGCATCAATAAATAACTCCCTGTTCTTATACTGTACGTGGGCGTATGTATTGCGAGCGGAGTCACAGCCGCCACTTGTGTGTTAGTATTCGATACTGTAAGTGACAGTGGCAGAGACAGGGGAGGTCTGTGTGCTCACTGACATGTTGCATCAACAAACACGGCAGGAGGAATCTGCTCCTCTGCCCACACGACGTCTACGGAGCTGCATCAGATTATAATATAGATTATATTATCGATAGAGCAGAGACTATAAATAGAGACCAAGTAGAAATTTCAAGGCACTTGTTTGTGTGATCCAGAAAAATGCCAAATTCTCACCACATCATAGTTTGTCCCACCGAATACACTGAAAATCATATGTTCCTATGTGTGCATGTGCAGGTGCATGTTTGTGTGTGTGTGTGTTGCCGCCCCTCGATACCTTCTGCGTCTCATCCTTCTTCTCCTGCTTCAGGATGTCAGTGAGGTTTATGAGCTTCTCCATGGCCTCCACCTGCCTGCTCAGGTGTTTGAGGTACATGCCACAGGCCCTGCAGTACGCCTCCAACAGCAGCCCAAACCTCTGGCTCACCGTCTTGTTGTGCATTTCTGACCTGTGAAGAAGACACACACACACACACACACACACAGAAGAAAGATAGAGGCGAGACCAGTTTTCAGTTTTCTGCAAAGACACAGAGAGGAAAAGTACTTCAACAAAGAAAAAGCAGTGGGTTGTGACTCACTTGAGATGCCAGAAGAAGAAATGTCCTATCCTCTGATTGGTCAGGGCCTTTTTGAGGAGGAAGCGTGCCAGGGGATTGTCAAGATACTGCTCATATTTTAATACCTAGAAGAAAAGGAGAAAGAGAGAGAGGCTGAGATCAGGTTCAGATTAGTCATTTCTCACTTTGTCTCAGTGCCCTGCAGTCTCTGTTCACCCAACACCGTCCTACATCACAGACTGGAAAGTCTCCAACACACGGGGACGAGCCAAACAGAAGCTGATCTCCAGCAGATAAAGAGCCAGGCCAGACGGATACAGATTTAATGAATACATTTTTTTTTTCCAGACAGAAATTGCGTTTTTGGGGGGCGAAAACTGAGTGGGAAAATCTGCAACACCGCCCCAGTGTTTTCATGTAGACACCCACAACGGATCTTCTCTGACATACAGTAACGTAATTCAGACGCTGGTACTGAATCGCACCCGTTAAATCATCACCAATCGTCATATTTGCACTGACATGACTCCCAGTCAACATTTTATCGACTTATAATGTTTGGAGTTTGAATACAGCGGGGGAACTTTCCAACTTCTTCTCTGTTTTTGGTGTTTACGCTCCACACAGGCCTGGGGTCCGTTTCACAAAGCAGGTTCAACAAACTCTGAGTCTAATCCTGAACTCTGAGTTGATCTACTCTGAGATAGGAAACTCAGAGTTGTGGGTTTCAGAACAGGTGATAACAGTTAGTTCAATCAACTCTGAGTAACTTGACCCTGAGTTACAGGGAGATGAAAAGCCCTCATCAATGATGGAACAAAGATAACATGATTCACCATCTCAGTGAAGTGACATAATGCTGACGCAGAATCACGTGGAGTACGACAGCGTTTGAGTCGTTTACAGTGGATCCTTGGGTATGCAGATATTTCTTGAAACGATGCCGTGTTTATGGAGATTTTTTTTTTTTCAAAACGAATAAGATAAATATCGTTCTGGCTGAAGCTCCGTTGTCGTGTGGACAAGGCCTAAGACTGGCAGCCAAGGGCAGGAAGGTTCTCCACACTCAGCCCAGTACAATCAGCCCCCTTGAACTGTGTTAAACCCACCTGCACCAGTTGGATCAGGTACTGGGACAGTTTGTCATCAGTCAGGTATTTGTCGAGGCAGCGAACAGCGAAGTGTCTGACCATGGGGTCTGGATAGTTACAGTCCAGCAGCTCCATGGCCTGCTCAGGACGGATGGACGGCCACTCCTTCAACAGACAGTACATCTGGGAAACAAACAAACCGAGACGTATAGATTAATACTCAGGTTTCTACAGAATGCAGGTTTATGGTAAACACATACATTTGCAAAGAAAAAAAATGTGAGTAATTGCAGCCCTGTTGCAAGTTATTTTCTTCTTGCAAGCTACAGTTGCTTTGGACCAGTACAAGTTTAAGTATGAATCTCACCACTGTGATGAGCAGTTGCAATTTCATTGTTTTTAATGCAGTGACAATAAAGGCCTCTTACTTACTTATATATGTCTTTGGTATTACAGAGTAGAGCCTGTACTTATATGTACAGAAATGTTTTTATATTTCAGATTTTTTTTTAGATATTTATATTTTAGACCATTTTAACCTTGGGCTGTTGTATGAGACTGCTGGAGAATTCAGTTCTCGTATCTTATGTGCAATGACAATAAAGCATCTGTCTATCTATGAAAATTACTTTGTAAGAAATTAACAACAGTAGTCACGGAGTAATCTTTACTGTTCTTAAATTTTCTCTCTCTCTCTCTGTTTTCCGTTTGCAAAATCCATCTGAGAGTATTTTGTGTAACATGTGAGGTGACTCTTTCTTTCAGTATGTTACGTCTCATTCATTGAAAACAGTTTAAATATGCAGGAGTGTATATAAAGAGCAAACAGTGTGGCAGGCAGCACCTGTGCTACTTCATCTCTGGAGTTCCACTTGACAGCGAGAAGGATCTTGGGAAGGATCTCGGGGATGTTCATGCAGTAGTGTCTGGAAGAGAAGGACAGAGGCGTCTGAGCTAACATGTATTACATCCCAGCCAGTGTTGAATAAATGCATCTCATGTCTGAGGTGTTAACCTACAGGAATATACAATTAGAACAACGTAAAGATACAAACAGCTACATGTGAATGTGAGATACCATGCTGTGTAATCTATACAGTAGCACATCAACTAGTACTTGGACAGTGCAGTGCAGTATCTTGTTACTGTATGTGGGAAGTCACCTGTGTCTCCAGAGGAAGTCTTTCTCCTGCTCAGTGATTTCTGACAGAGGGTCTCTGTTACTCAGCTGTCTGAGCTGCTCAGTGTCGCTCTCTGTCAGGGCGTGATCTCTGGCCACACGATTGCTCTGAGACACAACAGAGAAAATATATTTTTATGGTGCTTTATTATCACATTTTGAAGGTTACATTTATACCTCTAGTTCTGAAATCTACTGACATCTACACTGGAGGAAAATAAAATAAAATAAAATGTTATGTTATCCTAGACCTTCGACTCTGTCATTCTGAGCTTTTATGCCACTTCCCGACAGACTGAAGTTGTATCATCTACCTTCATATCTTACTTCCATGTTCCATGTTTGACCACTGACCCACTTTACACACTAGTAATAATAAGACTAATAACTGGTTCATCCTCCAGAGTTTGTTCTGAGCTTGGTAGAACTGCTCTTCCACCGTCCAACTACAACATTATTCATTGTATTTATCTGCTTAATATTAATATTAATATTAATATTAATATTAATATTAATATTAATATTAATATTAATATTAATAATAATAATAATAATAATTTAAAACAACTCAAGTTTACCATTGAAGATTATTCGTTTAAAATTAAGTCATATTTACAGGCCGCTAATTATGTGACAATGTCAAGAAATATCCAAAAAATAACAAGTATTTGCATCATAATGTCTAGAAACAGCCTAGAAATAACCGTCAATTTCATAGTAATGTTGAGAAATATCATCAAGAAATAAAATTGATTGCATAGAAATAGACCACAAATAACGGTCAATTACAGGGACTTGGTGGAGAAAAATTGTGGCCTTTCAAAAAAAATTGCATGAAAAGCATGTGTAATCTTTTGCCTTTATGAAAAACATGACATTACTATTAAATTGATTGTTATTTCTAGGCTATTTCTTGTCATTATTATATAATTATCATGATATTAGCGGCCTGTAAATTAAAGGGTTACTATAATTTCTTCTTCAATACAAAACATCATCTAACCCTACTACAGAAATGGCCGTTTGTCGTGTTTGTTGCGCCGAGTTGTCACGAGCTGCACCATGAGTTTACCCGAGTAAGGAAAACAAATCTGATTGGTTGTTATCAAGCGGGCGGGATATTCAAAGCTTGGGGTGAGACAGAGCTCCGTGTGTGTGTCTCAGATGTTTGAATGACGGATGACAGATCCAATATCAGTGGCTGATGAATCGTGTACAGGCTGATGTATAATCCGTGCGCCTGCATTATCTAATGTGAAACAAAAATACCACACTTTCATCCCGGATTTACTCAAAAATAGAATTTTGCACAAAGTTTGGCCTACATTGTCTGATTTTCTTTTCTGTACATCAAATAAGTGAATAAGAGAAGTTGAGTTTGTAAAATGCAATGGTTTTCCAATGGTTTTTATTATTTAGGGATGTAGAGATCTTAATAAATGTGAAATTGGACAGCAATAAAGAGGCAGCCGCACATTTCCACTCTTCTTACATTACGGTGATAAGTAAAATGATGAAAAATGTGTAGCCTATTTCTTGTTATCAATCCTCTCATCTTGTCAAGACATTTAAAACCATTTAGATCCATAATCAGCTCGCTGGATGTGGCCACTTTAGTCATTGTGAGCAACAGATTCAGTCAAACTCATTACTGTTGGGGAAGCTTATCAAACTCAAGTTACAGATAAAGGAATTACGATACGCCACATTACGCTATGGTCATGAATAAATCAGCACCGTGGTCCACCTGTCCTGCATCACACAGTATCTGATGGATCAACAACATGACACTAAAGCGTCACATTGTCCTTCTGCAAGTTAATCTGCTCTAAATCCGAGCATTTACCAGATCCCAGCCTCTGTGTTACCATTTTATCTATTCAACCATGTCCACCCTAGTTCTGCTCAAGTTAACAACAGCTTTTAATCTGTGCACAGGCTACTTGGTTGGTTCACAATGTTCACATGAAGAAGAGAGCTAGTTTTTCTCATACTGGAGTTATTTTCCATATTGCAGCTTGTGGTGCTCTGTGACATTCACTTTAAGTGTAATTGTGTTGCTTTTAAATGATTTAAAATAAACGATTGCAATGATGAATTTCATTTTTTCCTGAGAGAAAAAGACAAATAAATCAGTTTCACAGCATTTGCTTCACAATAATGTTCTCCTTTTACAAATCTCTCTCTTTGCTGTGAGACAAATCAAACAAGCAAGAAATCTGATTATGCGCTGGGCTCATAAATATAACTCTGACCAGGAATAACTGCTAAGGTGCTGGAATTTTGATTATATCAGGTCTTTATAACCACAACATCATTTAATTTAAAAAATGAGTGATGGATAACGGCAAAGAAGGTGTAAAAATTACAGAAAGCCAAAAATTATATTATATTATATTATATTATATTACCACTACTACATCTAAATGGGCCATAAATGTGTATTTATCCTTGTAAAGCACAACACTCCTAACTCTATTATAAATGTGGCAGCAGAATAACAGCAGTGCTGCGTCTGAATTGCTTCCAACTGATGTTAAAACCGTGACAGAGCTGTGACAGAGCTGGAGCCGAGCCCTCACATCCTGAATGTGAACCTCTCCCTACAGGCTGCATCACTTTGAAAAGCTAAAAGCACTAAAATCTGTGATAAAGCTCATCTGTTCCTGCCACAATCAGCCTCCTTAACAGAACCAAGTCTGACTTCTGACTGTATAAATATGATCATGTAGATTTGAATTAAACAATTTCCTGCTTAAGAATAAATGGGATGATATTACTGTATTCTTATCACATCTGATGCACACATCATGAATAACTTAACACGTTGTCTGACACTGTTCACACACACACACACACGCACACACACACACACACACACACACACGTCACATTATCACAGCAGAAGTCATGGCTCTCATATCACACATCATCTCATCTAGAAATCTGATAAGACAGATCATGAATAACTGAACACAGGAACTTACAGTGACACTGTTGTGTCACACCGAAGTGTCAGGGCCAACTCAATGAAGAAGGTGCATGTCAACAATGAGTTTACAACTGGAAATCAATCTCACGGATCAAATTATTTATGAATGTGAATATTTTTAATTTATAAGATTGAAAATAAATTGGAAAGAGTCATAAAAGACAATGGTTAATGCTTCCACTCTTTAATTACCACTACTGCTACTTGGTGCATATTTGAATTGTTATTTTCAAAATTAATCAGCTTTTTCAGTGAGAATATGAATGTAAAGATGTATTTAATCATGATTTTTAATGCTGGTACTTCATAACATGACTTCATATTCACATGTCTATCAACTGTGTTTAATTCATTTGGTTATTTAAAGCCCCAGAAGGATTTACCCCCATCTAGCGGTGCGGTGGCAAATCGTAACGTATTCTTGATGTTGCATTTACGTGAACTCGGGCAGAAGTCAGACAGACAACAGACGCTGCATGTAACAGGATAAACAAGCCTCTATGTAAAGAAATGGTCCGCCAGCACGAGGCAAAACAATACAGGCGTGACAATATGTTGTCATGGTGATGTCGTATTCTTTACCTGACCCACGTTTTACCGTCTTTCTCTCATCGAGTAAAATGACATCCAGTTGGTTTGCCAACAGCGTCATTCAGGTGTCTGACTGCACCTGAAGGCAACACCAGTGCCTCTGTCCTTCCTCACACTACACAGTGGTGACAGTTTTAACAGGCGCTACCTGGAAAACTTTCTCCCCGAGCCAACAGCTCTGGTGAGTTTGTGGTTACCTACAGAAACGCTGACTCTGAACGTAAGAAATGGCGAATCAACATGGCAGCCAAGGTTCCGTGCACCCCCCCTTGTGTATTTGTAACGACTTGTAACAACTCATTCTAAGGTACGAGAAAGCTTTCGTTTGTATGCGGGTGTGATTCCACTTCAGTGAAATACGTATTTATGAAAGCCATATTTGATTTTTGCTAATAAAAAGCCAAATAAATCGCATACTGGGGCTGCACACCCTCCTGCTCAGGTTGTTATCATACATGGCCCAGGCCGGTGACAATGATAACACCTCACACCAGCTACTGTAGGTGAAAAGAAATGTTTCTCAAGTTTTGAAGTAAGTAAGCCAGGTGAAGTGAGGTGTGCATGTTTACATGTAATTAACTAGAGGGTAAGCAGGTTGTTACCTGTCCAGAGAGGTTGTAGTTGAACCCCAGTTCCCTGGAGATGGTCCAGTTTGCATGATCCTCTACTGCATTCATATCTGGGTATTTGACAGGACTGCTAAAGTGGTCAAACTCCAGCTCCAAACATGGCGTTTCCTAGACAACAGGGATCAGAAGAAAGTGATGAAACGGTGTAAATTAAAGTATCTCATAAAACAGTCCAAATTCTCAGTGAAACACGGAAAACCTGTTACTTTCTCACGCTTTATTTCAAGTAGGTAGGTACTGTATATGAATACCTTATTGGGGTTGGATCCAGTGACTCCTATGGCATTGAGGAGGTCTTCAAGGCCGTGAGGGACTGGCCAGAGGTTCAGAGCCAACTTGTTAGCCACGAGCGTGTGAGTGTAGTCAAACAAGTTGACGTTACCCCAAGCTAATGGACAGTGCTCCTAAAAAGAGAGAGAAAAAGGAGAATCAAAGAGGCATTTAACACCAGTATTATGGAATTCATTGAGCAGCTCACGTCTCTGCCCCGCAGATCTCAAAACAACATGCACCGATAATTAAAGGTAATGAACCTACTGCTATGATTATAGGGATTATGGTGATAGGAGAATTTAACCAAAATGTTGAACTATCCCTTGTAAAGAAGATTTCCTTCTACTATGGGCAGATTAAAAGCCCTGACTCCATATCAATTATAACATGATACACGACATTGGGACAATCTAAAATAAATTAAGAAGGCTGTACAAGAGGTTAAGTACAAAGCAATGTTAATAAACTTTCTGAACACATGGGCTGCTGCTCATGAACATGCATTACAGTTTCATCCTGAGATATAATAAACGTTTTCAAACAATGTACTTTAACTGCTACATTTCAAAGAGTGACAATATCAGCCTTCACAACGGCTGCAGAAATGTTTAAGATAAGATCTGGTTCTTCAGAGTGAGTCTTCACTAAGGGGCAGCGATGGAACAAGGTGAGCTTGACAGAGTTACACACAGACGGCCAGTCACAACGCACCTATTTATAGTAAGTGCTGGAACAAAGAGCTGCCGTAGAGAAGTGTTTATCTTTAATTCAGGTGGCGCATGAAAGAGCATCCGCTAACCCGACCCGAACCTAGTGTGGCGCAGCAGGGGACACGACTCACCCCGGGTGTCTGTTACAATATCCATGTCTGGCATTCATTGATACACTCACACACTCTCACACACACCTCGCTGTCTTCCAGCTTTTCCACCAGACTGAAGAGAAAGATGCAAAAAGAATTGATCGGCGTGGTGGGTGTCTGTTACAAGTATGAGACACACTGGAAGAGTTTTACACTATGTGGTTTCTAACCACACACCTTGAAACAAAGTACTGAGTGCTTATGAGATGGACTAGTGTTTTTTTTCTTCTGATTCTGTTCTTTTATTTTTTCGACTGTATGAATGTCTGGTGTATTCATTTTGATTATTTTGATCTGGTGCTGACCAGATGAGCTGATTTGTTTGTATTGACTGAGACTGATAACATGGACTGATGGCTACAGTAAATTGAACTTTTATTTTCTATTAGTATTATATGAATAGTACAAGGGGGTCGGACTAGAAAAGCTTTCAACTTCTTATTGTCCCTTTTGAACATGACAGGTATCTTCTTTTGAGATGATGATTCTTAACATGTGTTGATAATATGCTACAGAGGATTTTGGTTGGGAGGATTCTAGTTTTTTTATTTCTTTATTTTTATTTTAGCATTTCTTACTGTATATGCTTTTAATTATTAATATTATATTATTGTTGACATGTTCAATAATATTGATTTATTGATACAACACAAATGATTATTGGATGATACCAAAAAAGTATTATAGTTTCTTTATATATATATATTTTTAAAATGTTTGTATTAAATGTACTAATTTGCTAACTTTACAGTCATAGTTATGATTTTGCGCCATCCAGGCGTTGTGTTTTTCAGCTGTCAGATACTTTGATGCGAGTCTGATGGAGAACAATTAGCCCCTTTCACAACATGCCCACAGTGCCAATTACCCAAGCGATATTCTCACATGAATGGAAAAGTCCCTTCTGCTGATCGAGTTTCTGCTGATGTTTTCTGCCATCACAGTGCCCATGGCTGATTAGTAATTAAACAGAGCCAAAAGACGATACCACTGCTCCAACTCACTGTGGACACATACAGGCTCACACACACAGAGTGCAGGTTCATTTGCCAACACACACACATTCACTGGAGGCACCGATACATATACATATACTGTACATCCCCCAGGATGGGTGAGCATGCCATCGTTTTGACACATGAAGGTCATTTGTTCTCTGCTATATCTTTAGGGTGTGACAACCTTCTGCCGATCTGCTATACTGTGTGGCATATGCAGGTATTGTATTTGTGAGATTGCGCATTTGTTTCCTTTGGCTAAAATGATGAGTTTATACTTTGTTGTTCCCTGCTACAGATTTTGTGTGATTCCCTGCACTGCTCTCCATTTACCTCCTTGGCTCCCTTCCTGCCCTTGACAGAGCAAATGGAGAGGCAGAGTCTGGCGGCGCGGGGGATGTCTGGGATGTACATATCGTAGGTGAGCCACTCATTCCACCTGCAGGGTTGGAAAACGAACAGAAAAAAAAAAAAGATAAATAAAATGACAGACATTTTAATCTGTAGACATAAAGCTCAAAGTACTACCTCGAACAATGGACCCAAAGTAAGAGCTTTTCTAAACAAACTGCTGATTTGATCCTATACTTCTACATAGTACACAACATTTATTCACACATAAAGGCTGTGGGAAAAAAAACAACAACAGCCATATATATGTTCCCCCAGGTACTGTCTATGTCTGGGTGGCATTTCTGTCAGGTGAGGGCCAAGACTAAGGCAATGTGATACGGTAGTTTAGTGTTACTAGCCAGCACTAAACTGTTTATCCTGCTTTACTGCTTTAAGTAAATTAGCAGATTAGTAGATGGTCTAAAAAGAGAATTCTGGTGAAAGTTTTCTAACTACATTGAGGAAAGATCTCTCTATATAAAGTTTTTGTTGTTACTGTTAAAGGGTTATAGTTCAACATTTTGGCAAACTGGCCCATTGCCATAATCCCTAGAGTCTTAGCAGCTACGCTATGGAGGCTATTGGGATTTCTTGATTTCCTTCATCAAACTCATGTCACACAATCCAACAACTCCAAAACGCTCTCTTGGACAAGTTGAGACCTGCACATTCACCACGCTAGGAGATAATAACAGAAAGTTACAAGACAAAGTTGTTTTCGAGGTAAATTCATGCACCACTGATGCGCGTTCCCGTTGTGGACAGTTTTTCGGCAAGCAGACTCTGCATTTGCCTCGAAAACAATGTTCTGTTATTATCTCATAGCATGGTGAATGTGCAGGTCACAACTTGTCCACCAGAGTGTTTTTGAGTTGTTGGATTGTGTATTTGATGAGTTTGATGAGAGAAAGCACGAAATCCCATTAGCCTCTGTAGCGTAGCTCTGAGCAGCTCATGGCTCTGCTCCGCCATTCTAAAAATAGCTTGCACCGACAATTAAAGGTAATGAACCTACTCCTAAAACTATAGGGATTATGAATAATGGGCCAATTTGCCAAAATGCTGAACTATCCCTTTAAGATGGGCTACAGTCATGAATGTTTTCATTTTACCTGGGGTTGGAGCAGGGTACCCTCTGTGTGTTGACATTGTCACACATCTGTTCACCTCCATGGTAAATGCCAGTCCTCACATAAATCTACAAGCAGAGAGAAAGGAGATGCAACATTGACCGAGGAGAAGATTTATGGGAAGAACCAACAGCAGCAACAATAATTTTAAAAAAAGTCATATGACTGTATGGATTATTGTCCTGTAACAAGCTGTCGAGCTCAGCTGTCATTACACATCAAGGTTAGCTGCTACCAGACACTACTTTTCCCCCTGGTGAAGGTCTGTGTTCACATCAGACTTGGACAATGACAGTTTGTTTCCACAGGATGTGAGGGAGTGGGAAGGTGGGACACTCTGCACCACTGGAACAGAACTGGTCACTTTATCCAGCTCCAAAACAAATCTAAATATAAAGTCCTCAATAGAGTCATCATTCTTATTCAACCAATTTTGGCATATTCCCACCAGTGTTCACTAAGATGTTGGACTCATGATTCTTAATTAAGAGGTTTGTTTGATTTGACTGATGAGCCCAAGCTCAGTTAAAGTGGGTACAGAAAGTATTCATACCCCCTTCAATTTTTTGTTCATTTTTTTCCTTCCTATTCTACACTCACCAACCATCATGACGGCACAAACCCAGAACTTTAGACTGTGTTGAATTAAATAGTTTGGACATGATTTGGAAAGGTACACATCTGTGTGTAGATAGATGAGAAATAAAATGTTTTTTTTGTTTTTTTTATTTTAACATCAAGCTGCAAAATAACAAATAGTGAAAAATTGAAGAGGGTATGAATACTTTCCGTACCAACTGTATATTCCCTGTAAGCACTAGACGTTCCCACCTTGTCTATGTCCCGGATATTGACGTTAACGTAGGTGGCACAGAGGATCCGTATCCGCAGAGTGCCGTTGATGGTCCACAGCGACTTGGCAGCTGCCTCGCCGTTCATATAGGACGTTGCCGTGGAAATACGTCGAGAGTAAGACGGCATCACAAAGTTGTCTGTAGGCAACTGGGTGTACAGGCTGTCCTTGGCCATTAGCATCAGGTTAGGCATCCTGCCCAGCATGATGCAACTACGGATATACTGGAGGGACAGACAAGAGAGAGAGAGAGAGAGAGGGAGAGACACAGAGTTAGAACGAGTGCATGCGGAGCTGATAGAGTTACACCCTGCGTAAGTCTTGCCAATGATGTCAACTCGTCATTTTCTAGGAGCTGACTGTGGAGGAAAGAGTGACACCGTGAGCATCTTTTACTTTGATGTGGCTCGGAGGAAATTTCTCCTGGTTCAGAGCTCCAGCTCACAGCGCTGTGACAGGGGACGAGGTTCCAGTGTTTTAATGAGAGCCAGTGGAGCTGAAACATGTCTGGGCTGGGAGCCTGAGAGGTTTCTTCCACATACACGTTAGAAAAAAATCCCAGCTACACCTGATAAATCTCTCTTTTCTTTCTTTCTTTCTTTCTTTCTTTCTTTCTTTCTTTCTTTCTTTCTTTCTTTCTTTCTTTCTTTCTTTCTTTCTTTCTTTCTTTCTTTCTTTCTTTCTTTCATTCTTTCTTTCTTTCTTTCTTTCTTTCTTTCTTTCTTTCTTTCTTTCTTTCTTTCTTTCTTTCCAAGGTAATTTACGACTTTTCCCAAATAAACATACCAAAACACAATACTTTCCTATTCCATGGTTGGAAAAGAGAGGGGAGAAGATATCTCTTTAATTTCCTGCCCCTCACTCAATTTACAATTGTACTGAAATCAGTTGTCCGTCACTGAGCAACAGTTTCACAGTGAAATAAAGAAAACAAACAGAAAAATAACAAACAAACAAAGATTCAATCTGACACTTTCGCACTAATAAAGAGAGTTTGTGAGTCATTAATTACTTGTGTCATAAGTTCTTATTGTTATTTCTTTTAGCATTTTCTTGAATTGATGTTTGTACATGTCTTAAGATCATTACACTGAGAATTTCACAGTTTGATTCCAACTACTCCAACTTTTAACTTTTGTTTATGGACATTTTTCATCTCATAAGAACCACAGGAGGGGGAAAAAGTATGAAGTCATGGGAGGATCAATAGGTCAACACAAAGTTGCCTGATTTAAAAAGACATATCATGTTAAATCTTCTGGATCTGTCTCACTGGTAAAATAAAACACAATTTTCCCCATCGAGACATATGGAGTTTGTTATCTGTTCTATAAGTATTATACAATATTGATGGAGTGGAGCAGTAAGAGTGAAGGCTTTTTTCTTTTCTTGCTCCCAACATAATCTTTCAAAGATAGTGTAGATATCATCTGTGTTTACTCCATCAGAAATGTGTCTGAGCGATGTGAGTGTTATATTGATATTAGAACCCAGGGTTTTTTTTTTTAAGATTGTTGCTACAGTCTGATGGAAGAACAAGACATCAAGGATCAACAATCATTTCTCCACTTTCCCTACAGCAGGATTAGCCAACCAGCAGTTTGTTTAGACGTTTGTTCGGGAGCGATAAAAATAAGCAAATCAATAGAAGTCTCTCCAGGTTCGGGTTGTTGGTGGAGGACGACGACGACTGTGTTTCACAAACATGCGTGTCCAGCCCAACGTCCATCCTGCTCTTTTTTCCCCATATTTCACATCTCTAGTGTTTACATTCACTGATGTGATGCTGTGGTACAATTTTCTTATCTCTCATAAGCAGTGTTTCCCAAGTTGTAAAGATCAATGCTAATATGAACAATTGGCGGGATGGCTTTTGTTTCTGATAAATTACTCAGGTATGATTTAGTATTGGGGGTCTTTATTTTCACTAATCTATGCTTTGATACTTGATCATTTGCTCTCCAGTCTCTTACCTTGTACTGACTGATGGGGTACTTTTCCAGCAGGTACTCATCACAGCCACAGACCTTGAGGATGTATTTACCCTGGTATTCCTGAACACACATCTTCAGCTGCTCTGGGGACAGCAGCATACTGCGTGTCTTCTTACGAATGGCCTCTGCGATCACCTTTAGCACACAGACACAAAGAGGGTGCGAAGAAGGCACCATTCATTACTGGCTTGTTTTCTGTCTCTTTTCCTTCTTGCTGATAAATGAACAGCTTTAAAAATGACTGATTAACTGTCGTTTCACTTCACGTTCACCCCACCTGCTCCGGCACACAGTCATGATTGATCTTCAGTGTATATTTTTGTTTGTCATTGTTCGGAGAAACAATCACCCAAATCACGACAATAATCTGACCTGTGAAAAGAAACAGACAGACGAAACAGTCGGACAATTGATCAATAATTCAGATTTCACTTGAACAGCAACAAAGGAACAAAACCTGCTATTAATTATTCAGTGGAACGAGTCTATTGTATTGAATCCTGTGCTTCATTTTTATTGTTTCACTACAATAGCATCACACTAGAAGCATTTCAATCAATGCATTCATTGCCAGGCTCATTAGTACAGTTCCTATGCATTGTAAGGCTGGGCCAGTGGTTATTAAGTATTGATGGGAGGATAAAATGTTCACTGGTTTCCCCTCTGATCCTCCTGTTGTCTTAAGGTGCTTTTCTTTTCTTTTTTTTAATGATTGTCACAAAAATAATAATCATGGGTTTGATTAGACGACCAAAACACAGATGATTATTTCTGCCTTTAAAAACATCCTGTGATATTACCGTACCTCAGTTCAGTCAATTTAAGCCGCCGCCTACCTTTGTCCAGTTTGCTATAGATGTGTTTGGGAAGTTCCTGTGTGGATTCAACGTTGGGTGGGTAAACATACAGCGCTCGACTGTGAGGCCCGCTGGCATCTCTCAGCTCCACAGAGTCTTTACAGACATTCAGGATGTTTCTCCTGAAGTCCTGAACCTCGGGGTCCTTCACAAGGTCAAACTCACACACAGGCATACCAATGGCAAAACCTGACGGGACACAAAACAGAGCCGGAGTTGTCTTTGGGGCTTTGGGGGGAATTCAAACAAGATTCGTTCACAGATAAAGTAAAATAATGTTTTACTCCAATATCTTTTTACATACACAAAAATATACAGAATAGTAATCCAAAACAACTGAATTAGCAATAGTGCATTTAATCTGCTTATTTTGTCAAGTTCAGAATTAGTCTAATAATGTGCCTCAGGCAGGGTTTTTTTTTTCACTTTTTTTCACCATTGTTTGCCTATAATCCATTTAATAAAAAAAAACAGCAATTATTTAGATTAACTATAATGAAGGATCTAACAAAAGTAATGAAACAAAAACAAACCATGGCTACAACAAAACCAAGGGAGGAGCATCTCACCAATCTCTCTGTTGAGGATCTTTTCCTCTCTGTTGCCAACTGGTTCAATGACCTTGAGGAAAGGCTGGAAGAGTCGGAGATCACACAGCCTCCGAGTCTCATCGTAGAACTCCTCACGCTCTGCTTCCTGCAGGCAGAATAATTATAGGAAATAAATGAATGAACATATGTAAACCTTTTGTCATTCATACTTCCAATGGTGGACTGGATACCTCTTCATACCTGTGTAACACTGACAAAGATGTAGGACGTCTCCTCCTGTAGGAGGTGATGGAGGGGATATTTTCGGGCTTCTTTGAACAGCTCGTGTTTGATGGTGATGAGCGTGGCCTCACGTAGACACTCCAGTGTCAGGATCATCCCGTTGGGCAGCAGGCAGTCCACCAGGATCCTGCACACACACACGCCATTATAATTAATTGCACATTGTAAACATAACTCTCTACTTTTCATTTGCCAGGCTTGCACTGGACATTTTACATACAATTATTTATTAAAGCAGAAGTCAGCGGAATGTTTTTGTTAATATAAGTCCTAAATAGTCCTATTTTCCGTCAGCAATCACTTACATAGAGTGTTTGGGCCGAAACACGGGTCTCTCAGTCACTCTGCTCTGCTGTAAACCCAGGAGAAAACTTTCCTTGTGGGATACAAGCGTTATCCAATGAGGAGAGAGAACGGCATGAAGGGCTGTGTGTGCAGCCAAGGGATGCGCGTGAATGTGGTGACGTGGGGACGAGGACCAATAGATGCATGACGAGGGCGGGGGCTGCTAACTCCATCAGCTGACAAGAACTTATCAACCATAATATATTATATTTTCCAACCTGTGAAGTCGCACAAGTTCGATCTGGTACGAGTTCACGGGTCGGAAGTTATGAGTGGTCGTTATATTGCATTTTCACAGGCAACAGGTCGGAAAAACACGAGTTATGGGTTGCCTGGAACGCTACAAAGTCGTAAGTCATGACTTGAAGCCATAACTTACGGTTTCAAAAGCCTGCCTGGAACGCAGCATTAGCCAAAACGACCGGATCGCTGACTTCTGCTTTAATATTCAACAGACAATATAGATAGATAATAACAGTAAAAGTTCAATAGATAATAACAATAAATACATAGGTATATGAATGTAGGAGATGATTTACTTGCAGTAACATGAAATTAAAGTGTGTCCAAGCTACTTTCCGTCAGTACAATAAATAGTAATGTTGTGACAGTTTGTTACCCATGACATGATACATAATGGGGGCATTCAATAATGTTATGTATTAATGTTAAATATACAGTATCATGAAATTCTACCAACGACAATTTGCTTGGAAATACTTTATCTTATCGGGTCTATGAGTACACAATAAATAAATAGTAGTACAAAGAGAGAATCCAGTGTGTTATACCTCGGAGGCATCAGGTGGATGCCCCATAGCTCCCCTGAGGACGGCCTGGGAGGCATCTTCTTCTCTGTCTCCCAGCTCAGTCACACAGTCAAGCTACAACCTGAAAGACAGCGACGTTTAAAAGCAACTTCTGACCCTCATAGTGTGAAACATTCCATCTCAAAAAAACAAATAAAGCTAGCGACACTTAATGTAAAGAAAAATAAGAGTGGTAGGCTATACACTCAAAGCTTCTTTCCACACTAAGCATGTTGTGTAAAATCTGTGAAAGTACAGTAGCAGTAGTTGGACTTATGAATTGATTAATGGCCAGAACACAGTGCATTTGACCTTTGGGATATAAAATGTCATTTTAAAGGGATAGTTCAACATTTTGGCAAATTGGCCCATTGCCATAATCGCTATAGTCATAGCAGTAGGTTCGTTACCTTTAATTGCCGGTGTAAGCTATTTTTAGGGCGGTGGAGCGGAGCAGCAGGCTGCTCAGAGCTATGCTACGGAGGCTAAGGGAATTTCTTGGTTTCCCTCATCAAACTCATCAAATACACAACCCAACAACTCCAAAACACTGTCGTGGACAAGTTGTGAGCTGCACAATAACCACGCTATGAGATAATAACGGAACGTTACGAGACGGAGCTGTTTTAGAGGTAAATTCATGCAAAACCGCTGATGCGCGTTGCGTTCAGGGACAGTTTTTCAGCAAGCAGTCTCTGTATTTACCTCGAAAACTTGTCCACGAAACCAAGAAATTCCTTTAGTCTCCACAGCGTAGCTCTGAGCAGCCTGCTGCTCCGCTCCGCCATACTAAAAATATCTTACACCGACAAATGAAGGTAACGAACCTACTGCTATGACTATAGCGATTATGGCAATGGGCCAATTTGCCAAAATGTTGAACTATCCCTTTAATCCTGTCAAACATTTTGCGTGAAATCTTCTAGGCATTAACATCACCATGACTTTTTCCCATAAGATGCTTCATGGGGTCACAAGTGAATGTTTGTGCCAAATCTGAAGCAATTCCCTCGAGGCCTGACTGAGATGTAGCGTACAGTACAAGAGAGTGGGACAGATGGATGGATCGCCCAAAGAGTAAACGCCTCAGGCCATCGCAACTGTTACCAGCACAGAGTCATACCAGACATGTTAAGTCATCCAGGAGCAAGACGATGGTGTGTGTGTGTGTGTGTGTGTGTGTGTGTGTGTGTGTGTGTGTGTGTGTGTGTGTGTGTGTTTGTTAAACTGAAATGGTTTACTTGATTTTTTTCAATCAGGTACAGCCTGTTACTGTATGTTTTCTTTAGTGCAGATTTGACTCATATTTCATTAGAAAACATTACTGCAGAAACACATCACTCATAAATGCACAGACATGCATGTTTGTCTCCAAAGTGAAAGTGAAACATCAAGGAAACTGTTTTACACCTCTATGTTGTGAAACATTAACTTTAATGCTAGAATGAAAGTTACTGTGCCGCTCCTGGACAATGAACTGAAGCTCACTCACCCTGGATCATGTACATTGATCCAAATGTCTGTCTTTGAGCTGCTGACATTTAGTTTGAGGCGTTGCCCGCCTCTCATGTGAAACGTTCTGTAACACCGTTTGCATACTGGCTTCAGTACAACTAACAACCTGTCCCAGACAATCCGCGACACATGCAAAACACCTCCATGTGCCCGACTGTGCTGGTGGGAACTGTTGCTGCACCTGCACTCGCTGTAAACTACACGTTGCTATTGTCTCCTGTCCCCATCTGAAGCACTAACTTCACTTCTCTAATAACTACAATTCTATCTTCAATAATTATGGTTCTGACTAGGGTCTTAAGTTTCAGCTCCTGACATACTGACTGGTCAAATGTGGCATCCTTGACATGTTTAACTTAATTAGAAGATTATAATTACACAATGAGCCAATTATTGTCAAAAGAAATAGAAAAAATTATACTGTTTCTTTAGTTTCTTACTTCTTCTTGTTGCTTCCCTGTGCTTTCACCAGTCAATATTAGCATTTCATTTTATATTCTTGTACGTTTATATTTTTATGTAATGACCAAAAGGTACATCAGAATTTCACTGTTATTACTTGTATATGTGACAGATAAAGTAAACTTGAACTTGAAACTTGAACTATATATAATACACTTATATTCTCTACTCTTGGAGCAACTGCAATGTAACAACATAATTTCCCTCTGGAGATCAATAAAGTTTATGTTTCTGATTCAACCCTCTGTCATCAAGCTCTGGGAAATCAGGGGTCTTTCGGGATGTCAGTGACATTCAGGCAGATTTCTCAGGTCCAACACTCACAAAAACAAAACAACAGAGTGAGTCAACTTCTGTAACTGACTAACACAGCGATGGGAAACTATGTTTGTGTGGGCTTTAAGGAAATTACAACATTATGCCTTAAGTTAAGATGATGTCAGCTAATAGATCACACACAGCCACAGATCATGAGCAGAACAACTAAAAATGAGAAGAAAGGCAAGTATTGTATTGCTTACCATTCATCAAGCCGATAGCTATCTTTAATTTCTGATGCACTCTGTCTGGTTTGCATGGGCTATCTAGAGAACACTGGCTGATTAAGTACAAGTTATTTAGAGCAGTGATACACACTGTGAACAATACAGAAGACAATTTTAAATACATGCCCTCAAAAGCAACACCGTGCTGGTTTTTATACTCTTGGTGTTTCCTCATTGGGCTTGTGTTCTCACTGCATAATGAAACTGTACTGAACTGTACTGACAATGAAGCAATGGCTCAAAACTTGCATGAGGGACCAAGTTCATCTGGTCATCATATACTGTACGTATGTGCTGTGAAAAGGTTTTGCCCTCTTCTTGGTTGCTTACTTTTTTGCATATTTGTCACACTTAAATGTTTAAGATTATTAAACAAATTTTGATTTTAGATAAAGATACCCAAGTTTATATAAAATGCAGTTTTTAATGATTATTTCATTTATTAAAGGGAAAACAAAAACCTACCTGGACCTGTGTGAAAAAGTAATTGCCCCCCTTGTTAAATTATGAACTAACTGTGATCAACCAATTTAGGAATTAAACTTGTAGCTAACACCTTTAAGTGTGACAAATATGCAAATAAGTAAGAAGGAGCAAATACTTTTTCATGACACTGTATATGTCCAACTAATCATGCACAACATCTCTTGGTTTTTAAATGCTTTGAAACCCCATTACTTATTACTTATTGTTTATACTGGGAGAATTCATTAACAAAGCAAAAGCATGAGGCTGTCGTGGCCAAGCAGGTAGAAGCCTTTACAGTTCATATTAATCAGCTTGAGCACTCAAACATGTAAAGGTGGTTCCACCACTGAGCTTTAGTGCAGCTTTGCTTTCTAGAACAATAAAATGACTAAAACTTCACATATTATCTTGTCTCACTTTTTCAACATGAATATGACTTTCATATTCTCCTGCTCAAACTAACAGGTATCTAATAACATTTCCAACTTGATCCTAGATCATTGGGAGGAGTATTACAGGCCCCTGGCAGGATGTTCTCCTCCACCAACCTTTGGATATGTTTTCAGGGGGTTAGGGAGACATCACATGTTGTCTAGATGTTAGGCTAGATATGGCAACAGCTTTTAGATCTGCTTAAGCAAACACTCCTGACATGAAACGAAATGAAGTTTGTTTATCAGGTGAGGAGCAGCCGGGGATCCCCCAGAGGGAGCCCCAATGGGCTGAAGGAAGCTGGGGGGGAAGGGACAATGTCTGGCCAGCTCTGCTTTTGCCCTGCTGCCAAAACAATCCTGACCAGGATAAGCATCCAGTTGCTGAATGGATGAAGGTCTAAAACGAATCGCAAAAGATTGAGACAACAAGTTAGAGAGTGTAAACCCTCCAAATTTCTGACAGTAATGCCCAAGGCTGATGGGAAACCTGCCCGCCCCAGTTAAAGTTTAGAGTTAAAACTGAAAATAAAAAACACAGGAAAAACATTCTCAAAAAAAATCTTGCTTTGAATATGTACAAAAACAAGCTTAAAAAAGAAAACCCTGAGTTAGAACAAAACACCCATTGAGTAGTCCTGCGATCTGTGACCCTGATCAGGATGCAGCTAAGCACTTTAGGACAAAAGAGGAAGCTTCCTCACAACACAGGATGTGGGGAGTGGGAAAACACAGGCCTGGAGAGACAGGCTCGCTTTGAATACTGAAACACAACTGCACGATTAGTTGTGTCGGAAAAGCAATGGTTGTCTGGTTAGATCAGACGCACGCTTGCTCTCTACGTGTTTGTGGTTGACAGGAGGCTGGTCAGTTGCACCACTACTACACAAAAAGATGTGTGTTTTTTTTAAAGGCGAGCACTTGTGATTCATAATAGCCGTTTGGCCAAACAAAGAAAAGTTTCAAATCAAACTTCAAATCATAAAAATCAAAGCACCATGGGTTGTGGTGGTGTACACAGATGGGGGAAAAAAACATAATAATGTCCAAACAAATTCCAATTTCAACAAAAAAAGGTGGTTTATTTGACCAGAAAATGAACAAGCAAAAAACTAAGAAAATCCCAATGTGCATCTCCCACTCTGGAGAGCAAAAACATTTGCCCACCCAGGTACGTGCTGGTCCCCAACAAATAATAAACCGAATACTAGCAGAAATCTAATCAAAATGAATTGATTCAGAATAAGCAAATCTAAATAATGACTAAATTAAATACTAAACTAACCAATACTAAATACTAGGCTAGGTTTAAAATATCGATTTTCCGATTCATATCGATCTTCAATTGAAAGATCCAATATCGATTCATAAAATCCTTAGATCAATCTTTTAATGGATGCCTGATTGCACTGTTTACTTCTGGAGTGGGTCATGTTAAGTAAATGTGCATTAATTAACTGCTTTTTGGTCAATTTAAAGTAAACATGAATAATTTTAGGTTAGAGAGTTCCATCTTTGTACAATTTGCATCGTTAGTTTTGTGAAAATCACTTTCATAACCAAGCAAGTTGGTATTAAAACTGAAATATCTCTAAATGAATCAATATCGAATCGAATCGAGACCTTGTGAATCGGAGTCAAATCAATTAGGGATACCCAGCCCTAGTAAACTAACAATAGCTCCAACAATTACTTTTCAGTTTGGTTTCCTTCATTGAATTACAGCAGCTTTGTGATTTCAAGTGACAGTCACAGGAAATAATAATATATGCTATGACTGAATGTCTTTGCCTTTGGACAGAGAAGGGGGATATTGTGGGACAAGAGGAAGCTTCCTCACAACACAGGATGTGGGGAGAGTGGGAAAACACTGGCCTGGAGAGACAGGCTCGCTTTGAATACTGAAACAACTGCACGATCAGTTGTGTGTCAGAAAGCAATGGTTGTCTGGTTAGATCAGACACACGCTTACATAGTCTCTACAGTACATCACACTTGGTGTTTGTGGTTGACAGGAGGCTGGTCAGCTGCATCACTACTACACTAAGATGTGGTTTCAAGGCAAGCGCTTGTGAAGCTTTTCAATTTTGGTATCCTTCATTGAATTACAGCAGCTTTGTGATTTCAGGTGACAGTCAAGATATAATTAAATGTCTTTGCCTTCGGGACAGAGAAGGGGGATATTGTAGGGGACATACCTAAGAGAGAAGAAGTCCTCTTATTTTGACGGTGGGACTCTTCTTCCGCCAGTCATCGTTCACTCAATCCATATTCACACTGTCGTTGAAATGAAACAGGAGGAGAAGATGAAAATTAAAAACACACACAACTTGTGATGGTTTATAGCGTCATCTGCCAGGATCACACTGAGGAACTGGAAACCACCCACACAACCAACACTGGGAGAGTGGAAACTCTTCATGACTGAGACAGCAACATATGAAGTTGTGCCCAGCTCAACATCAGGATGTTGGAATAACTTTATAAGTCACCTTACTGCGAAGTAGTCACCTGTATTATTATTATTCATTCAGTTCATTATTATCATTCTTTTATCTGTATCCCTAACTTATTTTCCCAGGAACACTTGTTGTTGTTGAGTTGCTTTTGTCTTCTTCTTTTTTACTGTTTTCATAAATAAAAATGTAACATTACAAAAAATAAACCCAACACTGAGGGAGTGGAAACTCCTAATGACTGAGACAGCAGCATTCGCTGAAAGGAAGTTAACTAGGATAAGGGACAAAAGGCTGTCTTACTATTATTATAAATAAACATTTAAATTACAAAAAAAATAGGCTAATGGCTGAGAGAGTGTACAGAATTAAAACAGGAAGTAACAGTGAACTGTCACCAGGGACATGGGTTGTTGTGGTTACTTACAAACATGAAGTGTTCTCCCACCTTTTCCTAAATGAGAAATGCTTTGACATTACATTTGCTTTAGTGTTGTTGTGTTTTGAGATTAATTCCTTTTTTTGTAACCATCAAGGCCACTGTACTTTCTACTTCTGAACAAAAATGTATGTAAAGATAATTTGAGTCACCTTACTGCTAGTCGTCTGTAATACTATTATTATCAATAATAATAATCAACATTAAATTATATAGGCCTATATAAATAAAACATAGAGAGAGTGGAAACTCTTAATGACTGAGACAGCATTATACAAAAAAATACCAAAAAAAAAAAAAACAATCAACATGACAGAGTCCAGTCCAGCTGTGTCTGTGCCCAGTGGTTCAGCAGCTGGTTAACAGCTGGTTGACTAACTAACACTGGGTGTTTGGGGGATGACAGCACAACAAGAGATGACAGCTACACAACAGTGTCGATGAGTGGATTTGTTTACATAGATATGTAAGGATGAAACAAATAACCGAGATTAACCAGAATCAAACCACGTCATCACAAACATTTATTATTATTTCGACTAAATGTCCACTAACGGTTTGAGGATGGTTAACGGTTAACGGTCGCTAGCTCAGAAGCTAATGGCTAACGCTCAGCCTGTCATCCCTCCCCTGTCATGTTTAGATAATGTATAATTAATAAACAACAAAAGACATTTGTCCAATAAAAAGGCGAGCTGAAATATATTAAATGTATCATACTAACCTACTCTTTAGAGTTAGCGTCAACCTTGCAACCTTGCGTTGTGAGGAGGATGCTGGTCCCGAAAACCTCCTGCAGCCTCTCCCTCAGTTAGCCGGTGAGCTAACGTGAGTTAGCCTAGCCTAGCCTGCTGCCCACCACCGCTCCGGCTCCCAGCGGCCGGTTGGTGGCTCCCGGCGCCGGGGAAAGCAAAGGCAGGCAGGGTGTTATTATCCGCTGCCTCTGTAGCCAGAGACAGATATCAGTCACCGTGACACTGTCAGCTGTCCACACCGACAACAACAAATCCTGGTGTGTAGTTAGAGAGGATGAAGGTAAATACAGGGAGGCAGGCAGTCCCCGCGTGCCCCCGGTGAGAAGAGGCTGCTGCTGCTGCTGCTGCTGCTGCTGGTGAGGTGGAGGTGGAGGACTGGACTGGAGCTGTCTTGATGCGACAATGCAGCCACGCTGTCTGTCTGTCTGTCTGGGGCCCTCCTCCCTTCCTCTCTCACACACTCTCACACACCCACACACACAGTGTGAAACTGTGGTTGATTTATTATTATAAAGCCCTGTCATATTAGTGATTCAACACGTCGCCTTAACACATATAGTAGGCTACAGTAGGAAGCTGAGCTCACATAGGGCTACTGTTAATATAGCCTATACACAAGTGCACAATTACATGGCGGCAAATGCGTCAGTGTTTGTGGGTGTAACTTGTTTTATTTTCATGCTCACAATTTTATTAGATAAGATAAGACCATGTTGATCGTCAGGGAGGAAAATTCACACTTTACACAACACAACAATAAAATAAATAAATGATCTGATTCACAGACACACAACAATAATAATCTGATGCAGTCTGATAGGCCATTAAAAGATCCCCACAGTTGGCAGCAACAGGTTCAGTGGCCCTGAAGGTGAAAACACATAAAACACAACATAGGCCTAGGCTATAGAGTTTATTTTTCACTGGATGTCAGGTGAGTTGGAGTTTCACTATTTCTTGTTTCACTGTGTTGATATGCGGAATGTAGTACTGTATTACTATCAAGAATCACACCATACAAAGGTGATTTGTTAAAATAGGCTATGTGCTTATAATTTCTCTGTAGGCTATCTTGTTTCTTGTCAGACTCAATTTAAAGTTTGTGCAAAGGCTGAGAGAGTGCACACAAAAGAAACAGGAAGTGACAGTGAAGTGTCACCAGGGACATGGGTTGTTGTGGTCACCTAGCCTACCAACATGAAGTGTTGCTGCACCTTTTTCGTAATCAGAAATGCTTTGACATTAAATTTGCTTTAGTGACTAAGTTTGTTTTTTTTTTCCCACCAAGGCCACTGTACTTTCTACTTCTGTGCAAAAATGTGTTAAAACATTTAGGCTATGTAAAGATAATTTGACGTTTTTTTAAATATAGGCTACAACCTGTAAAAATTACATCTATGGAAATGTAAAATAAGCATTTCTATGGGTTATAAAAACAAATAGCCCACTAGCCTATGTTTACTATCACAACTAGCAATTTTAATTGTATTATTTTCATAAGGGCCTACTGGTAATATTATCATTATCATCATCATTATTTTATTTTTTAAATTATCATCAGCCTATCACCATCATCATCATCATCATCATCATAGACCCACCTGTTTCCAGGGGCTAAATTACCCCCCCCCCCCATATAGCTAATATCAACACAGTCATTTCAGCATCAGACCGTCGCCGGCTGTTTTCCCAGCTGATTTCAGACTCAGAAATAGCCGGCTGATCTGAGTGTACCACAGAGGTGTAACATATTTGTACAATGTGTCATGATTGCCACCCATGCAAATCAGCAGCGGTGGCATCGGAAATGGACTGTACCAAGAGGGAGGTGAAGAGGAGGGTGGTGGCGGCGCTGGAGTGACCTCGGCAGTGTGTTTCTTCTTCAAAATAAAATCCCCCAGAGGTGACAACATCTGTACGAACATCTGACCGAGAAAACACACACCGACGTGTCTATTAATTGTGACTGGTTGTCTTATTAGCGGCTCGTCTCTGTGGCGATCGCCCCTCCGCTGGAAGCCGCCGCCGCCGTGTGTGTGAGAGCGAGTGGTACGGACTTTCTCATCCCCGCTAGTCGGCCGCCTGCTGGGTTTTCAGGAGAGAAGAAGAAGTTGGCGAAGGGATGTGACTGACTGCGATGATGCAGCTGAAGACCGGGGATGCCGCGTACTACCACAGCGCTGAATACTGCAGAAATTACACCTCGCCGCCTGTCAGCTACGGTGACAGCAGCCATTACCTCGCCCGGCTGCCAGGTAAGGAGAAGCTTTCTCCCCTCTGACCGCCCAGCAGTCAGTATGTATGCGTCTAATGTGCAGGGATGGAGAGAAAAAAACCCCACCATGGTAGGAAGGTGGATGCTGAAACCGGTTGCTCCGGTGCTGCTGTCATCATCATAATGTCATGCACCACCAGCCATCATCATCCTGCTGCTCATCCTATATAAGAGGAGAGCATGGATGCTGCGATGCAAAAAAAAAAAAAAAATCTGAGATAGTCTACTCTAATGGTTTATCTTCTTTGCACTGTAGGAGAAGCTCTGTATCTCATGCTTCAGGGGAGACAGAGCTCATGTCTTGTCTGTAATTTGAAACAGCTAGCCTCAATGCAATGTCCACTCTCTCCTCAAGTCAGTCAGTCAAGTGGTCAAACTGAGGAAATAGAAATTGAATCAGTGTGTGCACAGCTGATGGTGACATGTAGCAGTTACACAATACAGTAGCTGGAGCCCGTGTGTTTGTGTGTGTTTGTGTGTGTCTCTCTGTGTCTTCATTGCACCTGCACAGTCGCTGCCAAAATGGGTTTTTCCTGATGGGTTTTAGGCACTTGAGGCCACCAATAGCGACTGTGATTGATCGATGCACCTGCCCTGGTCATTAAATCTCAACATCTATCATTATCAAGTGGAGCAGTGGATAAAAGTAATGGAAATTATGTGGATATTAAATGTAGGCTACTATAAAAGCATATGTCCTACTGAGATGGGAAACCAACAATGACTATTTTCATTCCTTATGAATGATCTAAGTCATTTAACAAAAAATATTTTAGTTTGGCTTCTCAAATGTGACTGTGTGTCAAAATGCCAGTAGCAGTTGAAATACCTCTGCAATTTTTGGCATTCACTAAAATAAATCACATTTTTTACATCTTTTTTTTGCCTCAAAGGTGTTATTTTGGACTTTTAACTTATTATTAAAAGAAATAGATAATAATAATTGCAGTCCTACAAGACGTGTAGCTTTTTAGATGTGTTAGATGGAGACATAGGCTACTCAATATAGCAGCTTAATGCATAGGCTACTCATATTATGTTAATTATTAAGTTGAGCCCATGGTCAAGGGCATGCAGCTCCATTACCATGAATTAGAGCACAGTCTTTTACTCGATACTGTAACGATACGGGACGTAAATTGCAGAGGACAGTAAGACACATTGAGTCTGTGCTGCTCTGTGCGCTCGCTCATCCACTGCCCAGTGAAGCAGATGGAATAAGTGCAGGAGGCATGTGCTTCTCATTGCTCTATAATTGATGTGACACAACAAAGTACGGCAAGAGAAACTCTAGAGAAAAAGAACACTTGGCCTATTTAGAGATTCTCAGTGGAGGCCATGAGATTATCAGGCTCCAGGACAGAGGTTTTGCTGTGGCTTAGTTTGAAACCCAGGAACTTTTGAGTCAAGGTAACAAAAAAAAACTTGTGAATTTGACATTATTTTCCCCCAACGAGAGTCTGAGACAACAATATTTCACTGATAATATTATGACGAATGCTGCTCTTGTTGTCAGTCTATACAGATCATTTGGTGCCTTGCGCTTCAACAACGTGACAGAAGCCTTTGTCATATTTGACTTGCAGAGTCGACGACTGTGACAGCAGCAAAAAAGAAAGAAAGATGCAAAGCGGTTGTTTGTTGATGCTGCAGCAGTTCCACAGCAGCTGCTGAATGTGTCTATGTGCTGCATCTCTGTAGACTGAAGAAGACTTTGTGGGCCTGGATCTGGGTCTGTTGGAGACGTAGAGGAGGAGGAGGCTGACCTTGGCCTATCTATCTATTCTCTCAGTGAAAGCTCACAGTAAAGTTATGAAAAAGGTATAACTGTCCCAAAATGAGAATGCAAAAACAGACAGGTCTGGTTTTCTGACACCTCAGAGAAACCAAAAAATCTGTCTGGATAAGAAGGTGATGTTTGCTCTCTTGCTTTGTTACCTGTGGGCCGACACTAATCCAGTTATGAACCATCGCTGCAAGAAATAGAAAATGCAAATAGGCTTTAAAGCCCCAGTATGCGATTTATTTGGCTTTTTATTAGCAAAAATCAAATATTGCTTTCATAAATACATATTTCACTGAAGTGGAATCACACCCGCATACAAACGAAAGCTTTCTCATACGTTAATGAGTCGTTACAAGTCGTTACAAATAGCTATACAAGGGGGGGGGGTGCACCCAACCTTGGCTGCCATGTTGAATCGCCATTTTTTACGTTCAGTGTCAGCGTGACCGTAGGTAACCACAAACTCACCAGAGCTGTCGGCTCGGGGAGAAAGTTTTCCAGACAGCGCCTGTTAAAACTGTCACCACTGTGTGAGGAAGGACAGAGGCACTGGTGTTGCCTTCAGGTGCAGTCAGACACCACAATGACGCTGTTGGCAAACCAACTGGATGTCATTTTACTCGATGAGAGAAAGACGGTAAAACGTGGGTCAGGTAAAGAATACGACATCACCATGACAACATATTGTCACGCCTGTATTGTTTTGCCTCGTGCTGGCGGACCATTTCTTTACATAGAAGCTTGTTTATCCTGTTACATGCAGCGTCTGTTGTCTGTCTGACTTCTGCCAGGAGTTCATGTAAACGCAACATCAAGGATACGTTCCGATATGCAACCGCACCGCTACATGTAGATGGGAGGAAATCCTACATACTGGGGCTTTAAATAACCCCAAAAAAGAAAAGTAAATGTGATCAAAAGCACATTTTAATTATCCCATTTCCTCCAGAACCAATCAATCACTGCTCACAATGCATATATCTTGAAATGTAGTTATAGTCGGTCTCAAATAAGTGTGTTTGTGTGATTCATTCGCTCCTTTATCTCTTACACTGCTTTCACAGAAGGAAGAATTAATTGAACTGAAAATGTCAGCAAGCACAAGGAGTCATTGGCAGAAAGAGAAGCTGTTTGTTTTTTTTTTGTTTTTTTTAGTTCAAAAACAGATTTACTGCAATTGTTTTTTCAAATGTGGGCTAGGCGGAGTTAGCCTATAGGGTCTAAATAAAAGGGTCTGAATGGGATATGAATAAAAAATGAAGCTCATAATGAACTCAGCATTCAAAGCAAATGTGTGACACATGCAAATGCATGGAAATGTACCTCTTTTCAAAAGAATATGCTGCTGAATGAGAATGTATTGATCACCATTGTGCCAAAAAACAATATGGTTTGGTTATTCTGCACAGTTATGTCAGCATATTCCAACATTATTTTCCACATGAGTATCACAAAAAGAAGAGATCAGGAAAGTAAATAGACAGAATCTGCAGCTTATTCTATGTGATATATAATGGATGCATGTGTAGTTAAACAGTTAAACAATTGTGTGTAGTGTGTAGCAGCACAGTGTGGTGTTCCTCTGAGCTGTTTAATGGATCATGTCAAGTAAAAAGGGGTTGGCGGTCCTGCAGTGAGGTCTCCAGACTGCTGTGCAGGCCGTCGCAGGCCAGGACCAAAAGGTTCCTCCTGAGGCTGCTGGCAGAGGGAGATTGACGATGTGCAGCATGTGGAGCTTTAAAAGTGATTGTTGCGGAGTGAGGGAATGATGAGGCAGCGAAAAAAGGAAAACGATGAAAATTTGAAGTGCAGACTTATTGAAAATATCTTGAAAATGGCTCGATTTTCTTTTCAGCTTTTCGCCTCTATCTCCGTCATTACTGTGGTGTCTCTGTTTTGCATTTCCACACAGATTAGAAGTATGTCCTGAAGTGCGGGCGTCTTTTTTATTTGGATTTCCTGTTGATGAAGCTCAAGCATCTGTTAGAGTTGATGGTTTTTTTGTTTTTGTTTTTTTGTCCACTTAGCACTGACTCAGTCCCTCGTTTTATTACAAATAAATAAATGCAGCTCCTCTAAAAAAGAGACTAAAGAGAGAACAGCAGCTGAAAGCTCTCATGAGCAGGGAATGTAAAAACACATAAAGTCTCTTAGCAATGAAATTTATATCTGTTTAAATGGAAATAGTCAGGTTATGACTTAAGTATACTATAAAGGCAGCACGCACGCACACACACACACACACACACACACACACACACACACACACACACACACACACACACACACGCACACACACACGCACACACACACGCACACACACCTCCACTCTGCTGCTGACTCTGTGACAGGCTCATCTTGCAGTTGACAGGACTGTAGTAAGGTCAGGGCCTTGTCCAGCATACCTTTCTGCTGAGGTCAGCCCGGCCAGGTGACAGACAGACAGACAGACAGGCAGCCAGACACACACATACACACACACACACACACCGGACAGACAGAGTGACATAGAGCAGCAGTCGGAAACACAAACACCCCCGGGTGTTATTTTGGGTCCATGAATCATTCCCATTGGGCGTCCGATTGGATTCCAGATGAAAGCTTCCACCACAGTGAGTTTTGACACAGCTGTTGGCCTGCTACTGACCTGACAATATACGTGGTTACACACACACACACACACACGAAATGGAGCATTAGAGTGGCACTAATACGAAATACATAGAAATGAGCAGAACACCATTCCTGATATCGCACTCACACTTTCTGTTTTTCTTATGCATGCACACATGTCTACACACACACACACAGACACACACATGCTATTTCAGCCCATTGGAGCAGTCACACTTCAGGACTGTGATCTCTTCTGATCAGAGGGGGCTTGAGGATTTTATTGTCGCTGTCTCCGTTTGTGTGCGCACACATGCATGTGTATGCGATGTCCCGCATGCATGGCTGCTGGCGCTGCAGGCTCAGCCTAATCTTCCCGATGCCCATTGGAGTGTGAACCTCCTCTGTCCGAGAATGTGTTTCCATTCGCCTGCCGTCTCTTTACATTCGGTGGCCGCCTCGGGGCTCCCAAGAAGTAAAATGTCTTCTCTCTTAGTGTCACTGCACATTGGTCATTGGGTTTTTGTAGTTTCAGACCATCAGGGTTTTTAGTTTTCAGGGGTCCCTTCACCCATGATTTCAACATTTACTTCAATCTGCAGCATCATTGACAGTCCTTTATTATGTGATGTTAAGGTACCTACAGTTCACTCCTGTGCAGGATGTAACCAGTCTCCTGCAGATCATGTCCATATGTTCAGCTGCTGCCCATTTGGAAGGAGTACTGTTTCAGAAATAATTGGTGCGCAGATTGAAATTCTCCTGCTGCTTTATTTGGGATTTCTCCATCTACACTACAATTGAAAAAACGATGTACTCGCCTTTGTCACTCTCTGTTGGCGAGACATTTTAATTTTGCTCCGATGGGAATCCTTGACACCTCCTGCCCACGCTCTGGATTCAAGCCGTTTTGTGTAAAAAGAAAAACGAAAAAAAAGTCAGAATTCTCTGTAATGTGGTGGACGCTCTTCTTCTCCTCCACTGATGCATGTTTTCACAACGCTTCATGTGTGGTAGCACTTTCACCAAGCTGGATGGACGGCTATAAAAGACAAGTAGATCTGGTTTCATTGTAAACTTAAAATGTTATCATATATATTTTATATGTGTAAATATCTTTGCTGAATAATTTACCTGTGCAATAACTCTATAAAAGTTATGTAGAAAGGACAGAATCCCAGTTCCTTTAGTAGGAAACACATTTACAGATTCGACTGGACTTTAGTGTAACGGTAAGGAACATGGTCCTGGTTTCTAAGTGCAGCACAACTGTTCTTCGATGTGTAGCCTATTTTGGTGCAGACCCAGGTCATGATGCCTGAACCAATTATCATGGAAATCCATCCAGTAGTTTTGGAGACTAAAGTCATGAAAATCAATTTTCTGTGGACTGCAGAATAAAAGCCTGTACAATTTTTTTGGCAAGCCAACCAAAGGGATGTTGAGATACTGTATTTCCATCTGGACCAAAATGGTGGATCGACTCACTGACTTTGCCATCCAGTGTTTTCTGTTACTGCATACATGTTTTGATATTTTAATGTACGGTGGCCCTGAGAGTTCAACACACTGCAGCTTGAGAAAACATTTGCAAACACACAAACATGCTATATAACTTCACATCGATTTAATCAGAGGAAGTGACGGACCTGGCAAACAACTAATATAAATACAAAGCTAACTGTGCTGAATCATGTGATATTGACGTTATAGTAAACCAAACAAACCAACACAATCGACCAGGTAGACGTCTTCTGAACTTCCAGAGCTGGGTCCATCCCTTTTTTTTGTCCTGAGAAACACTTTTGTTGTGTTGTGAGTATTTGCAGTGTGATATGTTTGTGTAGAAAATTGGTGAATTATTGATTTTGGGTGAAGTATTCCTTTAATAATGTTGTAATAAATCATTTTGATAAAAAAAAAAAGTGGGTGTGTCAGCTTAGTTGGAAAGTAGAAGGGGTTGCATGGCCTAAAAAGTTTAATATGTGTGGTCACCACTGAGCTATTAATCTTCATAACATCTGATGTGCACAGGTCCAGAAAACATGTTGAAGCCTCCTCTGAGCCTCTTCAGTCACCCCCAGCAGCCTTTCCAACACATGGACTCTCTGCACCAGCTGGGACCCCCACCTATGGCGCCTGCGCAACCCCTCGGCCCCCCACCTATCGCCCCTGCTCAGGCTCTTGGACCCCCAACTATGGCTCCGACCCAAACCCTAGGACCCCCTCCCATGACTGCTACCCACACGTTAAGGCCTCCGCACATCACTCCGCCACACAGCTTGGGCCCCCCCCCACCGATGGGTCCGGCTCAGCCAATGGGGCCCCCGCCGATGCCACACACCTTGGGCCCCCCACCTGTAGATCACACACAAGCAATAGTGCCTCCAAACATGGACCTCACACAACCACTGGGGCCTCCACCTCTGAACCCTGCACAAGCGCTGGTGCCCCTGCCCGTGGTGGTGGCGCCCGGAGCTGGCCGGTTCCCCCCCCCCCCCCCCAGCCCCCTCTCCTCCCCTCCCCCTGCCCCGGGCCCAGATCCCTCACAGCTGCCCCCACGGCTCCCAGGACCAGCCCTCATCCTCCCCCCTGGGCACCTCCCTGCTCAAGCGGCGGCCCCCCCAGCGGCGGGTGGCGAGCAGCCCCCCCAGGACGAGGGCCGGTCTCCGCTGGGGGGAGGGGAACAGGACGACTCGCTGGGGCTGGAGGAACTGTGTAAACCGCTGTACTGTAAACTCTGCAACGTTACCCTCAACTCTGCCCAGCAGGCACAGGCTCACTACCAGGTCAGAAGAAACACACTCACATTCATCACGTGAACAATATTAAAGGGATAGTTCAACATCATCATCATTTTGGCAAATTCGCCTATTTCCATAATTCCTATAGTCATAGGTGTAGGTTAATTACCTTTAATTATCGTTGCATGTTATTTTGAGATCCGCGGGGCAGCGAACACAACGCGGAGGAACGGTACAGCTCCCCTGTCCCTCATCAAACTCATCAAATACACAATCCAAATACTCAAACATGCTCTCATTGACAAGTTGTGACCTGCACATTCACCACGCTATGAGATAATCATGTAACATTACGAGACGTTGTTTTCAAGGCAAATGCGTAGCCGGAACTACATTTAGACACGGCTGCTGGGCGGAGTGATTTCAAAAGTGCAAGTAGTTCAGAGTATTCGCTCACTGTGTCGTAATGTTACATAATTATACATGATTATTTTATAGTGTGGTGAATGTGCAGGTCACAACCTGTCCAGCAGAGCATTTTGGAGTTGTTGGATTGTGTATTTGATGAGTTTGATGAAGGACAGGGGACCTGTACCGTTCACCTCCATTGTGTTCACTGAGCAGCTCACGTCTCTGCCCCGCCGATCTCAAAACAACATGCACCACTAATTTTAAATTTACAGGTAATGAACCTATTGCTATGACTATAGAGATTATGGAAATAGGCAAATTTGCCAAAATGTTGAACTATCCCTTTCAGCTACTGCAAGTTCATGAACACATAAATCCATCTTCCCCTTATCTCTCTGTGCAGGGGAAGAACCACAGTAAAAAGCTGAGAAACTTCTACGCCGGCAGTCAACAGCCACCAGCCATAAGGATCCCAGAGGTCCTCGACGTGGCTGGACAGACGGCCCTGAGCTCAGGATCCAGCGACAGTGACGCAGGCAGACAGGTCAGGCTCCAACAACCAGCCCACCTGAATATTACAGCTTTGTTGTTTTAGGAGGTGGGCGTACTGCTGCTGCTGAAGAGGCCAGTCTGTTGATAAGAGCAGGTCGTTTCCCCTCCCAGGAGGAGGTGGTGGGAACTGCACAGTCACTCTGTGGAAACTCTGGAAACTTGTCTCACACTCACTGAACGATTTACTGTCTTCTCAGTTTGCACAATTAAATTTACCGAATAATTTAAAGGTGTAAAATGAGAGGAAACATGACCAGCGAGTGTCTCCTAAATCTGTTACACTGATAATCTGACCATTTTGGGAGATTTCACTCATGAATCAATAACTTTCCTCTGTGTTTGTTGTTTTGCCACTTGAAAAGGAGAAGAAATTGTCCCTAAACGTTTCGTTCTTCTCTTTCTCAGTGTTTACTCCCTGACGCCTCTTCACCACAAACACTGCATTGCTTTGTCCTGTGTCAGCAGGCGCTGTATAAGGGGGCCACCCGAGTCATCCTGGCCACAGAGAACGACTATTGTAAGCTGTGCGACGCCTCCTTCAGTTCACCGGCAGTCGCTCAGGCCCACTACCAGGGCAAGAACCACGCCAAGAAGCTGCGGCTCGCCGAGGCCCAGCAGAACTCCATTAACATGTAAGTTTCTGTCTGCCCGCTTGCTGCAGCCTCCCTCTGCACCGCTCAGACATCATGTTTCACCCTGATGTTGTTATCCACGATAATTAAAACACTTTGGACCAAACTGAAGTGGTGTTTTCTCAGCAGGGAAGGCAGCAATGACGCAACCCCAAGGAGAAACAGGAAAGACGGCAGCGAGTATAGACTGGTGAAAAACCGCCGCAGCCCACAGCTACCTGCCTCCATGCCAGGTAAAAACACCACAAATCATACTCAAATTACAAGTCAATGTATAATTTGGAGGCATAAATCATTAGTAGGGGTGAGGAGGAAGAAATCAATACAGCATAGTATTATATAATATATATAATATAATATAATAATATATTTTGTGTGAACACCATTATCGATCTTTTATATTTTATGTAAATTGCAAATACAAATTCTAAGATTGTAGTCGTGGAATACATGAATTACTATTTATGTCTGTGTTGGACAATCCCATTTCACAAAAATAAAAATGATTTAAGTGATGATGACGATGATGAACTGCATCATAGTGTGGTTCATAGTGTGGTGAATGTGCAGGTCACAACTTGTCCACCAGAGCGTTTTGGGGTTGTTGGATTGTGTATTTGATGAGTTTAATGAGCATCGTGGGGCCTCATACTTGTAAGAGACACTGAAATGAACCCACCTGAAAAACCCTCAGTTGAGCTGTTGATGTCAAAATGTTTTTTTTTTTAAAGGCAAAACTATAAAAACCAGCAACATGAGGATTTCTATTTGCAAACATACACAATAACCCGGTTGTGACTTCACTTGTGCAGCTTTGTTAACTGAGCATTACTAACTGTATCACTTCTGCCGGCCGTATTCACATAATGATATCAGTTACAGTTAGACAGATGTGCTTTCTTCAACACAGTCAGCAGGCGACTCTCCCTCTGTCACTGTTGGCGCTGCTTGTTTCTTTTGGATCACCCTCAGAGAAGAAGAAGAGAAGAAAACCTGTGCAGCAGCATTATTTCACCGTCAGAAATCTGATGTAATCTATTATCATTAATCCATAATATGAATGAAAAAGTCAGCATCACTTTACTGACTCAGCTTCTCTTTGCTGTATAAACATATGACAGTGCAGAAGATAAGAAACTATATTATGAATATTGCATTTTTCTCATATAAAACACCACCATGTGATTTTATGTTTTGATTTCTGACTCATCGTTAATCTCCGGTGACGCTGTGAGAAAACTCACCCAGATTTGCACCGCTGTGTCACGGACAGCACACATGCAGCTTGTCTGTGTGTGTGTGTGTGTGTTTGTGTGACGTCAGACCTTGTGCTGGCGTCAAACCCTCTCTCACTGGATGTGTGTGTCTCATTCTGTCTCTTTGATCAGACTAAAACACATGGGCACCTCAGCTCAGCATAAAACAGGATAAATCATACAGCAGAGCCAGCTCCCTCTTTCTCGTCCTCTCTCTCTCTCTCTCTCTCACACACACACACACACACACACATTCTGCTGATTTAATCAGTTTTCTTGATGGACAAACCCCAGAATAGCTGCACTCTCTCTCCTGCAGTAGCTGTCTCACTGTTGTCTTATCTTGCTCCTTATCTCCTTCTTGTTTTTCTGGCATATTAGCGCACACACGCACACACACACACACACACACACACACACACACACACACACACACACACACACACACACACACACACACACACACACACACACACACACACACACACACACAGAGTCATGCAAAGAGGGACAACGAGAGAGGGCCTGGTTGCAATGAAGTGATGCTGATCTGTATTCAGAATCACTTGTGAGGATGTATCAGCATGTGTCTGTGTGTGTTTAAATTTGGCTTTAATAAACTGACTTTGATTTGAAATTGTGTAACTCTTCTTGTCTTAAAGGGATAGTTCAACATTTTGGCAAATTGGCCCATTGCCATAATCCCAATGTTTTTAAGAATAGATTTGTAACCTTTAATTGTCGGTGCAAGTTATTTTTAGAATGGCGGAGCAGAGCCGTGAGCTGCTCAGAGCTTAGGAGTAGGTTTTGCATGAATTTACCTCGAAAACAACTCTGTCTCGTAATGTTCTGTTATTATCTCATAGCGTGGTGAATGTGCAGGTGACAACTTGTCCACCAGTGTTTTGGAGTTGTTGGATTGTGTATTTCATGAGTTTGATGAGGGAAACCAAGAAATCTCATTAGCCTCCGTAGTGTAGCTCTGAGCAGCTCACAGCTCTGCCCCGCCATTCTAAAAATAAAGGTAACGAACCTACTCCTAATACAATAGGGATTATGGCAATGGGCCAATTTGCCAAAATGTTGAACTATCCCTTTAATTTTAAATCTAGTTTGACTAAACTCTGATCAGAGCTAATCTTAGATTTTAGTGACATCTTGTCGAATCAGCCTCTGTTCCCCGTGTCCTAATCGTCTCTGTCCCCCTGTCAGGGCCCTACTACAACCCCAGACCGAGGCAGCGTATCCCCAGGGACTTGGCCATGTGTGTGACTCCCAGCGGACAGTTCTACTGCTCCATGTGCAACTGTGGAGCCGAGCAGGAGACGGACTTCAGGCAGCACCTGGAGAGCAAGCAGCACAAAGCTAAAGTATCGGAGCTGAGATACCGCCACGAGATGGAGAACCTGGGCTACAGCTAAAGGACACGTGAGGAGGAGGAGGAGGAGGAGAGAGGAAAGAGGAGAGGGAGGAGAGAGAGGGGTGTGAGAAAACCAGTGGGACAGAAAAAAGTTTTGGAGCCAAAACAAGACCAAAGTGCAGGAGGGAAGTAGCGCCCTGTGTCCGAGGGGCATATTTAGTGAAGGGATTAGCCCAGCTGGCCCTCGAGATATTATTGCAATTCATTTGATATAAGGATCAAAAGCTTGACCTAATCCTAGCCATAACCGGATTCAAATCTATTTGATGTTGGCAGGACTTTTATTTTGAAAGTCAAACCCTAGAAATAAACCTCTGCAAAAAGAAAAAGAAGGTGGATTTTTTTTAAATATACAAGTTCCAAGATGGTTTTTTAAAAATCACTGAGAAAAAACCAAAAAACAAAGAGAGAGGCCATGTCATTGACCCACAGGCTTTTCTCAGACTGCTCCTGCAGGGTTTTGAGTGGGCTCCATCCTGACATGACACCGGTAGATACAAATGAATTGCAGGTAAATCTTGAGCTTGTTCAGTTCAGGCTGCATGGAAAAGAAAGAGATGAGGTGATGCTAAATGTGGAGCAGGCTTAGAGGCAAACACTTAGGGTCAGGAGGACAAGTCTCCTCCTCGTTGGGAAAAACAACCATCAGTGAGGACTTCAAAGTTTGAGACTTGCTGTGTGCGAACCAGCCCTGTTTACCGACCACAAGGAGCAAAATCCACCATCATCTTTCTAAACTTATACCTACAGGTGATAAAATCCAAAGTAATATTTGCTAATTGATAATAAAAACAAACAAAAGCACAATGAACACCATGTGGTAGAGACAGTGTTACATGAACCTGTTGAGCCTTAGCCGACCTCTTACTGGTCCTGTTGGTGTGTATCAGGCTAAAAAAAAAAAAGGCTAAGCCCTGCTGGCTGTAGCCTTGTTCGTGCCTTCAGTGGGAACGAGGCTAAAGAGTAAGCTTTGGCTATAGCCATTTGGCAATATAGTAGAAACCAATCAGCAGTATTGATTGGGTTTTTCTATATTCTGTGTCATCTTCAAATCCACATAAATCTAATGTAGATATCCTCAAATGATTATTACCATTATAGATGTAAATATAATATAATATAATATAATATACATGAATACTGTTAACTCTTTTGGTTAATGTTAGCCTAGATTATATTGTAAATACTCATCATCTATTTAATAATTATCAGGAATCTTGTTACAAAGTGTGCACTGACTGAATGTCGAGCTCTTGGACCCATACGTATGTTTGTGTGTTTAACCCGTGTATGCCCCCCCTCTCCACCATACGTATAATAATAATAATAATATATACACCACCCCTGTGTGGTGGTGCCTTCGTTCAGTGGTGAAGTAACCGACCCGTCTGTTTTAGTTAGAAGCTGCTCATCTCGTCTCATCATCATCATCATGTTCTGACTGTGCAGAGAGGAGGAGGACCACGTTGCCAAGGGAAGCTGAAGCGACCACTTTCACCAAAAAAACCAACAAAACAAAAATCTTTAAAGGGAAGGAGGAGATGCTGCAGCACGCCGGAAACTCAGAGTGATGCGTGCAGCCGAGAAAAGGCATTTAGCTCCACACTTTTCTATTTCTAATTAGCTTGCAAATTGCTAATGAAAGTGCACAGAGCTCGTGGATGTTTCTGGTTGTAAATGGGAGACATATCGTTTAATTTAAAACCCCAATCAACTTCGATTCCCAGAGAGAAAGAGGGGGGTGGGGGGGGGGGTTGTAACCAGGTTTTTACTGCAGTGGAGTTTTCTGTTCTTTTTTTTTCTTTTGTGGAGGAGGAGGATGCAGGCCCAGCTGTTTTCCAATGTTTAGCCCTCACGTCCTTACGTAAAATTATTTGAGTTTCTGTTCCAGGTCAGTGGTGCTGAGCTGAACGCAGTCACGACACGACACGACACGACATGACATGAGGCATCTAAAGTTACACACAGTCACAACACACTTTGAATTAAGAAAGGTGTTGCACTGCACCTTTAACTCGACTGCGTTCAGAGATGATAGGATAAAAAAACAACAATTTGTTCACTTTGTCTTTTAAATAGTGATTTATAGATTGATGAAAATGCAAAGCCTCAAAAAAGTTGACTTATGTAGTGGTAAAAAGTATTTTCATCTCATTTCAGATGCCAACATGTTTCTTTTTACAATAGTCAAGAATAGAGTAGATTCCTGTTTCTTTAAATCTTGCTTGTCCAACACACGCACACACACACACACACTCCCACGTAATTCAATCAGTCAAAGGTCTGTTCGGGTCACATAATTAGATGTGCTATAAAGTGAAAGGAAAGCAGCATCCAGGCTTTTCTCTGTGCCCAGTTTGTTTGGCTGTGGGGAGAGGCAGCTGTTTACATCCTACATTTGTCTCCAGAGCACAAACACACACACACACCTGATCACGCACACACACACGAGGACACTCAGGAGAATAGCACTGTGAGGACAAGTACTGTGGTGTTCAGGGATTTAAATACAAGAGGCAGAGGCAAACAAAACCTTGAAAATAATAAAAATAAATAAATGAAAAAAGGCCAGGCTGTTTCATTAGCCCACTGCGCTGTGTGGTTTACTCCACTCAGAACAAAGAGCAGCTGATGAAAGCAGAGCTGTGGGTGAGACACGCAGCTCATGGAGGGAGAGAGTCTTACATGAAAGTGCTGGTAGCATAACCTTTTATTATGTTGACAGGCTCTTGGATTTATAACGAGAGAGTCACACTCCAGCACCGACGACGCCGGCTGACGAACACCTTCGGCAAAAAGCGCATGAAATAATAAAACCTGCAGAGGGGAAGTGAGTGGAGGAAATGAGGGGATTGTAGGAAATGAACTGGCTCCCACAGACTTGGCCTGGACAGTATTTGAGATAGTGTAGTGTAGTGAAAGAAGGAAGCAGACGGCAGTCAGGGTGTTTGGACCCTAACCCCCTTTAAATGTGGCGCCCGCCAGTTATAGTGTAGACGTGAGTTACGAGCAGCTCAACCAAAGATTGATATTTCTTACATCTGGTTAAGCTGTGCAGCCGCCGCTACTGGGCCCCAGACGCTGTACATGTGCTTATGAGACATTTATTTTAGTGGCTGATGTTATTGCACTGAGCCTAATGGGTACTTGGTGGAGGTGACAGGTTACATACACTATTTATAAAGAAAGGGAGCTGGGGGATCAATAGGGGCCCCGGGGCTTAAGTTAATGTGGTTCTGCACAGGCTCTGAATCCCATACACAAATGTAACATAAAAATGTAAAAACAATCTATCTACATATATATACAGTACAAGTTGAAACAACATAATTTACATACATCTAGTCCATTCGAATATGTATTGTACAGTACAATTATGTAAATAACATATCCGTCCCAAACCCTTTTCATGTAAAGAGATAATATATAAATATCTCATAACTGAGTATATATAATAAAAACATAGAAGCATATCAGATTTTTAATGTTGTTGTTTTTTAAATGAACTTGAATAATTTGAATATATACTGTTAACATCTATGTTTGCATCATGTTATAACATTTAAAAAGTATTCATAGATATTTTAATGAATGCACATGGACAAATTTTACTATGGATATTTCATATACTGTAGTATTATTTGCTGAGGACATATGTACATATGTGATAATAATATATCCTCTTATAGATTACATATATGGCAACATGATTTTATATTACATTTCTGTATGGGAAGATTTGAAAATATCCAAGATGATTTCGAAGGGGAAGAGGAAAGTGGCAATTTAATGGCATTTTAAACAAGATTATTTAATTCGATTAAAAACCGACATCAATCCCAGCACGATGTAATTGAAAATAAAATAAAAAACTAAACCCAAATAACAAAGTAAATGCAATTTGTGGCTGATGGAGTGAAACATGTCAAACAAAATGCTCCTTTTATTACAAAACAAATTGTGGATGGAGGTTGTTGTTGCTCTGAAACAACATCCTTTACATCTAAATATGTCCACAACCAGTAAAAACCACTGTGGTAAATAAACGGCATCTACATCAACATACAGACAATAATAGTAAACAGTTTTATTTAATATTTTTGGCCTTTTTATTTGCTCTGAAATTTAAACATTTATTTATTATTCTGATATTTATGTTGAAACAGACCCGAGGTCAGTGCTTCTGTTTGTTCTCATCTAACTGTGTTTTTCCTGTTAATTGATTTGGTAACTATAATAATATACTGATAACTATTGGGCTCACAGTTATGAACCAGCGCTGGTGTGTGAATGCTGATGAGCTGCAGCACCATGACTCATGAGCTTTGATATAAGTGTTACATATTGCACCGTATCAGTTGTATCTGGTTTATTTTGTGCATGTCGTGCTTTTAATAACTTGAACTGAGATGTTTCTATTCTACTGAGAGTAGAGAAAACATTTGATTTTTGTTTTTATAACTGGTTGAATCTGCTAAAGGGGCGTCGGGAAGAATCACTGGTTTTTGCACTGAATATTAAAAAAAGAAAAGAAAGACAATGTTTATAGAGTGGATTGTGCGACCATATGTTGTGTGGTTTGCTTCTGTTGTCTTTGTTTGCAATGTTTACACAGTGGGAGAAGCTGAAGCCGTTCTGGACGTGAATCATGTTTGTAATTCTGTGCAGTTTTTTTTTTACCCATGAGGAGTTGTTGCACTGTTGGACTAATCGGACCGGGGTAGATGGGGCGACACAAAACACTGAGATTAAATAAGACACAGTTGATCTGGGGTCAGTTTCACAAAGTCAGACTTCAGATCTAAGTCTGAATAATCATATCTGTTGCACATGCCGGTTTCATCCTTGTTGGTTGTAACTGTAGCTGTAGAGGAGTGTAATGGAAAAACACTTTCAGACACTATTTTTCATGATGCATCGTGGGACATTACAATACTACAAGACACTACAAGCTTTAGTCTATTTATATTAAAAAGTACAATGTACAATCAGGGCAATGGAATGCATTCTGCCCTGGCTCTCTCTCAGCCCTTGAAACATATAAATAGTGCAATAAAGACCAATAACAACATAAAAAACAAATATAGCTGCAGTAGCCTAAAAAGCCTCAATAAATAAATAAATAGATAAATAGTCCACAGCTTCCACAGTCATGCTGCTACTGTTGTAGCTTTTAAATCTGGTTTAATTCTTAAACCAGATTAAATTCTGCTTTAACTTGAAAATTCGGTTGCATGAAACAGTTGAAGACAGATTGAATCTCAGCCTCTCTTTTAAACGCACTGTCTACAACTCACTCTGATGTTTTTGGGTCAAAAAAACAAAACTAAACTAAACTAAACAAACGTCTGAAACGTCTTTGTGAAACTGGCACCAGACGATGGAAGCTATCAAACGATGTAATGTCAGGTTGTGTGGAGGGTAGGGTTGGGTTGGTTTGTCTCACATGAAGGCCCCATGTATCCTGGTCCGCAGACTGAGTCAATCTTGACAGATTTTAGGACCCCTCCCTCTGCCCCCCCTCCCCCAAATATACCACCACCACCTCATATACACATACATATACAGTATATAAACTCCTGTACTCTGTGAAAACCTCAGCACACTTCCAGTGCCTCTGAACAACGTTGCCAATACACTGACTGACTGACTGGATGGATGACTGAAACTACTGATTTCTGAGGCTGTGGTGTGTGTGTGTGTGTGTGTGTGTGTGTGTGTGTGTGTGTGTATGTGTGTGTGTTTTCTGACAGATGAATAAACGTGCAGATGATATAAATAACTGATACGAGTCCATGATTATTACAGTAAACGTGTGTGTCTGTGTGTCTGTGTGTGCGCTCTCCTCCACAGCTCCGGGGGAAATCAGCGCCTTGCTAGCTGAAGCTCCTATTGGCTCACAGGGAGGAGGCTCTTCTCTCTCTGTCTCTCTCTCTCCGTCTCTGTAGCCTAGTTTTTCACAGCACTGATAACCAGGATTTACTCATTAGTTGTGTTATTACTAATGCCATGAAAAGCTGTTCCTGTGCCGCCGGTAGTTTTCTTTGTCTGTCAGACAGATATAGCACAAATCTCCTGAACAGATTGTCTGAAATGAGCTGCACTGGCCTCAGGGTGACGTTATTAGTTTTTTTTTAAAGTGATGGTCCACAATGTTGGATTCATGCCTGTTTTTTTTTCTACATTTCTAGATATGAAATCAGTGCTCAAACTGGGTCAGGACGCTGCAGTATGGAGCAGCAGTGCATTAGATGTCTGTCATTACTTTAACGAATGCATAACAAGCAGTTTTTCCTATTAAATAAAACTATAGATCTCTGCTCTTCTTTCCAAAATCTGTTTTTTTCCTCCTTAATATGAATAATTTATCAAACGTCATGTCCTTAAAATGCATCAGGTGTGATTTCTGCTGGTTTTGAAGACACCATCTTTATTTAAAATTCAGTTTCAAACCTTAAAAAAAAACTCAATGACTTAGTAGTTTTTCTGCACTTACATAGTCAGCAGTCGTGCATGCAGCTCAACCATGGCTCACAATAATTCTGCATCTGTCACTGCGGTTCACGAAGGGCTCAGTGAGCATTCGCTTCAAACAGACAGCTGAAGGAGGATGATTGACAGCTCCACCCCTCACTCAGACATCAATACGAACACTTCCTGTAGAGCAGATTGAACAAACACACCACTGGGCTGTCATCTCTCTTTGGTTCTGATCTGTTACACACTCCAGTATAGGAAGCAGCATCTGAACACAATCTGAGGCCAGAAATAGGCCGTGCAGTTGATTAACCACACGGGAGAAAGTTGCCAGACTGAAAACACCTTTACAGACTGTTGTTGTTGGAGCAACATAAACTAAAATCACTGTTAATTAAGACATTAAAGGTCATTTACTGATATCAGTAGGCAGCATTCACTGGACAAAGATCCTCAAGAATCTATTCAGGATGTGCATTATGTGTGAAATATTATACAGCTCTAACAATAGGTCTAAACACAACATGGAGGAATGTGGATGGTACTGTAGGAGGGGTGTGGCTGCAGTCGCCTAATCAAGTGGTTCTAAAACTTTTTTACGTCAAGGACTCCTAAATTGACACAAATTAGACCAATTGGACAACATTTTGAAACAAACACTAGATAATTGTTCTGAGACTGAACAATACTTTCTTAGTCAATTCACATTCAAATGTGGGTCAATGGCCTGAACTTTTGGAAAGAATTTAGAGAGATTTCTGGGAAAAAGAGTTTGTTGAGGGCCCCCTTGAATCCTCAAGTCATTTATTTAACCAGGACTATTACTGCAAAGCGTCTTTAAAGGTGAGGACAAACTTTCCACCTCGGTATGATTGAGCTTAATAGTTAATATTTCCAACATGAATCTTGTCAGGAGAAGAAGAATCTGTGGGTTGTTTTCTTGTGCTTTTATTGATTTATATTTGGACTTCCTTGGAGCACAATACTAAACTTTGTCCTTTTGACTTTGTACTTTTTTTTTTTTTTAACTGTAAAACGCCATAAGCACACGTCCAACTCCACAGCCCCACAGCTCCAGGCCCTGCTGCAGAGGACTGTGGGTCAGTAAGGCAAACAGTTGTTTAGACATTTATGGGGGAAGTGATGACCCCTATGTGGAAACTGGATTTTTCCTGGAAGAGACACAGGAACGAAAACACACACACACACACAGCCATGCAAAGAGAGACAACGAGAGAGGGCCAGTATTTCTTGGCTTTGTATGAGAGACAGCTGTAGCTTTCCGATCATGTCTCGTCGGCCTGGGGGACGAGCTGCAGTGGTCTTTGTTTCAGTGTTGTGACAGGACGGTGGAGGAAGAGAGGAGGAGGAGGGACGGGGTGTGGTGGAGGGGCATTTTAAAAACAGGAAGTCAGTCAGTGAGAAGAAGAAGAAGGTCCCATGAAGTACCTGAAGTACCCATTTTCCTTTAGAGATGACTGAAGAACAGGGAGTGACAGTGAAGGTGTTGGACATCTTCTGAAAGATTTAACAATATTTAAAAATAATTGAGTTGACAGCCCTTTAAACTGCAGCTACAATGATCTGTTGTTTCATTGAGTTTCAAATTCTCAGTTTAAGTCACGTGATTTTCTGCCTCTTGGTTCTGTTCTTTCATGCTGTGAACTCCGATATTTTCCGACATTTGGAAAAACTCACGGTATGATTGATATTCAATTGTCCAATAAATCAAAGAAATAATTGGAATAAATGGTTAGAAATGAAATCAACAATCAGTTGCTGATCCTAATTTTTTAGATATGACTAGATGGAAATCTCATCAGGATGCTTGAGAGCTGGTATTGCTGGTATTTAGCGCCATCTACTGGTTACAACACGTCTGTGAATGGCTTCACTGGAAATCACTGATAGATATGTTGAATATTTTGTTTTAAAATGTAAATTGACGGTAGGACTGCTGCGACATTTGTATGTTTTCTTGGTCTTTGTTGTATAAACTGTCCATCTGCAGCAAAATACCATAAAGTGTCTAATGTTTATGTTTATTCAGAGCTATATTTCAAATTGTGTTGTCATGATTTGTTTTTATTTGATTTTTTACACCTTTTTTTATGAGAATCAACTCCAATCAACTTATATAAACTGTAAAGTGCAGCCAATGTCTGTACAGTTAACGTAGCATAACACAGGTTATATGTGTTGACTCCCTCCAGGGTCAAAGGGGCTGAAGCTCTGGGTCAGGCCCATTTGTAAAGACTAGCTACAACTGGGATTCATGTTAAAGTGGTTGCTTGTTGGCTCTCTATCCAGGTAGGCCCAGCAGAAGTGCCGCCTGCACTGCGAGCATGTCATCCTGTTACACCCGTGGTTTTTCTGCATAAAACATAAAACAGCAGTACATGTATTATAGAGGAGACGTTACTGTGCTCAGGAGGAGCATATGTCTGATATTTACATACAGGTGCATCTCAATAAAATAGAATAGAAAAGTTTATTTATGTCAGTAGTTCAATTCAAAAAGTGAAACTAATACATTATATAGATCCATTACACAGAGACAATAAAGAGAAACACACCAGGCATGAGGTCCAGAGTGGACTGGAGCAGGAGACGATCGTAGTGGCTGAACATCTCCTCCCCCACCAGACTTTTCACCTTTAAATCAGAAAAACAGAAAATTTGCAAATCAGATTGGGGAGAAAGACACAAAAAGATAGAAACACTAGATTAAAACAAAGGAGATTTCTATTTCCAATAAATAATATGTTGTTTTGTTGACCTAAACCAAGACTATCAACTGATATTAGCTGATTGCAGCTGTGTTACTAATGTATAATAAGAAGTTGCATGGTGAAAATGCTTTTGTAGAAATTTAAAGAATGTATCACCATTACAAATCAGACTGATCCGTTCAGCAAATGTCTGGCTTAGTGCACATCTGGCCACATCTGCAGAGGTCATCATGAAGACATCGACTACAGATCGTGGAGTTCGTCATGAAGACACCGACTGCAAATCATCATGAAGACACCGACTGCAGATAATCATGAAGACACCGACTGCAGATAATCATGAAGACACCGACTGCAGATAATCATGAAGACACCGACTGCAGATAATCATGAAGACACCGACTGCAGATAATCATGAAGACACCGACTGCAGATCATCATGAAGACACCGACTGCAGATAATCATGAAGACAGCGACTGCAGATCATCATGAAGACACCGAATGCAGATAATCATGAAGACACCGAATGCAGATAATCATGAAGACACAGACTGCAGATAATCATGAAGACACCGACTGCAGATAATCATGAAGACAGCGACTGCAGATCATCATGAAGACACAGACTGCAGATAATCATGAAGACACAGACTGCAGATAATCATGAAGACACCGAATGCAGATAATCATGAAGACACCGACTGCAGATAATCATGAAGACAGCGACTGCAGATAATCACGAAGACACCAACTGCAGATAATCATGATCAAGACACCGACTGCAGATAATCATGACACCGACTGCAGATTATCATGAAGACACCGACTGCAGATAATCATGACACCGACTGCAGATTATCATGAAGACACCGACTGCAGATAATCATGAAGACACCGACTGCAGATAATCATGAAGACACTGAATGCAGATAATCATGAAGACACCGACTGCAGATAATCATGAAGACAGCGACTGCAGATCATCATGAAGACACCGACTGCAGTTCATCATGAAGACACCGACTGCAGATCATCATGAAGACACCGACTGCAGATAATCATGAAGACACCGACTGCAGATAATCATGAAGACACCGACTGCAGATCATCATGAAGACACCGAATGCAGATAATCGTGAAGACACCGACTGCAGATCATCATGAAGACACCGACTGCAGATCATCATGAAGAAACCGAATGCAGATCTGCAGTCTTCCTAATCTTTTTCTTCTTCCTAATCTTCCAAATCTTCTTCTTCCTAATTCTCCTCTTCTTCTTCCTGATCTTCGTCTTCTTCCTAATCTTCCTAACATTCTTCTTCTTCTTCCTAAGCTTCTTCTTCTTCCTAATCTTCTTCTTCCTTATATTCCTAATACACCTTAATTTTCTGTATTTGGTTTTGTTTACCCTCTGTCAGAGCCACAGTGACGTCCGCAGGAAGCTCTACTGAAGGTTTCAAAGGTTGCGTCAATACTCATAGGGATGTCCGATATTGGAAATTTGCCGATATCCGATCTTTTCCAAGATTAGAATTTCCGATTCCAACGATAACCGATGCCGATATGCAGTCTTTTCCAAAAAAAAACGAATTAATCCTGTCAGGAATTAACACATTACTGTATGACTACATCTATTGTGATGCCCCACTGGATGCATTCCACAAATTAACATTGTTTAGGCTATTTGTTTACAGACACTTGTTTATTTTAGCAGGCTTTTGGTTAATGTGTTAAATTCTTTACCTGTAGAGCTGTTTTCTTAAAAGGCTTGAAACAGCCTGATGTTGTTTGTTTCAACCAGTGTCTGAAGATTAACCAGAAGCAGTATAATATTGTGGTTGCTGTGAAATTATAACAACGTGTGAATCTGGTTTAGTCTCTATATTACATAAGTATAGATCAGTCATAGCAATTAAAATGGCGATACAAAACGCAAATCTGGTTCCTACTCGACTGGATTCATTCATCTTGACATTATTACAGATTTGCAAACCTTCAGGTATAAATATGCCAAAGGGATAATTAATATATTATGGCACAAAATACTGTCATAATCATTCAGCCAAATATATCAAGTTAAGACTCAGAAACAGAGAAGACATGATATAACAGAAGTACAGTGGCAATATTATGTAGGTAAAGTTCAACTTCATTGTTCCTCAGTTGTGGCTGTAGTTTTGCCCCAGGTTGACTTGGCTCTTCGGGACTTTTTCTACCGCTCCCAGGTTGACTTGGCTCTTTGGGACTTTCTGTGCCACTACCAGGGGCCTGGCGAGGCTTCGGGGTGTCGGCCTGACACTCGCGGGCCTAGGGACTGTTTTGGGTTTCAACTTGACAGTCGCGGGCCTGGGGCCTTTTTGGGCTTTAAATGCAACTCTCTTCAGGACGCCATCGGCAGACGCTGGATTGAGAGAGACAGATAGACAGAGTATTTACATCCTCTAATCATCCAGAATCTAAAACCAAATTTCCCAATATGTTGGACTTGATTCTACAACGGTTAGAATTCGTTTTGTTTTTCAAACTTGCATCTATCACTCATCTCTACAGGAGTTAGTTAGCTTTACATTAATGGTTGGTATTTATTTTAGATTATAGCAAACTTTGCAAAGATGAGGATATTACAGAAATATGATTTGACCAAGAAGCTGAAGGGAAGGAAGGAAGTCTGGATACTTCAGTGCACATCTGAGCTGAGATTCAAAACATAATGACAAATTTCCACAGTGTTACTTTATTAGGAGCTTATTCTGTGATACTGTATGTCTGGTCTGAGCTTCAGTGCTGCTGAGTCAGGATTTCAGAGGTTGCATTCGCTGGTTTGTCATGGTTGGGGGGTTGGGGTGGGAGGGGGCAGTGGTCCTAATGCACACCTGGCGCCCGGATACACTCTTCCTTGTGTATTTCGTCCCATGCTTTCAGCTTGCAGGACGTGGAGCAGTAGAAGACCTTGTGACAGCGGCTACAGGGAGTCAGCTTCACCGACACAGAGCGGCCGCAGTGATAGCAGAACTTAAACAGCGGTGTCCTAAGAGAAAACATAAAGTTGGAAATGGGCTTAGTTTATCTGAAAGGGATAGTTCAACATTATGGCAAATTGGCCCATTGCCCTATAGTTTTAGGAGTAGGTTTGTTACCTTTAATTGTTGGTGTAAGCTATTTTTAGAACGGCAGAACAGAGCTGTGAGCTGCTCAGAGCTACGCTATGGAGGCTAATGGGATTTTTTGGTTTCCCTCATCACACTCACAAATACACGATCCAACAACTCCAAAACGCTCTGCTAGACAAGTTGTGACCTGCACATTCATATCACTATGAGATAATAACAGAACGTTACGAGACAGAGTTGTTTTAGAGGCAAATGCAGAGACTGCTTGATGAAAAACTGCCCCCACTGAGAACGCGCATCAGCGGTTTTACATGAATTTCCCTCTAAAACAACTCTGTCTCGTGACGTTCCGTTATGATCTCATAGTGTGGTGAATGTGCAGGTCCATGAGGGCGTTTAGGAGTTGTTGGATCGTGTATTTGATGAGTTTGATGAGGGAAAAAATCCCATTAGCCTCCGTAGTTCTGCTCCGCCGTTCTAAAAATAGCTTGCACCGACAATTAAAGGTAATGAACCTACTGCTGTTACTAAAGGGATTATGGCAATGGGCCAATTTTAAGAGTGAGAATGACAGGATGTAGAAGAAGAAAAGTGACTGTATCCAAGTGCCACACATGAAGGTGTGTGCGTACCTGTGTTTTTCTGTCACATGTGGTCGGCCTTTACAGCTGAGCTTTACCTCCTTGTCCACAAAACTCTCAGTGCTACTGGAACCTGTTAGTACACACACAGACACACACAAGCACCCACTATGATTTCAAACCATGTGTTAAAAATCAAACCAAAAAAAAACATCGGTCTTATGTTTTTCCATCCAAGACACAAATACACTGCACTGACCATCCAGTGCGAGCTGCCGTTCTCTGTCTTCTGCCTCCAGCTGGCCGACCCTCCGTCTCAGCAGATCTCTCATCATGTTCAGCAGGTGGCGCCGCGCTTTGAAAGTTTCCCTCTCTCGCATGGTCAGAGCGTGAAAGGGAGTGTTGGCAATACGTGAGTCCTGGATATTGATGCACAGACAGATGGTCAGGTTAAATTATACAGCGTAAAAAAGAAAAGAAAGAAATACTCACAAACTTGTTCTGCAGGGTTTTTGAAGTTGTAGTGTTATGTGCTAATATGACTGTGTGGGTGTACATAACATAATGCAGTATTAACTAGTGTATTTGTATTATACAGTATGTGTGTCTGCACTCAGCCTTGCAAATTTATTTTTGTGGTGTGTTAGATCAGTGGGTCCCCAACTTTTTCTCAATTTTTCCCCCCAGAAATATTACTTTTTTCCCAGAAATTTCATGCCATTGGCAGTCATTTTGAACATACATTGACTAAGAAAAGTTACATTATTCAGTCTCAGAACAAATATTTGTTTATTTCAAAAGTTTGGGGTTTGTGGTCAGTTTAGGGGTCCTTGATGTAAAAAAGTTTGAGAACCACTGCGCTAGATCATTCAATAAGTTCAAAAAAAATAAAAGAGGCATAAAAACAAGTAAAAGGCACATAAACAGTATGATTGTAAAGAAAACACTGCAGGTTTAAGCATCCTTAGGCAGATTTTACCATACATGGAATATTTCTGCAATACATTTAGGTCCAAGACCACTGAGTGAATCAATAAAGTTTGCTGAATTCAACTAGATATAAAGAGTGTCATCACAAAAGGTGTATTACCTGGTTAAAGGAGAAGTGCGCATAGTCAACCGCAGTTCCCACAATATCTCCCACCATAACTGGCATCAAGATGTTGGCGCCTGCCTTGGCTAACATGTTCAACTGCAGTAAAGACACAAATACACACAATTTAAATTATTTTAGGGAGATGCATGCTGGGAATTTAGAAATGAGTGACAATGTGTGTGTGTTAAAATACCAGCTTCACTCTGTTGCCGCCTAAGTGGTAGTTGAAATTTGCGAGAGCACAGAGGGCGCTGCCGACCCCGTGGCCGAGGGGGATGTTGGGATCCGCGCCTCCTTTCAACAGCTCCTCAACTGCCTGAGCAGAGAAAAGGAACAGGACCAGAAAGAGTAAATGTTTTTGTGCACATTTGTGTAGTAAGTGCACGTCTGGATCTGTGTGTGTGTGGTTTACCAGGTCATTGCCACTTGCTATAGCCAGGGAGAGAGGCGAGTGTCCACTCCACAGTAGGTCTGTGCTGGCTCTGTGGGAGAGCAGGAGGGCCACAACCTTACTGGCGTTCTGCAGACCAACAAACACAGATCCACTGAAAAGAGCAACATATAACTGAGTGGAAAACTCATTGTTCTCACAAATCTCTGTGCTGCACTAAATACCCAGCAGCTGTTGAAAATGATTACGGTTATACCGTATATCGTTATTATGTATTATGTATTATTTGTAATGGGACTCTGCATATTCATGAACATACAAAAAACTGTTGTAAATATGCCAGATTTAGCTGTGGAGCTAATTTCCACCTGTTGTCCCACAGTCCACTAATACAATCACAGTACGGTAAATCAAACCTCAGTTGCAATACAAATACATTACATAACACGAGTTGCATCAGTAGAACCAGATAAAAAAAGTAGTGAAATCCTAAAGTGCAGTATAAGTGCTATTAGAGAATCACTAAAAAACGTAGTGAATTCCTGAAGTGCATTATCAGACAGTGTATTGTCAGACTACCATACTTTTCGGATTATAAATTTCGTTTATTTAGTTTATTGGTTTAATATACGAGGACAGTCCCAATTAATCAACTGCAAACAACAGCAAAAAGGGCAGCTTTAGCCAGCATGGCTAGTATTCTGCTGTAGTCCCCGGCCAGATGACAATAGGCACCCTAAAAAACAGCATATTACAACACCTCGTGACTGTGGCACACTCGTGGACCTCCGTTAAAAATAAGTACTAGTTGAATGTTTAATTATTATCTCTATGTTAAATATATTAACCACTGCGCCATGCACTGCCCCAACATGCTACACATTTAAACAGTATTTTGGCATCGTGTTTCCTGTCAGTGCTTGTGTATATGTGTAGCTGTGAGAGTATGTAGTGTTTGTTGTTGACCTGGTAGTCACTGTCTCTCTGACAGGCCACGTGCAGGGCCGTCCTGCCTCCTTCTTTCAGATGTGGCCCCTGGTTTGTGCTCAGCGGTTTCTGAGCCTTCCTGGAAACCTGTAACAGGCCGAGAGTGAAAAGTTTTGGTAAATAGTAACTACTAGGGAATCAAATTAATCTTCATGTACAAGAACACACACACACCTTATCTGGTTCATAGATCTCGTCCTGGTCACACGCCTGTGCATCTGGGTCAGGGATTGTGTGCAGCAGCAGCTCTGTGATGGTGGGAGCTGCTGGACCTGGCAGTGCTGCGGCTACATGCAGGGGATAAAGACCTTTCCTCTAAACAGAAGATACGAGATTCAGGAGGAGTTTATGCTTGAATGGTGAAATCTACTTTTGTGCGTTTGTTTCAAGATATGAGATATTTCTTTTATTTTGACATATCACCTCTTTGGTTTCTCTGTAAATAAACTTCTGCTGGAGGAAGTAAAACACTAATTCCTACCTCAGGTGGAAGGGGGATGTCGGTGCGAGCTCCACACAGCAGCAGCCTTCTTACGGCCTCAGTGTCGGCGGCCATGACAGCTAAAAAGAGGACAGGCATGGGGACTTTGGACACGTTTGGGTCGGCTCCTCGATCCAGTAACAGCTTGATGGTTTTCAAACGGAGGCGGTGTCTGGTCAGGTGGGCACATGACACACATAAAACTTGCACAGAGAGACATATCATGCAAACTGAGCAGGTATCAAACAGCCTGAGAAAACGAGACAACAGAGGAACAGAACTGACTCCATTTTCATCGCAGCCATTCTGCGGACAGTCTCCTGTGTGTCCGGGCGCTGGGGAAACCCTGTGCGACTCAGAGCTTCTGCCGCTCGCTGCATCACTTCCTCTGTGACCTGGATGTTGTAGCTGCTGACGGAGCAGGCAGAGTCGAAGGTCTGATCATGGGTCGGCTCTTTGTCTTTGTCCTGCTGCAAGACAAACAGAGGAGCAGGCGACAGCGAGTTTAACCAAGTACCAACGCATCGAACCAGTCACAGGAGGAGGAACTCTGTGTTTTACACCTGAACAACGGCTGCTACCTTGGCACAGGTTTCCTTCCACTGCACGCTGCCCAGTACAATGTGTCCGTCCAACACCTGAATGGAGTGCTCCACACTTCCTGTTTCCTCTTCGCCCTCTTTGTGAGCATGCCTCACTCTCTCCTCCACATCTTCTTCATCCTCCTCTCTCAACTCCACATCCTCCATTCCTGACTCGCTGTCCGTCTCCTTTGTTTTAGCTTCACTTCCATCTTCACTCTTTTCTTCTTCACCTTTGCTCCCTCCCTCATCCGCCCGACTGCTCTCTTCTTCTCTCTCTTGAACCTCTCCCTCTCTTTGTGACTCCTTCCTGTGTTCTTCTCTCTCCTCCTCCAGCTGGTGTCCAGTGTCCCCGGGCGTCTCAGGGTCATTTAGTCCAGGCCTGTGCTCAGTGATGAGCTCACTGTCTTTGGACACGTGACTGTGATGTGTCACGTGCTTTGTCAGTTCTCCTGCTGTCCTGAAAAAAAATAAAAAAAAATATGGATCATTAACACACACATCAGCTTGTTTTTGAGAAACACTGTTGTTTAAGGGATATTTCAACATTTTGGCAAATTGGTCCATTTCTTGGTTTCCCTAATCAAACTCATCAAATACAGAATCCAACAACTCCAAAACGCTCTGGTGGACAAGTTGTGACCTGCACATTCACCATGCTATGAGATAATAAAGGAACTTTAAGAGACAAGAGTTGTTTTAAAGAGACTACTTGCTGAAAAAATGCCCCCGACGGGAACACGCATCCGCGGTTTTGCATGAATTTACCTCAAAAACAACTCTATCTCGTCACATTCCATTATTATCTCATAGCGTGGTGAATGTGCCGGTCACAACTTGTCCACCAGAGCGTTTTGGAGTTGTTGGATTGTGTATTTGATGAGTTTGTTGAGGGAAACCAAGAAATCCCATTAGCCTCCATAGCATAGCTCTGAGCAGCGCGCGGCTCTGCTCTGCCGTTCTCAAAATAGCTTACAGCGACAATTAAAGGTAACGAACCTACTGCTATGAGTACAGCGATTATGGCAATAGGCCAATTTGCCAAAATGTTGAACTATGCCTTTAAGAGCCACACATGTCTAAATGTGACATTTTCTGAATGATATAGGCAGCAGAATTAGCTGTATCTTTACTGGTCATGATGTGTCTCTGCAGTGAAACCCACTTGGCCGATCTGGGAACTGTTCCCACACGCAGATGGAGAACTGGGAACCTGAGGACACATTACAGTTGAAGCTTTATCAGTTTCATATATAAACTACAGTTCATATATGAAATTGATTCGGAGTCTATTGCATTCTTTGGCACAGAGTTTAGATCAGTGTTAACATCATGCTAACATGCTCACAATGACAATGCTTAGTTTTATTTAACACAAAGTAAAGTTGAGGGTGAAGTAAAGTACATGTCATTTGTTCTGCAGTTAGATTATGATGCAGTTTCAGATTTTGACCTGAGGATGGAGCTAGAAGAACACTTAAGTCATTAGAATAGATTATCTGGGAACCACAAGCGTCTCTGCAAAGTTTGATGAGGATGATGAGAATCATGGTCACAGAAAGATGTGATAGATAATCACCAAAGTCTAATGGATAAACACTCTGGTCATTGTGGATATCGATAAAAATGACCATTGCAATCCATCCAACAATTGTCAGCATGGTATTAAAAAATACATTAAAAAATACTGTAGTAGTGTGGAATAGTGATGTCACGATTATAGTTTTTCTTGGTACGATTATTGTCAGAGAAATAATCACGATTATAACAATTATTATTAAACAATTTTACAACACTATGAATGAGTATAATCAAATATAGTCAAAATATAATTTTATTACTAATTATATAAGCAAAATATTTGAAGTAGGCCTCATTGTCATTGACTAAATAATTGTGGCATCTAATACCGCGATTAATTGTGAAAACAAATCATCGTGACATCCCTCACGTGGCAGACTAATTGACAAATATTGAAAGACAGTCATGACAAAAAACTGCAGTTAGTTCAGTCTTACCTGAGATTCAGCAGGTGGTTCAGCCACAGCGGTGTGCAGAGACTGAAAAGGATAGTAGATAACATGGCACACGGCCAGGGCAGACATGCCTTCACAGTTCAGCTTGTCAATGTCAACACCCATATTCAACAGCAAGTTGATGACGTCATTATGGCAGTTTACCTGACAGGTCAGAGAGGGAAAAACACAGAAAGCAGTCAAAGAGTGAGAATAAACCTCGCTCAGAAAAACCTAAACATTGATTTTAACAGTTTTTTCTCAAAGCAATGAAACAAAAAGGCAAGAAGAAAAACTAGTGATGTGTTACTGTGGCAGCAATCAGTGCAGTGTGTCCCCGTGAATCTGCAACATCAGGGTGGATCAAACCAGCACGGAGGATCCGAAAAACAGCCTCCCGTTCCCCCCGGGCAGCGTGCTGTATCATCTGCTCTGAGCCGAGCTCCAGAGAACCTTTAGGACCAAAACCATCCCTGTTCAGAGAGAGAACGGCAGCCACATCCCAGCCAACATTTTCTGCAAGTCGCCTGAGAAACACACACACACACACCAGTCATTTGTTTGCAGGATGTGTAAGTCTTTTTGTTTTCTTTTTCACGGTGTAACATCTTTCGACTGACCTGTTTCTGTGGATGTGAGCCTGCATGCGGGCCTGTAAGGGCAGATCGTTGAGTGGAAATCGCTTGTAGCCTTTGTACGGGTTCTCCTCCGGCTCCCACAGCTCCCCATAAAAGTGTTGATCCAGCTCCCGTCTCCGGCCGGGGGGAAGGGGCAGGTGGTCGGCGTCAGTTGAGTAAAACTCCATGTCGGGGGGGAGGATAAATTTCTCATCTATCTGCAGCTCTCTGTCCACTTGCACCTGAAACGCAATTGACTTGCAGTTAAGTCGCAAATCTCACATAATGGTTGATTCTAGCAGTGTTTTACCCCAGAGCGCATCCTGACCTCTGTGTGTTGACTGGTAGAGAGACTGGGAGGCTGGTGAGAAGAATAAAGAAAGACAGAGGTCACTTAAAGCAAAAATGTTGACTGACTGCATAAGCACTACAGTACATACGGAAGCCGAGAACCAAATATTTTAATTCGTTATCACGGGAAAATGGACTTTGTTATCTCGAGATAACGCAATAATAAGTCATTATCACGAGAAAACGGTAATAAAAAAATGTATACAGACCTGGCCGTTCTCGGCTTCCATACCTTTGCAATATTTACATTTTGGGGGATACTGAATTTTAGCTGGATCATTGTTTTAAAATCAATTTATCACCAAATACTAATGCTGCTGCTTTTGATCAGTGGCTCTGTGGGTGACACAGTGGTCGGCAGGTACCTGAGTCAAATCTGTGGTGGCGGTCGGATCCATGTAGGAAGCATATTCTGGAAAGTTCTTCAGGCTGAAGCCGTCCTCAAGAGCAGTGCAGAGCCTCAGCAGGCGTTTACTGTGCCACAGACCCACATCCTGACAGCCATCAGGATAACTAACAGCGCCCGGACCAAAGCTTTGGCTGGCATAAAACAAACCCTGAGAGAAGAGGAGAAGTTGTTTTGTTGTTTTTAGAAACTTGAAAAACAAAAAAACTACTCAAATATCTGCCATAATCATTCTAGTTTACCTGAAAGGTGGATCCATCAGGGAACACATGTTGTCCATATCCTTCTTTTCTGTTCAGGTAGAATTTGCCGGTGAACTTTTGGCCTGTGGGCCAGCAGTACACTCCGTCCCCATGTCTGTAGTCTTTGTAGAAGGAGCCGTCATAGATCTGCACAAAGGAGCAGACAGGGATGTCAAATAGCGACGTTATTTGGAGTAACTCCAGGAGACAGAAAAATGCCATTAGGTTTTACATAAATCACTTCTGCCATTTACACAGGACATATTTATTTACCTTCTTTTCTTTTCATTTTCTTTTTTCACCTAACATAGTGTAATGAAGGGCAAATAAGAAAGTGGGATAAGTGATCGATTTTTTTAAAGATTTGTGGAAAAGGGGTGAGATTCACTAAGCACAGCTTCTTCTCACTCAATTTGTATGATTATGCTTTTGTTTCCAATTTTTGTTTATCAACTTGTTTATGTTATTTACAGATGAAGGAACAAACTGAAATTGTGCCTTAATTTTGTTTAACATGTTTGAAATAAATAAAAAACATACCATGATAACACTTCTAAAGATAAGATAAGATAAGATAAGAGATAATTTGTCTGGCAGCTCATCTACCATTTGCAGAAGAATTAAAAAGCTAGACAGGTAGAATAGATTTCTTTTTTCTTTTCTTTTCTAGATAAACATACACCCCTACTTTAACTGGGAGCAGCAAAGTCTGGCAGCTCTGAGTTTTGTTATTTATTTTTGTTGTGTTTTTGTATGTTTCTGACATTAAAGGTATTGAAGTGGAAATAAACTGTAGGTCCATTCTGCCGTCAGTGCTGAAGAGAGAGGAGCTGTCCACCACCACCACTGTTTTTTCTCATGGTACATCAAGGTTTTGTGAAGCGGATGATCTGAGTTGTTCAGTGGCCTCCACCATCTTTAGTGTGCATCTCTCCACCACATCCCACAGAGAAGCCATCAGGGGAACATGACTGAAGTCTCCTGATGCCTCAGGGTGTTTAATCTGTGGCCTAGCAACGACTTCATGGACTTCAGCAATTACCATGGATGGATGGGATGTAAACAAGCGTTGTGATGATTTGAAATTTGAATTCATCTATTTTCAGTCTTCACCAATATATTCAGCTCATTACTGTTGTGGGGCAGAGTTGACATTTCCCATGATGACTGACGACAGAAAGGAGCTCAATGTCTTTAACCTTTGCCCCAGCAGCACGGCAACCACTAAAACATCTCTTCATCTCAGCTGGAACAGGGTGGCATCCTCCAGACTTGCTTTTTTTCTTCTTCAATGAAAGAAGCTCATCTCCTGAACAAACTCCTCTCCCCACAGAGGTATCCATCAGTAGTTGACAAAATACAACCGAAACCTAACAAAAATAAAGCAAAAATTCAGAGCTACCAGTTGTTGAAGCGCACGCATTACATTACTAAAACTGAGCTCAGTTAGCTTGGTGAAGTGGTGAAACTGCTCCTGACTTAACTACTGTACATTACCATACATACAGTATTAAGGTACGTACATTTCAGATTTATTTACATATTTGAGTTTGGCTACTTTGTAGATTTAGATCAGTTTCATATCATTATCAAGAAATGGTCATATGTTATTACAGACTAGATACTTTGTTGATAACTAATACATGAGATAGGCTATAAAGCAACAGCTGTGTATCATATTACAATAATATAATGCCTAATGTATAGGTATTATCAATACATTTATTTTTCAGCAGTTACTTTCCAGTATTTTTAGTAAAATATAAGATAAGATAATCCTTTATTTGTCCCACAACAGGGACATTTACAGGGTTGCAGCAGCAGACAGCAAAAAGAAATGTGTAAGACAATATCATATAATGGCAATATCAGTAAAAAGAAAAGTATAAGAAATAGAAATAGAAATACACATTTGAATTTTGTTTAGTGCTGAGAGCAGCTCTTGTTGATGTGAACATACCTCACCCTCTGCCCACGTGTACCTTCCTCTGCCGTGTTTGAGCCCATTCACAAATTCTCCCTCATATTTGGATCCGTCGGGCCAGACCTGAACACCGAGCCCTGCTTGTCTCTCCTTCCCGCTTTCAGCTCCTCTGTGGCGGTTGCTTTCGCTGTCGGGCCCCGGCTCCGGCTCCGGCTCGGGCTCGGGCTCGGGCTCCGGTTCAGCACGCCCTCCGCTCCCCGGCGGCGGAGCTGCTGCCTCGGCACCTTCACAGGTCGTCGACTGCATTTTAACCGGTGAGTCGTATCCTCTCTGGAGGTCACTCACCTGACTCCAGTGGAGCACAGCAGCAGCAGCAGCGGTAGTGACTTTACAGTTTAGAGTTAGTTTTAAAGGTGAACTTTCCCATTAGAAAACTTTTAACTATCACGATCAGATTTGAAGTTTGGCTCTGCAACGTTAGACGCAAGTTGTCATGACAACAGTAGAACCTGTGCGGGCGGGGTGGAGGAGGTGAGTTCTCGCACATGCGCATTACAAAAAACTATTTACCAGTCCATTCATAATGACAGTCTATGAAATGACACAGCAGAATAGTTGCAATTCTATAAATAATACAGAGATGAATGATTGGTCCTTCTACGCTATAATATATACAATCTAGGGCTATACCATTATGATGAAAAAAAAAACTTGCAGGGGCATAAAACTTAGCATTAGATAAAAGATGGCTGTACTGGTGCACTATAGCCTGTACATAATGCATCTTTCACATCTTTTTCAAAAACACACCTATATGGCAAAGGTAATTCCTTCCAATTTGAAAATGTAATTTTCTAGTTTTAACCTTTACAGTCTATGGTTTCAACCACTTCCTCATAATGGCTTTCCTACAAGCAGATCTGAAATAATATTTGTTATTATTAGAGGCCAAGTATAAAGATGAAAAACACCTTAATAAACTAAAGTTAAAGTAAAAGTCTCATTCAAGCTACAGAGAATGGAGGACATGATTTTGTACTTGATTGCAGGGCTGTTGCTAGTCCCTAATTCTGGTATACCCCGCCTTTCATCATCATGTTTTTCATTGACTATATTATCATTTTTTATAACACACAATCAATCGCATAACCAAAAGCCCTTTCCAGCTGAATGTTTTCACTGGTGATGCCTTGAATGACCATGCTGGAGTGGTATAATTCTCTGACAAATATCTGAATAACTAGAATATGTAAACACGAGCAGAGTTAAATAAACGTAGGACCGCCACCGCTCTCCGCCCAGTAAGTGATGTAGGGTTTTTTCCACAATAGAGCGAGTTTATGTGGTGATAAATCAATAGAAACAGAAGAGGAGAGTGAAAGTAGGTCACTGTGAGAGAGCAAGATCACCTTGTTACAGGTAAGTGGCCTTCTGTATTGGATTAGTGAGGCAGGACCACCCTGTGAGTGTGTGTATTCATACCGTGCGTTACATGAAACCTTTCCTGTAAGTGACACTGCAGTGCCTGGTTTCAGCCTTTGTCATTGGAGTAGCTAAGGTAATGGTGGGTGACTCTTAGATATTTCACCTAAAATTCTTTTGTCGCTCAGATAATTCTTCAAGTGTCCTAAAATAAGAAAAACTTAAAAATCAACAAGGGTCTGAAACTGTAAATACTGGCAAAATTTAAACACAAAAACATCCTTGATAAGTGTTGACACATCTCTGCCTCAAGCCTTGGGCCCCACTATTATAACCAGGTGATGATACTGTATGTGATTAAGCTATGGTTTTAATTTACTATTCGTAGTGCTAGAAATTAGTTCAGAGCCATCTTCAACTATTTTATTGAACTCTGAGTTAAATAAGGGTCTTCATTTTATTCCGTGCCTTTGTTTTCATTGCTATTACGGAAAGTTACAGAACTAGGTTAAAGGATCCATCCATTCATTCATTTTCTATAAATGTAGCTCACTGACGCATCTGTTGCATTCACTTACAGTACAAAGCCTCCTCAGCACTTTAAGATTCAACACCCCTCTCATGTTTGTCGTCCTGAAAACACACAGGAAACATGTACACTGTCCTGTATTGTGACTTAAGTATGTGGTTAACAACCTCGATACAGTGTAACTAAAGCATAATACCTGCAAAAGTAGGGTAGAGGTAATCTATAATGTTACAAATCTCCCAATATCCTTGTTTCACCTATTGTAAAAGCGCTTTTCTCTTCACAAAAAAAACATTTTCTTTTGGTGATAAACATTAAATGACCTCTGTTCTGACTGTATTATGATTCTTTTGACTTTGTTAACTATCCAAATACACACATACATTTCTGTAGTATAGTTTTTTTCAGGTCAAAGCAAAAACAAGGATCATGTTTTAACTTTTTATGTTTTAACTATTTTGCCAAGCCAAGTACTAAACTAATTCCCTGACAGTGTTTTTTTTTTTAACTCTCTTGTCACAACCGTAAACAAAAAAGTGAAGCTAAGGCTTCTGTCTTGAACCACTTCATCCGTTTATTAGTCAGTTGTTCAATTTAGAGGAAAAAAAACAAAACGTAAATATTCTATGTTAAAAATACTCTCCAAAAATTACATTTAAGTGTTTATAAACAGCAGGGACTGAAAAAGTCAAAATGGCAGAGCAGGGACTCACTGCTTACATACAGTATATACATTAGCTTTGTGCTATCCCCCCGCCCCCCCGACCATTTTGCCTCTGAAGAATCTCAGGTCTTACAACATGTATCATCATCAGTTTTCTCTTAAGGACAAAAGCAAACAAAGATTATGAGGTGTTTTACTTTAAAAAGCTCTTAGTAGGATGAGGTCGATTCACTTTTAATGTGATCTATATTGAATGTCAACATGAAGCTGTGTATATGAAGGGCCATAAGTAGAATGCAGTCTTACGGCAAAAGCTTTTCAATAAACAAAAACTGCTTAGAAGAGAATATGTCCTCATACCTACTGTAAATGTGCATTAGATTTGAAAAAAAGAGTATTAAAACATAAAGTTGAGCGCAAGGTAAATTCCCTTCAGTCTTCCAATGAGGAAGTTGAGTTGAGTTGAGTGCACTGTGCAGGGTGATAAGAGATGTAGGGAGTTTGGGGAGGTTGTTAGCTGGAGGGTCAGACCGCTCAGGCGTTGCTCCTCTCCTCTATTGTCATAATCTCCATGGGGCCTTTGCTCAAGGCCTTGATGTCCTCCAGGAGACTGACGGGGGTCAAGATGTGGGAAGACCCTGAAAACAACATATAAAGAACAATCAGATCCCAAATTGTGTGGATAAATAAATAAAACAATATACTTTTAGTAGAGAGATGAAAGCCACTTAACTATGATATAAAATGACAAAAGATTATATTTATTCTATTCTATTTATATATAGATTTACAATTGAATAAAATTGCATTGTACTATACTAAATATGAACTGTAATATTTTAATGTATGTATGTAAATATTTTGTAAATGCTTTGGCAACAACACATTTCTGTTCATGCCAATAAAGCTGTTTGAATTGAAATTATAAAATGACATCAAAGTGCTCAAAGATGCAAATTCTTTCTATGCACCAGAGAAAAAGGTTTGGTGATTTTACTGTTGTGTGAACGCTCACCTATGATGACCTCGCAGGATTTGACAGCCTGAGTGACCTCGTAGGCCGCGCGCATCTCAGAGTAACTGATTCCTCCGATGACAAAGATGATGAGGCGTGATCCGCCCCGGCGTTCCTCCTGGGTGCTGGTTTTCTTCTGACGAGCGCTGTGGAGCAGAGTGGATAGATGGATGGCTGAATAGAGGATTAATCAAGACAAATTTAAAAGAGGATGCTGGCTTCATGTCCAAATTACCGAATGATGCTACAAATTCGTGGAATATTCTTCAACATGCTTTGGGGCTGAAGAATATTCCCTCTCTTGCTGGTTTTAAATATATGGTTTCTGCCTTTTGTAAATTACCCTGCAATTGTTTTTCAGTGTAATTGTATGTATGGTCTGTTGCTGCTTGTAAACTTGTAAATGAGGGAAACCTCAGTGACCAACGAGTTAAAATAAAGGCGTTATGATCAAGCTGAAGCTGAATGCAGTAGCACAAGTGATCAGTGGAGGGCACCAACTCATCACCTTCTCACTGTCTGCATCAGATGAAATTGAAAGAGAAAGAGCTGCCTCTTACTGTAAAATAACCACTGGTGTGAAGAAATATGAGAATATAATGCAGCAAGAAACACCAGGAAGTGTTTGGCCTTTACATAATCACAAGTGTTTCATTTCAGATCGGAAGCGTATTGACCCAGTTAACTGGAAACCCACCTGACGGCTCCAGAGCCATTCCAGGCAGCAGGACACTCAGATTGGTGCGGCCACTCTTTGGTGTCCAGTTTGTTCTCCACAGCATCCTGAAAGGAGGAAAAACACATCCTTATCAGATCTTATCATATTTGCAGAAGTTACGTCTTTCATCATCATCTAAGCTTTGATTTTGTTGGTACATATTATGAGGTTATTACTGTATGAGTCATATAGACAATAGAGTGGGGAAAATAAGTATTTGATAGTTTGCTCCCCCCCCCACAAAGAAATGGGAGATCTCTAGTTTTTATGGTAAGTTTATTTTAACAGAGAGAGGAATATTAACAAAAATAAATAATATAATTGTTTGAAGGTTATAAATTAATCTACATTTGATCAAGCGGAAAAAAAATACTTTTACTATACTAATCACTATTTATAGTATGGTATGTTTTGCTATTGCACTGCATGTGGTTTAATGCTGGGTGTGTATTAAATGTTCTGTATGCAATGTTTATTATAATGCAAGCACACGTCGTCCTTAAATAAATAAATAAAATAAATAAATAAAAAACAAGATCCACATAATTTACACTGAAGAGAACAAAGATGAACATGGTTGTGGTGCCATTATTCACAGCTGCTACAAGGTTACGTGACCTACAAAGCGACTCCATCTGCAGGTGTTTAACTGGAGCTAAAGAAAGAGCGAAAATCCACACTACTACTGTATATCTGCTGCTAACTACAGGAAGTATCGAGGTTTGGGTGGGGGTGACAACACAGCTAACTTTCTGCTGCTTTTCATAGTCTCGTACTTAAACTTTTAGTTGTGTGTTTTTAAACTGGTGAGGCTCATTGTTCTTGTTTTTCTTTAGTTCAGTTTAGTTTATAACAAGACAGCGTGTAGAGACATTAATTATTCATAGAGATAAAAAGATGCCTGCCATCTTATTTCCTGCTGGAAACTGGTCACCACACTTGACAGGAAACCAGGTGCTCAGGTCGCAGGTGCTCACTTCTATGAGATCATTTTTCACACATTATCTGGAAAGTAACTGTAATGAACAATGGACAGTGTGATTTTTAAAAATCTACCGCAGCAATGAGCCTGATAATATCACTACTTAAGAATTAGAGAACTGAGACTCAGTATATTTGTACGTTTGGAAATAACCTGATTTTATGACTAGACGGCACTGTGCCATCTCTGCCTCTCAGTTCCCAATCGATTTCCCAGAACTGGACTCAACAGCAGCGTTCAAAATAATCTAAATAATATCATTTCATCTGTGTCTCGTGGCTTACAACTCATAAAACTTACCACATTCAAAATATACAGCCACAAGCAGACTTTAAGATAAGACAGAGTGAAAAGGTAAATGACACAACTGCATCTACAATATGGCGACAGGTGACTGTGACACCTTATCTATCTTTTAACCTACAACACATCGTCTTATTATAAAAGCTGCTTCTATGGGACACATTTAACGTACAATAAAATGCATGTGAGGCTCAGCACAAACAAAGGGAAGGCGCTGAGAGAGAAGGATCATCTCAAGGGATCAACATACAAGTGCTGCTTTATTCTGCTTTGTACGTCCCAAGATGTTGTTCTTTACCAATGAATAAAGCAGAACAAGAAAAACACCACAAACATACAGTATGACTAACAGATGACCTGAATCTGATAACCTGCTTTTGTCATGCTTTCACACTTCTGTTCATTATTTTTCTCACGAATTCAGAGGCTACAGTGGCCTAGATCCAGATACATGTGGGGTTTAAGCCTTTACATCATGTCTGACTTATGTGACATACATCCCATGTATGACCCACTTTTAAATCACTGTTTCCTCACTGCATCCAATTTGTTTTATTCTGGAGCTACGCACAATAGCTAATAACAATAGAACAAATAAAATGTACAGCATGCCTGGTCATACCTCCATCACATCTTTTATGACAGGAGTCCATCTTGACAGGTTGTACGTCTGCTCCTGGGAACGATCCCGTCTGGTTGGTTTGCGAGAGAACATGCTAGACTGGAGACAAAAGCACATGAAAATATAAGCAGGACTCAGTTGGGACTTAAAAAAAAGGACAAGAAGATGTGAACACGATGATGCACAGGATAAACAACTCATCTACAATCACAAAAATCAAACACCACACACCGTTGTGATGATGGGGACGCCCAGTTCTTTCCAGTTCAGGATAAACTCTCGTTCAGCCTCGATCTTTACGTGTTGGATGAGTTTGTTCAAGTTCTCATCCGTTGTTCCTGTTCATTCACAACGAAACAAACAAACCAGTATGGAAAATCTATAGTGGTTTATTGAAGCTGTATCGTCTTGGATAGCTAATTGTCCACCGGGTCTGCCCTCTAAATGGACCTGGACCTAATAGACTGCTAATGCTGAGACAGTCTGCTGAATGTACACAGAAAAAGTTGTACCATTGAGGCTGAAGATGTAGAGCAGCACAGCTCTGATCTTGTCGTAGGTGCTGTATGGGTGGAGCAGCACCGGCAGCAGGGTCCTCATGGGGTCTTTCACCTTCACCCCGTCCACGTCTGCCCCCACGGCCAGGTCCTACACAGTGAGGTAAAAAAAAAATAAAACAGTAAGAATGTTCCCCTGCAAGCTAAACTTTGTATCCTGGCCTGGGTATTCTAAACAATCAGTATTGATTGATTTCAGGTTTCTTCAAGCTAGAAGACTGATTGCACTTTTCTGGAAAAATATATAATTGCCCTCTGTAAAGTTATGGTTGAAGGAGATATATATAGGAGATATAAGGAGATAAGGAGTTGGAGGCAACATATCTTGTGTTGGAAAGACTTACATTGTTAGAAGGGAAGAGAAAATGGTTTGTTTTAAGTATGGAAAGTTTTTTTGGAAATTTTGGAGGGTGAGAATGTGACAATAACTTTAAGACCATCACTACTGCTGCCGTTTTATTTATTTATTTATTTTTACTTACTTCTGTTATTACCATCTATATTTGTATTTATTTATTTTCCTCATCTTTTAATTTAATTGTTTTGTTGTTTAGTATACTTATACATGGTTTTCTATTGCTTTGGTCATTGTTATTTGTATGTTTTTATATGTAAAAACTTAATAAAATATTGTTGAAAAAAAAAAAAAAGATAATAAGAGCTTAGCGTTTGGAGATGACCAGTGGTTGGACTGGAAAGTTAATGTCAGTTTTCAAACCTGTTCAGCTTTGCAGAGTTTCTCCACGTTGTTTGAGAATTGCTGCATGCAGTCCTCAGCCAACTGCAGATGAACGGCTTTCTATAAGACAAAAGTGAAGTATATACATGTCGGAAAAAATTTACAATGTTACTGGACATTCTTAATTATTTGCTACAGAGATATAATATATCTCTAATATTATAATAGAAGTCAAATAATATAAATTTTGCTAGAATAAAAATGCAGAAGTGCAGCACACATAATAACAAGCTTTTGAGATGCCACACCCTCCATCATCACTCAGCTCTGTAATTAGCCAGAAGCAAATGATACTGTACACATTACATACCTCTGTCAGCTGTTTACGGAACGACGGCATCTTCTTCATCATTTGGGCCAAATTACTGATTGAGATCTAGACATATAAGGAAATAAAAACTTTAGCTCAAGGAATTCATTTTAAGTAAAAATATTCATATCTACAAGTACAAATTTGAAGAGATAAAAAAAGGCAAATGAGTGGATGCCACAGAACTGTACCTTCCCATCTGGCTGTTTCTTGCTTGCAGATATTTCCTTTACCATCTTGGGAATTTGTCTAGTGTTAAAAAAACAACAACAACAAAACAAGCAGGGGGGTCATGACTGGGTGTAGGAACATAACAATGTAGCACATCAATCGTTTAGGGAAATGTTTACTTACTCTGAGACCTCAGCGATGTGCTTGTGCCTCAGCCTCACCCAGAGCATGTCGTCCTCGTTCAGCAGGGCCTCCTTCTCCGAGCCATCTTTACCCTTGTACCTGGCCACAAAAAAGCAAACAGATTATCATTTTCAACCTGCTTTCTATTGTTTAAATCTAAATCGATGGCGAACCACAGTGAGAAAAGCTTGTATTACTTGTAGATGTCTTCCTTGACATCAATGAGGTCATAGGTCATGGCCTGGTAGGTGAGCTCGTGCAGGATGGGGCTGACGGGGTCAAAGCCTCTTTCCACTATCAGCAGCTGGGCCTGAGTCTTACCCTGGTGACAGGAGAAAACACACAAATAAAAACATTCAATATCAAAATGTATTTTCTTCCTAATTTTCTTTCATAAAGAAATTAAAACATAGTATGATTGAAAGTTATAAACTGGATTGATCATTTGGGATTTGACTGCAATTTTAATGCTGTTTATTTGTTTTGGCTTCATCTGTTGATTATAAGATTTCTGCTACTTTCTGTTACACTGAAACAACAAAGAGCTCCAAAGGTTTCACTGAAATGAAGAATTAAAGGGCAGGCACTTATACATACACGTTTTTGATCTATGTAACATTTATGAACATTGAATTAATGAATGCATTATTTAATGTTGACTGATGCGTGACTGTAACAATTTGTGCACAAGATCGAATAAACTACTATTAACTTTACTACTATATTACTGAGCTGTATACTGAGCATCAACTGTTATTTTTTCCCCTTTTCAAATTTCATGTGAAGGGCAACCAAACCTTAATCTGCTTATCACAACAGAGGGAGTGTGCTTCTTTTCCTTTTACATGATAAGCCGCCAGGGGGCTAAAGACTATATTTACCAGTTTCCACTGACTCGTTGGTCTGAGACCGTGTTTACTCTGTCAACACTCCTTGTTCAGCTGAGCAGGCGTCTCACCTTTTTCTTGCCACTGTCATCCAGCTCATAGTGACGCGCCAGTTTGTTGTCCACCAGCTCTGCGAGGACCTTGGCGTTCTCCATGTTGCTGTCTCTAGTTATGACAAAAGATCGCTCGCCGTGAGTTATCAAGGTCACTCTGATACCAGTATTATTTAATCAGGCAGTGTGTTAACTGAAGTGTGTGTTTTGAAATTTACTAAATGGTGTTTTCTGTCACTTTTAAAGGGATAGTTCAACATTCAGGCAAATTGGCCGATTGCCATAATCCCTATAGTCATGGCAGTAGGTTTGTTGTCTTTAATTGTCTGTGCAAGCTACTTTTAGAACAGCGGAGCAGAGCCGCAAGCTGCTCAGAGCTACGCTACAAAGGCTCATGGGATTTCTTGGTTTTATTCATCAAACTCATCAAATACACAATCCAACAACTCCAAAACACTCTGGTGGACAAGTTGTTACCAGCACAGAACATTACGAGACAGAGTGCAGAAATGCAGAGACTGCTTGCTGAAAAGCTGCCCCCAACGAGAGCACGCATCAGTGGTTTTGCATGAATTTACCTCTAAGACAACTCTGTCTTAGAGGTAATAACGTTCTGTTATTATCTCATAGTGTGGTGAATGTGCAGGTCACAACTTGTTCATGACAACGCAACGCCGTAGCGTAGCTCTGAGCAGCTAGTGGCTCTGTTCCGCCATTCTAAAAATAGCTTGCACCGACAATTAAAGGTAACAAACCTACTCCTATAGGGATTATGGCAATGGGCCAATTTACCAAAATGTTGAACTATCCCTTTAATGTGATATGTATGTGTGAAGCGATAGTGAGATACTTAAACATCATTGCTCCTCTCTCTGTACTCAGTCAGACAACACATGGTACTTGATGTCTTTTCTAGTATGACCCGGCTCTGAGCAGTTAGGTAACGCACTCTATGGCCTCAGCTCTCTAGCTTTTCTTGTGAAAGGTGTCACTGCGCTTGGGGGTTGAGGTGTGCTGTAAGCTGAGAAACTAAATCCTTTCTTCTCTGGCTTACTTCTTGTATCTGACCCCTGGGTACTCATCCAACGTGGCACAGAGCGTGACGAGCTGGTCTGCGAGTGTCTCCAGTGTCTTCTTCTTGTCCGGATTGTTTGGACTGTAGATGCTCTTGAAAGCCTTTGGATTATCACATGTGAACACCTGGAAAGCATCGAACACACAATTGTAAAAAAATAAATAAAAATAACCCACAACACTATTATTAACACTAGATGACGAAGAAGAAAATTTATTTATATAGCACATTTCCTGTCAGAGATAACTCACTGTGCTTCACAACATAAATACACAAATAGCGAAAAATGTAAAAAATACAAATAAACAGAGCAATATATTGCACAGTTATAAACAGAAATGTGTATATTGGTGAGTGTAAACTGGCCTATTGGTAAGAAGAGTACAAAAAGAAACATCTTGAGTCTGTTTTTGAAAGTACTGATTATTTTGGCACTTCTAATATTGAGATATTACTGTTACCACTCCAACTAATTACCACAGCACAACACACTTTCTAATGTTAGGGAGTCATGAAATAAATACCTGTATTAGTATAAATAAATTATTATCTCAAGGAATCCTTAAAAACACACAGTTACTAGTTGTAAAGTCATTACATCATAGCAACAAGTGGACAACACCCATTGAACTGACATCACTGTAAATCTGTTCCTCCCTGCAGCAACATGTCCTAAAGGCAAGCCACAACAAAATACAACACTGGAAGTTTTCCCTCGAATAGAAAGTGACAGAATCTGCATGAAAAGAGGAAATGAAGCGTTACAAAATAAGCTAAAAAGAACTAAAACACTGCAGACACTCACTTGTGACTCCTGCGGCATGAAGGACATGTTGATTTCCTTACAGACTCGTATGTACTTTGCACACTGCGTCTTCATTTTGTTGAACAGGCTGTCGGGGCAGTCTGTGGGACCAAAGTGTTTTTAGTTTGCATATAAACTGAAGGAAATAAAAAAGAAATAACATGATAATTATAAGTTATTTTTTACAACTAGGGATACATGAATCGTTAGTTTTTGGTTACTTACAGTCAGTGAAATAAACATATGCTGCTTTATACTTGGGTTTGTTTTTGAAATCCGCAATGAAGGCGTCCACACACTGTAAAATGAAATGTAATTTTTTTTTTCTTTTAGAAATTACAAGCCAAAAACTTCAGACTGAAACTGCAACATGCCACATGATCATTACAGGATTATAACGGCAAACCTCAGCGGTTGGTGACATGAAGTAGATGGCCTTCATTTCTAGGACAGGCTCTCTGCTTTTGAACAGGTCCTCCACAACTAGAGATTTTAAAATACATTTATATATTAACATATCATCTTCATTTATTCAGCATATTAAAAGTACAGTTTGAAAATCATGGAAGCGGAGCCTACTTGTTATTTTCTCTGTCATCAGGTCTGACATTTTGCAGCATGATGCGAGGAGCTTGGTGGTAAACTGATCCAGAATTAAAATCTGTGAAGAAGAAACAGCAGCAGTCAGTAAAATCATGTACCTGTAACATGCTCCACATGAAAAGAAGCAACACTGACAGATGGAGAGATAACAGTTGTGTTTTGGGTCAAAACGATGCGGTGCTTGTTTGGTTTCAACTCTGCACCATGGGTCTCGTCCTACCTTCCATACTTCAGATTTTCTGCAGTCTGCGATAATGGTGTCTTCTATCCCTGTCGGAGACACAGAGCATGACTCATGAGAAACAACATGACTAAAACCAGGAAAAGGGCTATTTTTACTCACCGGTCAGTTACTGCTGCTGAGTCAGCGTTAAGTACAGCTGAGTCTGACTTTACGTTTTCTCTCCTTTAATCCTAAACCACATTTCTTAAAGGGAAAAATCCAAAACATTATCTGGTTCCCTCTTCTCAAATAAAATTATATTTTCTAGTTCTAATGGATTTGACTTGTTTGTAATTTTGATGGTTTGTCAGATACATATGTAGTGTCATACCTACTTTTCTTATGCTGGATCCTATTAAAAGCATAGCACTTCATCAGTATGATTATTATTATAGACACACATTTGGAAGGTTTTTAACACCCTGCAGCATTGTAGCACTTTCTTGTGTTATGTTTTATGGCTTTGTTTAAAAGCACTTTGGGTACCATCTGGCTATTGTAAAAGGTTATACAAATAAAATGTGATTGATTGATTGATTGATTATTATAGACACAATTAGGGATCACAGATTAGGATTTTGCCTCCCAATAATTATGAAAAAAAATAATAGAGACTGTGGCACATTACATTTCACAACAAATGTCATGCCCCTCCCCACTCCTGCCATAACATTAGAGGCAGTTAACAGTTTCAGCGTTGTGTATCGTGCATAACCAGAAAAAAAACATAGACACAATGGTTTATTTTCCATTTGATTATGTTTTACTGCATCTGTCTGAGAATCTGTCTGACTGGCTGCAATCTTTATTCAGCCGTATTGCTGCACCTTGATTGCTTGATAAACGATAAAGAAAATCCAAGAAATCTGATAAAAACATGCCTGAATATAAACTTAAGCCAATAACGTGTTTAAGTGGATTTCAATAGAGACTCTCTCTACATGAAAAAGGGCTCAGTCAGTGTCAGTTAATATTTCACTTTATAGTTGTGTTGTGGTACTCGAGAGTCGAGACCACATTTTCAACGTCTTGGTCTTGGTGTTGTCTTGGTCAAGACCACAGCTGCAGTCAGTGACATGTTTTCATTTTTAACCACAAATGTCTCTCTGTCACTCACTCAACTTTGGTTTATGCAATATAATTCAATAACTTTAAGATAATTAAAATTGTTCTACAAAAAAGAATGCAATGTGTGTAACCATCTGAAAAACGTCAGACTGGTTGCTCTGCACCAGTGTCAAGAGTGGGAGTGACTTTAGCAGGTTGTGTGCTGCTTTGATATTCTGTTCAATCCAAATATGGTTTACCTTTTATATCAAATTATCTTTTCTTTTTATCTGAGGAATGATGTAAATATCAAGCCACGTGATTATTATGAGTATTGGTACTGATTTGGTCTTGAAAATGGTCTGACATTGGTTTGGTCTCAGTCTTGGGTTAGACACTACTTTTAGAGTGAACAGATTGTGTAGAGTCAAACCTTAGCCTGGTAGATAATCAAAAACATGCCTTGCTGTAACTGTACATGGATGACAAACAAATACAAAACAGACGGTTGTGTCGGTTTGATGTAGTACTGTGGTCAAGACCACCAAGACCAAGCCAATGCAGAACCATTTTCAAGACCATTATTGTATTCAGTACCATTACTAATAATAATCATGTGGCTTGATATTTACATTATTCCTCAGATAAAAAAGAAAATTTATCTTTGGGTAAAATGTATACCATATTTAATTGAAACAAAGTTTGGATTAAACACAGCTCATGAACCTGCTAAAGTCTCCTTCCACTGTTGACACTGGTGCAATCAAGTTTTACGGATGGATGATTACATAAGAATATAGCCTACTTTTGTAGAACAATTTTCTAAAATAATTAAATTATATTACATAAACCAAAGTGAGTGAGTGACAGAGACATTTGCAGTTTAAAAAAAGAGAGGTGTCGCTGTAGTCTTGACTGGTATTGAGAAAGAAAATCCTGGGTCCAGCTCAGACCGAGACAGAGACAAAACAATAACTTTAACATTGTGGTCTCAAACATCATAAAACCATAGACTGTATCATGTCTATGGTCTCAAATACTACAACACTAGTTTGACGTTGACCGGTGTGTTGTGTTCACTGCAGCCCGGAGATACGAGGCGGGGCTCGGGGCGGAAAGCGACCACACTCCGGGCTAAAAGTGGACTGACTGGCTACAAGTGTCCGGGCCAGTATCTAGCCTGAATCAAACAACGACAGCTCTGTGTGGCCACCCAAGTTTTCAGCAATTATCAATCTGTCGACTATTCCCATTAAGCTACACTTGTAAAACTTCCGTTGTCCAAGCAAAACAAAAAACAAAACAACAATAATGAGCTACAGAATGAAGTGTAACGTTCACTGACACTTCAACATGCAAAGTCACAGGGGAGGAAACAGTCGATAACATAAAGACTGCGGCGTCACTTGTAAAAACTTTAACGTCTTTTAAAAGACGTAATAAGGAGTGTCACTTGGAATATAAACAGTATCTCAGTGAGGGTGAACTTACTTTTCCAAACTATCCTCTTCAGCCCGTGCTGTGAACCCGCTGCCATCTTTTTTTCTTCCCTTCCGCGCCACTTCCTGTCCCGTGTCCTCGGCCTCTGACGTCATCTGCGTTAACAAGTGTGCGTCGCTCTGGTTGTAGTTTCCCCGCCCCGCCGACAAATAGCCACAGATGTTCATCCAAACCGTCGAGTAGGTAACTTTGATGCAATTTTACAATATTATACTGCACAGTTTTTAAAGGCAGTGTCAAAAGTCAAATAAATAGTGGGAGACTTTGTTGATGAAACTCATTTCTCGTAATATCAGTAGCCTACACTTAGTTACTATTTTATGGCTTAGGCTTGACCCATTTGAACCTAGAACGTCTCTGCCTAAACCCTCTTAAAACTTTCCATTAGATCTCAAGTGTTTTGGGAAAACATAAAAACAAATGACCAAGTAACAATAAAGTGTTAGTAAACGCACCCCAGTGTCTGAGATCCTAATCAAATATCAAAATTATGAGTTATTATTGTAGCCTAATAGAAAAACCAAACAAATTTATTTGACAATCTTAGTCAAAATATGACATAATAAGCAGCCTAATGATTTTTATTTTATAAAAGTCATACTTATAGGTATCACTGTTTATATCATTGCATTAACGTTAGTGTGGTTATGTGTGTTTATGTATTTTTTGTCCATGTCTATCTTTTTCATAGAGGCATTCCCCCACCCTCCTGTGTGGATCCAGTTCCTGTAAATATGTTTTACAGTAGCCTATGTGCTCAGCATGTTTGTCTTAAACTAACATTTGGCACAACAGGGCTTCTATACAATTACCTTAACTAATTACAAATTTAGAAAATGTATTCATGCTAGTGTGAAAGGGAGTGTTTTTATTTTTATTTTATTTATATGGCCTCTAGGTGGGGGAAGTCCAGCTCTTCTACCCAACATCTCAACTACATCCTTGAATATTGAATATCATGCCTTCAGCCACAAAGGTGTTTCCATCTCCTGCTATTCAACCTGCACCTGCACCTGAGTTACATCTCTCTGCTTCGCTATGATTGGACATTTGCTACCAGTGGGAGGGGCCAATGGCAGGTATTTCAAGGAACACAGACACCACATATGTTAGAGAAAAGGTAAAACAGTAAAGAGTGAAGCATTAAAAAAAAACTAAAGGAAGCTGCACACTGTCAGAAAAAGTGAGAGGAGTTATCACAGAGAAAGACGTGAAGAATGGGCACCATGAAGTGGCTGGGGATTTTTGTCTTGCTGAGTATATGTTCACAGGTAAAGTAATTATATTTATGTTAAATTCAGGAACATTAATGATGTTGGGAAAAAGGAAAGTCAAATGGTAACAGAAAAATAATAATATTTTCTCATCCATTTGCAGGCTGCAACTGGGACAGGTATTGTAATTTTTTTTTCTTAACATTATACTTTATTGTAGATGTTTTATCACTGTCACATATGAGTATTGTACATTTATCTGAAAGAATCCATGTCTCAAAGTGATGACATGTGCCACAATGAGCTCCTTTTCTCTCATCTCATCTCCCATCAGCTGTTGAAGTCACCGTGTTTTCAGTCTCATCCAAGACTGCCATCCTCAGGTGGACCAAGTTCTCGGGAGCCACCTCCTACAAAGTCTCCGTCGCCGCCAGAAGCTCACCAAGCAACACCATCGCTTTCGCCACGTTTGGTCCAAACACGGTGATGGGCTCCATCAACTCTCTGTCCGCAAACATCGAGTACGTCTTCACAGTTGAAGCTCTGGACAATGCTCAACAAACACTGAGCTCTGCTGCTGCTGAATCCTCCACAGGTGAGATCCACAGAATATTTTACCGATAGTGCTTCAGTGATATTTGACTTTCCATTGCAAAATAAGTCATTTTAAGGTTATTGTGATGTTCTGTGTCTTTTGTTTGTTTTGAAATGCCTTATGCCTACCTAAATACCTTAAATGTCATATGCAATGGTTTGGGCAAGTTAATATGAACAGTTCAGAAAGTGGAAGATGAAATGATCTCCAAAAGGCATAAAGTTACAGATGACACATTCCCTTTACATTTTAAACAATATAATCTTTTTTTCTTGTCTTTGACATTTTCAAAACAACATACAGTAAAAGGAAAAAGGGCCTGCAGCAAAGCTTTGGCCACTCTGCATAGTTAGTACCTAGCAGCCCCTCCTTTTACAGTAAAACTATCATAGTGTGTACATAGTAAATATCGTGTCTGATACCTTGGTCAAAGTTATCTGAGAGCTCAAGTCTCCTGGCTATCCCATTCTTTTGCAGGCTGCTGCTTTTGTTTCCCTTTTATTTAGTTGTATAAAAAGAGTGTTTCATGTTTAACTTTATGCCCTTTGGGGATAATTTAATCTTCCACTTGCTGAACTGTTCACACAGAAACTTTGACCAATGGTGCAGAAACCTTTGCATGCCACTTTACAGTACGTTGCACCCAGATTTACCCAAAAATAAATATAATTTGCCATTATTCAACTCCTAGAAGTGGAGGCCATCTCTTTGCACCTCACTAACCCATAGAGTTGGATCTTACAGTTTGTATTTTCTTTGACTGTCACTCTTTCAGCCCCTGAGGAGATGTCTGCCATCCACACTGTGAAGCCGAAGGACAGCAGGACCTTGATAGCAGAGTTTGACCCCAAGGTCGGGGCCACTAGCTACATCATACGCATCCAGGACTCTGACGGTTTCTACAGAGAAGACACAGTGCCCTCCTCCCCCGCCGAGATCGGGTCCCTCGCGCCGTACACCGAGTACACGCTCAGCATCATGGCCATCAACAGTGGAGGCCGTAGCCAGCCGTCTCCAAGCGTCACTGCAAAGACAGGTAGGGTACGGCTGTTGGTTTCACGTCACACGTTATTGTTCTGCCGTTCTTCTTCCTCGTCCACATCTGGGAAACGAAACTTCAGAAAATGGAGCAAATAATTCCCGATAGGTAGAAGTGAGTCATGTATTCACTAAGAGACACTGAGCACTTTTGTCATTGCTCCCCATGCCCTGCAGAAGTCACCTGATCTGCCTCATTGTCCCACAGACAGAGAGAACGTATACATGCATCATCTTCGGTAAATTCAGTGTTTGTGCAAAATCCAGGTTTGTCCAACCTGAGGAATGTGTCAGCGTCCCTCAGGGATTTGAAAACTAAAGCGGACCCTCCTGTGTCACACAACACACAAAGAGCTCTCACCTCAGACCTCCACCTCTACCTCAGGGGGGATAATCTGATCCGAATGAGCTTAACAAACATGCAATATTTCCTTTTTCTGGGACAAAGGCCACTTTAATATCTCAATCCAAACTCTGAGTTACCTGCCTCAGCTCAGTCAGCACGTTCCCTCTTTGGATCACTCTGCAGACTTTTAAGAGAGTGATTAATGTCTGTTTTTTTCTCAGTATCTACAAAATAAATTGTGGTTAAGTTGAGATACGACTTTAAAGGAAAGAGCAGTTATCATGTCTTTGTCAACTTCTATAAACAACTGTAAAGTGTCTTCCATGTGAATACATGTCCATTTAATGATAATAATCTTACCTTTAAATCTTAAGTATTTCTCTAAAATATGAATTACAAGTGATAAAATTACAAATGAGTCATAATTAAAGTAAAGAAACCCCCCCCAAAACATCTCTAAGTACCTATTCAGAGATCGATCTATCTATCTATCTATCTATCTATCTATCTATCTATCTATCTATCTATCTATCTATCTATCTATCTATCTATCTATCTATCTATCTATCTATCTATCTATCTATCTATCTATCTATCTATCTATCTATCTATCTATCTATCTATCTATCTATCTATCTATCTATCTATCTGTTGGTGTGGTTTTATCCGATTTGATTGACAATAAATATTCATCAACATTATTCATAGTAAAGGAAAAAAACTGTTGGACTGCGTCAAGTTTTGACTCAATTATATGTATTATATATATATATGTCCAACTCCTCCTCACCCTTTCCTCTCCTCCACAGTGTTGCCTCCTCCTCAGCTCTCCACCTCCTCCCCCAGCAACGACAGCATCGTGGTGTCCTGGCCCCAAGTCGCCCACGCAGTCCAGTACACCCTGTCCGTCTACCAGTTTGGTTCAAACACCAACACAAAGCACAACACCTCCAACACCAACCTGACCATCTACGGCCTGGACGCCGGCTCCCTCTACATGATCAGGGGATTCGCCTGGGACCCCGAGGGCCGCAAGGGAGAGGGCAGCGCGTACGTCAACCAGACAACACGTAAGGACGAACTCAGTGACACACAGCATCTAACAACAGCTGCTATAACCTGTTACTGGTCAATAATCCTGTTGCATGATATGTTTTTACTGTAAATATAAAAAAGCAATATTAGGCAGCCATGTGACAAAGAAATCTCTAGTATCTGTCTGACAATTTTGATTTACACACATTATATGACTTAGGTGATGTATAGAATAGGTAAGTATAAAAGTAAGTAGGTAAGTATAAAATATGAAAACTCCCCCCCCAAAAATAATAGAATTAATTCATATGTTTCTCCATTTAAGAATAGAAAGTATAGTGTCCTTTAACCATTACTGAAGTAGAAAAACTACAATAGAAAACACTTCACTTCACATAAGGTCAAAGCCCCGTCATATTACAGTACATACAGTACAGTAACTTTGGCGCCTCCTAGTGGTGAAACCAAATCACACACTTCAGGATATAAAGCATCAAGTGGCTGATTGCAACACAAAATAGACTGGATAGAGCACAGGAAAAAAAAGTAAGCTCTACAGGGAGAGGCTTAAAATAAAGCTATAAAATTAAATTAAATAGATAAATGTCACTGTAATGTGTCTGTGTTGAGAGGAATACATCATATCTTATGAGCTAATACTTCAGTCTTTACCTCATAAAGTAATATGATATCAGAGATACTGTGTCTAGATCCATAGTTGTATGAAATATGCTGGTTTGTATGCGTATAAAGGTGTTTGTGTGTGTTTCTATGTGTGTTTGATGCCTAACTTGCTGTGTCTTCATGATTCAACAGGACCTCCAACACCGTCCTCTGTCAACATCTCTGTGGTGTGGAGTAACGACGTGGCCGGACTCTCTGTGTCCTGGGAGCTGGAGACTGAGGTCTACGGACCCACTGAGTACTTTGTGACGAGCGACCAGAACCGGAGCTGTAACTCCACGTCCAGCTCCTGCACCCTGGCTCCGGTCGGCTGTGGACAGGTGCACGTCATCCAGGTCACCGCCGCCAACGAGGCCGGGCCCAGCTTCCCCTCCAGCCCCAAAGTCTTCATCACCTGTGAGTAGTAGTAGCTGATAATGATTTATTTTGACTTACAGTGGGGGAAATAAGTATTTGATCTATTTGAAATAAGGGCAGCATGGGATCAGGCGACGGAAGTTCGATGATAATAAAAAAAACAAAAGAGATAGAAACAGATAGATGCTGTTTCGACCCTGGAGAAAAAAAGCAATATATTACAGTAAATTAAGAATTTAATTTACTGCAACATTCACATCTCATTATTCAATATTTTTACGTAATGTTGCTATTGTGAAACAAAATACCATTATCTATGTGCCTCACATAAAATATCTAAATACACAGTAGATCTATATGCATATTTTGCATTTACTGTAATTGAATAGTAGTAGGTAATGGGTGTACAACAAGAACAGTTTTCAGAGTTTCATAGGTTTCAGTTTAGCATCAGAAACCAAGTGACACACATTTAGTTAGTTAATTAGTTAGTTAGTTAGTTTATTGTCCTTTTTAGGAAATTCATCTTAAAACTGCAGACTTTGATTTTTTTTTTTTAGATTTGACAGTTAGTAGTGCTGTAGAGTAAACAGCTTTAGTTTAGGAAAAAATGTACATTATTAAGTTTGTTAGTGGTGTAATTGTTTGAGATTAAATCTGGGACTCTCTGGAAACTGTGTGATGTAGGGAAAAAAGGTTTGTATACATACATGAGCTGCAGCATACGGTGCATAATTGAGATTTAATTAGTTTATTTTACTGTCATATTTTCCTCAACACAAAGGAAAGAAAGAGACAGAATGTTTTTCACCAGATAAATTAACCGTCTGCCTCTTTCTGCTCCTTTTCTAATCATCACACTTCATCATAGTACAGTGAGAATTTTCATGATAATTTAAATCATTAGTTTTAGATTAATGGAAAGAAATTTCTGGTAAAGATATTATGAACAGCCACAACATTTTACATTCTACATGTTTCTAAAGTGTTATTAACACCACACTTCAATGATAGTTACGGATCCATAACGAGACAGTATTAGGTCAGATTCTTCTGTCTTACCCCCCCTGTGGTCCTGTGCCATCTGTCAGTCCCCTGCCCTCCAGAGTCTCTGGTTCTGATGGAGCCGACCGAAGGAAACTGCACGTTGACCTGGGACACGGCGCCTCACGCTGACAGCTACGTGGCGTTCATCAAGAGGAGTGACGGTGGCGAGGAGACCTGCAACACCACCAGCAACAACTGCACCTACCACTGCCAGTGTGGCTACACCTACCTGATGTCCGTCCTCGCCTTCAACCAGGCCGGCGCCAGTCCTCCAGGAAACACGCTCAACTACACCACCTGTAAGTCTCAGCCGAGTGTGTGAAGGTTTTTTTTTTTTCCATCTCGTCTTGTTGTGTGTTTATACCTGTGTATCATCACCTGTGTCTCTCAGTGCCCTGTTGTCCAGAGGGCGTGTCCGTTTCCTTGGTGAGCCCTGACACTCTGGAGATCATGTGGACGGCGTCGAGGGGGGCGGAGCTGTACCAGACTCGGGCCGCGGACAGTTCAGAGGTCATCCTGTGTAACGACACGGCCCCGGTCTGCGCCCTCTCCGACCTCAGCTGTGACAGCTCCTACAGCGTGGTGGTGACGCCCTGCAATGAGATCAGCGGATGTAACCGAGCATGCAGAGCTCACACCAAAGACACAGGTAGAAAACTATTTATATTTACAGAACATAAACCTGAGTAACAGACTGCACACTCATCTGTCTTGTACTGTGTTTCCTAGAGTTCACATGAAAATAAACAGAATCAAAATCTTTATCATAAAAGAAACTTAACATCAAATTCAATATAGAAGGACAATAAAAAGATGAGGTACTTCTTAATACAACAAACACTTTTTCTTAATGTTTCATCTTCATTAAAGCTACAAATATTTACTTTGTTAGAGGCATTGTTCAACATTTCGGGAAATTGGCCCATTACCATAATCCCTTTAGTTTTAGGAGTAGGTTCGTTACCTTTAATTGTCTGTGCAAGCTATTTTTAGTTTCGCTCATCAAACTCATCAAATACACAATCCAACAACTCCAAAACGCCCTGGTGGACAAGTTGTGACCTGCACATTCACCACGCTATGAGATAACAACTTACAATTTACCTCGAAAACAACTCTGTCTGGTATCGTTCTGTTGTTATCTCATAGCGTGGTGAATGTGCAGGTCACAACTTGTCCACCAGAGTGTTTTGGAGTTGTTGGATTGTGTATTTGATGGGTTTGATGAGGGAAACCAAGAAATCCCATGAGCCTCCGTAGCGTAGCTCTGAGCAGCTCGCAGCTCTGCTCTGCCGTTCTAAAAATAGCTTGCACCGACAATTAAAGGTAACGAACCTACTCCTAAAACCAGTTTATTTTGCTGTAATTGTATAATTGATGTGATGATGTAGAAATGAATAGTCTTAATAGTCGGCTCTACCTGGGCTTGATGATTGTTAACCTGAACATTATGACCCTTAAATGTCTAAACCTGCTCAGTAGACTCAGTTAAATGTTTAATCACTGCTCCTCTCGCCTCCCTCAGCTCCCTGTATGCCAATGAATCTGATGCTGGACCCGAAGAACTCCTCCTGTGTCAGTGTGAGCTGGTCGGCGAGCAACAGGGCCGCGAATTACACCGTGAGTGCAACGGGAGACGACGGCAGCTACACCTGCACCACCAGTGGAAACAGGTGCGACATCACTGACCTTCCCTGTGGCTGCACCTACGAGGTCAGCGTCACAGCGAACAGCGCCGCCGGCCAGAGTTTACCCAGCTACTCTGACTCTCTGGAGACAGGTGAGTGGACTGACCCACCTGATGGAAGGACAAACTCTGCAGCTTTAATCTCAACAACATGTTTTATTGAATCTGCTTGCATTTTTTCCTTTATCTGCTCACACTGCTCCATTTTTTTGTCACTTCCTGGAAATTTGTGACTGTGTGTGCCAAAAGGTCAGGTTATTGAAAATAGCTGGTTCAGTCTTGGCTGATCTGAGCCTTTGTCAATTCATGTCGTAGCCTTCATGACACAGATATAATGTACAGCATCACAGTGCAGACATAAAATGTTCAGGGTTGTTCATTCATGCAGCTATCAGTCTCATGAATAGTAAATGGTATTTTTATTTGTTTGCTGGCTGCAGGCCTTAACTCTTGTGTCCATCCTCTGTAATGGGAAATTCTGGTGTTAACCCATAGTATGCTGACAAAGTGTCGTATAACCATGTTAACCAAGTGAACTCTCCTTAGTTAATCCTTTCATGGTGATAACAGTGTGAGATTCACCAGGCCAGGGACAGAGTCCACTCAGGACAGGTTAAAGGTCAGGAGCCATAGAAGCTCCTACAACAGAGTCCTGTGGAAATTTACCAGGGATTGTTGTGTCCTGGTGGTGCACCAGAGCAGGACTGCCTGGGTGTCATATATTTTGTCTTCTGTTCAAAGTGTTTTTGGGAACTATAAGATAGCGTGCCTGAGAACATCTTCAGGCCACTCACTCACAGACTGTTCTCCTGTTCGGTTGTGTTTGTGTGACTCCATTCATGAATGCCTTTATTAAAACTCAAGAAAGACAGCTGACGTGTCAAGTTATCCTTTTTTAACTTTTTATTGAACGAACAACATTTTTTGCCACCACACCTCTTTCTCCAGAGCCGTGCTGCCCGGTGAATCTCACAGTGGCTCAGGTGACTCAGGCGATGACCAACGTCTCGTGGTCTCACGCCAAAGGGGCGCACTCGTTCATCACCTCGCTGACGTCGCCGCGAGGCCACGCACGCTGCCACACCCAGGACTCCCACTGTCTCATGGGATGCATCACCTGTGGGACAAACTACACCGTCACGATGGAGGCGTACAGCCACAGCGGGCGCAGATCCAACTGCTCCTACCAGGGATTCTCCTCCAGTGAGTGAGGGTGTTTGTTGAGTAACTTCTTCAGCGTCTGCATAGAATAAAACAATGCAGTTTAACGACACATCACTGTCTCTGTCTCGTAAAGGCACCTGCTGTCCTTCAGGCGTCAGGCTCTACAAGATGGCGGGTAACTCTTTGCGGGTGTTCTGGCGCAGCTTGGGCAGCAACCACGGCTACGTCGCAGAGATCATGAGCAGCAGCAACAACTACACCTGCTCCGCCTCTCCCGGGGAAAACAGCTGCGACGTCAGCAGCATCCAGTGCGGGGACATCTACCATGTGGTGGTGGCTCCGCTCACAGCAGAGGGCAGCAAAGTCCTGTTCTGTCCTCAGAGACTGTACTCAGGTATGGATGGACAGCACCGTCTGAACATGAGGGACGATTTCTTTATGCTGCTTTTATGAAACGTGTGCAGGATTAACACACAGTTCAAACATTATGAACATGAATTAACAACAGTTTGACTCTTTTTCCTTGTTTGTTTCTGTTCTTGTAGTCACATGCTCGGACAGCAACGTTGGCACAGGTGAGTCTGTTACCATGTTCAAATTATCTGAATTTAACAGTTTCTAGTACTTTATTTGAGGATATTGTGCAAAACCTTTCAGGAAATGGGATGTAACCTATAATGATCATTTCTCTAATATCACTTCAATCTGTTCAGTCGTTTACAGGGGGAAGAGAAGCATCGACTAGCCCATGGTAAGAACATATAGTACATCACACCTGGTGGGTCGTGGAAACTGATGCTGGCTATGATAATCTTAATGATGTATTGAAGAGATAAAGTTTTGAAAAGTCAGAAATGACATTTCCTTGAAATGCAAATATTACAATTTCTATTTTAAAAAGCAACAAAAACAAGATATAAAAGATACATATCAAGATATTTAGTAAAAAATATCATTTACCATTTAAAATGGCTAATGTTTTTTTTAAGATCAGAACTGTGGGGTAAGCAACAATTTACACCTACTCACATTAAAATCCAGCAAGTATAATGTGATACCTGTTGTTTTATCTTGACAGCCTCTTCTCTACAGAAAACTCCAGACAACAACAACACCTTCATCTTCTTCACCCTCCTCTTCCTCCTGCACTGTCCTGATTCAGACGGACGAAGTCGATCTGATAATTAAACAGAACAACAACTGTGAACCAAGAACAAACACGCCTGTCTGTCGGCCATAATAGAAAATAATATTTTAATGATAAAATAAATGTTTGAGATTCTATGATGTTAAATCATGTATCATGGCCAAGAAAAAAACACATTATTGTACCCCAACAGACATGATCAAGTACTTAAATATGAGAACACAGACAAGTGTTCTACAGGTAGTCGGCAGTATCTGGAATTGAAGAAGCTGAAAAAAAATTAAAATTGTAACAATCAAACTTTGATAATTGCAAATTGATTTTATCCAAAATGATTAAATTAAAAACTGCTGATTGATTATTGAAAATTGAAAAAGATCAATCAGTAAAAAACAGCTACAGTGCCCCAAAAGACGTTTTACAGCATTCATAAAACCTTTCGCCTCTTCATTATGAGAAGAATTAATTTGAGACCAAATTGAAAAATAACTTTCATAGCTCCAGCCCGAAGTAGGAAGCCTCCTGATGATGAGTGGCAGACAGAGACATTGTGCTGCTGCTTGTTCTCTGGATGAATTCAGTGTTTTGGAGTATGTGTCACTGTGGTTTCTGTAAACCTGAAGCATATTTCTAACGCTAATAAAGAGTTCCCAGCACTGTCTCTGTGTTTTATGGTTTGTTTTGTAGTGTGTAATGTTTGTACCAACTTCTTCGTCCTGTGATGGAAAGAGAGGTTTGGCTGTTGTTAATGTCAGGTGTTTTGTTTTCAAATCTCCATGATTCATCTTGTCTCTGTCTGTTCAGACATCACACACAAGATGGTTAGATGGAGAAAACAGTGAAAGATTTTAATAAATAACATGAAATGATCCACAATAAAATCAACAAATCTGTCACAAGAAAACCAAAAACAAACATCCAAACATTCTGGGCCTTCAAACTACCAGGGATATCCACCGTGGTGTGGAAGGCAAATTTAATTATCATTATCAATAATGAATAATATTAAACTGATGATAGAATTTCATATGATTTTTTTAAAATTCAAACATTGTTTGAATTGACTGGGGGCAGAACTTATGTATTTTCCTGGCCAAAGTCTCTCAGGGGCATGTCCAGACATTTTTGAAAGGGGTGGCCCAAGTGGGGCACTGACTTGGAGCACCTGCGCACACACATCACACACCCAGGTATGCACATGGGCACGCAAACACACGCCCACACACAGGTTTGGGGCATACCTGGTTTTGTCTGCAAAACCCAAATCTACCATATTTACTCTGCTGTGTTGGTAATATTGAGAGTCCCTCGTTCTTGTGTATAATAATAGAAGATGTGGTTAGAATAAAAATGAAATCAGCCTTTTCCTAAGAAAACTAAATGGTATGTTTGCCAATCCAGATAACCGAAATGACTAATGCACCTTAACACACAAAATTAAAAAAAAAACAGTTTCTACCACAATATCATTGATACAAGGGCAAATACGGTAGCCTATGTGTTTTACTCATTTTTCTGTTGTTGTTGTTGCCTATCTTGATCAATAGATGGTGGTATTCTGCTCATTTTCCATATTGTTGCATAAACTAATAAAATCTCGCTTTAGTGTCCTTTCGGGTTCAGTTTCATTGTACTTAGTGCAACCTCCATATACTTATATTGAATATAAAATAAATTTAGCATTAAAACTCATCTGTAGATAAATCATAATGAATAGTTGAATGTCATCAGCATATTGCCAGATGTTGCTTTACAAATCCTAATAAATGTAGCCATTAGATATAAAAGTGAGAGGTCTAAAAATAGAGCCTTGGGGGACCCCTAATGTTCAAACAATCAAAGAAGCCACACGAGAAAGCAGCTATCTGAACCTCTCTTTCCAGTCTTATTGAGGAGTTATTGAACAGTGCTCCACCAAGTGTTTGGTGTTCAAGAATGTAGCTGACCAGGATAATAAGAAAAAGACAACAACAATGATTCTTAGTTTTAGATGATCACACTGACTCACAAGAGACAATATAATTATGAAAATTATTTTCTATTTCAGCCAGCTCCAATATCATTTAAAACCCACTGAGTCTCCACATTCACAACGAGCCAATCACTGTGCTGCCTTGCACTTTTTTTCTTTTAACAACACAGGTTTCAGTTGGCCTAAAGTGTCCCTCACAACACAAAAGGCCTTTAAACAGTATAGGTTATCAATAATGACACTGAGGTGACTCTCAGAGGGGAATAGTTGCCATTCACAACTGAAACATGGACATGACTCAGCCAAATGGATTCACACACACACCTTGAGAGATCTCTCCACCCAGATCTCTCTCAAAGCTCCTGTAGCAGCTTATGTAACTTACCACCACCAAGTGAGATTGTTTATATAATATTTGTAGACACCACATGTGTGAACACCTGAGCACCTTCCCCTTTTTTTGATTTCCTTGTGTGAAGTCTCTTCTTTCCTGGTAAATAAGAAATGCGGTTTGATGTTTTAAAGCTTGTTTTTGACCCTATCTGATCTGATCTCATGCCAGTATGGTGAAAGATATTTTGTCACAGTATAATGACTAATCCCAGCAGATGGCTCTCACATTCAGGTTCCCTTTTTTCATGGTGGTGGTGTGATAATGGGAACACATTTATGGTGGAAGTTACTTTATAGTTGCATCTCAGTGTTTCGGGCAGTGTGTGGCACCGAGGGCCAAAGCGTGCAAAGACAATATCATCCACACCATGACACCACCACCACCAGCCTTCAACTGCTGATACAAGACACGATATCCCCAACAGACCCTACGATTGTTACGGCAGAAATTGAGACTCATTGAATCAGGAAATGTTTTTTCCTTCTTCTTTGTAATTTGTAGCCTCAGTTTCCTGGTTTGAACTGACAGGACCGCATCTGCTTCAGCGTTCAACATATTGTCCATTCAGAACGGCTCTTCTCTTTTTATCAGTTCAAACCAGATTGGCCATTCTCCTCTGACCTCTGACCTCTGGTACCAACAAGATATTTTAGCTGAGAACTGCTCCACACTGGATACTGGACGATTCTCTATAAAACCTATATGGTTGTGAGTGAAAATCCCAGTAGCTCTGCAGTTGGCGCCAACACCCATGCTACATTCAAAGTCACTTAAATCACTTTTCTTCCCCAATCTGATGCTCAATTTGGACTTCAGCAGATCATCATGACCATGTCCACTGTGCATGCCTAAATCAGAGAGGTTCTGTTGTCCTGTAAGGACTTTGCCTAGATGCAATGAGTTGCTGCCAAGTGATTGGTCAATTATATTTCTGTTAATGAACAGTTGGACGGACGTACCTATCTCAAGGTTGCCTCAATTTAATATCATTGATTTATTCTTCGATGCAGTGCATTATACAGACACTGTAGATTTTACGTAAGATAGGAGATAGGAAACTTTATTATCACTGTAGTTTATTTGGTTTTGTTGTGACCATTTTGTTGATTTTTATTTTGGATAATTTCAGGTTATTTGTTCAGATCTTTCATTGGTTCCCTCACATAACAATAAGCAGGTGATACCTCAGGGGACAGACTGTCCCATTGTGTTGTCGGAGAAAAAAATGATATGAAAGACTGAATTAAAGAGAGCTGAAACAAAGTTCTTATATAAACACTCACAACCAAGCCAGTCTTTTCATTTCAGGAGGAGGCGTGGTACCTCAGGGGTACAAACAAACAAACAAAACACAAAAAATATACTGATTATGCTGCTGTAGTTGTTGTTGTTGTTTTTGCAGAAAAATGGATGTTTAACACTTAATTGTCCGAGTAAAATCAAGACCGTTATAAGAAGACCCAGTACCAGTAGCATTGATCTCAGTCAACAGAGCTGCATGGGAAATTGAGGCAGTTTTGATTTGCATTTAAAATTTATTGTCATATGAATAAATGTAATTTAATTTAATGTCAATACAACAGGAAACTTACGAACCTTTCCTTGTTTTGATTTAGTTACTTGACCACATGGAGCTGGTTCAACCACAGATTCATCCAACAAAGTCTGTCTGTCTAAAGAAACTGTAACATCCTTTAAGCTCTCAGCCTCTGGTGGTGACGGTCTGCACTTGGCTCGGTCCTCCAGACCCGGCCTGGTTCACCGTGTACACGTAGCAGTCATAGATGGTGGTGGGCTGCAGGTTCCCCACTATAGTGACGGTGTCGATGGTGGAGATATTGAGCGTCTGTCCGGTGGCCTGAGCGCGCACCAGCAGGCGGTAGTAGTCCGCCGAGGGCACCGGGGTCCATACTACAAGGATGGAGGAGCTGGACAGCGGCCGGCCGACGAGTATCTGCGCTGTGTCGGGGACTGAGAAGAAAAAGCAGAGGAGAAAGCGTCGGTCAGAGATGCTGCATAACGGCGCTGTGTCTGTGCGTAATGGCGCGTTTTACGCGCGAAGGCTCGGAGTGAATGGACAATAACTTCATACAAGTAACATCACGAATACATGGCAGTTGATTGAATCTATACATTTATATTTATTTCTGAATCCGAGGACAAATTACGTCATGTATCTGCACAAACCAAATTAATATTTCACGTTTCATGTCGTGTTGACTTTTTTACCTGTGAATAACGTGATTGTATCCGCACATATCACAGAGAAGAAGTGGAAAACTTTGAGAGTCACGCTGTACTCAGTCCCCGGTCTCAGGCCGTTGACCTCCCGCTCTCTTGCGGTCGATGGCAGCGTCACCACGACCGGTGCAAAGTTTGTATTGTTTTTCACTCGAAGATCCAAAAAATATCTCGACGCACCGACGTGTTCTTCCCATTTTACCAGAATGGACCAGGGGCCTGAGGGGGTGGCTGACTGGAGTCTGCACCCTGAGAGGATGGAGAGAGACATGGCGCTGAAAACTGCAGCTTTGTCACTGATGTTTAATAAAGAGGAAACAATACAACTGAAGCATGCCTTCATTTTGTCTACATCTACATTACACAGTGGCTCCAGAGATCCATTCTGATCCATACATATTGATAGAACAATTATTATTTATTCTTAAGTAAATCCAGCCTGAATGAGGCCTGACATAAAATATCAGTTAGATTTCTTTGTTTACTCACCCTCTGCACCATTAGGTATCTGTAAATGACAAAAACAAAGGAATCAACACAAACTGCATTAAATCCAGTCAGAATCACAGGTTTTCACATGACAATGATATTTACCTGTGTTAGAGACACCAATGCTAAAGAAAAGCCTATGGCTCCTAACAATCCCATCTTTGACATTGACTGCAGGGTTACATTTAGCTTAGTAAAATAAAAAAAATCAAATACAAAAGGAGTTCTGGGTTGTTGTTTTTTAGCTTCAGCCCAGTCGCTGTGGGAACCAATCAGTATTCCCCAAATGGGGGCAGGCTGTCCCACCAACAGGGATGGAGAGATGGAGGCACACACACACCAGTCTCCATCTCCATCAGAGCGGTTTTAGCTCTTAATTGATCAGTCTGCCTGTCTGCACTGCTTTACACTTGGGAATTTGGCGGGATCGAGAAAACACATGTGAGCTGTTTTGAAGTTGGGTTTTATTTAAACTTTTAGTTCTAAGGTGTTACTGCAGGTGATTTGATCTGGTAAAAAAGAAAAAAAGAAAAGAAAAGAAAACTGGCCATATACTTCACAACATAGTCTCAGTCTCAATACAATTGTGTTTGGCAGGACGTGACTTGGACACTGTATCAAAGGAAGGACTCATGTTTTTCTGCAGAAATGAAAGAAGACACTGGAGCGGATCTTAATAGATCACAGCTATTATTATTCATATTGGGAACTAAGGAAATTAGGTTTATATCAGATGTTATTTTGATGTATTTCACCATGTCATACAGGCTACACTGCATTATAATTATGGACTGGTCTTGTTGTATTGTTGTTAACTGTACATTTGCTTCCTCAGAACTGAAGGGTTTGTGTTTTTCCTTCTGTGCTCTCAATGCCACTGAAAATGAGACTTAAATAAAGGTTGAATGAGTAAAGTCTGTCTTTTTTATTCTGAATGAGGACAAGGAAGTTTTACTGTTAAATGAAACTGACTCACTTCTTCCAGTGTCTCCATGTCTCTGATAAAACCTCAGATGAGTCAGCAGCACAATAATAAAAAAAAAAACGTATTGTCTTGTGGTGTAATTTCTAGGAGCAGGTGCAGACGGCGTTAAATAGGAAGTTGCATCATAAGTGGTTCACTGCCTGTGACCTGTAACAGTGTCTACTTCAGGGTAATATCACAGACACAATGAAATATCAAGGTGTTCACATCACTTGTCCTTATTCACCATGTTTCAAAATTGCTCTGTTGTTTCACGCTGGGGAGGAGGCTAAGGTTTCTGCCGGCCAGTGTCCGCTTTCATATTGACTTCCTTTAATACACAACAAGGAGGACTGAGGAGGTGATAGTCTTTTATGTTCCTGTGATAAAAGATCCTTTTCAGCCCAGCATGTAGCCTACATACAGCCAGCTTGGGGATTAGTCTCTCTAGGAGGAAACTTACTTAATAATTCACTCGAAAAACAATCTCCAAAACGCCTTGAAAACTGGAAAACAGGCAATTTAAACAAGCCCCAGTTTAAAACAGCTCCAAGCCCTGATGTGTTTTGTATAATTGCAGCTATTTACATGAAATCCCAGTTCCTAAGTTTGCATTCTTAACTTCAGTTTCAGTGGCACTTGTGTCTTTTCTGCTGGTGCGGCCCCTCCCAAAAGCCTTTATCTCTATGGTTCAGGTCATTCACTGTGTTCTCATGCATTGTTACCGGCATGAAAAAAATCCCAACAAAAAACACTTAACTCAGAAACAAGTCCATGTGTGGAGTCGCTGCGTGTCCTCTCTATGAGTTGTGATATTTACAGTAAATCAGAAGTGGGGGAGGAGCGGAGGAGGAAGAGGACAGAAACAGTCACAGAGTAAAAGAGGGAAATAAATCTAACAAAAACTCACATAAGAGAAAACAAATGGAGGATATATTGTCTGTAACATCTGTACAATTTTATGCAACTCTGGTTTGGGGTCGACGCTGTGATGAAGGGGCGGGTTGTGTTGTGTTGTGCTGTTAGTAGGTCAGCAAAGTCACTTGTGGCCTCTGGATACAAAAGTGATGACACGACCGTGATAAAGATCAATGTTGGTCAGACGTACGTTATCAGTTTCATCTGAATTACTTAAGTTTAAGTGGAACATCTCATACTTTTTCCTCCGTCTTTTGTCTTTTATTGTTGTCACCAGTGTTACATCTATTGACCTGTAAAGTTCAACATGTGCAGTTCACAGCTGAGTGATTCAATTTACATAATGTTGAACATTTTGGGTTTTAAAGTTTGATGATTAGATTCTATTTCAATAAAGTGAACACCAAAAATTCACCCTATTGTTCATATACACTATCAGTCAAAAGTTTGTGTGGACAGTGTTTTTTCTTTATTTTTATGACTTTCTAGATTCAAACTGGCGACATCAAAACTATGAAGGAACACATATGCAATCATGTAGTAAACCAAAAAGTGTTAAACAAAGCAGAATAAATGTATTTTAGATTATTTGAAGTAGCCATATTTTGCTTCGCTGACAGCTTTTTGCACACTCTTGACATTTTTTGTCATTATATGCAGTTGTCACCTGCGGTTTTTCCAACAGTCTTGAAGGAGTTCCCAGAGGAGCTGAGCACTTGTTGGCTGTTTTGCCTTCAGCATCTCAACTGGGTTTAGGTCAGGTGACGGATAACACTTTGGTTTTAATTAACAGTTCTGTGTTTACAACACAACTCCATATGTTTTTCTTAATAGTTTTGATGTCTTCAGTATGAATCCACAATGTAGAAAGTATTCTGTCTCAATCTTTTGTCTGTGCCTAAAACACGCTAAAAAACCAGAGGTGACCTTTACACCAACAGTATCTTTGTGTCTGATTCTGTTGACTCTTATTTAAAACAGCTAAAAACACTGTTGTAAATATCAAAGATGCTTCGCTACAAGCAGCAACTGCGGACTACACAGGCTGATGCGGGTTTCCCTCACTCATGGTCTTCTTTGGAGCATCCACCATGTTGGGAACCCTTCTCCATCACCAGCAGGTGTCTTAGTGTCACAGGTGTTTCACCCCTTGACCTGTAAAGGACATGAGCAACATACAGCGTTTTGAACGAATGGATAAACAATCACAAAGTAACAGAAATCTGAACTGATTATTGACACAAAGCACCGTGCATACTCTTTGGTTATGGGTGACAGAATAAAAGAACTGACTGAAAACATCATAATAATGATGATAACAATATCATTATTTACTCTGTGAGAGCCAAAGTGACAAAATAACATGATCTTGTATAGTGGCCCTCCGAAGATGTTTTAAACTGATCAATCAATCAGAAGGATATTGTCTGAAAGCAACCTCAGAAGTTTAACAATGTTTTCTGTATTCTAATAGAAAGTTAAAAGGTATAAATAAGAGTAACACAGAAACATATTATTGCTATTGTCAAGCAGACTGATCAGTGATGAGACAAAATGCTTTGATAGAGATGTAGACAGATGTATGACAGAGAGAGAGAGAGAGAGAGAGAGAGAGAGAGAGAGAGAGAGAGAGAGAGAGAATCTTCATCCTCACGACAGGTAGATTCACCATCCGTCCCTTCATCCCGCCTCCATCCCTCTCTCTTGTTGTGTTCTCAGGGCAGCTCTGATGCCTGGGGCTAGTGTGGGACAGCCTGCCCCCGTTTGGGAACTACTGATTGGTTCCCACAGATGCTGGGCTGAAGCTAAAAAAAAACAAAGAGCACCTTTTGTATTTGAAACCCTTTTTTACTAAACTAAATGTAACCCTGCAGTCAATGTCAAAGATGGGATTGTTAGGAGCCATAGGCTTTTCTTTAGCACTAGTATCTCTAACACAGGTAAATATCATCCTTGTGTGAAAACCTGTGATTCTGACTGGATTTAATGCAGTGTGTTGATTTTGACATTATTATTATTTTTGTCATTTACAGATACCTAATGGGGCAGAGGGTGAGTATAGAGGAAATCTAACTGATGTTATATTTCAGGCCTCAAACAGGCTGGATTTATTCACTACTACTTTACTAATCATTATTGCATCAATATGTCAGTGTCAAAGTTTACTTTCTCAAGGCAAAGCTGCAGTTTTCAGCGTCATGTCTCTCCATCCTCTCAGGGTGCAGACTCCAGTCAGCCACCCCCTCAGGCCCCTCGTCCATTCTGGTAAAATGGGAAGAACACGTCGGTGCCACGAGTTATTTTTTGGATCTTCGGGTGAAAAACAATACAAACTTTGCACCGGTCGTGGTGACGCTGCCATCGACCGCGAGAGAGCGGGAGGTCAACGGCCTGAGACCGGGGACCGAGTACAGTGTGACTCTCAAAGTTTTTCAGTACTTCTTTGTGGTGTGTGCGGATACAATCACAGCGTCCACAGGTGAGGACATCTACGTGAAATATTATTTTTGGGTTGTGCAGATTCATCACGTTATTTGTCTTCAGACGTCAAATTCGGACATTTATTTAGCAAAATATCGTATTAATTCATAGATTCAACCAACTGCCATGTATTCGTGATGTTACTTGTATGAAGTTATTGTCCATTCACTCTGAGCCTTCGTGCGTAAAACGCGCCATTACGCACGGACACAGCGCAGTTATGCAGCATCTCTGACCGACGCTTTCTCCTCTGCTTTTTCTTCTCAGTCCCCGACACAGCGCAGATACTCGTCGGCCGGCCGCTGTCCAGCTCCTCCATCCTTGTAGTATGGACCCCGGTGCCCTCGGCGGACTACTACCGCCTGCTGGTGCGCGTTCAGGCCACCGGACAAACGCTCAATATCACCACCACCACCAACAGCAGCGCGGTAGTGGGGAACCTGCAGCCCGCCACCATCTACGACTGCTACGTGTACACAGCGAACCAGGCCGGGTCTGGGAGTCCCAGCAAAGTGCAGACCGTCACCACCCGTGAGTGAACAGTTAAGAGTCCGTGTGGAGGCTGTAAAGTGTAAAAATGTAAAGTGCCACAATTTTGCATCGAGCTCTGTTGATTGAGATTAATGCTACTTGAACTTGGCAAAACTGCTCCTCAACACATAGGCTTGATTTCTGGGTCATAAATATGACTTTTTTAATGTGGCATATAATCTCCTTATTTATCAAAGGGCCAGTAAAACAATATGCATGTATGTCTATTAGTGCAGTGTTTTGGATTAACTTTGGCACTGGTACTGAGAGATATGTGGATGTCTGATACCAGAAATTATATCCTTATAACAAATGATACATATAATGGCACAAATACAGGTAACTTCACAACATCAGCATGAATTGACATACCATAACAATATCCAAATAAATCTCTTATAGAGCTTTTAATGACTGTAGAACAAACTTTTTGCTTGAGCTGTAATAATTCCTTAAATTGTCAATTTAAAGCAGCAGCTATTTCAAAACAACCAGCTCATAAACCTAAAGCTGTAGTCTGATGCCTTCAGGGACACACTTTCTGCGTTTTTAGTTGAATGGATCCACATCAAACTGGATTGTCACTTTTTCTTAAAATTTCCTCAAGAGTAGTTAATTAAAAGTGAATCAGTAATGTTCATTGTTTGATTTTATGACACAATATGTTCTGCTTTTAGTGATGCAGCCTCCAAGCGACGTTACAGCAGAACAGATGAGCCGCAGCACATCCAGGGTGACGTGGCAGCCGTTGGAGGACGTCCTGATGTACCAGGTCGTCATCCACAACCTGGACGAGCCCGGTGAAGCTCCCTTTGTGCGGAACGTCTCGGACACTGTGGTGGATGTCGACGGCATCCTCCCCTGCTCCACCTATCTGATATCAGTGTCCTCATTCAACAAATTCCTCTTGCTGGGCGAACCCACAGACTACACATACTCCACCAACAGTGAGTCGGCAGAGCCAAACCAATATCAATAACTTTGTGATTAGGATCTAGGTCAGCTATTCTCTCTTCAGGCGTTCCTTTCAGACACGCAAGAATATGATCCTCAGGGGAAACAGGTTGAGATGCCCTGACAACCTACTTGTTGTGTAGGGCTGTCATGTAAACATAAACCTGGGAAAAGACAGAAATCAAAGGTGCTGTCAGGTCATTTTACAAGTGTTGGATGCGTTGTTATTTTACGACAGGATTTATAGTGTGCGTATCCATTATGTCCCCGATAAGAGACAATGTGATACCTCTGAAAAACAATTTACAAGCCAATTCAGTGCACTCTGAAAATGAAAAGAGAAGTAAACATCTAACGCATTGTGTCCGTCCCTGCAGAGCTGACGCCAGTCTCCACAGTCATGGTGGACTACACCTGCACCAATCAGTCCGCCCAGGTGCGTTGGTCGCCCGTGTTCGGGGCCGACTCCTACAAGGCGACAGCGATGAGTGAGAATGGCACGACGCTGACGTGCACCAGCCAGAGCACCAGCTGTGACATCATGGGACTGAGCTGCGGTCAGACGTACCTGGTGCACGTGACGCCCATTTCGGAGAACTGCAAGAACACGGTGAACAACACCTGGGCCAGCTTTCAGACAGGTGAGACAATACAGCCACCGAGAGATTAACATTTATAAACACACAGACACACACACGCTGGCATCCTTCCCATAGTCCACTCTGACCAAGCTTGTTCAATAGAGACAATGCGACCTTCTCATAAGCTCGGCCATTGTTGTACAGTCGACCCTTCTTCACAAAGAAGTGGATGTTGTTAGGTTTTTTCCCCCGAAATGACTCAGCAAGATCTGTTCAGCTGCCTCTCTTCAACTCTTCCTGAGATCAGCTCAGTATCTAAAACAAGCAGAAACCTCTGGGTGATGCTGCTTCACTACATCAGAAAGCTTGGTACAGGCAAAATCAAAGCTATGATGATAAATCCTTCAACTTCCAGATCACCACACAACATCATCTTTCATTGCACCGTCATCGATCACATCTTTAAACCATCGCCCTTCTTTACATTGATCAGAGGGTTAATGTTATGAATGTGTCGTCTTCAAACCCAAACACCAAATCTGAGGTTGGCACATTACAAGCCTCAACTCTGGAAAGCTTTAGAAATTATTCTCCTTGATTGCATTTCATTAGTAATGTAGAGGGAAAAACATACCCAAAATGTTACTTCAGGTTTTACATTTACTTTAGGTTTCTCCAATTCAATCATCTTGTTTCTTACTTCTTCTCTTGTACAATTTGATCATTCACAAGTAATAATATCTGGCTAATTACTTACTGTAAATGCCAGTTCTCTTCAAGTGAAGTCAGAAGAACAATTTATAGTACCGTAAATGTGCGAAAACCTGGTCTATGCTCTCTGTAAACTAATAAATCCAACAATCTCAGCAAGTGCAAGTAAACTATAGGCTGCTGTAACTAAATGAAATTGGTCCATTAACTGCTCCACCCTAACATGGATTTTGTGCAAGCAGTTAATCCTTCCATCTCACATATCACACATCTTTTCTGTTTGAGAGCCTGGTTGAGATTTTCTGTCCAAGGACACACCCCCAGGTGGTAGCGGCCGCATTGTGCACCGTTAAGCTGCCGCCGCTGCGGCTTGAATGATGCTCAATATAATTTTATGACACACAACCTTTGCACGTCAATGAACACTTAATATTTGAGATTCAATCTGGTGATATAAAACCTTTTTGGGAAATGGCCTGAAGGTAAAAGAAGGTGATTATGATGAGTCTGTGTAATAATACAGCTCTCATTGAACTTTTATAGTCTTGGAATAAAGTGTATGCCCATTACAATTACACAAAGCAGCTAATTGAAGGAAATAAAGCTGATTAAATGTCATTAAACATTAGGGCCAGGGGTTACAAAAATGGGTCATAAGGTCACACTCGTATGTCGCATTTCTTTTAATATATTCCACCTTGTTTTCTTTTACCTCAGGACAAGAATTACTGAGGTCATATCAATCTTAAATCATTTGGGAATAGCTGTTTACAACTCACCCCCCCACCGCTTTTGTTTGGCGTCTAAGTTCACACGTTTATTTGAGTGCATTGCTAGGTGTCTCCTTTGAAAACTGGGTCTCCTATTGAGCTCTACTGTCTATATCATATTGTGTTGTGTTCAGGGACGCTCAGAATGAAACCTGTGTTTGTGTTACACCTGAAACCTCATACAGTGAAAAGCCACAGTGGAGCGTAATCTTCAGTATCAGGGCGTTTTTAAACCTGAAACGGGATTTGAGACACTCACCTTTGATGTTGATATTTAACCCCCATTTACTTGTTTTCTGTTGCCTCTCATATCGCTTAAAGTACTCCATCTATCCATCTATCTATCTATCTATCTACCTATTTTTATCAGACTCGATTGACAAGAAATAAGTGATTAAACAACATTATTGATAGTGTTTTATATGATGTTACTGTTATTATTGGTTTTTATTTTTATTTTTTATTTTTCAAGTGTTTAGAGCGAGCCAGGGCAGACTAGCTACATTTCAATGCATTGACTGTACATTGTACTTTTTAATGAATTAACTAACTAACTAACTTATTTAACAGCCTTTAGTTTTGACTCAAATCCTATCAAAAAAAAACATAACACATCAGACATTGCATAACCACACAGCCGGAATAATTCAGCATTAATGTCATGGAAATATGTAAAATCTTATGTTAAGGACAAAATTAAACTTAAGTGTAAGTAGGCCTACTAAAAAAAAGTACTATCTATCTATCTATCTATCTATCTATCTATCTATCTATCTATCTATCTATCTATCTATCTATCTATCTATCTATCTATCTATCTATCTATCTATCTATCTGTGTAGGCTAGTGTATGAAATATAATGTGTTTAATTATTTTTCCTTCTAGTCCCCTGTCCTCCCAAGAACCTGGAGCTGCTGCGAGAATGTGTCAACGATGTTATCATCTTTTCTTGGGACCACACAAACAACACAGATTATTACCTGGCCAAAGCAGTGGACTCCAAGGTGACTGTATTATTTATTTTAATCAGTAAATATATTATTGTATGTTTTTAATTGTGTTTTCTCTACGACTCTATCTCAGTATAAAAAAACTGTTGTTTGTTGAGAGCTGGACCATAGATCATAATTTGAAGCTATATCCAACCAATATAGGCTAATATTTGGGGTAAACACCATCTTGGCTCTTTAGAAGGAAAGGTTAAAAACTTAACACACTTTAAATATTGCTCATTTGAGAAGACTGATATCTTCATTTTACCCACAAGATGAGTATGAAGCTACAACCAGTAACGTTAGCTAGATAACTTAGCATAGCTTATTTTAGCTTAGCACAGGGACTGAAAATGGAGGGAAACATTTAGCTTGTCTGTTAAAAAAACTTTGCACACTCTATGAGAAGACTGATGATGAGAATAATAAGAAGATTGATACCATTATTGCGTCGGCAAAATGGGTAACGTTAGTTACTAACGCTAGTTAACTTAGCTTAGCATAAAGACTGGATACGACCTGTCAGTAAAAAAACGGTTAAAACCGTAACTCATTCTATTTAGGTTATTCAATCTGTACAAAACATTGTACAAGTGGTTATTATTAGTGATAATTTGAGGTGCTGCCTGGTGCAGGTTTAGTTAGTGCCAAAGGGATAATAAACAAACAAAATGCTGGGCAGCTGCTAGTTGTAAGTTAGCTTCATGCTTCATGCAAAGAAACAACTACTGTAGTAAACATGATAGCTAGGACTGAAACGCGTCCATGTTGCTGCTGTGTGCAATTAAAACAAGTACAGTCGTAAATGCTGACTACTTACTTGTGGTTACTCTGTTCCCAGGGAGTGGTGCGAGAATGTCTGACGGAGGACAACACCTGCTACTTCACACACGTCTTGTGTGGACGACATTATTACTTCACAGTCGTGTCGCTGTCCGGGGAGTGCAGGAGCGAGGTCAGCTACACCGTGGACGTTCGCACAGGTATGACTACATTAACCACAGCAGCTGTATCAAAACTTTATGCCTGTACAGTATCAAGATGAATACTAAAGTTGACATGAGACACTTTTTAAAATATCTACTACGTATACATTGAAGTTGCTGCAACCTTTTGTACAACACACCCAGGGGCAGTCGTCTATTCTCCTGTGGCCACCCTCTGGTGGAAGCTTTTATTGTCTTAATCAGGTGCTTTATATGTGAATCTGTATTTATCAAACAAAAGGTTAAACACCCTCACTGTGACTCCTATTCACAAAGAGTAGGACTAGGAATAAACTTAAAGCTACTTATAACATTTCTATGATATGAAAGTATCATTCAACTAGCTGCAGAGTCTCTCTAAATGGTTAGATGAGCACAACTTCTGTAACAGGTGACGAATAATGACATACTGTATCATGACTGGAAGTGGGATAAAGCAACATGTTTAAGTCAGAACAGGAAAGTTGAAGTATTTGATATAAGGAACAGGAATGACATTTTACTGGAATTCCTATTGTGGATTTGACAAAAATTAACCTTCAATAAAATACAATTTTATTTGTTTTTGCAAATAAGATTTGACTAAGTAAAATTTAAGGATTTCTAAGAAAGGGATAAGGGATAAAGCCTTGTTTCTTGATTTTTAATGTTCTGTAGGAATAAGTTGCTTTACAAATATGTCTTATTCTTCACTTTGAATTGTTTAAAATGTACAGGCCCAGTACTGACAAGATATTTTCAGCAGCTTCTACAGTATAATTATACCTTTTTGCCAACATTTTTGCAAACTGCAAATAAAAACATTAAAGTAACACAATCTTTGGACTTGTCCGCCTCTCTCCAGCTCCCTGCATCCCTCAGAATCTACAGACGTCGTCCGACTGTAAAACAGATTCTCTGCTCAGCAAGTGGGACCTGGCAGAGGGGGCGCTACGCTACACTGTGGAGGCCTTTGGCAACAAAGGACACAACGCCTATTACAACTGCTCCTCAATGTCCAACAGCTGCTCTATAGAGGGCATCCACTGCGGAGAGTATCTGAGTGTTTACATCACAGCTTTTGACGATGAGTGTTCCAGTCCGAAGACGCTGGGGCCTGTGGCTGAAACAGGTGAGGTCACACTGGTGGTGTCTGGTTATTATATGAAGTATCCAAATCCTGGAAAAGTGTCTGTTTTCTTCATGAGCAGCTGTTTAAGAGGAACTACGCAAGATTTTTACCTTAATTACAGTAAACAGATTGTGATGATTAAATAAATGACTTGCTACAGGGAGAATTTAGGCTCTCTGCCTTCCACCTAGCGTCTCTTGGCCCGAAAACCAACCTTGCAAAATCAGATCCTCCAACTCGGTGTCCCAGCTTTATATAGAGGCTTGTTTATCCTGTTACATGCTGCGTCTGTTGTCTGTCTGACTTCTGCCCGAGTTCACGTAAACGCAACGTCAAGAATACGTTCCGATATGCAACCGCACAGCTAGATGGGGGTAAATCCTACATACTGGGGCTTTAACTCCATTGTGAAGACTATTTAAGTTTAGGAAACAAACTTGCCGTCTGTGCCATATAGAGGGGGCAAAGCAAAAAAACAGACACGTATCTATCTATCTATCTATCTATCTATCTATCTATCTATCTATCTATCTATCTATCTATCTATCTATCTATCTATCTATCTATCTATCTATCTATCTATCTTCTAGCGTTTTAATGGCCTTTTCAGTATTTCCAGGTGTTTAACCGGAAAAAAAAACACTAACTAAACTGTCAAAATGTTTTTGATTGGTCTCGTCTCTTTCAGTCCCTTGTGCTCCTCGTAACGTATCGGCAGTGAAGGAATGTGGAGCAGACTCCATCACCGCCACCTGGGAGCTGTCCAGTGGTGCAGTTTTCTACGTCGCCATGGCGAGGGACAGCGACGGCGTCGTCCACAGCTGCAACTCCATGCTTCTGACTTGTAGGATCGAGGGCTTGAAATGCAGCACCAACTACACAGTCTACGTCATTGCCTCCAACTTCATGTGCAACAGCACTGAGAGTGAGGCGGTCACCATAGAGACAGGTACTGAAAAGGATGCTTGTTCTCCTTTTGGGTTAATATCGCTGTAAGGGTTTTAACGACAAAATAACAAGTTTAATATTTTGTTTTTGGCTCTGTTGCTTACAGCTGCTTGCCCTCCGGACAACATCAGCGCCCTCCTGGACTGTGCTGCCAACGAGGCTCTGATTTCATGGCGTGGTCAGCCGCAAATGAACTCCTACACTGCCACCATCGTGGATGAAGACCAGGGGCTGCTCAGCTGCAGCTCCACTAACACAAGCTGCAGGGTACAAAACCTGAAATGTGGCATGCTCTACACCATCACTGTCTGCCACCACGATGGCATCTGCCCCAGCATGCCCTCTGACGCCATCTACTTGGACTCTGGTAAGAACACGTTCTGCTCAAAATACATCTTACACCATTACTTTCACGTCACTGTAGCTTTAATTGCCACTACTAACAGGCTATAAACAGCACAAACAGTTTGCGCTATGAGTGGCACTAAACTATTTGTGTTTATCGAGAATATACCTCATTACTGAATAAAATTAATTGATGAGCAATTTAAGGTCAACGTCAAACAAATCACAATACATGAAATCTATGTGTAGAGACCAAGAAAAACTAAAGAAAAACTAATTAAAGAGTTTATGTGTAGAGTTTAAGGAGAATTCTGGTCATTTTCTAAGTAACGCTAGAGCTGTAGAGCGTTACTTGACCGGAATTCTCCTTTAAGATCAAACTACTAAAGCTAAAATCATTAAAGCCGAGCCTTGCATCATCATCCAATCTCTGTATTGCCTGTATAAAAATTTGACTAATTGCAGCAGGAGTTTACAAAGTGCAGCTCTGATGAAAACTGGCCCTGAAATAGATAAGCTAGACCTGATTACTGCAACAATATGTCCTTTCCTTGGGCGCCACCTTCAGGCCGAAATGCTAATGAATCACAACAGTTGAGGTGAATCATCAACTGCAATGATCTGCAGGTATTTTTACATTCATACTGTGTTTTCTAATTAATGTGTAAGGACCATTAAATCCTGGATTCATGCAGCTCTGCACTAAAGGAACTTGACTTCACATCTCTGCATGTCCCTATTTTTTTCCAGCACAATGTCTGGAAGATCAAACTGCACAATTAGACTGTGAAATGCAATTTTTCATGGTACAATAATAACCAACAAATTCATTTTGTCCCAACTTTCTTCCCTCTGACCAGTTCCCTGTGGGCCGGACAACGTGCAGGCTGACGTGGACTGTGCATCAGGTGGAGTGACCATCGGCTGGAATGCATCAAGAAACGCAGAGGGCTACATGACCATGATCTCAGACGGCAGCACATACACGTCTTACAACACCACACAGCCGATGCTGAGCCTCAACACGCTGGGGTGTGGGATGGATTACACAGTGAAGGTGATGTCCTTCAATCGCACCTGTGTCAGTTTCCCCTCAGTCATACCTGTCCAAGAAGGTAAGAGAAGTTCAGTCCTGTATGTAGTATTATTTAGGCTTAAAGTAACTTAAAGGGATAGTTCAACATTCTGGCAAATCGGCCCATTGCCATAATCCCTATGGTTTTAGGAGCAGGTTTGTTACCTTTAATTGTCGGTGCAAGCTGTTTTTAGATTTCTTGGTTTCCCTCATCAAACTCATCAAATACACAATCCAACAACTCCAAAACGCTCTGGTGGACAAGTTGTGACCTGCACGTTCACCACACTATGAGATAATAACGGAACATTACGAGACGTTGTTTTAGAGGTCAATTCATGCAAAACCGCTGATGCGTGTTCCCGTCAGGGGCAGTTTTTCAACAAGCAGTCTCTGCATTTGCCTCGAAACTCTGTCTTGTAATGTTCTGTTATTATCTCATAGCATGGTGAATGTGCAGGTCACAACTTGTCCACCAGAGTGTTTTGGAGTTGTTGAATCCCATGAGCCTCCGTAGTGTAGCTCTGAGCAGCTCGCCCTGCACCGTCGTTCTAAAAACAGCTTGCACCGACAATTAAAAGGTAACGAACCTACTGCTATGACTATAGGGATTATTGCAATGGGCCAATTTGCCAAGATGTTGAACTATCCCTTTAATAGGCAATATGTCTTCTCGGATGCAAGTAAGTGTATTGAGCTAAAGTGATTCTTCCCTTCTCCCAGCACCATGTGTACCTACTAATGTGATGGCGAAGAAAAACTGTGGCCAGAGTTTCATGGAAGTGACGTGGCAGGCAAGTCGTGGCGCCAAAAACTACACTGCAGTCGCCGTGGGTAGAGATGCCAATCGCTTGGAGTGTGTATCCAACGGGACGTCGTGCAGGCTGCAGGGCGTGATGTGTGGTCAAGTCTATAACATCAGCGTGGTTGCTGTGAGTGAGACTTGCACCAGCACACAGAGCGCTGTGGTGGAGGGGCCGACAGGTAAAGATCAGCAGAAAAAATCAGCATTTTGAAACTCTGAAATACGTCATAACGCTCTTACGGACGTCATCCATGTTGTTTTGTATCCTTCCTCAGCGCCGTGCCCTCCCACGCAGCTCAGCGTCTCCGTGAACTGTACCACCGACTCTGCAATGTTGTACTGGAACAGGAGCCCCAATGCCGTGTCCTACACTGGCAAGGCTGTGTGCAGAGACGGGCATAATGTGACTTGTGATGCAGGAGCAGGGCTCAGCTGCCAGCTAGACGGTCTGCAGTGTGGCAGAGAGTACAGCTTCACAGTGTCATCCTCAGACGGCGACTGTCAGAGTCCTGACAGCGAGCCCGTCATACGCACAACTGGTGAGAGGATGTGCCACCTCTGCTTTCTCTCCATTTACTTTCATCCTGTCACTCACTGTCCTGTTTTTACCCTCTGTTTCCTTTTTCCTGAACCTGACATAAGAAGATTTAAAAACACATTCCTCTCCCTCAAACACCCCAAATTAAAAACATTTTTTGACAAAAAGCAGTACGATCCATTTACTGTAGTTCCTGTTCCTGAGCATCTTTTGATGAGGAAGATCATTTAATCTGACGATACGATACATCTGACGATTTGTGTATTGTTTTGTCAAGCTACTGGTTCCAAAGTCAAGATTATTAGGGCCCGAGCGGCGACTGCAAGTCGCCCAGCGAAAGCCCTATTGTAACTGCTATGTTTATTATTATTTTCCTGACTTTTCAATCGCATTTTTGGGGACCTCAACATGCCCCAAAACGCGTGAATTTTGGCATGCACATCAGGCCTCGCGAAAAATTTGATATTTTAAAGTCGTTTGAAATGGGCGTGGCCAAATGGCTGAATAGCGCCCCCTAGAAAATTTAAAAACATCAGCCCCGCCTGTGCGTTTCACCTAGAGGCTTGAAATTTGGTGGGGTTAAAGAACATGGCAAGACGCACAAAAAATCCTATATTTGTCATGGTGAAATCCAAACAGGAAGTCGGCCATTTTTATTTGAAATTTGGACCTTTTTGACCTATCTCCTCCTAGGGATTTAGTCCGATTGACTTCAAATTGGCTACAGGCCTTCGAGATGCCATGCTGATCCAGGCTTGTGCTCTATAGGTCTCTACGTCAAAGGGTGTGGCTTCTGCGGCCTTGAGAATTTTGGCGACTTTTCGTTTGCTCGCCATTTCACCTTCGAACAGCTATAACTCACACATACTTTATCCGATCAGCTTCAAACTTGCTGGAGATGATGCTGGCTCCGCCCTGAACGTTCTGATGTATTGTTTTCCCACGTCACTCATAGCGCCCCCCTGTGGTAACAGGAAGTGGCCAGGTTTTCCTTTAACGTGGACTGATGGCACATAGTTGACCCCATCAACTTCATTCCACTTCTAAAACATGCAGAACCAGTTGGTGAAGCTACACCATGAACCCTGTGAAGCTACGAGCAATGGCGTCCGTGTGGTGGCGGGCGACTGTCGCCCCTCGCCATGAAATTACGTTTGCCCTTTTGATGGCTTTAATAAACTCGTATCATCATGAAATTTGATTCACAGGTTGAGGGTGTGATGGTCTTTGATCTGATAGGGTGGCGGCCGTGGGTGGGGCCAAATGCCTCTACAGCGCCCCCTTGAAATTTTCAAAAGCATATCCATTGGGATTTTCGATTACTTTGTCGTAGCCCAACGAAATTCGGTACACGTATGCACCATACCCAGATGTACAAAAAACCCTGTTAATCGATGGTGAAATGTCAACAGGAAGTCGGCCATTTTGAATTGGTCGTTCTTTGCGCCAAATTAACTCATCAGAAACGGTTCGCCCGACATGCTCCAAAATTGATAGACAACATCTTCAGACCTAGCTGAGTACAGCTTGTGCTCCGTAGGTCGATAGGTCAAAGGGCGTGGCTTCTGGTGGGCGCCAGACTTAGGCTCGATCGCCACCCAAATTCGGTTGGCTGTCACGCCCACGTACTTTATCCTATCAACTTCAAACTTGCAGCAGATTACAAAAGTGAGTCCCTGATTCGCCCGATATATCAATATCCCACTTTACTCAATGCGCCCTCCGGTGGTAACAGGAAGTGGCCTGGTTTACACTTACATTGTCCGATCGACTTCAAAGTTTACAAGTTTGATGAGGCTCCGCCCCTGATCACACCTACACACATCTGAGTTCATATAAATGCGCCCCCTAATGGTAACAGGAAGTGACATGTTATACATTTACAATGTCCGATTGAATTCAAACTTCATGTGTGTGATCCTGGTCAGCCCCGGTTCGCGCCACGCACCCCGCGAGCCTCAGGCCCCCGCGGTCGCATGGACGAGCGAGGGCCCGTCATCGCCGCTTGCGGCTTTAATTCTTTATTACATTTATTTATATATTCATTTCCTGTACTGTTGGAGCAAAGATAAGACACTTGACCTAAAACAGACTTATCTGGAAGGGTTAGGGTTAGGGTGTTATGACAAATAAACATAGAGAAGAGCATTTATTATATATATATATATTATTTCCATTGGTGGACACTTATTTTACAGTTGAGTAAGTCAGATTTTTTAAAATATTATTATTTATTTATTTGATTAGGACAATGCATATTAACCAACATATCAGCAAAAGCATCAATATAAGTTAGCAGAGATAGCACAATTGCTAAATTCCATCCATTGTCCTAAGGCAGGTATCATAAAAATCATACAGACAATACACCAGGACAAATGCATAAAACATGTACAAATTACACAAACAATAACTCCTGATTCAAAGATATCTTTCTTGTGCCTCAGGGCAATTAGTTTTACAGCTAGCAGCAAAGACAACAGCAATAACAACAACAAATAAAAAACGCAAAACTAAAAGAAGTGCAACAATCACTTAGCGCTGTTCACGAGTCCAATAGCAACAAGAACAAATGATTTTGTTCACAGCTGTGTGTGTATGAGTGTGTTGTGGTATTCTTCTGCCCTCAAGTGGCAAAAAATCAAAATCAGTTATTGCAGCTTTTCTAATTCAACAACTTCAGCTTGTTTCATACAACAATGCTAATCAAACTACCACTGACTTTAACTCTGCGTCCTGTGTCAGCTCCGTGTGCGGTGGAGGATGTGGTCAACACCCTGAACTGCAGCACCAACGTGTTAACCATCAGCTGGACTCCCGGATCAGAACCGGTGAACTATACCGCCACCGCCCTGGATAGGAATGGAAACACACTCAGCTGCACCACAGAGGGATCCAGCTGCATGCTGCCAGAGTTAGTGTGTGGAGAGCAGTACACGGTGACGGTTCAAGGCGTGAGCAGCACGTGTGAAGGACACAGCAGCGACCCACAGACCGTTGATGCTGGTGAGTTTGTTCGGGTGAATCCATAAACGTGGTGCAAAAGACAAAACATAATTTGTCAGGGATCTAGTCAAATTTAAAACTGCACAAATTATGTTTAAAGCAAGAACCAATTCGCTTCTGGGCAATATTCAGAAAATGTTTTATGACAGGGAGGGGGGTTATAAGAGGAAAATTTAATTAAAAAAAACATTGTGTTTGTTCAAAAAGGAAAAAGCAATTTAAAAACGATACAAAAAAGAAATCTGTTTGTTTTGTTAGATTATGAATTATTATATAATTAATAATTATTACTTGTATAATTTGAATGTGTATATATTTAATTTGGATTGTGAATTAATTGGGGATAGTTGTTTGTATGTTTATATTTGGTTGTAAATTGATTTACGAAACTGTTTAATTGATAGATAAGTAAGAAAGTCATATAAGTTTTATCTACCTGCTCCTTTTCAGACACTGCTCTTTTGTTTGTATTCTTTTTTTGTTTTTAAATTTCATTTTTTTATGTTCGAAATAAATTAATTCATTCCTCCAATCATTCTTTCTGGGCAAACAAATCTCAGCTTTTCTCTTCCTTCCTCTTTTCCCTCTCAGTTCCCTGTGTTCCTATGAGCGTCGAGGGCATGGTCGACTGCTCCACCAACTCTTTGCAGGTGTCCTGGGATTCAGCTCCAGGCGCGTGGTCCTACCTCTCCACGCTGAAGGGAGCGGGAGATTTCTCTGCTTCCTGTTCCACGGCGACTCAGAGCTGCCTCTTCTCCGACCTCCAGTGCGCTCAGACGTACATGTTCTGCGTGATGTCTCTCAGCGACACGTGCAACAGCTCCAAGAGCGACATGATGTCTGCAAGAACTGGTAAGACTAGACTCTTATTCAGGACACAGATCACACCAAGAAATTCAAAACCAGAAATAAAGTTGTATTTTTTTTAACATAACTGATGTATCTCAAGAGTCTCTTAGTCTACAGTATTTTTTTTTTGGATACTTTTGATTTGGCTTTACTTACCACATAAAAAATGTCATCATCGGCATATTCATGATACTCATCTCCTCCATCCTCCTCCAGCTCCCTGCACTCCTACGAACGTGACCGCCGCCCTGGACTGTCTCACTGATGTGGTAACGGTGACTTGGCGGACCAGTGCCGGAGCTGATTACTACACAGTCCTGGCCGAGGCCGACGGACACGTTGACTCCTGTAACTCCACCGGCATGACCTGCGAACTAACGCAGCTGCAGTGTGGGAAGGATTACACTGTGACTGTCTTGGCTGGGGATGGGAAGTGCAACAGCTCCACACTCGCCAAAACTAATGTAGCTACAGGTAAAGAGAGACAAGTGCTCCTCTTTTTGTTTGCATGGAAACGATTAGTAAAAATCATCCCACAGGACAAATGAATAAGTAATGAGTGATGTGTCCAGCTCCCTGCGCTCCGGAGATCCAGGACCACTCCCTGGACTGTGTCTCCAACCACGCCACGGTCACCTGGGCTGAGGACGACGATGCCTTGAGCGTCACCGTCAACGCGACTTCCAACATGGGACACTCGGCATCCTGCAGCTCGTCCACCAACAGCAGCTGCGTCCTGAAGGAACTGCAGTGTGGACAAAACTACACGGTCCAGGCTGTCGCACAAGGAGTCCAGTGTCCGAGCAAACCGAGCACAGCTTTTAATATTGTCACAGGTAACTTGTATTTAAGACAGATTATCTTTTAAATGTAGGATTGGGGTAACCCTTTAAAGGAGACATATTATGCTACATATGCTTCTACCAGTCCCAGTTAGGGTTGGGTTTTTTTTGTTAAAGAGCCTTCAAAAAGTGATATTTCCATAATATGTCCCCTTTACTTTACAGGCTGCTTATTATTTATAATGTATAGAAATAGCCTAGAAATAACAGTCAATTTCATAGTAATGTTGACAAATAATAGTCAAGAAATAACAATTGATTGCATAGAAATAGCTCATAAATAATTGATTGTAATTGACAATTGCAAGGACTTGGTAGAGAAAAAATTCTGGCCTTTTCCAATAAATGCAATGAAAAGCATTTTGCCTTTATGAAAAAAATGACATGCAAAACATGAAATTGACTTATTTATTGGCTATTCCTTGACATTATCACGTATTTATTTAAGCGTTACCAAGATGGGAAGTCAAAGTTAGTTAAGTTCAGTTAAGAATCGACTGCTTTCCTCTCCCTCAGCTCCTTGTACCCCCGCCAATGTGGAGGATAGATATTCATGTGAGACTGGCATCGCCTTCCTGAGCTGGGACGAGACGTTGGGCAGGAAGAGTTTCTACGCCCACGCCCACTCTGGAGACGACATGGCCTCGTGCAGCACCACCCAGACCTCCTGCTCCCTGACCTCACTGCTCTGCGGTCGCGTATATGACGTAGAAGTGATCGCTGTGGCTGACCACTGCAACAGCAGCATGCCTGGAGTTACACGGATAGAGACAGGTAAGAGAGTAATGATGATACTGAAGAGTTTACACAACCTCCTTTGATTTCCATGTATGATCTTTCCTCCACTTTGCTTTCCCATCAGCCCCCTGTTCTCCCATGAACGTGAGCGCCTCCCTGGTGTGTAACAACAACACGGCGGCGGTTAGCTGGCAGCCCAGCGCCGGAGCACTTTTCTACAAGGTGATGGCACTCGGCAGAGACGGAGATATGAAAAACTGCACCACAAATGAGACAAGTTGTGACCTACCCAACATGCACTGCGCCGAGATCTACGTCATCACCGTTAGTCCATTCTCCAGTCAGTGCAAGGGCAGCGACAGCCAACCATACACCTACATGGCAGGTGAGTAACGCCACATAACAGACTTGAACATTTGCCCAAAATTACATATATTATACAATAATTAGTAAACACACACACACACACACATCATAGTTTGACATAGTGATTAATAATCACTAATCGTCCACCAGGCCCCTGCCCGCCCACCGATGTTAGTGTGTCCGTGCAGTGTGTTGGTAACCTGGGCCACGTCACCTGGAGCCCTGCTCTGAAAGCAGACATGTACGTGGCCACAGCTTTGGATGATCACGTACACACCTGCTCCTCCAACGGAACCAGCTGCCACCTCACAGACCTCGAGTGCGGCGAGACGTCTGTCCTCACGGTGGTCACCATCGAGAGGGGCTGCAGTAGCGAGCCCAGCCTGCCTGTCACCTTCCATACAGGTGAGGGTTGAGAGTTGAGATATGTTGCATAATTATGTTCAGAGTTTTTGATATAATGCTTGTAATATTCAAAGTGTTAAGTTCATACAAACCAGTGTTGCATTTTTTATTCTTTGCTATTGTTTTGTTTTTTAAAAAGTGTCTCTTTCTCCACCCCTCTCTTGTTTTCAGTCGTCTGCCCTCCCACCACCGTGACTGCAGTGACAAACTGCACAAACAGTGACATCACAGTAAGCTGGGATCCCAGTCCTGAACAAGGCGTCAGCTACATCCTCCACTCCCAAGACCATGGCGGCGCCACTGCCAACTACTCTACAACCCAGACGTCCCACGTCATCACTGGGCTGCAGTGTAGTGAGATGTATACGTTCACAGTCGCTACCAAGGACTCTGAGTGTACCAGCGTCTTCAGCAATCCCATACAAGCTGATACAGGTTAATATCTGAATATATAGGTTTTTCATCCTCAGAAAGCAGCTACTAATTGATGTTTCATGTGATAGATCAAATGCAAAAATAGAGGAAAAGCTTCGTTGTCAAAAAACCGACATGGGCAGACGGGGGAGGAAAGGGGGGAGAGGGGGCGACAGCGGAAAAGCGACCAAACTTGCATAGTTCATTTTAAGACATTTATTTATTGAAATGTGGTGATATCTGATGACCCACTGCCACTGGTGACGACCACGCGGTCGGCAATGTTTACACGTCACATTTTAGTACAGCTTCACCAGTTTTGGAACCGCGGCCGAGAAGGTACTAAAAAATAGTGCTGGATACCAGGTTCCAGGTCCTTTTACGTAATGGAAACGCAAAAAGGCTGAGTCAAGTCGAGGCTTAGTTTTACTAGGACCACAGCAGCTCCTAACTTAAGTAGCACAAGCAGAAAATCTAGGGGTGCACACTGTAAATCGACTTCACATTTGCTTTTCATTCATGATCCTCACACACATTGGCCTGCCACCTGTAATGACAATTTCCTGATTCTTTGAGTCGCCCTTTCCACATTTAACCCGTGTTGGCAAATTTACTGGTTGCACATTCGCAAGTAGATGAAATATTTACTTGTACTGCCTCAAATTTTAGGGGGAAAATGCCTCCATTTAGAGGCAGTCTGGAGCCCTACATATGATTTGTGCACATACAGGACTGGACGATTTGGATGTAACCGTCCTTGTTCCTTACTTTATTCCTTTCTAGTTCCGTGTGCACCAACCAACCTGACCGCCATTGCTGAATGTGGCACCAATATGGGGGTCCTGTCCTGGGCCCCGAGTGCCCACGCTGTCTCTTACACAGCTACAGTGACTGGTACCCATGGCCACGTAGCTTCCTGTTCCTCCAACACAACAACTTGCTCCGTGAAGCTGGACTGTGGACATCAGTACACCGCAGTCGTCATTGCCTCCAGTGCATCTTGCAACAGCAGCACAGGGGCGACTCTGACATTCAACTCAGGTAAGTGAAAGCTGCTCCTTCTCTTTACAACTGTCTGATTTGCTGTCATTTGTTTTGAACCTCAACACCAGTGACCTTATATATTTCCCCTGTGCCACAGCTCCCTGTTTGCCCGACAGAGTGGAAGCAGAGCTGGACTGCACCACCAACTCCTTTGCAGTGCAGTGGAGGGCGAGCCTCGGCGATGTTGGCTCTTACACCGCGATCGCCATTGGCAGCGACGGCACACGTGCAACTTGTGACTCTGCAAACTTCAACTGCACCATCACCAACCTGCAGTGTGGCCTCACCTACAGCATCGTCGTCACTACATCGTCAGTCGACTGTGGAACTATCAAGGGCTCCGACTACACGCTGCAGTCAGGTGTCAAGAGCTTCACTGTCTTTTGAAATACAGCATTATTAAAGGGATAGTTCAATATTTTTGGAAAATTGGCCCATTGCCATAATCCCTATAGTTTTAGAAGTAGGTTTGTTACCTTTGTTGGTGCAAGCTATTTTCAGAATGGCGGAGCAGAGCTGTGAGCTGCTCAGAGCTACGCTATGGAGGCTAATGGGATTTCTTGGTTTCCCCTCATTAAACTCATAAAATACACAATCCAACAACTCCACAACGCTCTGGTGACCAAGTTGTGACCTGCACATTCACCACGCTATGAGATAATAACAGAACGATCCCGGGTAGAGTTGTTTTCATGCAAAACCGCTGATGCATATTGGAGCAGTTTTTCAGCAAGCAGTCTCTGCATCTGCCTCTAAAACAACTCTGTCTGGTAATGTTCTGTTGGTGAACAGAGCGTTTTGGAGTTGTTGGATTGTGTATTTGATGAGTTATTTTCGTTTGATCCCACTGCAGCAAAATTCAGTAGTCTTGTGTTTTCATGATTCAAGATTGTCTTGCACGAGAGATAGATGAGAAGATAAAAACTGTTCTTTACTTAATCTGTAAATATGAAGCTTCAGCCAGCAGCTGTTTTACTTTAGCACTTAAGACTGGAAATTGAGAAAAGGTAATCAACTCTGCCGACTAGGTATCTCCTTTGTTTTTTCTATATAATGCTGATTATATGACTTTTTATCTCCTCACTCTTATTTTCCCATTTCTTTAATTAAATATCATGGTCTAACCGTCCTCCTCCTCTAAATCACCAGCTTCCTGTAAACCAGACAACGTGTTGGTGAATCCACAGTGCAGCTCTAACATGGCCTGGGTGACCTGGGGAAACTCAGGCCCAGATCAGACTCAGGTTGTGTCGGCAGTCGACAGCACAGGAAGACTCACCACCTGCAACTCCACCGGCTCCAACTGCACCTTCGACCAGCTGATCTGCGGCGAGAGCTACGACATCAGCGTGATCGGCCACACAAATTCATGCAGCAGTGAACCAGCTGTTGCTCAAAGACACACGATGGGTAAATAATCTGCAAATCCTGTCGGTGTAACTTCATTCATACCAGTGTGACTGAAAAAAACAAAACAAAATCTTCTTTATCTCCTCCACCAGCTCCGTGTGTCCCCACCCACCTCGTTGCACGAGTGGACTGCAACACCGGTATCACTGTGGTCACTTGGGACTCTGCACGTGGCGCCACCTCTTACACCGTCTACGCTCGGGGCAGCCTCGGCCACAACGATGAACGTAACTCCTCAGACACCAACTCTAACTTCCCTAACCTGGCATGTGGGCAGGACTACAACTTCACAGTGGTGGCTCGTCGTGGCTCCTGCGTCAGTTGGGTCAGTGAGACATTCACTACGGCTACAGGTAAGAGCAGCAAATAAAACAGATGCAGATGATTTAAAGTCTGCAGATGATCCTGAAAATAACTAGTTCCTGTTACCATTTAAAATCAAACACTTACATATTTAGACTTTATTTTACACGGTGCATATCCACAATAGTGGTGTCTCGATGCATCACATCCTCAATTTTCTATGTTGCAACACATGGCTTTTTCATTATTTGACATACACAGTCAGATAAATATGCTAACCTTTTATAGGCCTTTAGCCTATTTAAAGGTGCACTTGTTAATTTAAAACAAAACATAAATCTTGACATTGTGCTTTGAAATGAAATAAATCACTGTCTCTGTATGTGAACAACACCATCAAACTTGAATGAATTATTTGCATTTGACATAACTCCATCAATTCAGAATCGTCTCATAAAGAATCTCACCCCCAGTCCACATGATCCTCCATTTACATATTTACTTTTCCATCTACGTCTAGGTCCTTGTCCCCACCGTAATCTAACCACAACACGGGACTGCAAGACCAACACAGCTGTCGTGTCCTGGACGCCCGGCAGCGGCATACAGTACTACAACGCCTCGGCCGATGCGTTTGACATCGTAGACCTGCAGACCTGCTCCACCGACGGCTCCTCCTGCAACATCAGCTCTCTGCGCTGCGGGGAGAGCTACAGGGTGAGCGTCAGTGGGCAGGGACGCAACTGCCCGAGTCCGGCGGAGGACTGGAACAGAATCGTCACAGGTAACTCATACTGAATATGCTAATGAAGTACAAGTGGGTTAAGACCTAAAATTACTTTGCTGGCAGATCATGAGCTCAAGTTCCCCTCGACACCACCTGTCATGCTCCAGTCAGATGTGTTAATGTCAGTGATTTTTTTAGAGAAGGATAAATCCTGTTTTGTTTCTTTGAGGTAATGTATTCTGTTATAAGTGATAGTATGTATGGGTTATTGAAGTTTCTATGTACCGGTAATGGTATATTTGTGTTTATTTTTTGTATGTTGTCATTATTTTCAGTCTGATCACCATTTGTTATTTTGCAGCTTTATTTATTTATTTATTTTTTTCCCTCATCAACCATCTCAAAGATGAATAAAACAAATAAACGGGATGTGAATGGCATACAAGAATCTCAGAGCAAAGGGTGTGAATACTTATGTTCAGTTGATGTTTCAGTTTTTTTTAAAAATTGATTTGCAAAAAATTCAAAAATTGTGGGTTTGTGCCATCATGATGGGGTGGTGGGTGTAGATTGATGAAGAATCAATTTTAACATAAAGCTCCAAAAAAATAAATAAAATAAGAAAGGTGTGTAAATACTTTCCATACTCACTGTATATTGTTCAATTCCTTTCAATGCAACTGAATTATCAATAACTTTACATTTGTACTTTTACTTGATTTTAAATAGTAAATGACGTTACTTACGATTCCTCTCTCATTCCTCAGCTCCCTGTCCTCCCACCGGCCTCAGTGTCAACTCCTCCTGCAAATCAAACAATATTTCGGTGTCATGGCAACCCTCGCAGGGCTCGCTCTCCTACGTAGCCATGGCTGTGAACGCAGAGGGCTACAAGTGGTCCTGCAACACCAGCAGCACCAGCTGCCAGATATCTGGGCTGCTCTGTGGACAGCAGTACCAGGTCTATGCTGTTGGTGTCGATGATGAATGTGCTGGAGCCAAAAGTAACATTGAGATGATTAGGACGGGTAAGTATTTCCTCCCAACGTACCCACTGTATGTGTATTCATTTATTTAATTATCATGGCATGTATTATTGTATTAGTGTGCTGCTTTTATTCTGTATGTGCTTTGACTTGGGTGTTGTGTAAATTTTGAACACTCTTGCACAGACATTCGATCACTCTTGCGAATACTGATTTAATTGAATTGTGTTTAAACCTGTACGCATCAATCACATTCAAAAGCAATATTTTCATGAGTCTTATTTCACATTTTCTGTGTTCCTAACTTAATGACATGATGCTAATCCAATCTATTTTGCTATAATAACAGAAAAGTTACTGAAGCGACTTGTATTTTGACGGCTTCCTAATGGACTCACAGGATCAGGATCAAACTTGTGAACATTCATTGACAAGATGTTTTCTCTCTCTTCTCTCTTCACTCTCTCTCTCCAGCTCCATGTGTGCCACAGAACATACAGAACAACCTCGACTGTCTGGCCGGCGTCCTCAACGTCACCTGGCAATCGATGGATTACTTTGAGCGGTTCCACGCCTCCGTGATGAGCAGCGAAGGTCACGTCAGTGCCTGCAGGACGGACCAGCATCACTGCGTGATCGAGAACATACAGTGTGATCTGACCTACAGCGTTACGGTGATGGCTGAAGACATGAGCTGCAACAGCTCCCAGAGCCCCACAGAGCAGGTGCTTGCAGGTAGGTGACGCTCCAGGTTTCAGTTCATCTCATTAGAAACAAGTGGGCATCAATTAAAGGTCTGATTTTTAAAGGGATAGTTCAACAGTTTGGCAAATTCACCTATTCCCATAATCCCTATAGTCTTAGCAGTAGTTTCATTACTTCTAATTATTGTTGCATGTTGTTTTGAGATCCGCGGGGCAGAGACACGAGCTGCTCAGTACAGGTCCCCTATCCCTCATCAAACTCATCAAATACACAATCCAACAACTCCAAAACTCTCTTATAGAGAAGTTCTGACCTGCTCATTCACCACGCTATGAAATAATCATGTGACTTTGCAAGACAGAGTTGTTTTCTAGGCAAATGCAGCTGGAATTACATTCCAGACACGGCTGCTGGGCGGAGTGATTTCAAAAACGCAAAAGTAGTTCCAAGTATTTGCTTCATGTGTCCTAATGTTACATAATCACATGATTATCTTATAGCGTGGTGAATGAGCAGGTCACAACTTTTCCATTAGACCGGTTTAGAGTTGTTGGATTGTGTATTTGGACAGGGGACCTGTACCATTCACCTCCATTGTGTTCACTGAGCAGCTCACGTCTCTGCCCTGCAGATCTCAAAACAACATGCAACGATAATTACAGGTAATGAACCTACTGCTACGACTATAGGGATTAAGGCAACAGATGATTTTGCCAAAATGTTGCACTATCCCTTTGAAAAGTTGCTTCAACGTGAAAACCATGTCTCCCCACCTGAACTTCTGTTTCCACTCTCATCCTGCTCAGCTCCCTGCCCTCTGCCGTCCTTCCTTCCCACCGTGAACTGCAGCACCGGACTTGTATCTGTGACCTGGAACAACAGCATGGCAGGAGTCTTGTACACCGTGTCTGCGGTTGCCAAAACAGGGCAACGACACAACTGCACTGGCACAGACAACAGCGGCTGTGATCTTAGCATGCTGGAGTGCGGCACCGAGTACAACGTCAGCATCACACCATCTAGGAACGGATGCGTGGGCAGGGACAGCCCCACGAAAATGATCAGAACAGGTAATAACATTAATAACATATTGGTTCTACTTTCATACAAAACGCTTTGGTTACCCTTTAATTTACAACCCGCTAATTATGTGAAAATGAAAGACAGACATTATTGCATTATGATGCAATTACTTGTTATTTCTTGACATTATCACGTAATTAGCGGCCTGTAAATTAAAGGGTTACCAACCACAACACATTGTTACTGTACAGACACATGTAAAATCTGTGAATGTGTGAACGACGACACAGCTAATTTTGTGATCTGCTCCTGGTTTTACCTCCAGTTCCCTGCACACCTGAGCTGACTGACGTGGAGATCGACTGCCTGACGAACTCAGCCTGGCTGATATTTAATGAGTCTGCTGGGGCTGAAGACTACATCGCCATAGTGACAGACAGCATGGGAGACGTCCAGATGTTTGACTGTAACTCCACGTCAGAGGGCGTCTGCAGTCTGCCACAGCTGAAGTGCAGCGAGAACCTCACGTTCAGCCTGAAGGCCCATGACCAGCAGTGTCCGAGTCCACCCAGCAACGCTATCACCACTGAGATGGGTAAATGGAAAACACAAGAAGACAACCTGCAGTATTATCATTTGACAATTCATACATATTAAGCCTTATTTTTTAAGATTTCCGCATGTTCTATATATCTTATCTTTATTTGATTAGGACAATGCACATTAATCAAGATATATTGATTAATGTGCTTTGTCCTAATCAAATAAATTAATAAATAAATAACAACATAGGGATAGCAAGGTGAGGCCAAAAGGAGCACAGACAGAGGCGCAGTAAAAAGTCTCTGAATTTCAATATTTTCAAGAATCACACTCATTTGCCAAGTATGTGCCGACATACAAGGAATTTGACTCCAATTTACTTGCTTGTTCACACATACAGTATGTATACTGTATGTACAGTATAGAAAAAACGTACAGAATGAGGACAGCAACAACAGAGAACGCGTACAATGCAAACATAACAAAGTAAAGTGGCAGGTGATATTCAGGTGGTCAGTTAGTTGTGCAAATAAACAGTGAGGTAGTAGTGCAATGAGATAAACAATTATTACTGGATACATTATATCTATATGTTATTTACAGCAGGGTTGTATTGCAATATCTACAGTAGGACGGATATGACAGTGGGACATAGTCAGGAAGTTCATTTTGAAATTCCACCTCAAAGTGTTTTTATTCTCCCTCAGCTCCCTGTGCTCCTGAGGATGTAGAGAACTCCGTGGACTGCGACAATGCCACCATCAGCATCGCCTGGTCCTCCGTTCCCGGTGCAGTGAGGTACATGGCCACACTGGAAGAGATCGACGGAGGCACCACCTGCTGCACCACACCGGGCACCGGCTGTGAGATCACCGACCTGCCGTGTGGTCAAACCTACATCCTGCATGTCACGGCTGAGGGACGAACCTGCAACAGCTCCCAGAGTGAGGGAGACATCACCAGGACTGGTACGGTGACACACACACATATCAAATCAAATCAAATCAAACTTTATTTATATAGCACTTTTCATACAAAACAATGTAACACAAAGTGCTTTACACACAAAAGAAAAGAAAAAAAAAAAACAAAAAAAACAAAACAAAGAAAGACATAGAAGAAACCATTTCAAATAAAGTCCCTCCCTCCCACCCCCCATACTGCACACGTTCACATGCATACGCACACACAAACTCACGCTCACATACACACACATTCACAGATACACACACTCACACATGCACACTCTCGCTAGAGAGACATGGCATGACACTGAGGATTGAGGAAGCACCACATTTGGGGCCATCCACACTGGGAGGAGCATACACATTCATCTTAGAAACATTGTTGGCAGAAATTATTATTCCATTGGTCAGGATTTACGAAATAAGCACTATAGCACCACATTGTGTAATAACGCCGCATTATGTAATTATATGGCACGTTTTGTAGTAAAATTCTTGCACGCAATATGTAATAAACTTTGCTGCGCTTTGTAGTAAATTGTTACATATTTTTATCATCAGTTATTACAATATATAGGTGTTGCACTTTTTTTAATGAAGAAAATGTAGTAATTTGGTGCAATATACAACAACTAATTACAAAATGTGACAAAGTTTATTACATATTGCGTTGACAAACATATTGCCACATATCGCGTCACGAAATGTGGCAGATTACAACAGAATGCATTGTTATTACATCATGTGGTGAAAATGTATTACATTATATGGCGCTATAAGCACATTTAAAGTTGAGGCATTTTATCCTACTTTCTGCACTTCTCACTCTATTCAAAACCTTATTTGAACCTCATTTGAATAACTGTAGTGTAATAATTGTGTGAAAATCAATCAATCAAAAAATGAAAGATGCAGTTGTAAACTTCCATGTTCATTTCCTCTCCCCCATCAGTTCCCTGCACTCCACAGAACCTCAGAGCCAGTCTGAGCTGCAGCGACAACGTGGCCTCCATGTCGTGGGACAGGAGTAGAGGAGGGCAGCTTTACCGAGTTAGAGCAGTGGCCGCTGATGACGGCCACGTACACGAGTGCGTCTCCCCTGACAACCGGTGTGACCTGACAGACTTGCACTGCGGACAGTACTACACAGCTACTGTGACGGCAGAAGACATGGACTGTGTGAGCAAACCAAGTGACAGTGTGATGATCAAGACAGGTATGTGCCGTCGTTACTGAAGTCTGAAATGCTGTTATCAACAAAATGTGCAAGTTTTCACCTGTAAAAAGTTATTCACAGCTGGATATACTGTATAGTCTGTCTTTCTCATTCTGTGTATACAATATATCATCTTCAGCTGTTTTATCAGGAGGAATAACAGTTTCATGACATTTGATAAATAAATAATAAGGAAAACTTTTAGGGATTTAGTTTCTTCTTTCTTGCTAAGTTACAGTATATAAGAGTGTGTGTGGTAAATGTAACTCTATACTGAGATTTACAAGTCTCAAAACAAGTTGTGGTTAAAATCTCTCTGTAACCATACCAGGGATAATCTTCAAAATAAAATTTAAATTATATTCAGTTAAAAACTCTTTAAATTTGCAGAAAAGGCTTTAAGTTCCCCTCTGAATTGTCTCTCTATCTCTTCTCACCAGTGCCATGTACACCTGCGAACACCTCCGCTGAGATGGACTGTGAGCTCAACACTCTGGTCGTGTCCTGGTCTGAGAGCGCAGGCGCCGACTCCTACGTCGCCACGCTGCAGGGCAGCGACGGACAGACCACATCCTGTCAGGCCACGACCGAGGGCACCTGCAACGTGACGGGAGTCGGCTGCAGTCTGATCTACTCCATCTCTGTTGTCTCCTCTGATGGATACTGTGACAGCCCGCCCACTCCTGTGGTGGACACACCCACCGGTATGCTTAAAATATAGACATGTTGTTTAATTTAAGAAATAGAGCTTTTATTCTCTGTAATGTTATTAATGTTGTCACTCTCTAATTTTACCTTTTAATGATATAATTTACACTTAGTTTTATGATGATTGACAGGTTTGTTTATTTGGTTGAAATATATTCTACTCATATTGACGTCTTATCTGTCGTCTTGTCCCTCCGTCAGTCCCGTGTGAGCCACGAAACATCGAGGCCGTGTTCGACTGCTTTACGGAGTCAGCCTTGGTGACGTGGTACCCAAGTGACGGAGCCGTGTCGTACGTGTTGACAGCCACTACTGCGTTGGGCAACAACATGACGTGTGAGACCAACACCACCGGTTGTGAACTGGAGGGTCTGAGCTGTGGTCAGAGCTACTCTGTGTCTGTTGAAGCTGTGGGCATGGCCTGCAGCAGCGTCGCTCACATGATGGGACCACTGATCACAGGTGAGCATGCAACACATGGGCTTAACAGTGGTGCCGCATGTGTATATTAACTGTCACTTTGTGTGGAATTAAAAAGACTGTAGAGCTCCATAATTGCAGATGCCCCCAAAAGATATCCACCACCAATATAAACTGCAAAAACATGCAGTTTAAGTATTTTTCTCTATAAATTCAAATAAACGTTTGTGAGAAATTGGTTAATTAAACATCATTGTTTTGATACAAAACTAGAACAAAGAAAAACGAATAAAAAGGGAAAAACAACACCGTTTGTGGTGGAAATACCTTAAAATGATCTCATTGGATTTAGATTGTTTCCACTTGCTCCAACAAAACACAGCTACGAAAGAAATTAAAAGAATCTGGGAGTGATTTAATTCATCATTAACCTAATTTACTGGTTTTCTTCTCTGTGAGACACATTTGGACAAAGTCTAATAAATAATACGTTTTTATTCAGTGTCTGTTTTACATTAGGAACTGAATCCTTCCTCCAAGTGTTAAAAACTAAAATCATACCACTTACTCATCATTACTTCTGTATTTTCAGAAGTAATTAGGCCTCGAGCAGCGAGTAGCACTCGCCCAAGGGGCTATTGAAATCGCACTGTTTATATTCTTCTTATATCTGTATTTTATCAATGCATCTTTGATATTCCTCCCATCTTTGTTTTGTCAACCTCTCCTCCACGCTTCCCTCCATCCTCTCTTCCAGCTCCATGCGTCCCTGAACACATCAGCACTCAGTACAGCCTGTCGATCGGTCAGGTGCTGTGGGACATGGCTGCAGGCGCTGATGACTACACGGTGGAGGGGGAAACGGAGCAGGGTCTCAGTGTCTCCTGCTCCACTAACGACACCTACTGCGCGTTGTATAATCTAAAATGTGGCCAGATGTACAACGTCAGTGTCACGGCAAACAACCACGTGTGCCGAGATGTGTCCAGGTCGACTGAACCTGCTATGATCGTAACAGGTGAGAAAACCCCAAACAGTGTCTCCAGGATATCTCAAACTGTCTCTGATGAGTTTGCTGTGATTGTGTCACTAAACCCAACAATTATTATAAACGTGTGTGTTTCATCCGTGCATCATCTTGTTCTGCTCACAGAGCCTTGCCCGCCCAACAACGTGGAGGCGAACGTCGACTGTCGAAGCGACATGGGCACTGTGTCGTGGGAGGCCAGTGTTGGTGCCGTGGGCTACGTGGCCCATCTGGCCGGGCGCGACGGCCACTCTCTGTCCTGCTACTCCACCGACACGTTCTGCTCTGTAGACGGTCTCCACTGTGGAATCGTCTACTACACCAACGTCATCGCCATCGGAGAGACGTACAACAGCAGCGCCTCCACCACTGTTCTGCTGGCCACAGGTATGAGTTTACTTCCCTTTTCTGGTTCTTTTTACCTGCAGGTTCTCCGTTATGTAAATCCATTTGACAGGACAACGCATACGCCTCCTGTATGGATAACGCATCCTCTACATCTCTGTGTTTTATTTCAGGAAAACACATGTTTAGAAAAATAACCATCAATGGGGTGTCAATTGAGAACTGAGCTTGGAAATAGACAACACAGGGTTAAAGGGATATTTCACCCAAAATTGATAATCCACCAATTTTCTACTCACCGTCATGCCAAGGAAGGGTTTGGAGAACTTTCTGAGTCATCAAAATGGGGGTTCCACGTCAACGGATTTTCATATAATGGCGGTGGATAAATCGTCCAAAACACATGCTATGAAACATCCAGATACCTCCATACTGCTTGTCTGTATCTATGCGAGCTATGAAGAATCCCTTTAAAATGGCTTTCAAAATGTTTTAGGAAGGAAACACAAGCCTTGTGGTGAGATCTTGTTGGTGTAGAAGCATTCACAGTCTACATTTAAATTCTGATGGATATACATCTAGAAATGCTCTGTCCCATCTGTTTTTAAGAGCTTACAGTGTAGAAAGTATCCCTTTAACACCTATCTGATCTTGAATTTTGTAATTTAATTGATATTTCCCCAAAGTAAACTCTGATTTGGACCATAATGTAAAGATAAGTGCAGCTTAATTAATGAGTGTTTTGTCCTGTCTGTAGCTCCCTGTCCAGCTGCAAACGTGTCGGCTGACTTTGACTGCGACAACGACACAGCTGTGATCTCCTGGAGCTTGGCCAGTGGAGCCGACTCCTACAAGGTGATGGCCCAAGCAGCTGACGGCGACCGAGCCTCATGCGAGACCGAAGAAAACCAGTGCGAGCTGATGGAGCTGCAGTGTGGTCAGACGTACACCATCTGCCTAACGTCCATTAACGACCAGTGCAAGATTGAGATGCACACTAATGTGACCTTCAGCACACGTGAGTGGAGCGACATCTCAAGCTGCTGATCCTTTTTGCCAAATTGGCCCATTGTCATAATCCCTATAGTGTTAGTGGGATTTTTTTGGGAGTAGTGGTGAATGTGCAGGTCACAACTTGTCCACCAGAGTGTTTTGGAGTTGTTGGATTGTGTATTTGATGAATTTGATGAGGGAAACCAAGAAATCCCATTAGCCTTCGTAGCGTAGCTCTGAGCAGCTCGCGGCTCTGCTCTGCCGTTCTAAAAATAACTTGCACCGACAATTAAAGGTAAGAAACCTACTAAGACTATAGGGATTATGGCAATGGGCCAATTTGCCAAAATATTGAACTATCCCTTTAAAACCAGAACCAAACATTTCTTCTTAATCATACAAAACCTTTTATCCAGGTCCCTGTAAACCTGAGCGTGTGGGCGTGGACCTGCAGTGTGGGACCGGCACGGCCAACCTGTACTGGGAGGAAGACGAGGGAGTGGAGCTGTACCTCGCCACTGCCACCTGCAGCATGGGGACGACTCTGCGGTGCAACTCCACCAACTCCACCTGCAGCTTCCCCAACCTCAACTGTGGGGAAACCTACGAGTTCTCCGTAACCGCTTATGCCAACATGTGTTACAGCAATGCCAGCAGCACTGTGGAGATCCAGACAGGTACATGGCATCATCATCAACAATCTATCTATCTATTTTTAGAACGGCGGAGCGGAGCGGCAGGCTGCTCAGAAATGGATGGGATTTCTTGGTTTCCCTCATCAAACTCATCAAATATATAATCCAACAACAGTATTTTGGAGTTGTTGGATTGTGTATTTGATGAGTTTGATGAGGGAAACCAAGAAATCTCATTAGCCTCCGCAGCGTAGCTCTGAACAGCCTGCCACTCCGCTCCACTGTTCTAAAAATAGCTTGCACCGACAATTAAAGGTAACAGACCTACTGCTATGACTATAGCGATTATGGCCAATTTGCCAAAATGTTGAACTGTCGCTTTAACCAAGAGTGCTGTCGATTCTCTGCACAGTTTTATGTTGTAATTTGTGTCCAACTCTCCCGTCACCAGAACCGTGCCAGCCAGCAGGTCTCACAGTCGAAGGGTCGTGTTACAATGACACAGTATTGCTGGACTGGGCGGCGGCTAAAGGAGCAACAGGTTACATGGTGACAGCTGAAGGAGACCTGGGATACAGCACGTCGCTCCAAACCAACGACACGACGGTGGAGGTCGAGCTGCTTTGTGGACAGTTGTTCACCTTCACTGTAAAAGCCCGGGATGATCGGTGTGACAGCGCTGTGAGTCTGCCTGAACAATTCAAAACAGGTACAGGGACTCTTTTATCTTTACGTCTCATGAAATAATGTGTGTGTTTGGATTCATGATGATTCAACATCTCACCCTCATCCTCAGGTCCCTGCGTCCCTATCCACGTCCAGAGCTATACACCTTGTGAGACCAGTCAGGCCTCGGTCAACTGGGCCATGAGCGACGGGGCTGAATCCTATTTGGCCATTGCGACGGGACAGGACGGCCACACCCACGAGTGCGTCACAAACACCACCGGCTGCACCTGGGACGACCTGCACTGTGGAGAGATCTACACCGTTAACGTTGTGGCCATCGACTACATGTGCAGCAGCCTGCCGAGCAACAGCACCATGATACGGATGGGTAAACATGACTTAATTGGTGCAAATGTCGAGAAGTCAGATTATTTTATTTATTATTATTTGATGGGAACAGGCAATGGCATACACAATTTATAAACTGACCAAAAACAGACAAACAAAACAAAACCTGGCGACATAAAACAAGCAGGACCAAACAGGACAGAAAAGTAAAGTAAAGTAAAAAATAAAAAAATAAAAAAGGGCTTGGACATTTTTTTTTTTAAAGTATAAAACAAGTGGACAGGAAATGGGAGGCAAATGGGGGGGGGGAAGACAGAAAAGTAAAGCCGCTTGCAGCGAGGACTACAGCCTCTACACATGGGGCGGGTGCTCTACCAACTGAGCCAAACACCGCCCCGAGGGCTTGGACATTTTTAGGGTGTTTTGACATGTCACACATAAAATGATTGAACACACTGTAAAATGCCATAGAACATCGTAAATGATCTTAAAGGTCAGAAACAAAGAAATTAGCAAATAAATCAGATTTGTTTTGCTCCATTGTAACAGGAATTTATTTCCTGACATTTAATAAAACAAATGATGCATAGATTAGTTGAGATAATGATCCAGAGATGAATCGATTATGAATACAACTGTGTTTACCATCCTAATCGCAACGAAACATGTTGTTTCCTACTTTCAGCGCCATGTGCACCAGAGGATTTGAAATCCTCTCTGAACTGCTCTATAAAGGTGAATATTTACCTGGTTCCTGCTCTGTAAATGGCCTGTATAAATCAGTTTAATTATCATTATGTCATAAACTAAATGTATAATGTGCTGTGTTTCAAAGGTGGCGTCGCTGAGCTGGAACGCCACTGAAAATGTAGACTATTACATTGTGTCCGCGGAGACCAACAGTGGTCACAAAGTGCAGCTCAGCACCAACGACACCTGGACGTACATCTCTGAGCTCCTGTGTGGCGAAGAGTACTACTTGTCTGTTAAGGCCGTCGACCCAGAGTGCACGAGCCAGTCCAGTCAGCCTGTGAAGATGAAGTCCGGTTGGTTTTTACTTCTTAACCCTGACCTTTTTATTTCTCATTATCACTTTTAAAGAAAGGGGCAGCACATAAAACAAGCGCACCTATTGTACAGGGATTAGCATCATTAATTTTAAGGTTTAGAATAGAATAGAAACTTTTATTTGTCTGACACCAAAGGCAACAGAAATTTGTCTCTGACAGCTAACAGTCTAGTCTCACATATCTAAATGACCTAAATTCACGTATCTGTTAAAACTTTAACTTATTTACGTGTCCCTCAGAGCCCTGCCCCCCCACCGGTGTCTCCAGCTACATGAACTGCCTTGCTAACATCGCCGTGGTGTCGTGGACCGGCTCGGCTGGGGCAGATTACTACACTGCCACGGTGATGCAGGACAACGGCCAATGGAAATCCTGCTCGTCCGACGGCGACCAATGTGGAATGCCGAGCATCGACTGTGGCCAGAGCTACACCGTCACCGTGGTCGCCTCCAACGAGATGTGTGACTCTGACCCCAGTGAGGCCGACATGCTGCAGTCAGGTGAATTACATACAGTGACGATGGTTTATTAAACTAATTACTCAATGACTATATATGTGTCACACTATAATTAATAACAGTTTGAAGCGTTTCAAGAAGTGAAACGAGACAAAGCCAATCCATCCATGCCAAGTGGCTGATGACCAATGATAGATATTGCTCATCAGTAGATATCGCTGCAGATCAGAAATTCACTCTCCGTTTCCTCCTGTTCTGTCTGTGTCCAGTGCCGTGTGTCCCGACCGATGTGGAGGTGACGGTCAACTGCTCCGCAAACGAAGCCTCGGTGGTCTGGAGCGCCAGCGACGGCGCTCTGTCCTACAAAGCGCGGGCTCAGAGCACACAGGGAGACGTCTCCACCTGCGACACCACCGGTCTGATGTGCACGTTGACCAACCTGACCTGCGGCCGGTCCTACTTTGTCCAGGTGGTGGCGCAAGATGACGTCTGCTCCAGTCTGCCCAGCCCAGCCACACAGTTTTTATCAGGTAGAATAGCTGAAGTAACAGCATTTCACTTGGACTATCTTAGCCCTCAAACTCAACCCTTTATCTTAGTAACCTTCCAAGCCAAGTCTTCAGGGCTGTTTTATGGCTTAGTTTATTATTATTTTTATGTTTACACTGTTAACCCTTCCAGTTTAATCAAAAGCCACAAACACAGCTATCATCGACGGGTCCATCAGGTCCATGTTTTTGAAATTGTTGTTGTCAGTTATTACTTTGTTTATTAGTTTTTTTGTAGCCTATAAGTTAGTTGAGTTCGTTATAAATTGATATTCAAACAAATAATTTGTATAAATACCACAACCACGGACATATTCAGCTGAAAGTCACCTTTTAATAAGCTGATGTCCACAGCTTATTGAAAGGTAAACACCAGCTGTGACTATCGTTAGATAACTCGGCGGCTACGGGAAATGACATTAACCCGGTCAAATGATAGCAACACGGCTTGTCCGCACCGGCTGGCTACTGACAAAAGATTGTAAAATAAAAAATAATTGTTATGGAACAATGAGGTAAATAATCCATCAAATCTCCTAATCCTACACTAAGATAATACGGTGGTTTTTATCTCTATTAACAGAGAAAATACCGCTGACCCCACCCTTGCTCCCAAGGGTGGGGTCAGCCTCAATATTGAGGCTATACAGTCCTTAAACTTGTCCCTCAACTTAACATCCTGAGAATCGAGACAGCACTAGCACTTAGCGGGAGTGCACATTTTTTAGATTGAAGGTTAAGATAGGAACTGGACCCTACACCCTACATCTCCTCTTGTCACTGACCTAATCCCGCTCTCCCTCCGTCAGTTCCCTGCACGCCCGCCCCCGGCTCAGTGATTCTTGACTGCTACACCAGAACGGCCCTGTTGGACTGGCACTATGCCGAAGGTGCTGTGGACTACAACGCAACAGCGCGCTCCTCTGACGGCCACATGTCCTCCTGCAACACCAACTACACCAACTGCGAGCTGATGAACCTGCAGTGTGGTCAGATCTACGATGTGGCGATTGTGGCCTCAAATGAGATGTGCAGCAGCTTCCAGAGCTACAGCTTACAGGTGGAATCAGGTGAGCACACAAAAAATAAAAACACCCTTTGTCAATCAACTTTATTTGTAAAGCACTTTTCATGCAGGAAGCAGCTCAAAGGGCTTTACATGATTAAAAAAAGAATAATAATAAAAACAGAGTGGACATTTACACACATACACACACTAGGGATGTACCCAAACCCAAATATGTTCTTCGAAAGTACACAAATAATGCTTTGATCCCAAATAGTTTTTCTGATTTTATTATCAGTGACGGAGTCGTTTTCGAGGTAAATGCAGAGAATGCTTGCCGAAAAACCTCCCCTGATGGGAACGCGCATTAGCGGTTTTGCATAAATTTACCTTGAAAACCCCACGTTCGAACGAATATTCGAATGTTGAATAAAAAGTGACAGCCCTAATCAGCTTTTCTCTGTGGTTTTGGCTCAGTGACCTCACCTCTCTCCTCTCACTTTCTCCTTCAGTGCCTTGTCCTCCTCAGGATGTTGTGTCTGTTGTGGACTGTGACACTAACACAGCCAAGGTTGAGTGGCAGGCGGGCAGTGGGGCCGACTCCTACATTGTCCGAGCGTTCGGCGCAGAAGGACACGAATCCGCCTGCGAGACGACATCACAGTCTTGCATCCTCCCAGACCTGGTCTGCGGCCTCACGTACAACGTCAGTGTCATTGCCATTAACGACGTGTGCAATGTGTCACAGAGCAACATCACCCAGCTACAAGCAGGTACAGTGATGTCATTACTGCAGATCATTTAAAACATAATTGGAAATATTGGAAATATAAATGTGTTTGATTTGACTTAAAAAGTGAAATTAACTTACAAGTTTGGTGTTTTATAGATTCCATATTTGTGATTTTACACACTAAATGCATAAAACTGATTTGAGCAAAGTAGTTGTGTCAAGTTTTCTCTGATATTTTATTTTATCAGTGTTAGTTATTTCCTAATAAAGATGACCCTGGATCGTTAAACAAGGTTCCTATTTCTCCCTCAGCGCCCTGTGTACCACAGCAGGTTGAGGCCCGGGTGGTTTGCCAATCTGGAAACGTGGCTGTGTCATGGGAGCCAAGCAGAGGGGCGATATCGTACACCACGGTTGCCCAGGGCAACGGCGGTTATGCTTCGACATGCAACAGCAGCGTCTCAACGTGCCTGTTCACCGACTTGATGTGCAGCTACAACTACTCCATCAGTGTCAGCGCTTCAGATGGGACGTGCAGCAGTGCTGGAAGCTCTGCTGTGGACATCAGCACATGTAAGATCAAGATTTAATTCTTTTACACCTTTATTAAAAATCTGTAAAGCATATTGCATGTTATATTGAAGCCCCGTTGTCTGTCTGTCTGTCTGCAGTGCCGTGTGTACCACAGGGGGTCACCGCGGAGATGATCTGCAGCAACGACACAGGAGTGGTGTCGTGGGACGAAGACGAGGGCGCTGCCTCCTACACGGTTCAGGCTTTCGGGCCCGATGGTCACAAGGCCGAGTGCATGAGCAACGAAACCAGCTGTCAGCTTCCCAACTTGCACTGTGGTCAGCTCTATAACCTGACACTGACAGCTCTGGATGGAGAGTGTGACAACAGCCGCGCTCACCTCAACCTGCAGTCTGGTAATTTTATTTACGTATTTTTGGAATGAAAAAGGGCAGTTGAGTTTTTTTGTTTGAGTTTATTCTGTCTTTATTCTGTTTTTTCACATTTACAGCTGAGTTCACATAATGATATAAAAGTATAGTACTGTCTAGAATAACGGTTCATCACTCCTCTCTCTACTTTGCATTTTGGCCAGATACTGGCAAATGAAAAACTACCCCCAACAGGAACGCGCATCAGCTGTTTTGCATGAATTTACCTTGAAAACAACTCCGTCTCGTGACATTCTGTTATTATCTCATAGCGTGGTGAATGTGCAGGTCACAACTTGTCCACCAGAGCGTTTTGGAGTTGTTGGATTGTCTATTTGATGAGTTTGATGAGGGAAACCAAGAAATCCCATGAGCCTCCGTAGCGTAGCTCTGAGCAGCTCACGGCTCTGCTCCGCCGTTCTAAAAATAGCTTGCACCGACAATTAAAGGGAACGAACCTACTCCTAAAACTACTGCTAAAACGTTGAACTATTCCTTTAATTTAGACTTCAGAAAGGATTCAATGTGTTCTCTTCTTTCTAAAGGATGATTAAAATGTGTCGCTGACATATGAACTGTCTTACATTTACATTTTCGACCAACTCCTCCGTCCCCTCTTCTCTCCCCCAGTGCCGTGCACACCCACCAATGTGAAGGCGTCTCTGCGGTGCCACTCAAACTCTGCCGCAGTGACGTGGGAGCGAGCCAGTGGTGCAGTGTCGTATCTGGCGGTGGGTGTCACAGCAGACGGCCGTCATCGGACCGAGTGTAACAACACGGTAACCTTCTGCGACCTGACGGACCTGCAGTGTGGACAGACCTACAACGTGAGCGTGTTCGGCCAGGATGAGTCCTGTTCCAGCAAGGAGAGCAACAAGGCTTTTGTGCGGACAGGTACTGTAAATAAATCGTTAGATTTAGCAGAGTCTAAAAGTTGCATTACCTCAGTGTGACTTAAAGGGACATTTCAGCTTTTTTGGCCTAGGGTCATATGAGGTACAAATGGCCATTAAGTATAATATCTGCACTAGAAAGGTCTCTGCTCCCCCCCACTGAGAAATATCGGTGCATCGCTCTACACTGAGACACAGGCAGTACACTGTTGTCAAAAAAGCTGAACTATCCCTTTAACTTGCCAGTCTCTCTTCTCTTTTTCTCCCCACAGCTCCTTGTGAACCCCAGAACGTGACTGTTGAATCACAGTGTGCAGAAGATGCCATTACTGTGTCCTGGTCTCCCAACCCTGACGCTCAGTACTTCCATGTGGCGGCGATAAGCAACACCATGGGGAGACTCTACTGTAACTCGACCGGCACCACCTGCACCATCAACAACCTGCCATGTGGACGGACGTACAACATCACTGTGCTGTCTGTACGGGACGGCTGTGAGAGCAAGAAGAGCCCTGTGGTACAGACCTCCTCAGGTACTGTCAGTTGTTTGTTCAGCTGCGTCACTGCGTGATCAGATCCATTGATCACGCAGTTATAAATATGTAGTTTAACCTTCCTGAACGCACTTGTGATACGATTATTCTAATTAACAGATCTGAACAACTCATCTAACCATATATTTAACCAATAGGGTGTCATGTGTAAGTTGAAACACAATCGGAAGTGACACCAAAATTACAATAAGATGAAAAGCAAAGGAAAGAAACAGCAGTTTTTTTTCTTTTTTATATCAGGTTTTATAAAAATAACAGTTCCACATTTTGGAGATACACTTAATTTTTTAAAAACTTTAATGAGGTCTTTATGTTTCTAGAGAACGTTTTCAAATAGACAAAGAAATGCAAAATAATTGGTGAAGATATGAAGAGAGAAACAATTTGATAATATCTGTTGACAACAGACAGGGTCAAGTGATCACAGCGACATTAAAGTTTGCATTTGGCTCGATCTTTGTGCTCAGCCTTTTCCATTTCCCCCTCCTCCACAGTCCCATGTGTGCCCAGGAACGTCAACGGCTACCTGGACTGCGTGACGAACTCGGCCTGGGTGACGTGGGACGACTCAGAAGGAGCCCTCAGCTACTACGTGCACGCCCAGGGGGAGAACGGACACAACTCCAGCTCCGTCTCAGCCTCCTCTCCCTGTAACGTCCCTGATCTGAAGTGTGGGGCGCTCTACACGTTCCACGTCACTGCTCTCAACAAACACTGCAGCAGTAATCACAGCAGCACCTTTGACCTTGAAACAGGTATTCAACAGGATTATAGATACTAACTATGTGAAGAGTTTATTGTCTTTGATGTCAAAATCAGCTGGTGTTTTACCACATGACGCATCTGCATCAACCAAACTCTAAATCTTGTTTGGCACAAATCTCCTTGTTCTTGGCTCAACCCTTTGAAACGAAACACTGTTGAACATCAAAACTGTGATGCATTTCAAGATTCAAAGTGTTTATAGTCATTTGCATTGTACATAAATGCAAACATACAGTAAGCAATACAAAAACTAAGTACAACTAAAGAGTAACAATACTAATATAGTAATACAAAAATACATAACTACGGTAAACAGTTGGCAGTAGTAGAGGTGTTTTTTTAAACACTTTATTTGTAATTTTCCAATTATCATATAAAACAACCATGTTCTCTGTTTTACAAATAACTGTAGCAAAACAGTCCCGACAAGAGTAACAAGTGCACCTAATACTTATTATGTGCAATTTGCATGTGCAAACTGAAGGTGCTGTTACATATTAGTGGTGCAGACTCTTGTTCATCAAGTGATTTTCCACTCCACAAATCTCTGATTGTTTAATTAGAATATTTTTTAGGAATAAAACTTTTCAATACCTCACAATAAGTTAAGATTAGAGTAAAAACTGCAGGTATTTGTGTAGGAAAACAAGCATTTAATAGGTTTGGTGTTACAGGACAGGGTGTAGAAGTTACTCTGATCTCCTGTATTGAGATATATGAATAGCTTCTTGCATTTTAATGTACAGTTGTTGTGCAAGTCAGAGTCAGAATGAAAGTAACATCAGTGGAAATACAGCTTTGTCTCATTATCAACTCTTCTTCTAGGTCCTTGTGCTCTGACGTCCATCAGCGCAGTGACACAGTGCCACAGCGACACCATCCTGGTTGAATGGGAGATAACTCTGGACACGCCCCTCTACCTGGTGACCGCCGAGGGTCACGACCAAAGCCTCATTTCCTGTAACAGCTCCTCCAGTTTCTGTGAACTCCAGGACGTCCGCTGCGGCATGCAATACAGCATCATCGTATCAGCTTCCTCCGACAAGTGCAGCAGCCTCAGAAGTCCACCGAAGAAGATTAAAACAGGTACTTTTTTCTTGTTTGAATCTCATTAATGACATTCTTTTTTTAGCAAGATCAAACTTTAAACCAAGGTTTTAGTTAGTTCAATATGTCATTAAGCAGTTTTGGTTTAGTTTTTAGTACTTATTTAGGAATTAAGTAGTTTTTTATTTCGTTGTACTCTTAGTTTTTCAGGTTTTAGGAGAAAGTCTCTTAGACCTCTTAAGATGAACTTTTAAGTTGCATCCCATAATGTTCCCATCAGTCCTACATTCACTCGTATCTACCTGGGGGTCGTACTCCAAGTCGTCCCATATTGAGGCGTGGCGTTTTCTTTTCTTTCGTAACTTTAGATATCTAAGCTGTTATCTGATATTTAGTTTAGTTTTAGTTAGTTTTGCATTGTTCATTGTAGTTTTTATTTGGTTCTCATTTGTTGAAAAAAAATGTTGTTTTTGTTTTTATTTCAGTTTACTAAATTAGTTTTTCACTGCTAGTTTTAGTTTTAGTGGTCTATAATAACCCAGCCTTAAACTAATTGACTCTGCCTCCTCCAGCTCCCTGTGTACCAGACAATGTGACAGTGGTGCAGCTCTGTGAGGAGCGTGGGGCAGCGGTGGCTTGGGCGCCCTCCGTCGTGGCCACGTCTTATCATCTAACGGCCACAGATATGGACGGAAGTGTCTCCAGCTTCAACACCTCAGTGAACAACCTCACCTTGGTCGATCTGCACTGCGGCCAGTGGTACAGTATCAGCATCACTGCCCGGGGAGACAACTGCACCAGCGAGGCCAGAACGTCGTCCTTCAGAACAGGTCGACACACAATGAAACTTTATTTGTCTGTGTTTGTTTCACTTTTCACTTCAGATCAGTTTGATCAAGTTTATTTTCACTGTTGCATCAGTTTTGATTTGATGAGTCTGCAAATGGTTATGAGTGATAAAGTTTAAAAGTAGTAAGTGGATTGACAGAAGATCAGCAACAATTGTTAAATAATTTTTGGCAAATACTTTGCTTTGATTCTCGGATGTGAAGATTTTCTTCTCTGAACTTCTTCTCTGAATCTTTAGGACTGGGGCCATTTTTTCCAGACAAAAAAAGAACGCAAGATGTGTGTTTTTCTGAATTCAAGATCACAGGAGTTATTATTTGACATTGAATTGACAAAACAACCACTTCATTGATAAAATATGTAATTGTATCTTGTGCCCTGAAGAAACAATAGAAGAGAAAGCTTTAATTTCATGCAATAATTCATTACTAATTAGTGTTTGGCTGTTAAAAAAGTAGCATTTCCTGTTTGTGTTGATTTTATTGATTTAACAGGCTGAGACAACATTGTCCTCAACACCTATAAACTGCAGCCCAGCTTCATGCCTGAGTCTCTGACAGGAGTTTCTCTCTCTTTCCCCTCAGTGCCCTGTGAGCCGTCTGTCCTCGCCGTGGATTTCGACTGCGAGACCAACTCTGCCGTCATGTCCTGGAACGCCAGTGAGGGCGCCGTGGAGTATTTTGGCTGCGCTCGAGCGAAGGATGGAGAGATGCTCTACTGTAACAGCACAGAATCCCCCTGCACCCTCGAAGGGTTAGAGTGCGGCAAAACATACAATTTCTCAGTAGAGGCCTCTGACGGCGTCTGCAACAGTTCATTCAGTGAACCTCTGGAGGCGGGAGCAGGTACATATATAATCTGAGTCATTGCATTGTACAGTCTAGGGCTGCAACTAACAATTATTTTCATTCTGTCAGGACCACTATGTCAAAATATTTATTTACTTGCACAAGTTTTATTTGGCGGTATGATACTGTTCTGGGACCCGCTGCTCTTCCACGCGCTTGCATGGAAAGCCTGAGGCAGGAAGAGCACCTTCCTGCCCTTCACGAGCCATCACGAACGACATAAGCAGGGAGCGTGGCAGCAAAGAAAACCGAGACAGAACAGAGCAACTAACAAGATACAATGATAGGAAAAAGCCGGCAGCAGAAGCAGCAGCAAGGGAGGTGACGTCGGGCTAGAGCAGTTTAATAGCGCGCTCTGAATGCAATTCCCCAATAGGAAGCCGCCACGGGGAGTCAGCGGAGCCATCAGTTGATCTGCACCTGAGATTACAGCTGTGCTGATTAAGAGCTTGACGTCATGGCCTGCCAGAACTAACGCTACGCTTAATTTATTGATTGTAGAATTCCTAAACACGACTCCTGAAGAACTACTCCCTGTTATAAAAATAAGTTTCCTTCCTCCTCAGTGCCGTGTCCGCCGACTAATCTCAAAGTCAAGATGCAGAAGATTGGCCAAAATTACTGGGCCAGGACGTCATGGGACAGCGTCAATTGCTCTGATGTCGAGTACTTGGCAGAGGTAACCGGTCAAATCGATAACAACCCGCTGACCCAGATGCAAGTCGCTTCCTACTGGCTGCCCAGGAGATACTTTGAGTTCCCAATGCCTTGCAGCACAGCTTATAACCTCACTGTACGTGCCAGGAACTCGGTCGGGGTCAGCGCACCTTCCAGTGCCTACAGTGGAATCACAGGTAACTAACTTCATGATACTCATTCAGTGTTGTAATTAAGTAGAGATTTTAGTGGTTTGTACAAGTTTATGTGAAATTCCTATTCCTTTATATGTGGAAATTGAAATTTACACTTTTTAAGGCGTGTTTGGCCACAGACATTGTTGCAAGATTAACTGACTCTCAGACCCAGCTAATTTACCCAAACAATTCTACTTATTCTTATTAAAATCAAACACTTCTCCCTCTGTTTGTTAACAGTAATTTTTCTCTGTTTCCCTCCCAGCCCCCTGTCCTCCACAGAATGTGATGTACAGTGGTAGCGCACGGTCTGCTTCGCTGTCCTGGGACGCGTCTGTGTTTGCCACCACCTACACCGTCTACAGTACAGAAGGAGCGAGCCGCATCGAGCTCTGCAGCACCACCACGCTCTCCTGTCAGCTGACCGACTTCAATGCCAGTACGACTGAAGTGACAGCCAGTAATGATGTGGGAGAGAGCAACCCGAACAGAAATATTACAGGTCAGACTCACAGGACTCGTTCCTAAGTCCAGGTTTTGAGTGTGATGAGTTACCGACATCCTCATTTCCTGTGGAAGTAATTGTAGGTCATTACTGTATGTAACCTAGAAAAGACTCTGGTCGTTGACAGTCATCAGAATAAACTCTGATAGCTCATGTTTTTACTACTGTCAGGATGGTATTTGACTTGTTTTCCCATTAAAGTAGAAATATGTTAGTATTATATGTTGCTATGGTTTGAAATCCATTTGTTCTTATCTTCCTTAGGTCCAGTAAATGCTCGCAGAAGAAGAGATTTGCGGGCCACTCAAGTCTACGCCCATTTAGATAAAGGTAACTACAATGTTATTATATATTACATATTCTATTACACAACCTAGTAGGGATGTCACGATTATCCATTTTCTTGGTACAATTATTGTCAGAGAAATAATCACGGTATTATGATGATCATGATTATTTTACATTAATTAAGTCCATACTAACATTATGAATGTGAAAATCAAATATATTCAAAATATAATTACATTACTCATTGTTTACTCAAAATATTTTTTGTGTTTATTTGAATCGTTTTTTGTTTTTTTTGGGTTTTTTTTATTACAAATGACAAGCTAACATTTAAATTCTCCTGTAGCAATTCAATGTTACGTAATTTAAATGGACCAGTATCTGTGCGGTTACCTCTATTTTGGCAAGCATCTGCAGCAACATCATCTTTTTTGGAAAGTAATGGTATTTAGGAATCTTTACGATTAATTCATTTTGGCGTTTAATACCGTGATTAATTGTGAAAACAAGTAATCGTGACATCCCTACAACCTATAGATGAGTGTTTTACACATTAATCAATCAAATCGGACTGCGTATTCATCGCCCGTCCCTCTCTCTCTCTCAGAACTTGAAACGCCGAAGTTGCTGAGTGTAACAGTAAGTGAACATTCCTTGAGTGTGAAGTGGACGACGGTGAGCGGTGCAACCGAGTACACAATTGTCATTGAGGAGGAGAAGGCCACTGAGCCACCGAGCGTGAGAACCGTGGAAGGTGATTCCTACGTAGAGACTGATCTCAAGCCCTGGACCACATACTGCGTCAGGGTTGCAGCCAAGAACGCCATCAGCCAAAGCGACTACTCTAAGCCGGAGTGCAAAACCACCGATGTCTCCTAATGAAATAGCACAGATCCTCTTTTTAAAAAAAAATTTTTTAATGTACACTGGACTCAGAAGAAATACCATCATATGAGTTGTGTGTTTCGTCTTCTCCACTCTTTAGCGTCCGTAACAGAACTGGTTCCAGTTCAGTCTCTAAGAACTGTAGGGGGAAAAGTATGTAAAAAAAAAAAAAAGTAATACAACTTCAGAGCTATAACAGACTTCTTATGTTTATGTTATGGGGGCGTCTTACACGTCACAAATAAATTATGATCAAACCTTTAGATTTGGATGCTTATGAATCTTTGTTAGCAATAGCTTGTATACATTCTCCTAATTGCGGCTGGTATCATACTGTAGCATCATGTGGCTTTATAGCTGTCTAACAAAGTGTTGCTGAAATAATATTTATCAGAAATGGATTTATTTTTGAGATAGTTATGTAAGATTCTCTGGATGATTGTTAAAGTAGTGTAAACAAATAAACGGATAATTTATCAAGCAATATTTTTCATACCATGCAGTATATTTTCTTTAAGATGTACTATATTTCTTTTCATTTTGTGTACACTTTGACAGATCTTTTTTTTTTTTTTTTTTTTTTTAACCAATCCCAGAAATGAAGGAATAAAAAATCTGTCAAACATTAAAACACCACTTTGTGTAAAAATAACTGCTGGAAACTTTCCTTTTTTAAAAAAAGAAAAGAAAAAAAAGATCTTGCTGTGTGTGTGACTGCCTGTTAAATCAGTCTACTGTAATTTAGAAAAGCAGATAACAAGCGCCTGCAGTGAGGACTACAGCTTCAACGCATGGGGCGGGTGCTCTACCAACTGAGCTAAACACCGCCCCTTAGGGCGGGTGCTCTACCAACTTAAATTTTAAATACGGTGAGTCTTGCAGTGCTGCGAGTGCTTCTGTTTTTTCTCCATTTTTGCCTGTTTTCGCTCTGCACCTGCCCTCACGGTGGGATGTGCGTGTCTACCCTTCTTTTGTCCCAGAAAGTAGTTTTACCACAAAAAATTATCCCAAAAATAGTTGAAATACTTGACACAGCATAAAATATAAATGGAAGTTTAACTACTAGTCTCCCCAACACTGTGAGTAAGTCGTCAAATGTAGATAGGAAAAATGAACACAGGACAAGACTTTAGAAGAATTTAAGAGTAAAAATGTGTCAAGGTCTTTGTCAACGTGGGATTTGAACCCATAACTTATAAATCAAGACTCTACATTGTACAGACAGAGCAAAACAGTCATTCACTTGTGATGTCACAGTGGAATGATAATATTCACAACAAAGGACTGACTAGTGTCTTGTGATGTCATACTTGAATGACAATATCAACTTATGATGTTACTGTGGAATGTCAATATTCACACAAAAGGACTGACTACAGTACAGTGTCTGGTGATGTAAGACTTGAAAGACGATATTCACCCATGATATCACAGTGGAATGAAAATATTTAGACCAGAGGACTGGCTACAGTGTCTTGTGATGGCAGAGATACAAGACAATATACACTTATGATGTCACTGTAGAATGTTAATATTCACACCAAAGGACTGACTACAGTGTCTTGTGATGTCAGAGATAAAAGACAAAATCCACTCATGATGTCAGACTTGAACGACAATATTCACTTGTGATGTCACGGTGGAATGAAAATATTCAGACCAGAGGACTGACTACAGTGTCTTGTGATGTCAGAGATAATAGAAAATATCAACTTATGATGTTACTGTGGAATGTCAATATTCACACCAAAGGACTGGCTACAGTACAGTGTCTGGTGATGTCAGACTTGAAAGACAATATTCACTCATGATGTCACAGTGGAATGAAGATATTTAGACCAGAGGACTGGCTACAGTATCTTGTGATGTCAGAGATAAAAGAAAATATTCACTTATGATGTCACTGTAGAATGTTAATATTCAGACCAAAGGACTGGCTACAGTCTCTTGTGATGTCAGAGATAAAAGACAATATTCACTTGTGATGTCACAGTGGAATATAAATATTCAGACGAGAGGACAGGATACAGTGTCTGGTGGTGATGTCACAGTGGAATGAAAATAATTAGACCAGAGGACTGGCTACAGTCTCTTCTGATGTCACAGACAAAAGACAAAATCCACTCATGATGTCAGACTTGAACGAAAATATTCACTTGTGATATCACGGTGGAATGAAAATATTCAGTCCAGAGGACGGGCTACAGTCTCTTGTGATGTCAGAGATAAAAGACAATATTCACTTATGATGTCACTGTAGAATGTTAATATTCACACCAAATGACTGACTACAGTGTCTTGTGATGTCAGAGATAATAGAAAATATCAACTTATGATGTTACTGTGGAATGTCAATATTCACGCCCCATGTATAAAGGACTGGCTCCAGCATCAGCGGACCTTTCCTGCATGTCATTCCCCTCTCTCTGCCTCCCCCCTTCCTGTCTATCTCTACTAATCTATCAAATAAAGGCATAAAACGCCAAAAAAATATACTTAAAAAAAAAAAAAAATGTTCACACCAAAGGACTGGCTACAGTACAGTGTCTTTTGATGTCAGACTTGAAAGACAATAATCACTTGTGATGTCACAGTGGAATGAAAATATTCACACCAAAGGACTGGCTACAGTCTATTGTGATGTCAGAGATAAAAGACAATATTCACTTATGTCACTGTAGAATGTTAATATTCACACCAAAGGACTGACCTTATGATGTCACAGTGGAATGAAAATATTCAGACCAGAGGACTGGCTACAGTGTCTTCTGATATCAGAGATAAAATATCACTACATCACTGCACCCAAGAGCATCCCTGTAAGAGTGACAAGCAGACCATACAGATTAGAGAGACTAAAACTGTCTACAACTAACCTCAGAAACTCTCTCAATCTGGTCCCAGTCAGACCTTCCTGCCTTATAACCTGCCCTCCAGCTGCCACCCATCCAGTCTCTAGTTCTGCTGAGGCATTAGTTCCACCTCAGCTCAATGAACTCAGGTCAATACATGAACTCCAACTCTGCAAAGGGCTTAAATTCCTACATTTAAATATAAGGAGTTTACTATCAAAGCTTGATTTTATAAATGTGCTGATTAGCAGATGATAAAAGACAAAAGACAAAATCCACTCATGATGTCAGATTTGAAAAACAATATTCACTTGTGATGTCACAGTGGAATGAAAATATTCAGACCAAAGGACTGGCTACAGTATCTTGTGATGTCGGTGATAAAAGACAATATTCACTTATGACGTCACTGTGAAATGTTAACCACTGCACCGCGCAACGCCCCGTCAGTGGTGTTTTTGAGGTGCTCTGGAAGTCTGTTCCATTCACTGATGGTTTTTCAAGAAAACGCTCAATGGGAGATGGCAGTTTTTCATTTTGGAATGCTGCATTCCCCCTGGGACATCGATCTCAGGGTTCTATTGAGAGCTTCAGAGCGAAGCTGCACAAAGTCTTCTATCTAACATTTGTTGCAATCACCTAAAAAAACAGTTTGAGTAGCATTTCAGACAGTCAGGCCTCCTACTGTTTGTTTTGTTGAGAGAAATCAGCATCAGTTGTATTTAACTTGAGGCATCCAGACAGATCCGATGACAGATTACTTCATTTTTAAACCCACCCTTTCATCCTCCTATTCAGCATTCAGCTTTCATTTATCAAAATGACAGTGGACAAAAAGGTAGACACTGTTAATCATTCACTCTCCCCTTCTCCCCTCCTGCTTCCCTTCCTCCCCCTCCAGACTTAGCCAATTAAAATACTTGAAGCTGTGTTTCTAGAAGCTGTCTGGAACTAATTAGACTGGATTCTCTCTCTACATGCATATCCACATCCAAACAACACCAGCACGCTGCTTTTAAAAGCCGACTTTACTAGTTTGACCCACATCATCAGTAGGTGTGAATGTGTGTGTGTGTGTGTGTGTTTGAGTTCCCAGGTTGACAAAGAACTTGTTCTGGGGCCTGGAGAACATTTTGCATGAGGCTGAGGGCCAGACGGCTGAAAGGAGACGAGACAAAGCTGGCTTGTTCAGCTCGGGGTTAAGACCAGAGGAGGAGGAGGAGGAAGTGTAGAAGGGGAAAAGAAAAGAAGGAGCGGGGCAGCAAAAGGCATGAAAGCAGTAAACACAGGGAGAGGGAGTGAGGAAGGATGGAAAAGGGGAGGAGAGACGGAGAGAAGGGGGTGGATGGAAGAGAGGAGGAGGGTTCAGTTTCCATCTCTCACCACAGGAAATATTTGTGTGGTTTAAATGCGAGCTGGAGTCTCTTTTGCTAGCGACTTGAGAGTACAGAGTGTAAACAGCAAACAGCAGCATGGCCAGCCGGTGAGTATGACCCTCACTCTCTCTCTTCTCTCCAACGATTTTACATTTTTGAAGATCAAAACTTAACTTTTTTTTTTAAAACAACTCCTTCACTGCTTGAATTCATTGGGTTCCTAGGAATGAAATAGTAATAGGAAGCAGCTTGCAGACGCCACTCTGTGACGCTGGTTGTTTTACTGTCCTAATGAGTCAGCTATGTAGGTTTCTGATGATGCATGATGAGTTTTACACAATCCCGGAAAAACAGAGTGAGTTTCAACATGAAATTCTGAGAAAGTAAGAAGCTGCTACTGGGGGGGGAAAAAAAACTTGGTTAAGTAACTTGGAAAGCGTTTTGACTGCAGCCTCTGCTCTCCTCAAATGTCACTTTTGTGTCATCAACTTCAAAGAGAACAGAACAGTTGTGGTGTTTTATAATCCTGTTTCATACAGTCAAAATAAGGCAAATAATTGGCATTTTTACAGGTTTTATACCCATAAACACAGTCTGACTACCATGTATGTTACATAATTATACTTTTAATTATTATACCGTCTTTGTTTTCCTTTCTAGTGTGGAGCATCCTGCTGGCGGCTATAAGAAGGTCTTTGAGACAGTGGAGGAGCTGAATGAACCGATTCCTGCAGAGATCACAGGTAGGACAGATCAGATTAGTTTAGATAACAATATTTATCCCTCAAAGGACAATTCATTTGTAGGTTTCCCAGTGTAAACAGTGCATTAATGCATACAATGGACAATGCAATAATTAATTAGTCAGAGTGACCGAATGCCTCCAAACAGAAAATCAGGAACAGATACAAAGAAAGCACAAAATCCTAATAATATATGTAATTTGGTTTGTTTGTTTTATTTTTGCCTCTGTATTTTTATACACTGCAATTTCCTTTTCACATTCTTGAAGTTTCTGCCATCGCAAGGCCATCACGAACATTGTGAATATATGTAGTGCTTTAAATTCACTTAAAAAACACTGGCAAGTTTGTACTAATTGTTATATTAGGATTAAAACGATGATATGTATAAACCTTTAGACCTGTTAACACATTTTCTTGATACATGATACATGATATGTGTTTGTATTAGGATCAGAAAACTTACTATTTTGTCATACATTGCTTTGGTGTGTGTGTGTCTGCAGGAGCTCTCCCATCCTGGCTGGGCGGCAGTCTTCTCAGGATGGGTCCAGGTCTTTTCGAGGTCGGGGATGAACCTTTCTACCACCTGTTTGATGGACAGGCTCTGATTCACAAGTTTGACCTGAAGAATGGTCAGGTGACCTACTACAGGAAGTAAGAGTCTCAATCATGACTTTACACAATCCTCAGACACGTTTGTCTCCTCCCATGATAATTCAAAGTCACTGTCTTGATCCCTGTGAAGCATTTTACTTTTCCTCATTCATTTTATTTCCTGCAACTAACTCATTACAGAGAAGCTGCTGTGTTAATGCACTGTGTATGTGCATGTTAGTGTAAGTACTGTATCAGGTCACAGGTGCGATTGACACAGACTGTTTCTGACACCGAGGTAAAACAGTCTTCTGGACAGAGAAACAGATGAGCGAGGTAAAAAAATAAATCACTTGCCTTTCAGAACAAATACATCACAAGTGTCATCACTAGTTGTTTATCACTTTTCACCGAGGATGGAGTTGATGATAAACTAGTCTGAACTGGAGAGAGGAAACCAAAACAATAATCAGGCCTCAGAGAGAAAGGTTTTATTTTTATTACAAAGCAGAATCAGTGTTGCGTTTCTCAGATTTCACATCTTTTGAAGGATTTCTTATGTGTTTATTTCTAATAATCCATCATGTGTGTGATCTTTGTGCTCAGGTTCATCAGGACAGACGCGTATGTCCGAGCCATGACTGAGAACAGAGTGGTCATCTCTGAGTTTGGAACAGTAGCCTACCCAGACCCCTGCAAAAACATCTTCTCCAGGTAAACCTGAAGGTTATACATTGAGAATGTGCTCAAAAGATCAAGAGTAGAGGTTGCAAATAAAAAATAGTGATTCATTTGGTTGTTATTTATGCACTAATGTGTAAATTTCATTTCATTTCGATTTATTCCATTCATGGTTTACATGCTTCACATGATTGCACAGAAGAAAAACTTGGTACCTGCCCCTTTCTATAGATGTAATTGCACTGGCTTTGTATCGACACCAATATTATACACTATTTCAAAAAGTTAAAGATGATGAAACATAATAATACAACAAGAAAACAAACAAACAACAAAATAGCCATGGACACAGCTCATCTATCTATCTTTTTTCCTCTCTTTCTCCTTTTTTGTAGGCACTTATTTTTCTTTGCAACTTGTACAATTTTCCAGTTCCTTACGTGAATGCCATAGTTCTACACCTGCAACAGAAATCATGACAATAATTTATCTGTGATTAGAAGTAATCGTGATATATGGTGTGCCTCCACAGTTTTATTTTACTGTGTCATTATTACTTTGTTTTCTTTTGTGTCTGTTCAGATTCTTCACTTACTTCAGAGGCATCGAAGTGACTGATAACTGTTTAGTGAACATCTATCCAATCGGTGAGGACTTCTACGCCGTCACAGAGACCAATTACATCACCAAGGTTGATCCTGATTCGCTGGAAACGTTATCAAGGGTGAGCTGACTGGTTGGATTTTTCAATTCTATAAATAGTGTCAAGTTTTTTTTTCTGTGGTGCACTTTTTGATTTGTTTTTCTTCTCTTTATCCTCAATTTGACGTCTTGATGTTCACAATAACAAATAATGAAGCCAGTGAAAGACAGTTTATACACCATTGTTTACTGTAAACACAACTGATTGTTTCTTCGCTCTCTGTCTTGTGTATGTGTGGTGACACCAGGTCGACCTGTGCAAGTACCTCTCGGTGAATGGTGTGACCGCTCACCCCCACACCGACTCAGATGGTACGGTCTATAACATTGGTAACTGTTTTGGCAAGAATATGAGTCTGGCTTACAACATTGTCAAGATCCCACCTGCGCCGAAAGGTGAGGTCACAGTGCGTCACAAACACCCAGAGTCACTGAGGTTGATATTTAAATAAACTGACTCTGCAGCTCTTTGTGTCTCTAGACGAATCCGACTACTTTGAGAAATCGTCGGTGGTGGTCCAGCTGCCCAGCAGTGAGAGGTTAAAGCCATCCTACATGCACAGGTACCGAATTACCCCACAAAACAAATCCACCAAACCAGTTGTGATGCTTTACATCAAAATAAACTTATAAACTGTGCACTTCTTCTGTATTTATATTAATGTCTTTCTCTCTGTCTATTTCTCTGTCTGTCTGTAGTTTCGGTATGACAGACAACTATTTTGTGTTTGTGGAGCAGCCGGTGAAGATCAACCTGCTTAAGTTCCTGTCGGCTTGGAGCATCACAGGAGCCACGTACATGGACTGCTTCGAATCCAACGACAGCATGGGGGTAAGGCTGGCACATGAACTTGTGAACATGTGAAAAATTTTGGGAAACATATTATTTGCACATGGGAAACATGGTTTTGGTCCAATTTACATGTGAATTCCCATGTGAACCCATTTTCTACATGTGATAACATGTATGTGCTCCACATGGTAACACATGGGAAAATGGGTTCACATGGGAATTCACATGTAATTCACATAAAACTGGGCCAAAACCACATTTTTCCCATGTGCAAAAACATTTCACATGTGAAGTTCATGTGGTTTTTCTATAGGGCTCCCCCAATGAGACCTGAGGAACAAAATGAACACAAAGAGACATAAAATTATCAGAAACAGACATAAAAGGAATCTGTGCCCTGGCCTGGTCGCTCATTTAGAAATTCTGCCTTTTACATTTCTACTTAATGTGCAGTGTGTGTCTATGTGTGTGTGTGTGTGTGTGTAGACGTGGCTCCATGTGGCCACTAAAGAGCCAGCAGGTTATCTGAGCAGCCACAAGTTCAGGACATCGGCCTTCAACCTCTTCCACCACATCAACACCTACGAGGACGAGGGATTCATCGTCGTCGACCTCTGCACGTGGAAAGGGCGAGTATAACCCCATGTGTGTGTGTGTGTGTGTGTGTTCTTTGTGTAATCATCCTGACCTCTCTCGCTCTCTCTTCTCTCTCTACTCTGCAGTCATGACTTTGTGTATAACTACCTGTACCTGGCCAACCTGAAGCAGGAGTGGGAGGAGGTGAAGAAAGCAGCGATGAGGGCTCCTCAGCCCGAGGTCAGACGATACGTCCTGCCGATAGACATACACAGGGTGAGCACACACACACACACACACACACTTTATAGGTATCACTAACTGACAAACTGACCATTGCTACACAGCTGTTATAAAAGACAGATACTGTAATGAAGGGGGCAGTTGAAGTGTAAAAACACGTTGGTTGCCACAGGCATCTCTCTGGACCATTTGAAACTATTCAAATAAACCACACCTCTCTTAGACTGTGATATAACCAGCATCTTTATTTATGTCTTATTGCGTCAACAGCAATAACCACACTCAATACCACCAATACCATCACAGTGCAATATGAGATGCTGTGCAATTCGGTGAACTGAATGTTGTGTGTGTTTGTTTTTGTTTTGTTTCATTATTAACATTATTTATTCTAGCGATTCTTTTTATTATTTCTTTCATTCTTTATATTATTTATTATTCTTTTTTATTATGGTTACACTGTCTGGTTTGGCATTTTAATTTTCGTTGTACATGTGATAATGACAATAAAGGATATTCTGTTCGGTTCTATTCTAATGTGTGTGTGTGTGTGTGCAGGAGGAGCAGGGGAAGAACCTGGTGTCTCTGTCCTACACCACCGCCACCGCTGTTCTTCACAGCGACGGGACCATCTGGCTCGAACCTGAAATTCTCTTTTCTGGACCAAGACAGGGTGAGACACAGACTGTAAACCAGGACCAGCAAAAACTAACTAGTTGTTACATATGAAATTATTAGATTCTTATATTTATGTCTCTCTCAGCCTTTGAGTTTCCACAGATCAACTATTCTCGGTGTCGTGGGAAGAAGTATTCCTTCGCCTACGGACTGGGACTCAACCACTTCATCCCTGACAGGGTAGGTTCATGCAGTTATGTGAGAGTATGTGATGGTGCAAACTGCTGCAGTTGATTCCAGCTGTTGGTCATTTGTTGTAGATAGTCAAGCTGAACGTTCAGACCAAAGAGACCCTGGTGTGGCAGGAGGAGGAGTGTTACCCGTCAGAGCCGCTGTTTGTCCCCACGCCTGGTGCTACAGAGGAGGACGATGGTATGTACACACATGCACATAATTGCTCAGAATTACACCTGCATTTATATACAGTATAACTTGAGATCTTAAAGAAAAGGCCTAAAAATGTAGGTTAAACTCCTATATTATCAATATCAGTATTGATTAATTCACCTAAATACATATAAGAACCAAAATTATATTAAATAATAAGGAGGTGCAGCTCTTTTTTCAGCCCTGAATGTATTTTTGTTATGACACTAAATCATCAAAATGTTAATTTACCCTCAGTCTACTAAAATCTCTATCCAAAGGGATACTAGAGTGATTCACAGTCGTATCTAATCTTACCTCCATAAACTAATTTAAATTAAACCAAGGATGGTCCAAACTGAAGCAGCAGAGACCAGAAAATCTGATTATTTAAAACTGTCTAATAGTAAATCTGTATAATGCATCCTCACACCTTAAAGGTCCAGTGTGTAATAATTGGTTTATTGGCAAAATCTCAAGTGTATACAGTAATTGCTATAAAATAACATTTTTATTTCGTAGCCTTATAATTAACGCTGTGATCTAGAATCTGAATGCAAGATGTCACGGTTTTCCCCCATTTTACACACTGGACCTTTAATCAAACTCCTTAATTTAAAGTTGAATGTACCCGACTGTGAATATTCCTGTGGTGGAAACACACACACATTCACACACTCACCTTCTCCCCTGTCTGTCTGTCAGGTGTGCTGCTGAGTATCGTGGTGAAGCCGGGTGCAGAGAGACCGGGTGTCCTGCTGGTGCTGGACGCCACAAACCTGACTGAGCTGGCTCGGGCCGAGGTCGACGCCATCATTCCCGTCACCTTGCACGGCATGTATAAACCATGAGCTCAACCGAGATGCATCATAAAGTACCTGAACCCTTTCAATTAGAAATGGACTTTGTTTTTTTTCCTGCTGCTTCAGTGGCTCTGGTCAACTTGTCCACCAATGTGACTCTATTGATGACTTGAAGTTCCCATATTACATAAAGTGAGATTTCCATATCTTTTCATTATAAAGGAGGTTTAGAATGTATATCAACACTGTGAACATATCAAAGCACCAGTCCATAGAGAAGTACACACAGTCTGTACTCAGAAACTGAGCCTTAAAACCAGTCGTCAAAACTGCTGTCACTTTGTGATGTCACAACAAAGCAGTCACTATTCTGTCACACCCTAAGCCCTACCCACCGACCTAGAAAATGGCAGGATTTGGTTTCTCTGAGTGTTTTACCTGTGTTCTTTATTTTTACTTTATCTCTCAGAAAACAGTCAGCCAATCAGAAGGGAGGCTAAGAGCATCCTCTCTTCTGATTGGTTGACACTGACCTGTTGTAACCAGAGCTCCAGGGCAGAGATGTAAAAGTATACTGAAGGCTTTTTTTTCTGTTCCTCCTTTTGATTTCACCTTTAAACTCATCAAAAATCAATGTACTCTGACAGTCACACATTATTAAACATTAGTGGTATCACAACTATTTACTAATGATTTAATGTTGTGTTTTTGGGACATACAACACATCATACATCAACATGATGATACTGTTTCTATTGTGTCTTGGGCTCAAGTTGCCTTTAAAGTGTCTGTTGATTGTTGTGTAATGTTGTCAACAAATAAATAAACTCAATCATTGTTTCCTGTGGCTGTTGGTGAAAAAGTCCTAGAGTTTACAAAAACAACCCACATTCACTGCACCAAAAATCATCATGTGAAATCATCCATTTGAAGTAAGAGTTACAATTAAAAACAGACAATAGTTTTGTGATTTTAAAAATGTATTCATCTTTTTTAATCATCTTTTATACAAAAAAACTACATTACAATGATTATTTCACATTTAGTAATTACAGAGCACGATTTTTTACATATGTATTATACGGAAATCAGAGCTGTTTGTCAAAGCTCTGATAAGGTTCCTCTAAACGGCAGGTTTTAATTTCATGTCATAAGTTAAAAAAAAACGAACTGAACATAGATAAGGCTAAAACAGATCAATAATCTGCTGCATGAAAAATACCCAGATGACAACTTCAAACATTCAAACAAGAAGCAACAACTGGTGCTGAGAACCTTTCACATGTATTGTGTTGTATTGAGTGGCATTCTGAAGGTCCAGGTGTCCTGTGCTGCACCTGAGACATAATTTATGAGGCACTCTTGCATCTGTAGCCACAAAACACAGGTTGCATGGTTAGAGTAGAAACTGTCAGTAAAGTGTACATGAACTTTCATCTTTCCGTCACAGAAACAAGGAGGAGTGGTGTCTTTTGTACATGGATGTAGGCACTTTTTATTGTGTGAAATATAAGTCTTTGTGTGTGATAATTATACAAATGTGTGTAAAAAAAAAAAAGCAGCCTCGGTGTTGATCATCTGCTCTAAACTGTTCCCAGTCCAAGAGTTTCTGTTTTTACTGTGGTTAAAACTAAAAGTTACTGGCTCATGGTTTTATGTTTCCATCAAAGTGCGCTTTGTGAGGTCACCATCACCACGACCTTTGACCTTTGACCAGCAGAAGTGAATCAGTTCATCCTTAATTCTTAGTGTTTGAAATCGTATCAGGCAGCTCTGGTTGGCACTGGCATGGAGGTGTGAATGAAAGTCCACTGGTGCCTCTAGATGCGTAGAAGCGCTGACTGCAGTTTTTCTGTGGAGAGCTGATAGTGCTGCTGTTTGATGATATCCAGACAGTCACTGAGAACCTGCACACACGCACGCACAAACACAGATTCATATCAAAACAACATAAAAGTAAAAGTAAAGGTTGCACTGAGTTGATATTGGCTGGGTTTATTTTTACCTTCCTGGTGTCCTGAGGTAAAATCACTCCGTCGTCCCACAGCCTGCCAGATGAGAAGAAAGCTGAGCTCTCCTCTTTTAATCTCTTGTTCAACTTCTCCTCCTGTTCCCTCTTCTCCATCTTCTTCTTCTGCTCCTCTTCCTCCCCCCCCTCCTGCTGCTGCTCGCTGTCGGCAGGGAGCAGAGAGGCAGCGTGACCCGGCGCCGTCATCGACACTTTGGCGTTGGGCCACAGGAACAAGAAGTTGGGGTCAAAGGCTCGTCCGCACTAGAGAAGGAAACAAGTACACTTTGAAATGTTGAGAGGGATTATATTGTTGTTTACAATTGTTCTCTACAACTAACGAACCTGTTGTTAATTTCTCTCCAACTCCAAAACACTTTCATGGACAAGTTGTAACCTGCACATTCACCACGCTATGAGATAATAACAGAACATTACGAGACAGAGTTGTTTTAAAGTATATTTTTTTGGCGTTTTATGCCTTTATTTGATAGATCAGTAGAGACAGACAGGAAAGGGGGAGGCAGAGAGAGGGGAATGACATGCAGGAAAGGTCTGCCCGATGCGGGACGCGAACCGAGGACGCCTGCGTCTGCATATACATGGGGCGGCTGCCTTAACCACTGCGCCACGCACCGCCCCAAGACAGAGTTGTTTTAGAGGTAAATGCAGAGACTGTTTGTCAAAAAACTGCCCCCGACGGGAACGCGCATCAGCGGTTTTGCATGAATTTACCTCTAAAACAACTCTGTCTGGTAACATTCTGTTATTATCTCATAGCGTGGTGAATGTGCAGGTCACAACTTGTGTATTGGAGTTGTTGGATTGTGTATTTGATGAGTTTGATGAGGGAAACCAAGAAATCCCATGAGCCTCTGTAGCGTAACTCTGAGCAGCTCACGGCTCTGCTCCACTGTTCTAAAAACACCTTGCACCGACAATTAAAGGTAATGAACCTACTACTAAGACTATAGGGATTATGGCAATGGGCCAATTTGCCAAAATGTTGAACTATCCCTTTAAAGACATATCTTCAGCACTGATAATACCATCTTCAAAATCAAACAAGATCAACGTTTTTTTGTCGAGAGATTTTCACGTAACTGCAGCTGTATTTACTGAGGTACTCACCATGGCGTAGCTGTCAGCACCATGGCAACCACCAATCACCACAGTGATTTTGGGGACGGAGGCGCACGCCACTGCGGACAGCATTGAACCCTGAGCCTTTAACCGGTTACTGTTCATCTCTGCCTATAGCAAACACACACACACACACACAGGCATTATTATTATTATTATGTATTGCGCACAGGGTTCAAAATTAGCGGTCGCCAGTCGCCAGTGGCGACTAACTTTGAACCTTTGGCGAGTAAAGGAAGCCAGCTGACTGGCCACTCTGGCGAGTGAAAAAAAATAGGGTCCGGTCAAACTACTTTGATGTTCCTCCCGGCCCGGCTGTGACGCTTGGGTTGTGCGCCGATGTCGTGCAGATCTTCAAGCTCACAACATGCTGTAAAGCAAGGATTTGTGAGCTTGTAGATCTGCGATCCGCCATTTCCACTGTTAGTCCCGCCCCGTATCCAGGGAGGCCGAGATGCGATTTGTGTTCAGCTCCGACAAGCGGTAAAGGAGAGGAGAAACAAACAACAGAAAAGAGGCCATAAGGCCAGTGGCCATAACTGTTCCCGGTCGAAAAATGTGGAGGCACATTCCGGGAGTGTGTCCACCCTCCAAATCTCCGAGAACGGAAAAAAACAACCAGGCTAATCACCGTGACGACGTAGCGACCACCGCCGAGACTGCTGTGAGTTACGCTAGAACAGATGTGGGCAATTTACGGCCCGCGGGCCGGACGCGGCCCGTGGACCAAATCAATCCAGTGCCCTGTGCACAAAGAAAAAAAAAAAAGAAAATCCTCCATCATTTTATGTAAAGGCGTACAATGACTTCAACTGCTATACGATTGCTTTTATTACGTATGCGCATTAATCAGCTGTTTGATCGCCCCTCTGGAGCAGTAGCGGGTCCTCTCTCTCCTCCGTCGGAGCTGTCCGACGAGGAGCCGCTCTGCTGCAGGTTTTCTCCACAGCTGAGGTTCTGACCACCGCGACTCTGTCAGCACTGGAATCATGTCGGAACTGCTGACAATTATGAAGCGCCATCACGGTACCTAATTATAACTTAACAAACACTGAAATTTAGCAAACTGTGATTAAAAGAGCATTTTATGAGATCGCTGGCGACCTGAGCCACTGCGAGTCACCGTGGTGCTGTGAGGACTGCATGTGAATGCTGCATTCAGGTGCAGTCGGAAAAACGGCCGTCGGTAACAAACCAGATGTCATTTTAGTCATCTGCCTTGAGTCCATAATACATTATGTTTCTTTAGTGACCTATGATGGATATAAATTGAAAATGCAATTACATCAACGTCTAATATATAACACAATATGTCCACCAAATATGTAGTTTAGGCTAATCTGGCAATAAATATTATGTTTCAATTTGATTTCGAATCATGTGGCCCTTCACTCACTTAATCGGAGTCAATGTGGCCCTCTGGAAAAAATAATTGCCCACCCCTGCGCTAGAAAGTTCAACCAGAGATGGTTCACGACAGAATCGAGAAAGTATGTTTTATAAATAAACCTTTAAGGAAAAAAAGGCAAATTTGACTCATTCCCTTATTCCACACAATAATATGCTAATATTGCTATGATATGTGTTAAAAATGCTTTTGAGTGTATTATAACAGTTAAACACATATAAAAATATACAATACACGATGAAAAATATACAAAACAACTATACATAATTTTTGGCCAGTAAAAAATCTTTCTGGCCAGTAGATTTTTAAAGCTCACTAGCCAGTTGGCCAGTGAGCAAAAAAGTTAAGTTTGAACCCTGATTGCGCACCATGATCCAATCCAGTGTCACTGTTTCATCAGACACCATGTGATACCTGTGTTACGGAGAGCGTCAGCGCTGCTGTGGGCGCCGTGTTCTGGAGGAAGAGCAGTGGGACGTCTCGCTGGTCGCACAACTGGACAAAGTGACTGCCTTTCAGCGCCGCCTGGTACGACAGCTCACCGTTGTTGGCCACTATTCCCACCAGATGACTGTGGAAGATGGACGATATATCAAAGTGTTGGTATTGCTAAAATAGTTCATTTAAAATATCTAGAGCTCCAACAATTAATCGATTAATCACATATATAAATAATTACTAAATCAATCGACAACTATTTAGATAATCAAATGATCGGTTTGAGTAGTTTTATAACAAAAAAACGTCAAAATTCTCTGATTTCAGCATCTTAAAGGTGAATATTTCTGGTTTCTTTGTTCCTTTAAGTAGCGCCGTCCCAGGCAACAATTGTAAATGGAACACTATGGTTGCCAGGTTACAGTATCACCAGTTACAGCCGATCTGTGAACATTCCATCTGTCAGTTGTGATCGTCAGTTGATAATAAAAACAAGTAAGCAAGTTTGTGCTTTAACCGTACATCCTGTAGTTCATTATTGAAGAAAACAGGACAGGATGAAACAATGACAATAAACTGAATATCCCTTTAGTTTGTGGACAAAACAAGACATTTGAGGACGTCATGTTGTGGTTGGAGATACACTGATTAAACATTTTTTTTGAGCAAACAACTAACTGATTAACCTTTTAAATAATCGACAGATTAATCGATAATGAAAACAATCATTAGTTGCAGCCCTAAAAATACCTATAGTTATTTAAAAAGTATAAGATGGTTTATCTATGGTTGATATTGTAATGTGTGTGTGTGTTACTTGTATCTTTTACCCATGAATCTTTGCAAAGCCAGTGACCAGTGTGGTGCCATAACGCGCTTTAAACTCCTGGAAGCGACTCCCGTCTGTCAGTCGACTGATGACCTGGACACATGACAACAGACAAACAGTCACATTTTATTAAACCTGAATTATGCATTAGTACAAAACAGCTGTTTATCAGCTGACAATCATTTCCAAGAACTTTGAAACAATAATTCCTTAAACCACTTGTGTGTTTGTGTGTGTGTTTCGTACCATCTTGACATCCAGGCTGTAGTTATAACTCAGTGGAGCGAGTCCCTGAAGCTCCTCTGACCTGTACAGAGGCTCCTCCTCTGCTCTCCTCTTCTTCATCCTCTCCTCGTCCTCCTCCTCTTCCTCAGGCAGTTGGAAATTAAGGGTGGAGATTATGTTTCTGGTGTAATTGTACGCCTCCTTTTCTTCCCAAGCGAAATGGTCCACACAGCCACTCACTCTGAAACCAGAAGAAAAAATGAACCTTTTCATGTATCTATTCTAAATTCATACTTTTTGCTATTTCTTGCATAAATATACACATTGCTTATTTCATTTTAGGAAACATAAACCTCCAGTAATCTACTGTGTGTCTCACTGGGGGGTTAGTTTGATTTATGGACCTACTCAGCGTGAAGCCTGGCTCCTCCCAGGTTCTCCGGTGTCACCTCCTCTCCCGTGGCCGCCTTGACAAGTGGAGGTCCTCCCAGGAATATCGTCCCTATCCGGTGCACCATCACCGTCTCCTCCGCCATAGTGGGGATGTAAGCTCCACCCGCCGTGCACGACCCACACACCACTGACACCTTGGGGATGATTTGATTGTGTTTTATGTAGACACAGTTTTAATTTAAAGTCTCTTTGCTGTGTGTATATCCCATTTTTAGACAAACACTTTATCATTTCATACGGCAACAGTAACCAATCATGGAATTAAAAACATGGTCTTAAAGTTTTATATACATCTTGTTACTTTTAGGTATTTTTACCTTTTTATTTGTTTTCATATATGTAAAATTAAACCTGTCAATTCCATGAACAAATGAACTTTTAAACACTGCATATCACACTTCATCTGAATACATTGTATATGCTGAATCCTATTGTGGTTATACTTGTATTATATTATTATATTATCAGCAGGTGAAGCACGTCTGGGCTTCTTCTACTCCTCTACCTGTGGGATCTTCATGGCGGACATGATGGCTTCGTTGTAGAACGTCCTTCCTCCCTGGTTCTTATCCGGGAAGATCTCAGACTGGATGTTTATACACAAACAGGGAATTACTAATTAAAGCAGCAGTGACTGTGATTCATCTAACGTCCATCTCCTAAAAAAAAAAAAAAGGTTGCAAACAAAGGTGTGTGTGTGTGTGTGAACTTTAACCTGCAGCGGTAAGAAAGCTCCTCCAGAGTCGACCAGGTAAACACACGGCAGCCGGTTCTGAATCGCCACCTCTTGCGCTCGGAGTTGCTTCTTCACTGTGATTGGATACGCCGTGCCGCCTTTCACCGTAGCATCGTTGGCAATGAAAATGCACCACAGACCGTTGATCCTGCCAATGCCTGGTAATGCATACACAAATTAATTGCTGAAAAACTGTCTGAAGAAGACGTCTGTAGAGTGCAGCAAGGTTATTATAGTTTTAAAATTTTCATAAGTTTTTATTTTGATTTAGTTTTTCAGTTTGCTTTTTTATTTCAGTTTAGTTAGGGGAGTTTTAGTTTAGTTTTTATTTTTGAGGAACTGACTGGCTTATAATGACAGCATGAGGCTACTGTTGTACTCTTTTAAAAAAAAATAAAAACTCTTATTCTTATTCTTTTTATTGTGCTTTTATGGCAATGTGGACCCCCTTGGGTCTGAAATAAAGAAATGAGGAGAGATGAAGAAATGACTACTTCTTATATAGTTTATATACTATATATATCGTTTTATTAGTTAGTTTTTCAGGCCTCTGTGAGACCTCTGAAGAACTTCCAAATTTGTGTGATTTTCCCGTTTATTTATCACATTACGTTCACTCTTATCTACTTGTGGGTCCCATATTGGGATGTGGCATTTTCTTCCTGCAACTATAGCCATCTCTAAGAAAACTAAAACTAATCTAATGTTATCTGCAATTCAGTTTAGTTTCAGTAAGTTCAGTTCTTGTTCTTGCAGTGAGTAAACTGAAGGTGTTGTGATGGACTGTGGGTTTAGTGGGTTCTGACCAGTCAAGCAGCCGGCTGATGGGATGTCGCCGTACGGTAGACCCAGACCGGCGAACGGTGACAGCTCCAGAAAGTCGTCATCGTCCAGCAGGAGACTGAGACGATCCCTGACCAGCAACTTCTTGTTTCTCTTTGTGTGTCTGGCGATACCGCTCTCCCCTCCACCTTTCTTCACCTTCTCACTGAACTCTTTAAACCTTAGAGAAAGAAAGAGGCAAACATTACAAACTGCATGAATCATAATGCAGTCGAGGAATGAAGTGTGTGTGTGTGTGTGACGTGTGTGTGTGAGAGAGCTGACAGGACGTACTTCTTATGGCAGGCGTAGCTGTTTCTGAGGTTGGCTTCATACACATGTCGTTGGATGGGCTGCAGAGGCTGCTCCAGCACTGGGAAGGCACTGGGCAGAGATCTCCTCCTCCTGGCTGCAGAGCTCGCAGAGCGGACTGAACACGGCCAACGCTGCTCAGCCAACCTGTCACACAAGAGCCACACATGTCTGTTCACAGCATGGTCGAAAAAACAAGATCTAACGATGAAATGCGAGTCAAAAACTGACAAAAATAAAGCGAAGATGATGCTGGGGTCTGTACTTAACAACCATGTTTCCTCACATTGAGACAAAATAATTTATAGGTCAGATTGTCTCTATAGCAACACAATGCTACACGGTACACATTTCACATTTGTAAACATTACAGCTTCTGTGATTTTTGATAATGCACTCAGTCTATGCATGTGCTTTTTATTACATTTTTGTTTATTGTTCAGGCAAACATAAATATAATCTGCAATAATAATTTCAAAAGTCTAATACCTTAAAGGACATGTACTGAGCACTTCTATTTCATATTTTCTGATGAGCCACTACAATTCATAGGGAAACATTACACTTTAATTCTGCTAAATTTACTTTACGGTTACTATTATTCAGGTAATTCCCACCACTTTACCAAAGTAAAGAGCAGTGTTAATCAAACAGACAGTATATTCTCCATCCTGCAGACCAGCTGTCTCTATCTAGTGCTGGAGTCATTCACGGTCACTGCAGCAGCTGCATTTATATATCAGTGATACCTGTCAGTACTTTTTTTTAAACTCACAGACATGAATCTCTCTGTGCCTCATTGAGGTCACAATCACCTGCTCACTATAACTTTATATAATAATTTAATGGCAGCAGCCCTTTCTGGGTCAACTGGAAACGTATATCCATAGATAAGTAACCATAGTAAATGTTAGATACCCACTGCACTGTAATATAACGTGTCTGTAGCCTATGAGAAAACTTACATATTTTTCATATAATCTCAACATATTAATGTGTTTACGCTCACGTATGATGTTGTATATTGATATTTGTAGTTTGATAAATCGTTAGCTTAAGTTACTGTCTTTTACTATGGGAAGCGAAATGTTGGTCAAAGGTCAAGAGGTTTATCTGGATAAATCTGCGGAGTAATGAATGGGAACAACGTGTCGCCTCTTACCTTCTCATGCAGCGGTACATGTCTGTTTGTGTCCGTCAAAATAAAGGTAATTAAACTACTTTATCAGGTAGAAAAGACAGTAACAGGACTGAGCTACTACTACTCGTCCACTAACCCCCAAAACAAATTCTTCTTCGTCTCTTCTGTAGCAGCGGTAGCAAAACACACCACCGCCCCCTACAGGAAGCGACGGTGAAACGCAGGCAAAAAAACAAAACAAAAAAACAGACTCAATTAGACTAAACAGACTAAACAACTAAATTTGATGTATGTCTACTATTATGCAGAGGGACTAATTTGATTAAGTGTTTCAGACCTAATATTAAGTATAATCCTGCATTTAAACAGCCCAGCACACATAGGCTATGTAATATTAATTGATAAGTGGTGGTTCCAGTTGTAATGACACATCTTGGCCACTGGAGTGAGCTGTCCATTTACCAATTCATGAATTGTCCTTTTGTCTTTTTTTTAAAGCCTTTGGAAACATGACTTTAAATAGTAAAAATGCTTATATTATATCAAAGTCAAGTGCCTCATAAAAGTTTATTAAGAAGATATTAGGAAAAATAATGGCGCATGTTATAGCAGATATATTACCTCATCTCTGGTTGTTCTTCAGCAGGTGAAAAGTATTTTCCATAACATGAAATAGCTCCATCAAAGAAATCTAAACAAAACAAAATCTGATTATTTCCCAAATGGAAACGGGCTAAATATATCATTTTCTCTGGAGCCTATGGCTTGCATATTACATACAGCAGAGTTTTTTGTGTGTGTATAAATACCTTGGAATCTGGTTGGATCAGAAACTCACATTTACATTTCAAAGTCATGCAAATATATCATTTTGTGGAAAAAAAATAAGTAAAACACAAACAATTTCTTGTGCTGCAAACACCTTTAATGTCAAACTTGAATGAATACATGTAACCATTTTCCTTCCTTTTCTACTTTACATGCCTGTAAAAGCATTATTACCACATTTTCTTTGCATTCAAGAGTTTGTTTTGTTAAAATCAACTAACAGGTGCACTGCATATACTACATCAAGACAAAAAGGAAAGTCCAGAAATAAGTAAAATCACATAATATCCTATCCAATCCATTTTATTTACAGTATAGAGCACATTTTAAAACAACCAAGTTGACCAAAGTGCTTTACACAGACATAGAATAGGCCTACTGTACATAAAATCAACAAAAAGTTAAATGTAAGAACACACCAAATAAAAGCAATAAAATAACGGATGAGAACCAATGTATGAATAATTTAAAATCTTAGACTGGTTTATTGTCATTTCTCAAGCATAATGGAGTTAATAGCCTATAGTCCTACATATGCCTACATAGCCTACAATAAACTTAAATATCCACTGGTACAAACAGTTGTCAACATTTGTTTTTTTATGTTTTATCAGAGCTAGTAGAGTTTCCAGGTGGTGTGCAATTATTTTAAATGTAGGCTACTACTTTAAAAAAAAAAAAAATTACACAGTATTTTTTCTCAGGTACTGGTCAAAGTCTCGGGTCTCTGAGGTGCAGGGCCCCCGGTTTGTGCGGCCCTGCTGACTCTGGAGAAGGAGGAGGAGGAGGAGGGGGGAGGAGGAGTGTTTGTCGGCGGCGGCAGCAGCAGACAGTCAGCCAGTCAGTCAGGCAGGAGCACCGGAGTCCGAGCGGCAGTTTCAGAGACTGTGAGTGGGGAAAAACTGCGTCCAATACGGGATAACTAAGGAGGGATCCGACATGAGTTGGGGAACGGAACTATGGGTATGTAATGTTTAAACTCATTTAAACTGTTATTATTTTCCTGTGTTTCGGTTTTTTTTTCTTTGACACGGGCGACAACACCGACTTTAGTGGTGGAGCAGCAGCAGGAGAGGAGGAGGAGGAGGAGCAGAAAGGTGCCGTGTGGTGTGTTACCTTGTAGCGGCGGCTAACACTGATGCTAACCGGCTAACTAACCGGCTCTGGCTGCAGCGGAACAATAGAGGGGCACGTCTGCAGACAAACAGCCGGGGAGGGAGGGAGGAGGGGCGGGCATCGGCGAGGGGTCACACCGCCCCGGTTAGGTTACACCACCACCACCACTATTAAGCCAACTTTAATCAAACGTTTGTATCTGAAATTAGCCTTTTTTATTTTGGCTTGGACTGGCAAGTTTGTGCATGTGCGTGTGTGTGTGCGTGCGTGTGTCACACCCTGTTTCAAAGAGAAGCGGGCTGCTGGAGAACCGGTTGGATCATCCAGGGGGAAAGAGAGAGCAGTGAGAGACCACCTCGGTCCTCTGTGGTGGAAGGAAAAAAATACATTAAAACAGCAACAACAACCATGAGCTTTACTGACTGATTGAGCTTTTGTCGTTGCCAATTGTCCAAAAATCTTTTGTCTTTAACCTCCATGTGATCAGAGAGGAAGGAGTGGGGGGAAACACATGCTCCTATTTATATTTATATTGAAGGCCTACTTGTATGTTATCTGTTGTAGCCTATTGTTTTATTGCTCAGTTGTTGCTGTCCTCATTCTGCATGACCTTATACATATAGACCATGTGTGTAAGCAAGTCAAATGCATTGTAGCCCCTACTGCATTCTGTTTCTATGAACTAAACCGGCCCATATATAAATATATAGGCCTAACACACCCAGACACACACATTTACAGCTGTTTATACTCAACCAGCAGCTAAATAATAGCCTAATAGTCATAATAGATTTTTTTTATTATTACTGCTCAAGTCACTTAAACATGATCCTCATCTGCTGCTCTTTGTCAAACATATCCCCACTGTCTATAATGGGTTGATGTTGTTGTTATTATTATTATGATGTGGATTAATTGTTTGCTGCGGTTTGGGGAGGGTTTAGTGATTGATAGTATTTAGATTTTGAGCTACGAGTGACAGGACGTTGAGATCCAGCCCCTGTTTTTTGGGGTGTTGGCCATCACAAGTAGTTGTAACCAGAGGGGCAGCCGGCAGCATCTCTCTATGTGTGTGTGTATGTGTGTGTGTGTGTGTGTGGAAGGAGATGATACTCCTCCAGTTGACCTTAGTGGTTATCTCCAGTTTTAAAATAAGCTTTTCTCTTCTTTTTTTTAATGCTTACTCAGCCCTCAAATGTAACACGACCATGCTGCTGCTACAGGAGAAAGAAGAAGAGATAACTATTTGCTTATGTGTGATTCAAAAGGATTTGGAAATAGCCGTAGACACATGAACACAGACGTGATGTGTCAGGATTTGCTTTTCTTACTTTTTTCTTTTTCTGAACTGCAGTCTCCCATTCATGTTTTCCATTCAGTTTTTCTTTGTGTCTGAGCTCTAAATATGGAGATAGAGTACAGTCAGCAGGGACAGTTTGTGTTCCCAGTTCAGACAGATGGAGAGACTGGTTTGTGTTTGAGAATGCAGTATGTGTTTTTTAGACTCTTTTCCAAAGTCTGTTCCTTTATAGATGTTTGTTTAAGCCTGTTCTCAGTCCTCAATGTGGTTGAAAAGGACAACTGTTGAGGAGATAATAATCACTTTGTTTCTCATGATTTTTTGTTGATTTATCATGAGTTAATTGACAAAAAAAAGTCAGTTCTTTGGTTTGTAAAGGGTGTGCAAAGGTGTATTACTTTTGAAGGCATGGGGATTTTATTTTAGAACTCAACATCACATCTCAGGACCTAATAAACAAATGTCTGAAGAAAATTTATGCAGTTAGTCAGGATTGGGTTGAAATTCAACAGTATGGAAAAGGGTCCAAAAGTAATCCACCATCAGTAATCCAATAAAGGATGACATCATCACATCGGTGAGTGTGAAAATGATGGACTGAAAAAATTAAAAGTGTTAAATCGTTTGTCTCTGTGGCGTCATTGCGTCGGTCCGTGCCGTGGTGATGAGGCGGAGCAGGGTGATGATCTGTTGCTGAGTGTCGTCTGACAGACCGTCATAATCCCCCTCTGTCCGCTGATGAGATTAATGTGCTGGCCGTCTGATGTCAGATTATGTACAGATTATGGTCCGGACCATACGATGTAAAACTGTTGATTGGCTGTTTTCGTTTCACATACGTAATGCCACTCAGGATCTGTCTAAATTCATGTTATAGCCTATAAACACCTGGAGCTTCTTGGTGCCTTTAAATCAACTGTAAGCCTGCATTCATAATGATTATCTTCATTATTGATTAATCTGGCAGCAATTTCCTTGATTCCTCCATAATTTGTTCTGATGTTCTGCGTCCTCTCAGCTCCTCATAATGACATTAAAGGGATTTTCTTTTTCGTTTCATATGAACAATGTCAAATAAGGACAAAGATTGAGGCAAGTCTGACAAATTTCCTTTTCCTGCTGATCATCTTCCACGCTCCCAGGTCACAATCCAATGGAATAATCGATTAATAAACCGTACCGAGCGTAGTTCCAGTGTCTAGTGCAACATGGCATGGTGCCTTTCTGCTTTTTCTCCGCGCTCTGGCTCGAGCCCGGGTCTTTGAGACATTACAAAGCAAGCGAGGAACATCCTATTACCGCGCTGGCTTCCTGCCCTCCCAGACACACACATAACGTAGGAAGTACTCGTCTGAATTAAAGCTCTGTCTGCTTTTTTTTTTTTTTTTTTGCGAGTGCACTTAGTGCCAGGATGCTGCCATGCTGTGCTCCGGTCTGCCCGGTGGAGGTGAGGCTGAGGCCAGCGATGCAGAGCCGAGCCGAGCCGAGCCGAGCAGCCAAGTCTGACTGAAGGACAAGAGAGTGACAGGCGGTCGTCTCTTCTGGTCGGACAGACTGAAAGACGAGATAAGGGGATAGAGGAGGAGGAAAGAGGACAGGCTGTAAACGGCTGGCTAGATCTGTAGTTTTCCTTTTTGAAGTCTGTCTCCTGTTTGTCAGGTGGAGAACAGGCCATTGTTGAACAATGGTGGAAAGTCCTATTCAGAGCAGTAAGCAGGTTTTTATTTTATCTTCTTCCAAATCAAGGAGGGCTTTGCTTTTCTTTCTTTCATGCCTCGTGTGGATTTGGAAGGTTTATCACTGTGTTCGCTCAGGTCTGTGTGGAGGTGCTGCTGCAGGTCGGGGTACTATGGGGTTTTATTTGTGGAACCCTTTGATGCTTGGAAGTAAAAGGATTGTTTGTATTCCTGGCATCAGGTGGCGATCAGACTCTCGACAAGGCTGCTTGTTATCATCCCCCCTGATATTTATAGACTGTAGCCGACGGTATATCAGTGGTTTTACTGTAGGGAGGCTCCTGTGCTGCTTTTAAACCGTGCTGAGGGAATATCCTCTCAGATAGGTATCAAGACTTGGCAAGATACTGAACGTTGAAGATTTAGTGGAGCCACCTTTAGGCTGATGTTCACAGCATGTTTCGTCAATGATTTCTTATATTGTCAATAAAATGGTAATTCACAACTCTGAACTCTTGATTTGTAAATAAAGGAACAATGACGATGGCTACTGCTGTGAAGAATTATAGAGAGCGGCAGATGATGGGGGAGAGATTTAGTTTGTGATATAATCCCTCTGATACACAGATGGCTCAGCTTCTACAGACACATTGACAGCTCTGTGGGACTTAGGGCTGCAGTGACTACCACTCAATTAGTAAGAATTATTATTATAATTTTTATATCCCACTGTAATCAAAATTGCAATATGACCAAGTAAATCTCAGTGTTTTTTGGTAACACACTGTAGGTAAATGTGTCACATCATTGTTGTGCATTGTCATGAGTGTTGTGTAGAGACACACTGGCTGACGGATCATATTCTCCAAAAGTGGCCATATTTGTTTGGTACAAAAGCAACAAAATCGCACCATAATTAAAAATATTATGTATATATTCTCAAGTGAAAAGTGAAAACTTACTGAATCTGCAATCACAATGTCTGCCCGCACAATTGCAGTTTTATTTGCATATCTTGTAGGCTGAATCATTATGAGACTGTTTTGTGAATCAATTAATAGTTTGAGCCATTTTTAAAACAAAAAATACAGAAAAAGACTAAAAAATACTCTCAAATGTGAAGATTTTATATATTTTTTTCACCCTCATGAAATTAAATGCACAGTTTGATTAGATCTACAAAGAAAAACAACATTTTATAAATGAAATGATAAACCACCTTATAAGCAAACTCATCAGCAGGTTAACCGGTTATGAAAACGAGTGACTCTTTGTTGTGTATCTGGGGTTGGAGGCTCTTTGGGAGAAGGTTCCTGTTGTGTAGTATAGGGCAGTGCTCTGGTTCGTAGCAGGTCACAGCGGGTGTGAATGAAGTCATGTCGAAGCTGAGGGCACTGGCCTGCACACGCCAAGCTGTTAGAGCCGCTCCGGCCAAGCTTGTCAACACATTGTGTGTGTGTGTGTGTGTGTGAGCGAGAGAAGATGTTGTTTCCAGGCCGGGTTGTGTGAGAGTGATAGCTGATAGGCCACTTGATGTTGTTGATGTCCTGCGTGTGAGGGTGGATGTCTTTCTTAATTAACCAAATTGTGTGAACTCACATCTCCTGGAGCCTGGGAGTGGAGATAAAGATGGAAGGAGGTGTGAAAGAGCGATGGAGGAGAAGGAAGCCCACGAAGAGGAAGATGAGGAGGGAGGGAGGGAGGAGGTTTTTAATGACAGGATGAGGACGAGGAGGGAGGGAGATATTTTTATTTTCATAAGGATGGAGGAGGTGGATGGAGGCAGATGGAGTGATGGAGATTTTCACCGATAATAATGGATTAGATGAAACTTTAATGATCCCAGTGGGGAGATTGGCTCCTGCTACAGTAACAGGATACATTATGAGCGGACAGGCTGTCAGTCAAAGTCAAAATGAGTTTGTGCTTTTACACCTTCATAAACGTAAAATCTAATTTATTTAGCTACGCCTGTCTGTGTCCATTAAAGGGGTAGTGCAACATTTTAGCAAATTGACCCATAATCCCTATAGTCATACAAGTAGGTTTGTTACTTTTATTCGTCAGCGTTTTGGAGTTGTTTGATTGTGTGTTTGATGAGTTTGATGAAGGAAACAAAGAAATCCCATGAGCCTCCGTAGCGTAGCTCTGAGCAGCTCACGGCGCTGCTCTGCCGTTCTAAAAATAGCTTGCACCAACAATCAAAGGTAACAAACCTACTGCTAAGACTATAGGGAATTTGGGCCAATTTGCCAAAGTGTTTAACTATCCCTTTAAAATAATGATGATGATTTGCTTTGGCTCAATATAAAAACACAAAAAAACATCTAAATGCCTTTTTGAAGCTGTAATTCTGGTCAGCACCTTTTTACACTAATAATATCAGATGTGCTTCTCTTATTGGAGTAAATTAAATGAGTCTCCTTTGACTTTGTTTGCAGCAGACACTCTGACAGGTCATAATTCAGGTTTTCATTCAAATTAAGTGCAAATTTCAGCTGTCAAAACAAAATGAATATGTGTTTTCATCTCTTTCTCTGTTGTTCGTAATAGAGGAGCCGGTGCCTCTCACCTCAAACTGTGTAGAAAACGGTCGGACGTATCGAGCCAACATTTCACTCTCAGGAAGTCGTACAAAGTCACCCTCACAAACACTGAGTTGTTGCCTTTCTCCTCTTGGTGTTTTTTCAGTCCCCCACTCCTCCTCCTCCTCCTCCTCCTCCCTCGATTCTCTCTCCCTCCCTCCTGGCTCCTTCCCTCCTTCCCCCTCTTCCTTCCTCTCATCCTCCCATCACCTCCCTCTGGATGTGGTCACACAGCTGCATCCACCCAGCCAGATGTTTGGCAGTCGCGCTCCTTCTTCTTGGACTCGGACACACCATCACACCTGTCTGACTTTTCAGATCAGTGTCGTGACCCCCAGTGTGTGTGTGTGTGTGTGTCTAAGTGGGTCAGCGATGTGTTGGCTCTGTGATGCTTCGCTGCATCTGTACTTGTTGATAATAATACGGGTATTAAACTGTGGGATCACTATTTGTACAGTGTGGCCGCCTCAGGGGTTATTTAAGGTCAATGTTGGTGTCATAAAACTGTACAAGTCATCTGGTGGAAGTGCTGCTTCCAGTTTTTAGAAGAAGAGTGAATGAACTCTGGATTATTCTTGGATATTGTCTATTTTGAACTTTTGCTTCATTGTTTTTCCAAGTCCATAAAGATAAACCAGTATTATTGTTTTATCTTGCAACACCACCAGTCTTTTTCTTTCCAGGAAGTAAAAACTGAATCACCGCAGCCGCCAATAGAGACAGAAACAACGACTAGATGCAGGACTTTGGTCAGTCAGAGTTGCAGCTGCTGCTCCTGCAGGAGTCAGACTGTCAACTGTTTATTAGTCAGTTACTTTATTAGCCAGAGGATAAAAAAAACAAAAAACGAAGGCTTTGTGGGATACGTGGAAAATTGGAAGATGCTGGGAATTTTTCTGGTGATTTTTTTTTCCTAGATCTGCAACCCAGTCATTACGCTAAAACCTCTGCTGGATGGCTGGCTGCTGTCAGTCTCAGGCCTGCTTGTCTAACATGCTCTCTCACACACACACACACACACACACACACACACACACACATACGTGTTTATCTATTCTTGTGAGGACCATGACCCTATGTCATGTTGTGAGGACACCCCTTTCTGCTGATGCTAGGAAGATGAAAAAAATAGCTTTACCACAAGGTGGGGCTAGAACATCAGAAAATCACTTAAAAATGTTTAAACACACATTTTCACAGAACTGGTGAATTTGGTGGTGTGTTGTGAGGACCAAACTGTTGCTAGGCAGATTTGAGATTACAAGATCCGTTTTTTTTTAAAGATTTTTGGCCAGCCATTTTGATTAATCATCATCTTCCTAGAGGTGCTGGTCCTATTATGAGCCCACTGGCTTGATTAACAAAGAACATTTAAATATATATAACATGTAATTTTTTTTTTTTTACTATAAAATAGAATAACATACATAGTAAAAATGTTCTTTAAAATTCTTATTAAACCCTTATATCTGGTTATACTATTTCTTGTATATGTATATATTTTTTTATCGTGTTATCTTAAACTGCTCTCAACACTCACTTTGCTTCATTCATGCATTTCTGTGCCATATTCTCTCCTTGTTTTATCACATTTTGGTACCTCATCATCCATCTTCTGTGTTTGAGTGTCTCATATGTTTGAGTATAAATACTTTGTGAGTGTCTAAATAAATTTGAACTTCATCAAAAAGATAAACAAATGACATTTTCTGCTTTGAGCCTGAACATTAATTTTACTGTTTTACTTTACCATAAGTTAAAGCATCAATCAATCTTATTTCACTGCTTCATCAACATTAAATCAGATATTATGGTGCTACATAAAAAAACAAATTATGTTAAGTGAGAGAATTCCCTAATTAAAGGGGGAACAAAGTTTCAAGTTTAAAATTGTGTCACCAACCCAGCGACCACTGATCTGTTCTGACACTGTTGTTATACTGTCACCTACTGTATGTCACTGCTCTGTGGAAAAACATGCTGTAATCCATAAACGAGGTGCAAAGAGTTATCTGTAGTTTACCTGGTCTCTGCTGTGAAGGTGGAGACATAAGGCGGTGGCGTATTGGTGACAACAAGAAAAAAGAAATTTGAAAGATCAGCGGCTAGGATTTAGGAATGGCAGCCCAAAACTCCTAAGTGAATGTAGAAGAAACACAGCAATTTCAAACAGTTTCAAGGGTTATTTATTTTTCCATGCACCTTGAAAACAGAAAGAATGTAACTTTCACATCTGTATCCAGCACACAACTTGTGAATGCAGAGGAAACATTGCAATTTCAAACATTTTCAAGGGTTATTCATTATTCAAGCACCTTGAAAACAGGAAGAATGTAACTTCTCACATCAGTGTACAGCACACTACAACTTGTACCTGAACTTGCGTTTTTTTTTTTTTAGAACAATGAATTAAATTAACAGCGGGACATGTTTTTCTTTTTTTGTGATTTAATCGTATTGTGGACGTAATTCTTTACATCCTTCCAATTTCTGCTCTGTTGCAGTGCAGGTTCAGCATCTATGCACTCTTGACATTTGTTTTTTCCTGGTACCCTCATGAGTGTAATGCAGTTTCCCAGTTGGCGCCAAACTGCCTTTTTTCAGCGTCACTCCAGGGTCGCAGTAGAATTTTTTTCTTCCTGGCAGAACCTTAACAAAGAGTAAACAGAAAGGCAGATTATTCAATTGAAGTCAAGAAATCATAGAATAGACTAACTGGGCATTCACACCAAAAGCTTTCAAAGCGTCAAAATCACCCAAGGGTGAGCTACAGATAAGACATCCTCCAGAACTGCAAATATTTCGGGCCACTTTGGTCGCTCTATAGAGCTCATCATGTGACTGACGTCAAAGGTCGATGGCACTGGTCATTGGGGAGCTGTCCAGCACTCTGGGCGAGTAACAAACAATCTCACCATTTCCATCAGGCTTGGATGATCTCTTCACTGTAGTCTTTGTGATTGTAGCAGGACATTCTAGGTGAAGAGAAGAGAAAATCCATGATGTACCCAAACTGAGTCCTAACCTACTGTAGACTGCATGCCAGAAAGCCTGAGCTGTACATGATCATAGTGCATACCATCAGAGTCTTGGTCGATGGACTCATCCAGGCCAGGCCTCCGATTCTGGCGTCTGGATGGCTCTGTAACAGAGGGAAACAAACAGCAGGAGTTGAGAGTTAAATGCGCATTACAAAGATCTTTAACATCAGTGGAAAAAGCAACCAATTATTACTCAAAACACTATCTACAGCGGAGAAAATAAATATTTAACACAGAAAATTTTCTCAGAAAATATATTTCTAATCGAGCTATTGACATGAAATTTTCACCAGATGTCGGCATCAACCCAAGTAATACACACATACAAAGAAATCCAAACAATATGTGCAATAAAGTGAAATGACACAGGGAATAAGTATTGAACACATGAAGAACCCGTCCCCTATCAGTGCAAACTAATATCAGATGGTTTAGTCCTGATTGATGCTTTTTAAAAAGGTTTCTCAACACCAAGGTGTCAGACAAGAAGCACTGCATGATGGGTAATAGCAAATACTGACAGACTCCAGCTGCTTTCTTGGCTTTCCAAAACCTTTTTGCCCCTCCTTTTCTTCATGTGTTCAATACTTATTCCCTGTGTCATTTCACTTTATTGCACATAACTTAATTTATGGACATAAATGTTTGGATTTCTTTGTGTGTGTATTACTTGGGTTGATGCCGACATCTGGTGCTGTACACAATCATAGTGCATACCATCAGAGTCTTGGTCGCTGGACTCATCCAGTCCAGGCCTCCACTTGGATGGCTCTGTAACAGAGGGAAACAAACAGCAGGAGCTGAGAGTTAAATCTGCATTACAAAGATCTTTAATATCAGTGGAAAAAGAAACCAATTATTACTAAAAACACCATCTATCTCCTGAACAACCTCGTAACAAACAATCTCACGATTTCCATCAGGCTTGGATGATCTCTTCACTGCAGTCTTTGTGATTGTAGCAGGACATTCTAGGAGAAGAGAAGAGAAAGTCCATGATGCACCCAAACTGAACTGCATGCCAGAAAGACTGAACTGTACATAAATATTTTACCATTGAACCCTGACGTGTACTATAGTGAATTGCTTACCATCCAGTTCTTGCCCAGGAGATGCTTCCATCATGACATGCTCTGAACTGTGCCCTTGGTCATGTTTTTGAGCTAAAGCAACTGTAATGATAACACAGAGGAGAAACATTTTATATTGCATTTGAGTCACATGTTCTTACTTTCTGCTACTACTTTCCAATAGGTAAAACAAAAAAAAAAAGATTAAACTGGGTGTTAGATACTCACCCTCTAATCCTAAACCAATCTCATCCAGCACATTGCCGTCTTTGGATGGATCACTCCCATACTTCTCCAACAGTCTGTCGCCATACTCACAAATCAGTTTGTCATCTTTTACTTCAAGCGACACCTCATCATGGTTCATCCTACTAATGATTTTAGAACATCTCTCTGTGGCATTCCCGTTTTTTGGAATGAGACAGGAAGCTGAAGTTTGCACTCTGTTTCTTTGCATGGATTTTTTATGGGAAGGATCATTTGTCATTTTGCAGGCCTCATGCTTCCAGAGTTCTCTTTTTTGAAAAATCCATAACACAAATTGCAGAGCAGGTACTGATGGGGATTTATTTCTTCTGAAGGCTGTCTATACGTTACTATTTCCCCTTTTCCTGTCTGCAAGACTGTTATGTCGTGGTTATAATCACCCTTATGGCGAATTTGAGCAAACAGGAGACGTCGTTTCTTTGAGTATTTGCTAAATGATGTCGCTCGAGCAACATCTTCTTCTTTCTTGTGCTTTCGCTCTAAGTGACGCACAATTTGGCTTTGTGGCTTTTTGCAATAAATGCAATAATGCCTTGGGTTCCACTTCTGTTTGACACCCTTCAGGCACTTCTTCACTGTTATTTTTGCAGCAGGACATTCTAGGTGAAGAGAAGAGAAAATCCATGATGCACCCAAACTGAATCCTAACCTACTGTAGACTGCATGCCAGAAAGCCTGAGCTGTACACGATCATAATGCATACCATCAGAGTCTTGGTTGCTGGACTCATCCAGGCCAGGCCTCCGCTTCTGGCGTCTGGATGGCTCTGTAACAGAGGGAAACAAACAGCAGGAGTTGAGAGTTAAATCTGCATTACAAAGATCTTTAATATCAGTGGAAGAAGCAACCAAGTATTACTAAACACTATCTATCTCCTGAACAACCTTGTAACAAACAATCTCACCATTTCCATCAGGCTTGGATGATCTCTTCACTGTAGTCTTTGTGTTTGTAGCAGGACATTCTAGGTGAAAAGAAGAGAAAATCCATGATGCACCCAAACTGAATCCTAACCTACTATATACTGCATGCCTGAGCTGTACACGATCATAGTGCATACCATCAGAGTCTTGGTCGCTGGACTCATCCAGGCCAGGCCTCCGCTTGGATGGCTCTGTAACAGAGGGAAACAAACATCAGGAGTTGAGAGCTAAATCTGCATTACAAAGATAGTAGTAGTAGTAGTAGTAGTAGTAGTAGTGTTGATGCTTTGTCAATGTCACCTCTCAGCTCTGGACTTGGACTCCTGGCTTCACTCTCTGTGGAGCTTTCTGAAGGCACATAGTCACTTGCGTCATTGACACCCGACTCATCACTAGTGTCAAGATCCTGTCAAAATAAGATGTTTACAGTTTTTTTTAGTTTGGATCATTCAGTCAAATCAGTTGGAAACCTTGTACCAGTCCTGGCTCATCTATCAATAATACTGAGGTATTAAAGGACAATCCTGGGCAATTTAAACATTTGGCTACAGCTTCCTAGCATATCAGGTCTAAAAGAATAGACCTGCAAAACAAACAATTATCTTTAACCAAGATCACAACAAAGAAAGTTCAGTTGTCAATTAATTTAAATTTAAATACACTTTGATTTACTTTGGACGGTTGAAGGCCACACAAACACATTCAATATTGCTGGAACTCAGCCCATTTCTAGCATGTGTTCATAACCGCACTCAGCATTATAAAGCATGAAAGCATTATAAATTCACAAAATTAGGGCCACGCTGCCACTGTAAATAGAAATAGAAAATTACTAGTCTGCTTGACAGCACAGCCAAATGTGTTCCAACTGCCACCATTCCCATGACTGAACATATATGACTGTATTGTGACTGCCATCTGGTTGACACAGTGAACTAACGCTGACAGTGAGCTAGTTAGACATGTTGGGAGAGAATCTGCAACGGTATTTTTCAGTTAAGTAATACTAAATCCCAATGGTTTGATCAATCCTCCCTGACATTTCCTATGTCTACATAAATAGCACCACATGAAATGACTTTGAACTGTTTTTGTTGTGCTTACAGCATATCACATTACTGGAGTGCACTCTATTTCTATAGCTTTATTACTAATATTAAACATAAGGAGTGGACCAAACTTACTGTATTCAATGCTGCTAAATGGATATGTACAAAAATCACCACATTTACTTCGAATAAATAAATACATGTCTTACAATAAGCCGACCAATTAATCCGTGGTGCGCTGACATTTTCGGCAAAGCCACAGTGGGAACAGCCAAACAGCAGCCGGGTTGTGGAGCACATTAGCCGGTCAAACAAAGCTGTTAACCCGGGGTGGTGGGTGAATGAGTGTGCGACAAGTTGAAAGGCAAAGCAAAAACTCAATTCAACCTGATGTAACGTTATACGTATTTGACACCTATCAGTAAAGTTAATTTGTTATGACACATTCTGCCTGTTGCTCCAACAGCTTCGATCTGGCTATCAAGCTAACACTAACAGCTATCAAGCTAACGCTAACAGCTAACAGGCAAGGCAAGTCGATTTATTTGTACAGTATAGCCCGTTTTTTACAAACAGTTTGTCTCAAAGGACTTCACATGACCTCGTAACAACATCCTATGTCCTTAGACCCTCACATCCACTGAGGAAAAACTCCATAGAAAACCCCTTTAACAGGGAAAACCAGGAGAAAGCTCAAGCTGAGCAACAGAGGAGGATCCCTCACCCAGGACGGACAGACAAGTAAACCATTTCACTGGAGAATGAACCGCAATGGCTGGCTAGCCTAACCTAGTTTAATTAAAATTAAGTATGACTTACCTGGGTTAGAAATGCAATTTTTTCTTGCTCTATGATGGTCGTCCTGGCCATTCCCTCGTCATATCTCCGCTCACAGGCTTGGTGGTGTTCCCACAGTCTCACCAGCCTCTGATGCACCCGTTCCTCCATTTTCCTTCTGGTGATGCTTTCAAGTTCAGTAGGTAACAGAGCTTGACGTTGGAGCGTTTTTTGTTTTGTTTTGTTTTGCGTTGGAAGGAAGTTTTACAAATTGTTTAAACTCAAAAATGAGTAATAACTTAATAGAGTTTAGGGAGAGTTTACTTTACTCTTCATTACAGTGTAGAAAATTGTAATTGAAAAGTCTGGATAAGTTTTTAGTTAGGCACAGTGACGCTGGAATTCCCATATCCCATGAATGCATCATGAGCAATATTACTTGGAGAAAGGTAGTTCGCTGTGCAGGTGCTTGATTGGTCTCCCCTCCCCCACTCCTGTTCTCAACTGCCCTTTCTGTGACCTCTCCAACTCACACACAGAGGCAGGGCCAGACTTCAGCTTCAGCAGTACCCCAACAGAACTTTACACTTCATTTTATGCTACTTATTTTTTAATTAGGATTATTATGGTGTTACATTACATTTTATATCATTATGTGATGTTAACATTGTTTGTGCAATACCATTTAAATGCATGAAATTTAAATATTTTACAGTTTTTCTTGATTGCTAAGACATATTTCTTGAAACCTTCCCTCCCTTTCTCTAAACTGTGAACACAGCTACATCCACAAAACCCCAGACCCTTCTTGCAAAACCAAACTTTCACCTCAAAACAGTTCAATCTGTGCCCAAAACTGAACTTTGTTGTCAAATCGTGCCCCGAGAAGATCAAAATTAAAAATTGTAATTGAAAAGTCTAGATAAGTTTTTAGTTAGGCACAGTGACGCTGGAATTCCCATATCCCATGAATGCATCATGAGCAATATTACTTGGAGAAAGGTAGTTCGCTGTGCAGGTGCTTGATTGGTCTCCCTCCCCCACTCCTGTTCTCAACTGCCCTTTCTGTGACCTCTCCAACTCACACACAGAGGCAGGGCCAGACTTCAGCTTCAGCAGTACCCCAACAGAACTTTACACTTCATTTTATGCTACTTATTTTTTAATTAGGATTATTATGGTTTTACATTACATTTTATATCATTATGTGATGTTAACATTGTTTGTACAAAAGCATTTAAATGCATGAAATTTAAATATATACATTATATATATTTAAATATTTTCTCGATTGCTAAGACACATTTCTTGAAACCTTCCCTCCTTTTCTCTAAACTGTGAACACAAACTTCATTTTTCAAACTACATGCACAAAACCCCAGAACCTTCTTGCAAAACCAAACATTCACCTCAAAACAGTTCAATCTGGGCCCAAAACTGAACTTTGTTGTCAAATCGTGCCCCGAGTCGATCAAAATTAAAAACACTACTGAGCAGTCACTAAACACTACCTAGAAAAATAGAAAACCCAATGCTCAGGACATGAAGCTGTAGAAATACATGTTTATTGTTCACTGTAGGCTAATTGCATGTTGCAAAACAAAAAACCTGTGCATTCAGCACTTCTCTCCTTCCCTCCTTCTCCTTCAGAAATCTTGTGCATTTGGCACTTGTATACAGTAGGCCCACGTTAAAAATTAAGTACAATTATATAGATGCATAACTCAGCCACAGCATCATTTCTCCAGATCAGGCCACAGGACTTCATGCTGAACTGGCATATGTTCCCTCACATCATCAGTCACAAGTGTGATCCATTTTGAGTTGTTGTGTTCAACCGGTGAAACTTGTGCTTTAGTTGTGTTTGACTTTTGCCACCTGTCCTCAGCATTATGCAACACTGGTGCATCACAATGACAATGTGTTGGTAAGTTGTGTCTAAACAGGTGAAAAGTGCTGATGGTTTTGCCAAAAGATTGACTGATTCAATCAGTGGGTTCAGGCAACTGAGCGTTTGGTTCAGACAATAGGGTTTAGTGTTTTAGCAATTGAGAAAAACTGTAAGAGATTCTGATACTGTTTTGATATTTTAATCACGTCATTGTTGGACTACCACACACACAAAAAGAAAGTTTGGTGCTTTTTTCTCTTCCTTTCTCTCTCTCTCTTTGTACACATACCGAATAATATTGTAATAAGTTATTAAAGATTAATATCTTGTTACTATTGTAGGCCTACTAACCTTGCAGAATCATGTTCAAACATCTTCACATTCAGAACTTAAAAGATCCACTAAAAGTCAAATATTGTGAGAACATATTGCTATCAGCTGGTAATTCTAAAATACAGACAAATCCCTGGAGTTTGGTAAGTGGTCTTTATGCACTATCATGCATGATGCTCTTACCTGTGACTGTGTTCTACAGTATGACTCTTACCAGTCCACAATCGTAAGAATACCCTCACCACCATTCAGTGGCTTTTTCCCCCATTACATGCTCAAACATAAATCTCTGCTTTGCTTTCAAATAAGTGGTCTTTGTGGTTAACGAGCATAGTATTATTAGTGATCTGTGGGCTTACCGCCCCACCATGTGAATTGTGTAATTACTTCATTTAAAGCTGTTGCAGCTGCCATTCCGAAACATACAGTGGCGACTGGTCATTAGGGGCAGGTGGGGCAGAGCCCCACCAGTCATCACGAGAGGAAAAGAGTGCCAACACAAAACGTTATTTCTAATCTTCAATGGTTATTATCTTCTATAATTTGTTATCTATGAATACAGCATTTTTTCTCCTGATTAGCGTCTGTGGTAGCTATGGTTACGGAGTCACGTCGGTGCAGAGCGCTGTGCATTGGTGGGGCAGAGCTGGAGCTGCCCCTCTCTCTCAATCAAAGTACTGTGTACAGGAGAAAACACGACTGCGCATGCTCAGAGCGGATGCTTTATACATTAATTTAGACGGCAAAACACACATCACCAGGTGCAACAGGTGATCATCACCGGATCGATACAAAGCTGATTGACAGCTCGATCTTTACACAGTTTGTCCAATTATCTGAGTTTGATTGTGCTGTTAAATACGGCCAGAAGTCCAACCACCGGTACCGCGGCTACCGCCACACTGGGGAGACGTCTCTGCCTCCTCCGTTCACGTTCATCCATGAGAACACCTGCCGAGGCGGCGCCGTCCACCGGACTGACCAGAGTTCAGACCGACTGGTGACCGCAATGCGCCGAGGAAATGTGATTGTCTAGAATGGGAGTGAATTGCTCCGGCGGTCCGTCCGAGTCCGGTTCGACAGGTCCAGCAGCAGTGTTAGTGTAGCAGTGCAAGTTACACCCAAAATATAACACATTACATATTATTAGTTACTGGCATTTGAAAGTAATTAGTTACATTACAATATTACTGTCCCAGCCTGGTCAGATGTATTTTATGTGTATTTTATTATGTATATGTACTCAAATCAAAAACCATAAAGACTGAGACTAAAAACAAAAATAGCTGACAAAATGAACAATAGTTGGAATAAATGTAAAGATCCCAATATTATGTACATTCTCAAGAATTATAAATGACTACATTTAGGCTATTTATATATTAAATTAACTGCAGATGTCTCATGATCATCTTAAATCTGAAGAAATGAATTAATGGATAATTAATTATTTAATGATTATTTTATTTGTTTATTTAATTATTAATTTTTTAATGATAATTTATAATGTAGTTCTGCGTGTATTTTATATCAAATTGTGCGATATTTCTTATGCTATATTTGTACTTAATTCTTAATTACTTAATTCATGATTTAAATTTAGCTGGTCACAGGCCTCTGTGAGCCATCATGCAACTCTATCTCCCCCCTCCCTCCACAGTGTAGCCTGACTGAAGTGACCAATCACAATAATTCCCCTGCCTGGAAGGTACCAGCCAATCAGAAAAATCCCTCCCCAATTTCCATAATTACTATTCTTGTGGGGGCTTGCAGTACCCAAGTGTGTACTCTAGGAGGAGCCCAAGAGCACAGGAGAAAACACCAACTTCCATAATTACTATTCTTGTGGGGGCTATTGCTGAAATTTACCCAGCATGCCTCATGAGCCTTCAGGAGGCGATTGCAGCATTTTCCTTGTGAGGACCACCTAAAATGTCCTCACAACCAGAAATGTCCTCACAGAAAAGGTTGTTTCTCAATACTTGGTCCTCACAAGTATAGAAAAACACACACACACACACACACACACACACACACACACACACACACACACACACACACACACACACACACACACATGCTCAGAGGAGGAATGTACAGGACACATGATGACAGTAGGTGTTGCAGTGGTGTTTATAGGGTGAGATATCTTTGATAATGTGCAAGTCAGTGAGAAAAACTTAAAGGGATAGTTCAACATTTTGTCAAATTGACCATAATTCCTACAGTTTGAGGGGTAGGTTTGTTACCTTTAATTGTCGGTGCAAGCTATTTTTAGAATGGTGGAGCAGAGCCGCGAGCTGCTCAGAGCTATGCTACGGAGGCTAATGGGATTTCTTGGTTTCCCTCATCAAACTCATCAAATACACAATCCAACAACTCCAAAACGCTCTGGTGGACAAGTTGTGACCTGCACATTCACCACGCTATGAGATAATAACGTAACATTATGAGACAGAGTTGTTTTGAGGTAAATTCATGCAAAACCGCTGATACGCGTTCCCCGTCGGGAGCAGTTTTTCAGCAAGCAAGCAGTCTCTACATTAACCTCTAAAACAACTCATAACGTTCTGTTATTACCTCATAGCGTGATGAAATATTCTCAATTAATCTGGAGCTAGTCTGAGTAATTAATGAATACGTTGAATCATTTTCAGGCTAAAATACCAAAAAGTGACAGTTTCAGGCTCTTAAATGTAAGGAACCTGCTGTTTTTTCTTCCTTTTATCCCACTGGTGTAAATGGATCAGCCTCTCTGTTCAGATAACCTTGTGCTTTATAGTCTACAGGGCTGTGGTGGTAAATGCTGCTGGTAATTTCTCCCTATTTTTCTGATGATATGCCCAAAATAATTGTTTGATTGACAGCCCCGGTGCCTCCCTTTAATGTTGTTTTACAATCCGGCAGTAAGGAGATCCTGACCGCTGTGAGGTTTACAGTTACAGAGGCAGCTCAGAAAATATTCCAGTGGTAGAAAAATGTGGAGAACCCGTGAACATGCACATCAGTAGAGAGAGCAGAGGAGCTCGGTGATAAACGCTCAGTCTCTCTGCCTCACCGTGCTAATCGCTGTTGACTGTTTTCTTCATGGACCTCATGGTGAATCTACAACAGTATGTAGAGTTGGCGCCTGAGCAGTGAGTGAGATGTCCTGCAGCTGATGTCCTCTGGTGACTGTGTGTGTACTAAACACACCAGTTGCTAAACCTGTATCACCTCCGCTGAGCTGATGCTATCTGCTCTGTGGACGGACGGTGGGCTGACACACAGCACAGGCTCTAACACAAAACAGCAGCTGACTCGCAGCAGGTAGACACAGGGTCAACACACACACACACACACACACACACACACACACACACACACACACACACACACACACACACACACACACACACACACACACACACACACACACACAAGCAACACAAGGACCCTTTACTCCGAAACCAGCTCAGCTCCATCATGATTCAGAGCCGTGCTCCTCCGTCGCTTCAGCACCATGACTTCCCTTAGCTACCAATGTTAGAGCTACAGTATAAATCAAGGGTGAATGAATCAAGGGCCTTTGTGTTCCCTGTTTCTGTGAGTGTTCATGTGAGAAACGACCAGTGTGTATATGTGTGTTTGCCATGTGAGCATCTTATCCCATTACAGAGCTAGTAATTGCTGCTCCTCTCCCTTCCTCTGCGTCCTCATCATCAGGCCAATAATCTTCATCTTCATGTCCGTGTTGACCCGCAGGGACGAGGCTGGATTCTCCTGCACAGACAACATTTATAAATGGGTTTCCCACAGGCCGGGACCAAATGGGAAGATGGTTTAAAAAAAACAAAAACCTTAATGTCACACAGAGCCTCAAATAGACTAAGAGCTGCTGTTTGAGGCAACTCTCTCCCTGGGGCCTCATAAGGGAAGATGTTTTAGTTTGAGTTTGACTTAAATGGGATATTATAGTGGTTTAAGTGAACCTTAACAAGGACGATAATAGGGGGAAGATCACCCTTTGTGTCCTCTGAGATTTTTATCATTTTGAACTGAACTATTTTTGTGAAACGGTGAAATTAGACCACGTGTTTTCTTGCCTCTGTGCTTATTATAGTGTATTTTCTCTGACCCAGACTTTTGAATTGTGAGTGTAAGGGGTTAATTGTGTTAACTGTAGGTATTAAATATTAGGCTTATTTACTATAAACCCAGAAAATGGCAACTTGGACAAAAATAATCTTAATTTAAGGTAGGTAAACTTGCTAGCGTTTTCTAGAGCTTTCAGCCTCATTAAGTCATTTTCATTGACTGACTGAGTTTGTAGCTGCAACTAAAACTTTGCTTGGCTTATTATTTTCTTAATGGAATTTTTCAAGCGTGTTTTCATTTGTTTAGATTATAGAATAGGGAAATTTGTGAAAAACTGTTCATTCACAAATCATCAATTGCAGGATAGTAGCGTAATCTTCTAATGAGCGGATTCACTCCTTTGTGATGTAGGCTCTGAGTATTTTTGCCTTCTTGGTCTGCTTGATGTTTAAACACTTCTGGCTCTGAATGATGGGCATTGATTGGATTAGTCACAAAGGTAATCATCTGATTAATAGATAAAGATAAATGCTCCATTTTGGAAAGCTAGAATGATCTTATTTTCAGTTTTTTATGTCTTGATAAATGACTTAACGATGAGGAGCTGATTGAAATTGTTCTCGGTTAATCCCTAATTTAATTAAAGGGATAGTTCACCCAAAATTGAATTGGACTCATTATCTACTCACCCTCATGTCGAAGAGGAGCTTCGAAGCTTCCGCTACAAAACAAGCTTGAAATATAGACGTATTTAATTTTTTTGGGAACAATTTTGCATTTCAGGACATTACATACGAGCAGCATGGAGGTATTTTGTTCAATTGGTATCCATTTGCAACCGTTACATGGACATGCACTGCTACGCCGAGACCCTCTGTAACTCAGAGAACTATGAAATTTCAATTTTGGGTGAACTATCCCTTTAACGGGAGATAGCTGGTCTTGTTTTACTACCACTTCAGTTTCCTCTATAATTGTAATAAGGAAACTCAAAGTCTTCAAATTCTCCCGTGACTGCAAACGCCACTTGGGATCATGACCTCAAGGTTCAGAAACTCTTCTGGAGTATTTGGACTTACTGGAAGCATGTGAAGTGCTGCTGCTGATGTAGCTGTTGGCATCGTGCACAAGAACACAAAAGCAAAATTTTATGACGCTGCCTTATCAGTCTTCAGGGAGTCTTTGTGCTGCATTTTTCCGATATTTGTGAGAAATGGTGGCTTCTGGCGGGAATGGGCAGGAACAGCATGCAGCCGCGTACCGTCAATACAGACATCATGTGTAGAAAAGCGTATGTTACATGGGACAAGCATAACTAGGACAGCCCCTCGCCCACCCCCCACCCCCTCCTCTCACTTGTCTCCCATGTTTCCTCTCTCCGTCTCCCTCCCTGTCCCACATACAGCCTGTTTATATACAGGGAGACAATGTTCATTCCAGCAACACAGGAGTTTTCCCAGGGTGTTTATTTGGCTGATGAAGTTTCAGAGGCCAATAAAACTACACACACACACACACACACACACACACACACACACACACACACACACACACACACACACACACACACACACACACACACACACTAGCTGTTCTGCATGGAGGGTTGCTGGTTACCTAGGTAACCTGCATGAAGTACACAGTGTACCCCCCATTGGTTACCGCAGCTACCCCAGGCTATAATATGTCAGGTAGTCACTAGAGTGCAGGATAAACAGCAGCAGGCTGCTGCTGCTGCTGCTCCTGCTGCTGGTGGTGGTGGTGGTGGAGGTTGTTGTTGTTGTTAGAAATGTGGAAAGATAAAAAGAAAGATAAAATAATGAAGAATTTGTTGACCTGTTCGGAAAGTTTGGAAAGTGGGAAACATATTTTCAAAGTCTCAACAGGCTTTTCAGCCGTCAACGCTTCGAAGTTTAAATTACAGAGACTTACAGAGACTTTTCACAGTAAGACGTCAGGACAACAATAGTCTCAAACAGATTTCTGCAGTCTAACCATTGTCTCTTTAACAAACACCACTCTGTCTGTGCTGAAATGGTCTGGACGACAGGATGCTACAGACCTACTGCAGCATGAACATAATGAGTCCATGCTCATTGATGATGATGATGATGATGAAGTGCTATAGGAGAGCTGTAACAGCAGGAAGTCAACTAATACCAGACATCATAAGAGGGTGGTACTGTATAAAATTTGGTGTAATTAAAACCATGATGCCTGGAAGATGACTTGGTGAATTACCTACAGTTGTGAATTAACATGTTACTATGCAAATATGCAAAACTAAAAGTGAACATGATAAACATCCATCCATCCACTGGCGACCAGCGCTATTCAGTAAAGAATCCAGTTGAGCAGCAGGTGACGACAGATTTTAAGCTAACACAAATTAAAAATAAGTAATGTTTATTCATGTTTCCCTTTAAAATTTGACAAAAAGTGCCAAGAACCAATGAATAACAGCTTTAAAGGTAGGGTCTGGAGTTTTGTCCCTATCAGTTTGTAAACAAAACAGTGAAACTCAGCCCCTCCCCTCAGGCTAAGCTGTGTAGCCTCCTGCTTCTGACAGCAACAGTTGTCATGACCATAAAGGAAAGGAATTACAGTCTGAAAGAAGTGCTGGAGCCGCGGGCCGATAAGCCGACCTCTCGCCAACACCGGGAGCCTCCGTGTATGTTGTTATGCCGTTGTGTTGCGGTGAACTAGCGGGTGTTAGCCGCGGATGCTAACCGCGAGCGCTAGCCGAAGTTAGCATCGCGTTAGCTCACTAATATGGTCCTAATACTTGTTACCAGAGGTCGGGAATCGGTCCGCGGCTCCAGCGCTTCACTCAGACTGTATTTATTGTTCTTTGTTGTCCTGACTGCTGCTGCTGAGAGAGATAGAGACTCAGTAGCATCAGACAGCTAGCACAGCTAACAGGCCTGAGCCTCCTGCTGCAGGTAGCTTCACCTGAGAGCTCCATCATTGGCTGGAGGATGACACAGACTCTCTCACCATAGGTGTCTCTGCTAATTTGCGACTCTCTAGCTCCACCTAGAAACGTCCACGTGCACAGCAAAACATGAACAAAACAAACCAAAAAACCAAAATACAGGCAGGGGAGGGAGGGGCTGCAGACAGAGCCCCCACCACACAGCACTAGAAGCCCATAGGTGATGATTCAGACGGATTTCATTTGTAAAAGTCTAATGTTTATTTTTAGGCACAAAACTCCAGACCCTACCTTTAACTGAACAGAAACTGAGACATACGTAACTAAATTTTTGGAGTAAAAAATAAACATTTAGGACCTCAATATGCATAAAAAACAAAATAGTGCCCAATATCAGCAGTAACTTGCTTCTCTTATGAATCAAAATAAACATTTTGCTTATACGTAAACCCAGGCACAACTAAAAGTGCATCAAGAACAAATTAGTATTCACAGTCTGTACTACTGTAGGAAGTTCACGGCTCACAAAATGTTTTTCTGCTCAGGTTTTGATTACAAGTCGGGCCACTCAGAGGCTCCTTCTGGGCCCCATGTGGCCCCTGGGCCACCCTTTGAGCTGGCCTTATGTAGGCTGCATACAGACTGAGATCCTCTGTCACCACCTGTCACATGATGAGGGGCAGTCATGCTCATTCGCTCCCAGCAGGAAGTAAAAGGGCATCTCTCTGAATCTACATGCTTATTTATACCGTGGTAAAGACTTATCTGAGGAGATGTTTCCACTGAATGCAAGCTGTTATTGAGTTAACGTACGCTATTTAGGGGGAATTTCCACTGGATATAAGGGAACATTGTAGGAAATCTTCCAATGACAACACCGAGAACTGAGACGCTGCTGAGATTTAAAAACAGATTCATACAGGATGAAGGCCACTGATACTTTACTCTGAGAGTCTGTTCACTTGGGATGTTGAAGGAACAGTTCTGGCAAATTTGCTATTTGGCTTTAACTTCCTTGGTGTTGGATTGAAAGCACTTTCATATGTCGAGCTACACCCAGCAGCTAGTTATCGTAAAGCTTTGCATAACCCTGGGACACAAGGACACAGCCAGTCTGGACCTGTCTGAACTAATCTGCAGCTACCTTGGTAACTGATATCTGCATGGGTTTGGACTGCTTTTCAGGCACAGCAAGGCATTTCTGAACTGCTTTGGTCTTTAGGAAGTTGTGATGGATCTGTTTCCTGTTGAGTGATTGAAAAATTGGCAGATGAACTGAATGTCAGTAGCAGACAGGGTGCAGCCTATTTGTTTGCTTTGTTCCGATTTACGGGGCTTTAACGATACCATTGTTGGATTTACCAGACATCATCTCAATGTAGATTGAGATTCGGTCTGGGAACCACAGGTTCATTTTTTCGTATTTGAGGCATGGTTTACGAAAGCCCAGAGCCCTTTGAAAAATTGGATGAATGGTGTCCAGGCTGACTTGCAGAGCGAATAAAACTGCGAGCAAGGCAGCTGGGCTGGGCCAGTTGAGAACCACGGAGCATCAGCAGCATGTTGCATGTTGTGTTGCTTACATTCTCACTGCAAACCAATCTGCTCCAGGGCTCGACTGGAAGCGAGCCGAGATGACACCACCCCTTCTTGACAACTTTGGCCCGCTTGTTTTATTCCACATCCGAGCGCGATTGCTTGGTTAAACGCTCCCTGTTTCAAAACAACTGCTCCAAATGAGCCAGGTCTGAAGACACCCTTGCTGTACATTCACACCAAAAGCTTCCAAAGCAGCAAAATATTTTTAGCCGCTTTGGTCAAAGTTCGATTGCGCTGGTCATTTGAAGGAGCAGGACACATGGAAGGACACCTCTATTCTAACTGGTTGCTGCAGAACTGCGTCATAGCTAATTGCCATAAAGTTAACTGGTGACGCTTTGGACGGCAGTTGACGCTTTGATCGCCGAGCTCTCATTGAAAATGAATGACTTCCGGCGTTTTTGAAGCTTTGGGAGCTTTTGGTGTGAGTTCACTGTTAGTCTGAATTATAACATCTATCAGCTGCTTTTCACAAACATATTTGGAGTTGGTTGTTTAATCCGTGTAACTTGACATTTTTGAATAATTTCCCACTAGAGCTATATAGAATAATTTTATACAACATTATTCCACACATATATAGATTTTCTTTTGTTGCTGCCGTTGAACAAACTAAAACTGACGTGTTGTGCCTGTCGTATAAAAATAGTTCCAGCTGTCGGCAGCCAGACTGAATGTCGTAGCCCAAAGTCAGCCGCACTAACCGGTGTGAACAGTGTGAGGAGAAGGTGTCATGGTCAACACACACACTCACACTCGCACTCACACTCCGTCACACAGCTGGGAGCCTCATGCCAAACCAGGACCCCTCTGTGACTGTGGCATTTGAGTCAGAGCTTTGATACATCAGGGATCCTGTGGCTTTTTTTTCCTGGGATGAATGAGCTGTTTATGTTTGTGTGTGCGCAGGCATGCACATATGGTCTGATGACACAGCTCAGTGGCTCGCTGAACAGATACAGTAACCATCACATCCTGCTCTTTCATATTGGAGACACACACACATGAAACACTGTGGTTAATAATGTGGATAACCACTGAAACTGATTGTGCTAAAATTAGTCATCTGTGTTTATCTGAGTGTGTTAAATGGGACTTGTGTGGATAGATCCCAGACTAAAGACCAGTTAATTGGGGACAGCTTGTCTGTGGGGGACCGGAGCGGCCTCCCCATGTAAAGGGGATCAGGGCAAGCTGGACTCAGGTGATGGAGGTGTAAAAGAACGCACCAGGGGTGATTGTATTAAGAGAAACTGCTACAGGTGAGCTGTAGGTGTGGTGAAGGCTAGTCGGCACACGGCTCACGCCGCACATGTTTACAAAAAACAACACAACAAACACATCATTTTATTTCACACAAAAAGCGGTACAAATGTGTGTGTGTGTGTGTGTGTGTGTGGATGTCCACCCAGAGTTTCTCCCTCTGCCTCGTGGGAGACGCCACACAATGGCGTCCACCCCCAGGTAACAGTTAGAAGGGGAGGGGGTTGCTCACCCTCTCACATTGTCCAATTGGGGACAAAGGCCATGTCCCCAATTAGGGGGGAAATCAGATTTTTGGCTGAGTTGTTGGGGGCTGGGGTGAGAGAAGGTTTAGGTTATGGTTAGTGAGGCAAGTGGGAGTTATTATGGTTTGTAAACCACTAATTGTTTCACCGAGAAAATCATCAGCAGATTATTTGACATGGAAATTGATAGTTATGGCAAAGCTAAAGAGTCGCTACATGTTCTACATACACTGAATTCACTCTGAGGATTGCTTAATGAAACAAACTCTCTCAGTTCTTCGTTTCCTCTGTTGCTCCCTCGCAGGATCAGATAGTGACCCCAGGACATCCGCCGGGCGACAGTGTCGGTGTCCCTGCAGCTGTAGGGGCCAGTGCCCGGTGCGATGGCCCGTGGCCCCAACTAAAACTTGAGGGACACCTCACAACAACTCTCAGATTTCACTGAACTGTAAATTGGACGATGGATTTGTTGACTTTTTGACCTTTGGGCAAAGACAGATTGTGGTGGATCTGTCGGCCTGGTTGAGACTCAGACAGACAGACAGACAGACAGGCCGCATGCTGAGCAGCTGAAGCAAACAATTGAAGTTGACCAACAACATGTTTGTGATACGACAAACTAATCAACTATCAGGCGAGTCCGGGCTCAGCGCGCCGGTCTCGCTGCCTCTCGTCCAACCAGTCTGTCAGGGTGTGTATGCGAAGCAGTAGGGAAGTAAGACAATAGAGTGGATCATGTTGCTATGAAACCTGACTAGCTTGCCACAGATAGGAGTGCCCAGGTGTGTGTGTGTGTGTGTGTTTACAACATGCAGGTATTACATAAAGTTGGATTATCCTCAAATCAAACCCTTGTTTTTTTGGGAGTGAGTGTCCGAGGAGTTGGGATCACCTCAGCCGTTGTTACAGCTGTCAGCGTCACCATGACTTTAGTATTATGTAATAGGCTATTCTCACCCTGCTTTAAGGTGATCATGTCTTTTGTTATAGATAAGTGTTGCCTCGTGGGCCACACACAGGATGTGGTTCCTGTGAGTCCTGGTGTGGCCGACCTGCCAGTGATGCTCGATGACGTTGATTTTGTCCAATCAGCTGTTTACTAACACAGACGTGTCTTTTCTCTCTTAACTTCTCTCTTTTGGATAAAATGACAAATACGCAAGAATGAATGTATTTGACTCTCAAATTTCAACTCTTCATGATACTTCTTGTATCCAATCCATTTTTTTTCACCAGCTGCTGCAGGACACAGTCTGTTTCAGTGCCTCCTCATTTTGCAGACGTGTTGGCATGCAGCACAGCAGGTGGACGGGTTTACAAGTTTTTGCTTACGTCATCTTGTACAGTATATACTGTACATCTTCCAGTCATGATACTGCATTAATTCATTACTTCTTTATTTCCTTGTATCTGTCTTGGATATTTCTCCACTCAGCCTTAAAATAAAAAGCCAAGTCTGTAGAGTGAAAAACTTTGGATCTGATTGGAAATATCATTACACTGTATGGTGTCAGTTTTTTTTTTTCTTTTATGAAAATTGGCACATAGGCTAAAAAATTTAAGGGCTAACGGTGAAGAAGATGCTATGGCATTTAGTTGGAGAGAAATAATTACCATCAGCTTTATTGTTGTCTTTCACTAACTAAAGAGTGTTAGCCTAAAATGTATTGAATTGTTCATTGTTGGCCGATGTACAGAGAGAAGCTGTGTGTGTGTGTTTGTTGTGGTAAAGGAGGTCAGATGATAAAGTTGCTGTCATTCATGTTTTATTATCTACACATGACACACACATGTGCTCTCCCCTGTCTTCCTGCCAGTTAGCCTTCAGTCCCTCCAGTCAGCAAAAAAAGAAGTCAAAGTTATGCATTGACGAACATGTGACCGGTTTAAGTGTGACTGTCACTGATTTACAGCTGCAGCGTCGTCGACATGGCTGACGGCAGCAGAGATCAAACTTTAGAGTCAGATGCAGGAAACATTAGTAGGATGAATCTTGCAGAGTTAAACGTCCCACACACACACTGTGATTGTGGATTTAGTTTTCTATGTCCAGATCGTGTTAATGTTTGATCGACCTGCTCCATTCATTCAGAGATCTCCCTGTTGAAGCTCTGAAACAGTTATGGTAAAGGCTGAGTCATCCTAGAAACTGCTAAATGCTTGGTTGGAGAATAATAGCTCTTCTGCATTAAGATTTTCGTTGCAGCAGACACACATCTGCAGAGTAGGACTGCAGCTGACAATTATTGAATTATTCTCAGTTCATGCTTTGCTCTATTAAAAAATGGTTAAAAAATGTTCGTCACAGTTTCCTAAGCTCATGGTGATGTCTTCAGATCTCTAAAACCTAAATGTGTTCAGTTTTCAGAGTTTAAAAACGTGGAAAAACACATGAAACCCTCACATTTAAGAAGCTTAAACTAGAGAATAAATTGGTGTTTTAAAATAGCCTTTGAATTTCCTTTGTAATTGTTTCGCTTCTAGATGAAAGTGGCTTCTTTTAGAACGACTTCTCTGTTTGTGTGTGTCGTCTTTGTTCGTCACAAAGATGAAAATCAGTGGAGTTGACCATCGTTGACATTTTTCACCCAGCATCTGTTCCAACTTTCCAGTTGCCAATCAAGTGTTTTTCGGTGTTGAAACTGGTGCAGCGTCTGTGCTTCAGGTATTTATTAGCAGCTGCGATGCTTTTTCCATCTGTGTCCTGTCTTTTCTTTTTTTTTCTTTTTTGAGCTTTAGGGAAAGAGTTTTGATGTTTTCCCCTGAGCTGTGTTTGCTGGCGCACAATGAGCACAGGTTCTTGTGGAGTTGCCCCGTGGGCCGGCCGGTGATTGGACGAAGCGTTTGACTGGTCCGCCCACTGAAACAAATGGAAAGCACGCATTCCAGTGCAAGACTGTCAAGGGAGATTACTAGATTACAAGACTTTCAGGCATAATATTTCAGCATCTTAGCTTTGATTTCCACTCAAGATACATGAGATCTGTGACAAAGATCTGAAGCGTTTCCCCTTAAACCATTGTGCAGCTGTTGATTGTGGTGTAAATCAGTGCTCGCTGTTGGAGATAGTCACTCAGCGTAACAGTAAACAAGAAAGAATCTCAAACTATTGCATAAGAGGAAGAAACACCCATTATTCATTTCAACTGAGACATTTAAACTGATGTAAACAAACACAGACTGTCACTGACAATAATTTAAACACCTCCCACGCAACATTTAACTCCACTATAGGATGCACACACATACCCAACATACGTATGTTCAGTTTCAGTGCAAACATGTACTTATAGAGTGACTGTCTGACTCCCTGACTCAGAGCTGATCCATGATGTGACCATCCTCTGATTCCTCTTAATCCACTCAAATTATGTATCATTTGAAGAGCTATGAATCACATATTTCCTCTACAGTTTGTCTGGTGAACCAGGTTGGTGTGTGTGTGTGTGTGTTTAGCGCTGCTACAGTCATACAGTGGTTTCTGTTTCCGCAGGGGGAAGAAAGAAACATTAAAGTAGTTCTTTTAAGGCAGAACAAATGAGTGTCTCTGTGTGTGTTTGTTTACAGGGCGTGGATTAAAACAGTGTGAACTGATTATTGAAACTCTCATTCAGTTATTGAATCACTAACACCAAGAGTCTGATAAGAGCATTTACAACTACAAAATGGGAATTTAGCACTTTTTAAAAAGGTGAGACTACTTGTTTTTTTGATAAGCAGGTACACTTTTAGACAATAAAGCACCAGAAAATTGTGGATAAATCTGCCTGACAAGATTTCCTGGAGGCTAAAATAATCAAATAGTTTCTTTTTTATGTCAGAGGAACAGTCCCATAAAGGTTAGAGTGTTATTACACAGAGAAAAGCAGCTGGTTTGGACGTTTGTTTTGCCAAACATTTGTTTCTCATATGTGAGGAATTCATGTTTTTCTTTGTCGCCTGCCACTGCTAGCACATTCACTGAATATCTTTTGATTTGTGGATGGCTGACATTTAAAGATAACACCTCACTCTGTTTTATTGTATTTGAACGTCTTAATAAGAACTGATCAATCTATTGGGAAAACAATCTGCAGCGTTTGCAGCCCTGTTTTCCATTAAACCGAACAGAAAAACAGGCCTTCATTCAAATTTGCAGCTTCTTTATGCACAAACCTTGCAGTGATTTTAACAGTTTTTTCTCTGAAGTCGCCACATTAATTCAAGAGTGAACATTTGAATTCATGCTAGAAGCAGGTCTACATCTGTACTTGTGCATTTTTGCTCTGGTGTTATTTTGCACTAGGAGTCTGTGCAGTGTGGGAGTATGAGGAGCTGCAGGTGCTCATGTAGGTCAGACATTTATCAAACGCCTCCAACTCACAGAATTAGGCTAATGGGATTGAAGGACTCCCCATCGAAAGCTCCCTGGAGAGTCTGTGATGAAAACAGTCATATTACGGCTGAAACCTGCAGCAGAGCGTTCGTCAACCTGCTGAAGACGCTGGCGGTTCCTCCTGCCTGCTCAGTGTGTGTGTGCGTGTGTGGGGGGGGAGTGAAGTGAAGTCCACACACAGCATGCCAGTGCTCTTGTCTGTTTTGCCCATAGATGGCAATTGGAGACTTTTCAACACAACAACCTTTTAGCAACAAACCCAAGTCTATTCAAATCCAGATGCACAGGGTGAGGTAGAAGCAAAAGTGTGTGTATGTGTGATCTACACAGGTATAAACTATGTGTATTTACCTCCTGGTGCTTGCTTTGGCCTCTGCTCACAGTCCAAATCGATCCAGGTCGACTCTCAGCTGTGACTCAAGTCGATTTCTTTTCTCTGACCAACAGTCCAAAACCAAACAGACGTTGAATTTGTACATGGACATATTTCGTCCAGCAATAAAAATGAGAAGTCATTGTTGGCATAAAAGGTTTTATAGTTTGATATTTGTGTCAAAAAGTATTATTTATAATGTGATTTTGGCTGCATGGACACAGATTATATTCCCACCATGGTAACTAACGAGACTATTATTGTAAATCACTGCAAAGCAAGAGACTGCGTTATAGTTTAATCAGCAGTTTAACCAATAGTTTAAATTAATGTGATGATATATTTTGATCTGTCATGTATTTAATTACCTAGATCAGCCAAAAGCATACATTCCTGTTTACAAATTTCACCCAGTTCATATCATTCCCCAATACTGGGGGTGTCACGATATGAAAATGGATACTGTCACATTGCTGCTTGATATCTGCTGAGCTGGAAACGCCTGTTAGAAAATAGAAATGCCCCTCCTGTTATAGCTGTATGATGTGTTTGATGTCCGCTTTAAGGAAACTCTGTTATGCAATCGTGTCCAAGAGTTAAAAGGCTATAAAGCAACACAGGTGACGGTCTCATAAACCGTCCTGACATGTAGTTTGCAGCATATTCACAACATGTGTGATGGATGAAGGAAAAAAACGACATCTTAAAGCTTCATGCTGATCTTAGCTCTGTCTTAGTTTGTGTTTATTGAAGAGATTTTTTATCTTTACCTTTGAGTTGTAGCGGCGACGAGTGGAATAAACAGTGTGTGAAGTCCACTGCTGCAGAGTTTACACTAGCTAACAGCTGTCTACTCTGCAGATATCACTCTGTCTGATGTCTTGTCAACACAAACGGTGCAGGTGGGTTTAGTGAGCAGGCCGTCTCTCTCTCTCTTTGCCCTGTTGGTGCTCGGATGGATCATCAGATACAGACACCCCCTCTTCCAAAGAGCTGGTTCCAGTGCTAGTTTGGAGCCGCAGCCTGACTCAGCACCGGTTCTTTGCTTTTCGGCAGCCTGTAAGGTCTAGAGCCAAGAACTGATTACACCAGGGAGTGTGGCTGGGTTTTACCTGACCTAGAAGACCACTGCAAAGATATTTTATTTTAATAAAGGCAGAGTCTGGAGTTTTGTTCAGTACAGTTTGTAAACAAAACTTTCAAACTGGGCCCCCTCCTCTCGGGCTCAACTGTGTAGCCTACCCTCCTGCCCGTGACAGCAGCAGTTGTCAGGACTGAAAAGGAAAGTCCGAGTGAAGCGTTGGAGCCGTGGGACGATACCCGGCTGTCACCAATAACGGGAGCCTCCAGTGTTATGTTGTAACGAGCAGGAGAGCCGTTGTGACGAGCTCGGAAGAGGGTGTTAGTGGCGGATGCTAACCGTTACAGCTAGCTGAAGTTAGCATCGAGCTAGCTCACCACAACGTTCCTTATAGTTGTTATGGTACGTTCACACCAAAAGCGTTGGGAGCGTCAGCAGCACGGGCAGCAGACACTCTCAACGCTCTGTTCACCGGCTGCCACCTCCAGCAGTCGGTGAAGGAATAATTCAGATATACATGGGATCACAGTGGGCAAAATACAAACGTCCCACAGACCCGCACCCTAATATACAACATCTATATAACAACAACAACAACAACAACAGATTCTGATAAAGTGTGAGGTGGAGATGTGCTTAAAGGTGTACAGACAAGAAAACTGAAGTTTAGCCCACTCTCAAAATGGGGAAAAATTAATGCTAAAACTCATTTCACAACCAACGATCAAAAGATTTTAGGCCAAAGATTTGTGCAAAATTCATTATTTTTGAGTCCCAAATCCTATAGGGATGAAAGTGTTGTCAATTTTTTTTCCGTATTGGACAATCCAACAATCGGATTTGTCAGCCTGCTCATGATTCGAAAGCCACTGAAACCCTTGGATCTGTCGTCTGTCATTCAAACTTGAAACACTCCCTATGCTTGTGTTTTGACAAATGGACAGTATATCTAATCCAAATTTTGAATATCCCAAGCCCGCTTGTCTTGGAGCCTTTAGCACAGAAAGGAATAATTCAGATATACATGGGATCACAGTGGGCAAAATACAAACATCCCACAGACCCGCATCCTAATATACAACATCTATTATAACAACAACAACAACAGATTCTGATAAAGTGTGAGGTGGAGATGTGCTTGAATAAAGTGCTGGTTTGTTTGTAGAATTATACTACTATATTTAATGAAATGCAAAGAACTCTAAAAGCATGAGGTACAGATAACAAAACAAAGACTTTATCAATATGACATTAGCTAAACTGCTATAGGCTATTCAATGCAAGGATGAAGGTCTGTGAAGATAGAACGTGTTGAACAGGAGAAATCCAAGAGGTAGCGTTGGTATTTATCTGATATAACAGGATCATTGAAGTTAATCAAAAATCAAAAATTAATAGATTGTGGATTTGGTGAATTGGACTCAAGCCGAACAGGGGGATATCCAGGGGGGGCTCACCGGTCAGAGCAGGTGATACTAAAATCAACCAAATCCCCCTCCAGAGAAATAAATAAAATCACCTGCATCACAACGGAGCTTTAGACAAAATGAAGGTGCATCACACAGACACAGGACTCTGCTCCTGTCCAATTTTCTTCCTGCTTTCCTCTTGTTTTTCTTACCTCCCCTCTCAAAATCTCTCTCTAAATGCCAATCTTCCCCTCCCTTGCACTCCCTCACACACACACACAGAGTCAAGAAGCCCGTCTCCTCTCCCCCATCACATTCTTGGAAGAGACTTTTTTTTCCTGGTTGTTTTCGAGGAAGACGAATGCAGACGCAGTAAAACACACACACACACACACACACTGCAGACTGAGCCTGGGGGTCTTCATACTGATGCCAGTGTTTCAGACAAGTTGACATTTCCCACCCAGGCTGTGTCATGTGTGTACTGGTGTGTGTGTCTGACTGTTTCTGTGTGTGTGTGTATGTGTGCACTCTGGAATGCACTCTGTGTAATTAGTCTATTGTCCTAACAGCGTTTTCTATGCTAATTAACCATTACCTTCTTTTTCGTGGAATGCACCCAGGATGTCTGGCTCTCTCATTGGCTGGTGAGGGGGCTGTCTGGCCGTCTGATTGGTCATCTGGGGTGTTTCTAAAGAGTCTTCAGCTCTCCCCCCTCGTCTGGGAGCTAAATGTCTAATTTATTCTCTCACCCTGCGGTTGGAGCTCATTAAAGCAGAGCAGTGGCTTTGTCGGTGGGAAACGAACCTGTGACCCATTTTTGGGGGGTTTGAATCTGGGCACAGGAAACATTTTCTTTTGTTGACCGGCCACAATGTCATGTGGCCAATTAGGCATGTGGCAGCAAAAACTGGAATCACTCATGGCAATGAGGGAAAGATGAACAACTTTGTTATTAATGCAGTTATGGTAAAGAGTGAGTCAACAGAAACTGGTAAATGCTGAAGTTGGAGAAAAATAGTTCTTCTGCATTACATTTTTTTTCTTTACTTGACAGTTAAGCCACCACCTGGTGACAGGCTGCAACTGACAATTATTGAATTATTCTCAGTTAGTTCCTTGATATATTGAATGTCCCCAGAGCTCAAGGTGATGTCTTCAGATTGGTAAAACCCAAACATGGTCTGTCCTCAGAGATTAAAAGAAGCTGAAACTAGAGAATTGGTTTGTTGATTGTTAAAGTGATTCCAGTGTGTCGACGACTGTGATGTTCAACCTCATAATTTCAATCTTAAATTCAGTAAAATGTGGCGTCACAGGTCATTTAAATGATGTATATTTGTGTTGTTGTGCAGTAGTGATGGAGCACCCAGTCATACTGTTTTGTTTGAGACCCCCCCCCCCCCTCTTCCTGTGATTGTGATGATTATGTGACAGGATGTTGTGTTACTGCTGCTGATAACGTGGATATTGCTGCACATTTCTGTGCTGATCAGAGATCAGTTGTTGATGGATCTGTTGTCTGTTTTGCTGCTGGTTTGTTTGTTTATCTATTGATCAGTGGAGGTTACATAAAAAGTACTAAGTCAGTTGTCACCTATAACATCATGGAGACTCAGATCCAGATCAGTTACTCTGAATTTGAATGTTTTCCTATGCAGTAGGTTGTTTGACCTTTTGATGTGAACATATAATATATATATAATATTACTATTATTACATATTATATTCAAGTACAGTATGTTGTATGTTTGCAGTCATTCAATCTTGTACATAAATTTGTTCTTGGTACAAGTGTTTCCTTTAATAATCTAATGTTTAGGTGTGGACTCTGTCAATGAATAACCGAAGCAGCCAGGCAAATAACTTAGGTAGATCTTGTCATTGTTTACCTTTTGAGATCATTCAGTGACGACAGCCAGGATTTAAACCTTGTGTATGTGTGTGTGGGTTGTAAATGACTTGATGGATTATCTTGTTATTGGAAACCTTGTTTTATTCATTGCAAAACCCATAGTGACCAAACCTATTTGATTATGTTGCACATTATGTTTGGAAACGAGTGCATTTATTGAGGTGGAAACCACATTCAATAATGTGTTTGTTTGTGTGTAACTCATCTGTGAGTGGGCGTGGATGTCAGAAAATAAGATGCTGGATTGTGTGATTGATTGGAGCGTTTTGTTGTTACTGTGTGTGTGTACGAGTGCAGACCTGGTTGTAGCTCCCAGATGCAGCCGTGCTGTAACCCTCATCATCATTCTCATCCTCCTACTGTTTTTCCTGCGAAAAAACCCAACAAAAAAAAAAAAACCCAGAGCCCAAAGATGTTGTCATTTCCCAAATGAGCTCGAGTCTGTATTCAGCTCCCCACAAACTACAGGATGAGCTCATACTCTATTACTTATTCATGGACACCGTCACACAGGCTGACGCAACCAGCAGGCAGCAGACACGCTGGCTGAAAGGAGCTGGACTGGCGTGGATGCACACAGACCGACCTGGCTGGTACAGCAGACGGGGAGAGGATGCAGATAAGGAAAACAGCAGCCATTCAGATTTTTAGTTTCAGTGCAACATCCTGCAAAACAGCTGTGGCTGTTGAACGTCTTAGCTGCATCTTTGTGCGATAAATGTTTGTGCTGTGTTACAAAAAAAAATGTTTGAAAATTGACAGCGTGGTCTTTTCTTTGCTGACTCAAATTGGCATCGGGGAGACTATGTATTCTGTCAATGTTTCACCCGGTCACAGCGTAGTTTAACATGCTTCTGGAGTCCTTTTGTTTGTCTCAGTGGTTGCACTTAGTCAGCATATATCACTCACTGAGGGCTGTTCTCCGTCTGCAGGCGCTGTCTTGTTTTCCATTTTTGAATCAGCCTTCTCTCCCAGATCACAGTGGAAATATGACCTGGAGTTACAAGCTCCACTGATTCACTCAGTGTAGGCTTCATGGGCAGTGGTTGCATAAATTAAATTGCACAAAGAGTAACTACTGGGTGAGTGGATGTTAACAGAGTTATAGCTTTTTTTTATTGCTCATATTCAGAGACATTTCAGTTTGACAGACATCTTGTTTTTTTTTATTTTGCACCAAACAGCTCTATTTCTATGACAAATAATCTAATATTCAACAATAAAAACATGTACAGTAGAATAGTCTGTGCACCCAGATAAAACTTGAGACCAAACCTTGGTTCTTAATTTAAAGGGATAGTTCAACATTTTGGAAAATTGGCTATTTGCCATAATCCCTATAGTCATAGCAGTAGGTTCGTTACCTTTAACTGTTAGTGCTGTTTGAAGGAAATGATAACTGAAGGAACAGGGAGGTCAGCTGTCTCGCACTGTCTCGTATTTCCCATGGTGACCCGTATTTGCTGCGGTCCAGGGCGGCGGTTTGTGTTGACACCCGCTCAGAAAGACACAGAGAGACAGAGAGAAGCTCACAGGTCACAATAGGATGGATATCAAGATTTCAGTTTCCACAGTACAAGAATAGGACGCTGGCTCATGTCCACCTGCTGAACTCCCCCCTCCCCCCCACTGCCAGTGTTAACACCACTGTGGTGTCTTAACAAAAGCTTTTAAATGACCAGCGACTGTAGCAGTGGGCGACAGATAAGACTGTTTGTCCTGGGCAGGTTCCAGGTGTGAGTGTGTGTCTGTGTGAGTGTGAACCAGTGCTGCTGAAAACCAACAATGGTGCAAGGTTTTAAAGAAATCTTTTGTGAGTTGGGCTTTCTTATCACAACAAAGCATTCGGGTTTCACTTAGTATGAGTTGCCCATGGTGGTTGCCTGAAAAATCTTTGTGTAACATGAAGTTGTGCTGTTTAGGGTCCGACTAATTAAAATTGTCTGAATTGAGCCTGTATTGGCTAACAACCAATATCAACACTGTTTTTGTGCCTTTAGACTTGCAGATGAACTGTAAACTGTGTGTTTAATTTTATGTTGAAATGGCGAAAATGTGTGTTTCTATGAATATCGGTCAATAATAGATTGATTTTCAAAGTGTCTTATTCTGTAATATCGATATTGGCATCAGCCCCAAACAGCCTAGTGCTGCCGTGCTCGGATCATTTGTTCTATTTGATTGAAGTTGCTCTAACATCTGATCTAACCACTGAAACTTGGCCTGTGGAAATGGACGGATGAGACAAAGTGTTGAAAAGAACCAATCAGTCAATACAGCAAGCAGTTGATGGAGAATAGTCCCGTTCATTCATTCATTCATCATCTGCATCATGGGAAATCTTAGGGTTTTTTTTTCATAAAATGCCTGAAGACATACATGTGGTGAAATGCGTTGATGTTTTTGGTGTAGAAATGCTGCGACAAGATGTCAGATGGTGTCTGTTTGTGTTTGTGTCCTTGAATGAACCAGTACAGAGTTGAAAGAAAGAACAGCTGCATCACCACACTGATCATACAAGTTTGACCAGAAAAAATGAAAGATGCTTGTCTCAGTGAAAGTGCAAATCTGTGCTGGTCTGGATTTTATTTTCATACAATAAAATTGAAAAATAGTGCATAGCCTAATAATTTAAATTAGAAGGATAATATATGGGATAAATAAAACATAGATTGATGCAGAGGATGCATTTTACACAAAAATGTGCTCCGTGATAAAGTGATAAATTTGACCCTTCACCCTGAAGTAAATTCTGCCTGCAGCACACACAGCACATAGTGGGAAGAGGGTGGAGATTGTTTGTTGTCAGTACAAATGGCCATCTCACAACAAATGTAATCCCTTGTGTGGTGTGTTCAGGGAGCTATAAGTGATTGTATTTTTCCGGTTGAGCAGATCCATTGTTGCTGCCGGTCTGTCCTCAAGACGCAAACAGTCTGACACCAACAGGGCAGGGATGTGTCGTCGTCATGCAGGATGAATAAAGTGATATGCACTTAATCGTCGCGTTGAATAAAAACTGACCAGTGATTAATCCCCCCCCAGGCCCAGACATCACTTGAGCTTTGTGAAAAATGGCATTAACATTATCACAGTGGCGGTGGAGAATAAAACATTGTCTGTGCTGCTCTGTAATTTAATTCATTCATCCATCGGCCTGGATGGATTTTTTAACCAGGAAATTACAGGACACGCTCCATTACAGACGTGGACATTCAGCAGGACAAAAGCCTCCTCAAGGGGACAGGAGGGGCGATAGGGAGGGGTGGAGGGGGAGATGCTCTAGGATGAGTCAAGGACACGAGGAGAGGAAGGAAGGAAGAAGAAGATGCCTCAGTGCTTGCTTGAGAATAATCACATTTTTAAGTTAGGTTCAGTATTTTTTTTGTCATTAAAGTGTTTATTCAGTTTCTTGTTGAGAATAATCAACATGTTTTTAGGCAGAAATTAGAAAAAAGCCTTGAGTTGAGTCAGTTCTCATCCCCTCTGCCAGTTTTTTAATATTTTTTCATGCGAGAAAGCATTTCAAGTGTTTTTTATTCAGTTTCTTGTATCAAACATCATAGAAACAAAGGCTGCAGCCGCGGAGCTTCAGCTTCTCTGTCCTCCTCCCTAACCAACCAACTTCAACCAATGTTATCCTAAATGTCCGAAAAGAAAAACCTTTTTGAACAGAATACAAACAAAATATGCTGCTCATATTACAAAATTCACGGGTAGATTCTTTGCAGGCTGAAAAAAGCCTAGGGGAGACGCAGACGTCTGATCTTTTTTCACATCACTTCTTTTCATTATCCCAACACTAAACACTGTGTCCACAAAAATATGTCATCCTCTCCTCACATGTTATAGGCACCTATTCCCCTCTTATGATTCAGAAAATGTAAAAGAAAATTTCCCTTTGTTATCATTCAACCTTGCTATCATCAATTCAAGGCTTTCTTCAGTCTTGAAGTGATCCAGTGATGATTAATAGCTCATTCAGCTTAATATTAATGGTGGCAGCTCAGCTAAATGTGAATAAAGGATAAAAAATGGCGCTCAAATGAGGATACCAGGACCTGTAGCGGATAATACAACGACGCAAAATAGGCCTTCGTGTTGGTGTAAAACATTTTTCCATCTGTCAGATCGGATAAAAGAGAATTCAAATTTCACACTGAGCCTTAAACCTTAAACATCGACTATAAAATATAAGGATTTTTTAATGCAGGATGGGATTAAACTGCGGGAGGATCAGCAGCGACTCCAGCGTCAGAATCGGCACCACAGAGGAATAAATCCAGTCTGCATCGGGCCGTCAGCTGGTTTTGTTATCATCCAGCCTTGGACTCCCGATCAAAATACCAATAATGTTGACTGTCTGGAGGAATGAAGGAGGGATGAGAGCGGGGACGGGAGGAAAACAAATTTTTTATTTTCAGTTTTTTTTCCATGGCTTTTCTCCTGTCTGTTAGCATTCACGTGTAATTTATGGAGATCATGAACTGCGTTGGGGAAGCTCATTTTCCATCTTGGCGAGATTTTACCGTCATATTTATCCTGCTGTAACTTTGGCTGCTTGTGATGTTAAGTAATGCATGAGGTAAATGTGATGCTGCACGTTGATTTATGACTGCGTGGGTTTTTGAAAAACGCGGAGACATACGGCGTGTGTGACAAGCAAACAGTCTTACCGCTGAGTCACTGGCAGGAGGACATGTGTGTTTTATTTGTGTGAATGAGTCCAGACGTCTGAGTCATGTTACCCCCGAATTTTAATTCAGTTTTCCATGCAGCTGTCAAAACCCATCTCCACCTCCATTTTGCCTCTTACTGATTCATTTTCACTATTTGATTTTATGTCTGTGAAAAGCATTGATATGAATTACAAATATCTTTCTCTCTCCCCTCCCCCTCCTCTCTTCTCCCTCCATGTTATTTTTTCTCTTCATCCTCCTCTTCAGGACCAGTTTGATAATCTGGACAAACACACTCAGTGGGGGATCGATTTTCTGGAGCGCTACGCAAAGTTCGTAAAGGAGAGGCTGGACATTGAGCAAAACTACGCCAAGCAGCTACGGTACATTCACACACACAGAAACACACACGAACACTAACAGCAACAAACCCACCAGGACAAGCACAGCTCAGGATGGATGACACACTTTTACTGTCATTGTCTCACTTTGAAGGTCCTTTGATATGAGCGCGGAAATTAACATTGTCTCAGTTGATGCGGCTGCATGGTAGACATTATTGAGTGACTCAGATTAGACCTGACCGATCAGAACTTAAAGGACAATTCCAGGCAAATTCAACCTGGGGCTCTAGTTTCCTAATATTTTTGGTCTAAAAGAATAAACCTGAAGTTTTTTTTACAATCTGGACTTTATTTCTAGCATAAAATATGATAATTTACTCATCCAAATAACTTTGGCTGTCATTACGAGTTGTTCCGAGGAAATTAGATCCTGCCGAGAGCCGCGTGTATCCGTATAATGTGAGTACACGGGGCAGCGCAATGCAGCCTCTAAATAACACATTATCTGCCATGAAACTCATTCATTTCACCAATATTGTGTTATGATATGCTAGCACTATTCCCCTCTGAATCCAGGGTTAGCTCTCTTATCAACATCCGGGGTCTGTAGGTTGATCTACTGACCTCTGACCTGGATGATGTCATCTCCGAGCGCAGCACCGCTCATTCTGATAATAATGATTCTGCTTCGGCATTCGGGTCCATTTTTAGCTCAACTAGCTGGAGCTTTATTGAGTCCAGGCTGCAGAGAGGAAGCCTGTGGAAGCTGAATCCAGCTGCTCATTTTCTGACAAGTTGGAAACGCGCAGAGATGAACCATAGTATTTAACAGTACCAACTTTCAGGTAAACAACCTGCGTGGCGTGGTGCTCAGAGATGTAATCATAAACAACAGCCAGACTTATTCTTAACTCTATGAAAACGTGGTGCTGTAGGGAGTTGATATTCCCTTGTGAATATTTAAAACAAACAGGTGCTTCAGACGACCTGTGTGCCGTCAACTTGACTCTCGCACGAGACTTTGTATTACAGCTCCGTTCACAAACATGTCCTCTTTCTTGAAGTAAACAAACCCCTCGCTATATGTTTGAAGCCATCTGATGTTGTCTGTGAAGAAAAATTGCCATTTTGTGGGATGTAAACAACCTAAACAACGTAAGACCTGTCCGCTCCCATTACGTATACACTGCTGTGGCGATGCAGGGACAGACAGAATTACTCCAGAACAGGAGACAGAAAAAAGAAAATCTTCAGATTCATTCTTTAGACCAAAAATGTTAGGAAACTAGAGCCACAGGTTGAATTTGTCCTGAATTCTCCTTTAACAGCGTGACATCGTGTGATTTGTACAGACTTCACCATTCCAGCTGACGCCACCAACAGTGAATATTTACATATGTAAATGTGGTTTTATGAATGGAAGTGAACAACAGACCAGGTGGGCTGTCGCTGGAAGAGAAAGAGGTTGTGTGTTAATACAGGAACACACGTATGCACAGATGGTGATTAATTCGGTTTAATCTCCCGTGGTTGAAACTAAATTACAGATTCACTGTATAAGAAACAAACACATGCTGCACAAGGACTTTGCCACAAGCAAGTGAATTAATCCAGAATAATAACAACTAGTCTTTGTGTCGGGATGTGCAACAGAAACCCAGTAGCTGTAGTTTCCTTCAATGAGATTGTACAGGTTTTAAAAAAACAAGCCCAGCGCCAACATCATGGAGTTAATGTTAATTAGTGACGGCTGGTAACGAGGGTAACTCACTGAAACCACAGATGGTGCTGGCTCAAGTCAGGAACTGCTACCTAAACCTTTTCAACACTGGCCTTTGCTAATGAGAAAAGCAGCAGAGTCAGAGTCGGAGCTCAGTGGAAGCAGCAGCAGCAGCAGCAGGTCTGGTTTTGTGTTAATATTCATGTACAGATTTTTTTTTCCTTTTACTGGTAGCAAGTGAAACGCTGCACTATGAGAGCAGCAGGCTGAGATTTATCCCCAAAATCATACAAATCATTGAAAATGTTGAAATAAAAGGTGACGTGTGTTGATTAATTTATGTGTTGTTAATCGGATGTTGCAGAGCTTGTTGAAAACACTCAACAAGCACAGATCTAGTAATCATTAAAAACCAATAGAGTCCCAGTGGAGACGGCTGCTGTGTGATATCAAAGGGGGGAAATCCCTCCAGATTACACACACACATGCACACGCACGTGCACACACATGCACACGCACACACAAAGCTGCAGGATTGAAGGATCAAAGATACAACTCTCCGTCTTTGTGTCACGGTGTGAATATTTTTGGGTCAGACAATAAGTCAGGCAGAAGGGCTCCTACTTTTGTCATCTATAACAGGAGAACACACACGCACACACTCTCCCAGATACACACACACACACTCTCTCACACACACATTCCTCTGCACTCCAGTTTAATGATTAACTTTGCTGCAGTGGGTTTTGTCAGAGCCTGAGGGAATAGACAGACACAGGCTTTGATGTTTAAATCTTTGATTCATCTTTAATAATATACCGAGATCCTCTCACTTTCTGTGTGTGTGTGTGTGTGTGTGTGTGTGTGTGTGTGTGTGTGTGTGTGTGTGTGTGTGTGTGTGTGTGTGTGTGTGTGTGTGTGTGTGTGTGTGTGTGTGTGTGTGTGTGTGTGTGTGTGTGTGTGTGTGTGTGTGTGTGTGTGTGTGTGTGTGTGTGTGTGTGTGTGTGTGTGTGTGGGTGTGTGTGTGTGTGTGTGTGTGTGGGGGTGTGTGTGGGGGTGTGTGGGTGTGGGTGTGGGTGTGGCGTGTCTGACTGTCTTCCCCCTCTGTCTGTTCACCTGTTTCCTCCATGCCTACAGTATCAGACAGTATTTTAACGCCTACGTCTGCTTCTCTCTCTCTCTCTCCGTTAGGAACCTGGTAAAGAAATATTGTCCCAAACGCTCCAAGGATGAGGAGCCCAGGTGAGTGGAGTCGGTGCATCTGCTCTTTCTGCTCCTCTCTACGTCTGCACACTGTCAGGGCACAAAAGGCCTGCGAGTCATTGCGTTGTTTTTTTTTTTTCCGTCTCAAGCTGGAAATAAACGTTGGCCCCGTTTTTGTTTTTTTTATGTGGTTTCACAAATTCAGTCTGTCTGAGAATTTACCAAATTAAGACTTTTAACTAGTGTTATGACAAAAGGGCACTGAGGAAGTGTTATAGGCAACTCAGGAAACATTTAATTTTAATAGCACATTTCAGACACTGCAATAACTCCAGGCTTCTTTGCTCAAAATAAATAAATAAATAAATATAGTGAAAACTCATTTTTTTAAACGGAGGCAGGTCAACTCTGCTAACGTTATCCTCACTGGCATATGTGGAGAAAAGTATAATGTTAAAGCAAAGAGCTCTGTGGTGTAAAAGCTTCTTTATCTGCAAAGTAAGTTGAGATGCATTTTTAAGAGAGGTGCTGGAAAACATTTCTATATGTTGTTGTAGAAATATGAAACCATACTGTTTTTTGGAAAAATCCTTTTTTTGGTTTCGCCGAATTTTTGAAGCACATTAGTGTTTTCTTGGAGGAGCTGCAGTGAACTGAGCTGAAATGATGCAGAATGTTTAAAGAATATCACATTATAGATCACACATAGTTAATAGATATTAAACGTATTGATAAATGTGCTATTGATATGATGTACAATGCACATTAGTTTGTCATTCAGCGTCTTGTGTAGCTTTCAGAGACTGGACTGAACCAATATCAGTATCAGGTCCTATATTGATATCATTTACTTATTGGATATCAGTCTGGCAGCGTCATTCAAATTAAAGGGTTTTGATTTTACGTACTTATTTTTTGTACTTGCACCTTTTCATTTGAATGCATTTTCCATATATTTTGTGCAAAGACACAGTGCCAGCTTTACAACAGAGTAGTGAATCCTCGTACATAATACCAATAAATAACATCATCGGTGCAGATTGATGTGGCAGCAGACCAGAGAGAGGAAGCCTGCTGTGTGAAGTATTAAACGCTTCTCATGTGCGTCTGTTGTGCAGGTTCACGTCGTGTCTGTCCTTCTACTCCATACTGAACGAACTCAACGACTATGCCGGTCAGAGGGAGGTGGTGGCGGAGGAAATGGCTCACAAGGTGTACGGAGAGTTGATGAGGTACAGCCAGGACCTGAAAGCTGAGAGGAAGCACGTGAGTAAACCAGCGAGTCCTAAACTTTATAATTTAGACCACACTCCACAGAAAAACCTGTCGCTTCCTGTCACGGAGCGGATGTAGCCGCCTTCCCTCTGTATCCTCCCCGTTTCCCCTGATGTGCATTTGTTTTCTGTTTCGGCGTTACTGAAGAGGATGAATATGTTGGATGTGATGTTTACCATCTGTCTTCGACTTCACCATCTGCTGACACTATAAATGTCAACGTCAACGTCTGAGATGCACATGCTTTGGAGGTTTAACCTCCTTCCTATTGTTTTAAGCTATAAAACGTCAAATATCCCATTAAATTTCACTCAGTGTCATTCACAAAGTACAAAGTGCACACTGTTGTTATTGGTTACAGCCTTTTTTGATTATACTGATATCTTAAAATGAAAATGGTTGTGTAGTTTTCATTATTAAAGACCTATTTTTACCACACTTTGGACGTTTGATGCCTGTTGGTGATGGGAAAGACATCAATTGTGTAACGACACCATCTGAACTTTGTCAGTGTTTCTAATCAGTCTCAGTTGGAATTTCACCTCTTTCATAAAATGACACGTTGTTGTCTTTAGCTCACATTTCAAGTAAAAAAAAAAAAAAACGTCTTTATTACCAAGTTCACATCTCGAACACGCTGTCTTTTAGTTAGAAAGAGATTTGGAGCAAAAAGTTGCGCTGGAAGCTGTGACATTTCATAAAAGCAATGATCCAAAAACACAGATCAGAAGTTGGCAAATTCCTGCGCGTCACAAATATTAGATCACAGAGGGAGGGACGTCGTCTCCCAGCAAACTAATAATAAAAAATATATGTGCTACTTTCTTGATTTTTTTTTTTTTTTTTAAATTGGAGCTATCATTTTACATTATACTGGAGCTTTCAACTACATCACATGGTCTTGATGAGCAGATGGAGTTTGCTCAGTTGTCATGGAGATGAACTCTTTACATGAGAGGTCAGTAGCTGTTCGCTGATCTCACTTCTCCCCTCAGTGTTGGCTTAAAGGTTCGACGTAAAGCTTGATTTCTGACCCATTCAAGGTTGGTTAACCAGCCCTTTTTTTCTGGCTTTTAACGCACGTCACATGATCATCATCATCGGTGCGTAACAACAGATTCATCTCCATGACAACTGAGCAAACCCCAGATCTTCAGAAGAACCTTGAGTTTTTGTCGAAGTGTTAATATTTTTCCAAATAATATGTTATTAAGTGCATCGTTTCTGAACCTGGTGCTAAATGCAGCCCCTTGCCTTCGACTGGCTTCTGTAATAAGTGGCTGTTTTACAATGTAATTTAACCTCAGTTTGTTATTTTACAGCTTCAGTCACTTGACTCTTGTAAATCTGTGGCTGTGGCCTCAGCGTTTTTCCTTTCACTGAATTTTTATTGTGTATGTGGCAGTCCTATCCTATCGTTTCATGTACTGTATATGCATATGAATGTGTGTTTTTTCTATATATTTACATGTGGTTTCCTGTGTTTCTGTGTCTTTTTGTCTCAATGTGTATGTTTGTGTGTGTGTGTTTGTGTGTATGGGACTGAGCAGCATCTACAGGAGGGCAGGAAGGCCCAGCAGTATTTGGATCATTGCTGGAAACAGATGGACAATGTAAGTGAGGAGGGAGTGGGGGGTGGGGGGTGTAGAGAGAGGAGGGGGGAAAGTGAAAAAGTGCTCAGTGGAAATACTCTGTGTTCGCGACAGACAGCTGCACTCATTTCATACTTGTTTGCACGAGGAATGTAAGAAATGCTAACAAAGGTAACTGCAGGACAAACGGGGTCCACTTCGCCCCAATTCCACAATTGATACTTAGCAAATGCACAATTACGGCATCTTGCATTCTTTCTATTTATTTATTTGTTTTTATTGGAAATGAACATCGCAGACTCTTCCTCTGTGTCGTCGTGTCCAAGTGTGAAGTCAAAATGTTTGTTTCTGTCTCTGAAAAGAGCAGTGTCCTTTTCTTTCTTTCTTCTCCTTCCTGGCAGTCCTCTTGGTCTACAGGGACCAAGGACAGGGGCCTGGACCAGGAAACACACACTCACATGCACACACATGCACACACAGACACACACACAGGCCACAGTGCAGACCAGCTCCTCCCAAGTCAAAGCAAAAGGCCCATGTGCCACATTTGGCCCATGACAACCTCCTTTTTGGCTCCCAAACGGCTCCGGAGAGAGATTCCATTTGTTCACTTCTGAGGTCATTTAATTGCATTTGCCGAGTTATTTTCTAACAATCTCCTCATTACAAGGCTTATAATTAACCACCACAGTTCCATAAGAGGTAAAAAAAAAAAAAAAAAAGAAGCAGCAAATAGCTGTTTGTTAAACTCAGAAATGATACATGTCCAGTCCCGTTTAGTTGGCCTGCAGCCCGTTGAGCCGAGCACATGCGATGGAGAGTGTTTCAGTGTGTGGTCTGCAGGACTTTAATAGTGACTACCTAGTGACTGGACTGTAATGTCTCAGCTATTCACTGTGTTTCCTTCACTACTAATGTGACCCAGATGGGCTGGCAGGAAGTGAACTATCTCCCTCTCTCTCTCTCTCTCTGATTCATCTCCCTTGTTGGCTTTTTCACCTCTCATTCACATATTTTTTTAGTTTGATTCCCCCTCTCTTTGAATTCGATAAAGAAACGCAGACGATGAGGATGAGATTACACTGTGCGTGCCTTGTGTTTTCTTGATGTTTTTAACGTTGTGCTTTCCCTCTTTTTGTTTGTTTGTTTTATTTTTCAGAGTAAAAGGAAGTTTGAGAGAGAGTGTAAGGAAGCAGAGAAATCCCAGTTGACCTACGATCGGTTAGATAACGACATCAATGCCACAAAATCAGAAGTGGAGAAGGTAGGAAGCAACAGAGCTGCTGTAAACCGGTGTGATAAATTGTCCTCACCCTGTTCTTCTTTTTATTTATACATATATATATTGACATGTTCGCTCAGTGTTCAGTTTGAGCCAGAGCTATGTTTTATAACATGGTGGGAAATCCACGTTTTATAAATCAGTAACAAATAATGACAGTACCTTTTGTCTCACTGTCCTCATACCTAGTATTTTGGTTTATGTCAAGTTAGCAGTGTGTAATTGGTGCCTATGAAATTACACTGTAGCTCCTCTATTTCCCACACACTTGCTATATAATTAGACCCAGTGAATAAAGTTAAATGTCGAGGGAAAATAAACAGTGAAGTCACCAAATCCAGTTCAGGAAGCCACTGTCTATAATGCAATATGTATGTAAACACATCTTAAAGGGATAGTTCAACATTTTGGCAAATTGGCTCATTGCCATAATCCCTATAGTCATAGCAGTAGGTCCGTTACCTTTAATTGTCAGTGCAAGCTATTGCATGAGTTATTGCTATTGCAGCCGTGAGCTGCTCAGAGCTACCATTTCTCGGTTTCCCTCATCAAACTCATCAAATACACAATCCAACAACTCACGCTATGAGATAATAACAGAATGTTACAAGATGGAGTTGTTTTTGAAGCAAATGAAGAGACTACTTGCCGAAAAACTGCCTCTGAAGGCAACACGCATCAGCTGTTTTACATGAATTTGCCTCAAAATTCTCATAGTGTAGTGAATGTGCAGGTCACAACTTGCCCACGAGAGCGTTTTGGAGTTGTTGGATTGTGTATTTGATGAGTTTGATGAGGGAAACCAAGAATTCCCATGAGCCTCTGTAGTGTAGCTCTGAGCAGCTCACAGCTCTGCTCCGCCGTTCTAAAAATAGCTTGCACTGACAATTAAAGGTAACAAACCTACAGTATTTCTATCACTATAGAGAATGTGAAGCTGACGTCACGCCGCTTTGCCGTTGTGGGACGTCGGCGCCATCTTTGGAGGAACGCAAACGTAAACAGAGTGGGGCCCCCTGAAAAAAGTTCCCAAAGTCGCTTAAAAGTAATGATGGTGGGACAGACAGCTGCATAAAAAATGCCACAGCAAATGCACTAAAAAAAACGGAGATAGTTCACAATGTCTGGATAAGTCAGTGGAGGAGTAAATCTGGGTCTTAATAAGTTTAGTGTTTCTGAAACCTTTGTTTCTCATTAAATTTGAGTTTATCAGATTTACGTTCCTCCCTTCCTTTCCCTTCCTGAACTTCTCCGTTTTTCGTATTTTTGCATATACTTTTCATTTTTTTTGTCTGTCTTCCCATCTCTTTTTCTTTCTCTTTTACTTTTTGCTCGTTTTCCTCCGTTTTTCCCACTCTGTTTACGTTTGCGTTCCTCCAAAGATGGCGCCGACGTCCCACAACGGCAAAGCGGCGTGACGTCAGCTTCACATTCTCTATAGGGATTATGGCAATGGGCCAATTTACCAAAATGTTGAACTATCCCTTTAAACTGAATAAGTGGTGCTATAAAAATAAGAGGGGGTAGCGATGTTTAGTTGTAGCTGTTGATGTGTCGACTAATGTGAATCTAATGTTTGCACTGATGTGATGGTTAAGGCCAAAGCCCAGTTCTACATGCGGACTCACATGGCCGATGAGAGTAAGAACGAGTACGCCTCCCAGCTGCAGACCTTCAACGCAGAGCAGTGGAAACATTTCAACAACGCCATACCACATATCTTCAAGGTGAACCAAACAAATTACGCTGCAGCTTTGAATTACACTGTTAACCTGGGATATCTGGGAAGTTTTTTGGAAAAAGCAATAAAAAGTTAATTTGAAGCAGTACAGCGTTTCAGTTTTTGTCTGCTGTATCTCACAGAACCTGCAGGATATGGATGAACGTCGGACGGTGAAGCTCGGCGAGACGTACCGGAGCTTCGCCGAGGCGGAGCGCAGAGTCATTCCCATCGTCTCCAAATGTCTAGAAGGAATGGTCTCCGCCGCCAAAGCTGTCGATCAGCGAAAGGTATGTGACAGAGCTGCAGGCTCGGATGTAGAGAAGAAAGCTGGGTGGTGATAGGACGACTCCTTCTCACCTGTTTCCCTTCCTCCCAGGACTCGATCATCGTTGTGGAGTCGTTTAAGTCCGGCTTTGATCCTCCGGGCGACTTCCCCTTCGAGGACTTCAGTCAGAACCTGAGCAGAACGGGCTCAGACGGGACCATCAGCAACACGCCCAAAGGAGACAGAGACGCTGCCCCAGCACCGCGATCCGACCCAAAACACCCCATGAGCAGAACCAAGAACAAGCTGTGGCTGTTTGGGAAGAAACCAAAGGTACATGGAGTGAATGACACTCGAGGTCTAACTTTGCTTCAACTTAATTTAAAAAGAGCAAGAAACTTAAAGGGATATTTCAACATTTTGACAAATTGACCTCTGTTATTATCTCAAAGCGTGGTGAATGTGCAGGTCACAACTTGTCCACGAGAGCGTTTAGGAGTTGTTGGATTGTGTATTTGATGTGTTTGATGAGGGAAACCAAGAAATCCCATTAGCCTCCATAGTGTAGTGTAACACCTGGATTAAAAGGAAGGACCAAGTAGTAGTGTAAAGTAAATAAAATTCAAGTTTAGGACCAGTACTCAGAAGATTAGATTCGCTCTGGAGAAATGGGTGTGAGTAGCAAAAAGAAAACAAACAAGAGGTCACTGTTGGGTATATAAAAAAAGTAAATACTGGAATTTATTCCAAAATCAGTTATCTTCTTCTCTATCTTCGGATGCAAAATCACAAATAACCCAAAATGAATATAGAAAAATGAATAAATAACCTTTTTTTTCTTGGTTTCTAATCTAATATTGGTGAGTAATTATGTTATTGTTTAACTATTACACGTTCTATTTGGTGCTTCCAACAACTCCAATAAACAAATAAAACAATACACAAAATTGATGGACAAGTTGAAAAAAAAAATGACCTGACTGACTGTTCTGGGTTTACCACTCAGTCCCAACTGAAATGAGAACCAATAGCAGAACGTTATGAAGATGACAGAGTTGTTTTAGAGGAGGAAATGATCCAGCACACACACACACACACAAGCTCCTGGCCTTGAAAATACACAGCCAGTACAAATAATTGCTGAAAAACTAAAACTCCCCTGACAGGAATTCATTGCATCAAAAAGCTGTTTTGCCCAATGTTAACTGTTGCTTTAGAATGTTCAACCTCTGTTGCTATACAACTCTGCTACAGTTTGTTTCAGTTAGCTAAAAAGTTTTAAAACAGTTGTCCTTTCTGACAAAGTAATATTTTAACTCACCAAGACTCTTTGAATTTTTGGCAGGATTTACTGCTCCAGGATTTGTGGTCTTCTCTTTTCTTTCTTTCTCTATATCAAGTATTATATCTTTGATCTTGTCTGTTTGATCTGTCCAGTTGAAAGTGCAGCTAGAGTATGAGCCTCACAGGCTTTTATAGGACAGTTGTTATGGTTACCATGAAAAAAATAATAATATATATTTATTAATTATTTATTCATTTAAATCATGTGGCTTAAATAAAATTATTATTTATTTAAAACATCAAGTAATTTTTATTGATGTAGATTTAATTGGTCTGGTAACCGGGGGTTACACTAGCTCTGAGAAGCTTGCTGCTCTGCTCCGCCGTTCTAAAAATAGCTTGCACCGGCAATTAAAGGTAACAAACTTACTGCGCAGACTATAGGGATTATGGCAATGGGCCTATTTGCCAAAATGTTGAACTATCACTTTAACTCCTTAATTTGCACATTTATTAAAGAACATGTAAAATTCATTCACTTCATGAATGAATAATAGCAGCTGCAGGAAGGTCTCCTCCATACACCATACGCAGTGCAGATGCAGCAGTCAGAGAAAGTTCCTTTGACCTTTTTTATCTTTTTAAACGAGCGCTGAAATGAGCGGTAGTTACTTTTGCCGGTAAGATCGGCTGTTAAAGTTGCAAAGTACCGGCGTTGACCTCCTCTCAGACTCAGTCTAGCTCGTGCTGCTGCAGCCACATTAGGTAATAAATCTCCACCCTGCAGCTGAGCATCACACGGCTTTATTAGTCACATCCTCAACACTCATTTTCTTTTCTCCGTCTCTGCAGTCGTTTCCCTCCCATAAATAAAACAAAGGATCCAAATGTTTTAGACACGATATAACATGATTTCCCTCAGCGTGTCTCCCGTTGGAGGCTTTTGTCACATGTCTGTCGTTTGTAATAACACAACACTCTTTTCTTTTCATATCTGTCCTCTCTCTCTGTCTCTCTCACTCTTTGGACCTTGCCCCTCTCCATACAGGCCGTTCTGAGTAAATCATTACCTACCTGCTGCCTGGCACTATCACAAACCTGCGTGATGGTTTAGGGTGTGTGTTTGTGTATATGTGCTAACTGTTTAACACACTGTGACCTAATTGTGTAGAGGCGTGGACGTGGTAATCTCAGACTGCACGTCTAAGTTCTCCATTACATGGAAACATCTATAACAAAATAACCAACTGATGAAAACATCCATAAGTTGTTTACCAGGAGTAGATTGTGTTGATGATCGTGACATTAGAGGCACCTGACTTCCTGTTGGCTGCCGGTGTGTTTGAAAAGCTCACCGTGTAAAGGATTTAGGACATTTATGGATGAAATAATTCTTTCAGTGTGTATGTGACAGAAATTTACAAGCCTGACTTTAGTCACTGTGCTGCTCCTCGGGATCAACAGTAAAATAGGCGCGTGAGTCAGAGTGAAACCATCAAAGTGCTCTCAGTTACTTACTGAGGGAAAGTCACACAAGTCTTTGAGCCTGAAGCCAGGGTTTTAAATCAGACGAGTCACCTTCCTCAAACTAAGATTCTTGAATAACTTCCTGTATTATTAATTCTTAATGTTAGTGTCATCACTGAGCCAATCTGTCATGTTTCTGGTTTTTAAATGTTGGCAACAAGTGAAAGTTAATTGAAAACAAACAGGATTCTTTGTTGTGGCAAAATTATTCATCTGGGGTTTTTAGTGAAAGGGTGGTTAGAGAATGTTGTTTCCCTGGTCTTTTTCTCCAAAACACCCCATGAGCAGAACCAAGAAGAAGCTGTGGCTGTTTGGGAAGAAACCAAAGGTACATAGAGTGAATGACTAACTTTGCTTCAACTTAATTTAAAAAGAACAAAAAATTTAAAGGGATAGTTCAACACTTTTTCTCTGCTTTCCTGTCTCTCTACGCTGGACTATAAAAAAAAAAGCCCTAAAAAATATATATATAAAGAATATCAAAAAAAAAAAAAAAAAGCAGAGCACATGAGATTAAATTAATAAAACTGTACCATTTATTTGCTGTAATCAGGAATGTGATGATGTTTTCTGTCTACCATACTTACAGGAAACTCCCCACTGGGTTTTTATCATGAATAGAAATCAGCAGTAAGAGGAAAAAATGAAATGTCATTAAATGTATTAACTTTCTTGTTCTAGTTTGTGACCGTGACCGACTCCCCCGGAGCTAAAAGCCAAACACTTTTCATAAAACACCACAAATTCAAAGAATGTGTCGTCCTGACCTCTGGCTTTGTCGTCTCCTCCTCCTCCTCCTCTTCTTCCTCTTCTTCTTCCTCCTCCTCCTCCTCCTCCTCCTCCTCTTCTTCTTCCTCCTCCCTCTTCCTCACCAGTCCCCCACCTCCTCTCCTCCTCCCCCACCTTCCTCCTCCTCCTCCTCCTCCCGTCCCCGGTCCAGCTCTCACTTTGCTCCTCCTCGGTTCAGTTCTGACCGTGTGAGCCACTATCTGTCTGAGATAAAGACTACAGTACCCAGAATCCCCCAGAATTTGAGGGTCCTGAAGAGAGGGGTGAGACAGGAAGTGGTGTTGCGGTGTGTTTGAGTGAGACAGGTTGATGTGGTTTTTTGTTTTGTTTTGTTTCATCACTACACGGTGTCTGCAGGTTGTAGATTCATCTGAGATCGGTGCATTAAATGACCATAAATATTAGACAGTATTTATTTTCAGTTTTAAACACATTTCTATTTAAAGGTTTAGTGGTTTACAGCTTCCTGCACTTCAGTTTAATTTGAGTTTGTAACTTGCAGACACTGTTGTAATGATTATAATGACTCTTTCTCACCTTTTATTCTTCTGTTTCTTTTGATTCATGTGATTCTTTATCTCTTTTTCTTTATAAGACAGTTGTTTGCTCCAATCTTAAGATGCAGGATCCTTGGTGATTCATGGTGTGTTGTGGTTTATGGTGTGGGCGTCATGGTTACCATGGTGTTGTCATCGGGTGTGTTGCCCTGATGCTGTTCTGGCTTGTGTTTGCAGTGGTGTGTGTGTGTCTCTGATAACAGTGTCAGTATGTTGTGAAGCAGATCTCTCTGCTTTCAAACACTTTGACACAAACTTGTAAACAACACCCGGCCCGCCGGCGGCGTCGAGCCAGCGCTCTGATTGGCTTCTTATCCCGTCAGTTTTTTTTTTTATATCAGGAACCATCTGTGATTGGCCGGTTTTCAACCACCTGGTTGGTTTGGTTACAGTCACAGAAAGGCAGGGAATTTTAATTAGTCTTATGGAGATTTCCTACAAACAAATATGGCAGCACTGCTCATTTGCATGTTACAGACTGTAACAGCAGCGCCGTTCATTCATTCATTCAACCTTTATATTTATATATCAGAAGAGATTCAGGTCGAGACAGATTTAGAGTGTAGCCGAGCAAAAAGATAAATATAAAAAAAGAACAACGATTATCTGCAAACATGATACTGTATGAAACATTACCAGTAGTCAGACTCTCCATGGCGCCTGGAGAAATCTGCATTAAATAAGAACATACAGGGAGAGATTTTAAATCTCTGCCACTCATGTATTACCTATTTTGTAAAATCGTTGTAATGACCTCAAAGAGATAGTTCACTCAAAATTGAAATTTCATTCATTATCTATTCACCACAAGTTTCAGAGTCCTCCGTGCCTTCTCTGAGTTACAGCGGGGCTCCATGCAACACTGCATGTCTATATGACGGTTGCAAATGGACATCAACTCTCTTTGTAACAAAAAGACACACCAAAAACATCCAAATACCTCCATACTGCTCATATGTAATGTCCGTCTTGTATTAAAGCCCCGAAATGCGAAATTGTCCCTGTAATTCAGAGAAGCCATGGATAACTCTGAAACTTCTCCCTGCCCTTAGTCGACATGAGGGTGAGTAGCTAATGAGTGCAATTTGAATTTTGGGTGAACTATCCTTTTAAAGGAGAATTCTGGTCATTTTCTCATTAACACGTATGTGCAGACTGATATAGAAACAGTCCAGAGCTCGACAGTCGACTACAGTAGTACAGTCTACCCAGGATGCTAGAGTAAACAGAGGTACTGTATGTGATGAAAACATGTTAACACGGCTCCCTCATATTAACACTCAGAGTGTTATGCACAGTCAGTGTTGTGTGGTAAGGAACTGGTGGATGTTGAAGCATTTGTAGTGATATTTTGAGCATTAGATAGAGGCCAAAATTGAAGATCTGCCCCCATTACTTCACTGTTTAACTGCAGTGTAGCGCAGCTAGCAGGAGGAGAGCTAGGTCCGGTCTGCACATATTTTTCTCAGGTCTTTTCCTACAGTCCCACTCAGGGACCTAGAGCTGTAGAGCGTTACTTAGAAAATGACTGGAATTTTCCTTCAAAGGATCTTTTTTTTTTTTTAACCTGCCAAAAAGTCCCAGTTCCACCTAAAAATAAAAGTAAACAAAAAGAGGAAATGCATCTCTCTTGCAGTGTAAATGTTGCTTCCCTTTACATGAGAATAAAAACACCTAAGCCTGCTCTGTTGTTATTTATCTACTTATACTGTATATTACTGGTGAATACTCACACAAGGCTCCTGGGAACATGTCGTTGGTCTGACTGGTTTTCCTGCTGACCAACTGGTTTATGGGTCGACTGACAGGCAGATATTTGAGTGGCCGACTGTTTGACACACTGACGACTAACCAGCATCCCATGTTGTTTGTCTCTTCTTATTATAATGGTCAATTCGTCAGTGGTCGGTAAAGATGGTAAGTGTGTGAGTGTGTGTTTGTGTGTGTGTAGAGTAGTTATGAGAACACAGAGCAGCGTAGGTGCTCGTGCATGTGACGTCACCGTGTAGGAGCTCCCTTAGTCTCCAGTACATGAGCCCAGTAGTGTTAGTTAGCTGCTGATCCTCTCCCAGCTAGAGGAGTTTGACCCACACACACAGTGTCCCCCCCCCCCCCCCCCCCGCCGATTTAGAGCCACAACTAAACTGTTCCCTCCCTTTTAAGTTTGAATACAACAACAATCTTTAAAAAATTTTTATGGAAAGTTCATTCTCAAACCAAACCACACGATGAAATCCAGGCTCAACAAACCCAGTGGAAACAAGTCGGGTGTCAGTAACGTTCAACACCTCAAAGAAACACACACATTCCCTCTGTCATAATTTTTTCCCGGGTTGATTCTCTCTAACACCACTGACTTCGTCCTGCGTGGGGTTTGAAGTGACACAAACTTTGTTTCAGGCCTAAGGAGGAGATGTTGTTGCTGACCTCTGTCTCTCCTCTCCAGGCTCCGTCTCTGGAGGATTTCAGTCACTTGCCTCCTGAGCAGAGGAGGAAGCGGCTGCAGCATAGGATCGACGAACTCAACAAAGAGCTACAGAAAGAGATGGATCAGAGGTAACGGTTCCTCACTCACAGTTTTACACAACATATTATATTGTTTAGTTGCCTTTCCGGCAGATTCAGCACCATGGAAGAGCTGCAGCACAGCGTGAACACTTTATTCTCTCTGTTTGACTCCTTTGTGTGTTTTTGTGTTTCCATCAGAGATGCCCTGAACAAAATGAAAGACGTGTATGAGAAAAATCCACAGATGGGAGACCCCAGCAGCCTGCAGCCCAAAATATCAGAGACCATCTGTAACATGGAGAAACTGCGCTCGGAAATCCACAAAAACGAGGTAAAGAGGAGACAGAGTTCAGATTTTAAGTTTTCCCGGTATTATTCAAGTTTAAATTGCGTTCAGCCTCTGACTTGAATTGATTATAGCACCACCTGCTGGTCACGTATGTATAGAGCTCTTCAATGTGAATGACAGGGCTGTTGATTACAATATATTTGTAATGGTGTCTCCTGCATTTCTCTGTTGTGACAGACTTGGTTGTCTGAGGTGGAGGGGAAGCAGAGCTCCAGAGGAGACAGAAGACACAGCGCTGACAACCACCATCACACTCCTCAGGGCCGAGAAAGGTAAAAATATATTAACAAACTAATATACACTGACAAAATGTACGGAAAACACTTACTATATCACATTAGTTGTCAGTGTGGAAACTCTAAGGGTTGTAATTAATGCGCTCCTGATGATTTCTGTTATTTTTAGTCTCGGAAATGTCGTTATAGATCAAAAGACCTATTTATAATATGTCACTGGTTCATGTTAGAGGTTTTGTTTCTCCAACAGCCAAATAAAAATGAGGAAACGCTTAATTCCCTCTTACAGAATAATTTCCTGGGAAGTCCCCCAGGAAGAGTCACTCTAGATAATTCAGTGGAAAAATGGAGAACATGAGGAAGTGGTTAATTTCCAAATAATCAATTCCAGTGCCAAACCTAATTAATTATATTCCTTCATAATTGGGGCACAGCAGGATCGGCTGAACAAGGACAGACTTTCAGTAAGCACGGTTCACAATAATGAACAATGGATGAAGACTAAATCACATTTTCATAACATAATTATATAACTCTTTCCAGAAAAATATATTCATAGTGTGTTATTAGAAATTTGCAGATTAACACTTACAGTAGAATGAATAATTTAAAATAGCTTTATTACAGTAGTACATCATCATTTTGATAACTAAAACCAAGTGAAACACTCGTTAAGTCCTTTCAGTGGTGCTCACGCGCCTGTTTCCTGTTTCCCATCAGCCCCGAGGGCAGCTACACAGACGACACCAGTCAGGAGCATCACACGCCTCACCGCACCAGCCCTCCGCAGCAGCCCGGGCAGCCGACCCCCGACCCGCACGAGTTTGACGATGAGTTTGACGACGACGACCCACTGCCGGTCATCGGACACTGCAAAGCTCTGTACTCGTTTGACGGTGAGAACAGTATCTATTTATTTTATTTTAGTATTATTGTCATTATTATTACCTTCACAAATTGTACACTTAAAATGCTTAAAGTAACAGTTGTAACAGGGTAGGCATTATAAGACATTCCTGCAATTATTTTCCTCTGATTTATTTATTTACTTCTCTTCTCTTGTTTTTCTTTTTTACATTTTTTTCTTACTTTATTTTTTTTTTCTTTGTATTATTATTTTCCTTTTGATTGTGAGAACAGGCATATATATATATATATTTTTTAATGAAACGTATCGACCGAAATAAACTAAACTAAACTAAAAAAAATAATAAAAAAAAACAGGCAGCACAGACAGAGCGCCAGAGATCTCCCAGCAGCCCCGGCTCTGAGGAGATCAGCTGTTCAAAGTCATGGTTTCTAATGAAAACCGCTGAGTCGTGACAGACTGTTGCAGTGTGTTTTTCTAAGCTAACTAGCCAGGTTTCTATGTTGCTACAGTACCGTGATGGTACCGACATAGGTTGAGCATGTTTATGAGAGTTTCCACTGAATATAAATGATAAAAAAAGATGAGTCATTGCACCATTGCGGCCCATTGTGGTTCAGCAGCTCAGCCCCGTAGGTTCGATTCCCGGCTCCAGGATGTGAAGCTGCAGGTTGCTCCAGACAGTCAATGCAGATTCTGACTCTGTTGTATAAATTCAGTCCATTGATCAAATATCAACATTAGTTTAGACAAACTGTCTGTGTGACTGTGTCTTTAATCTGACTGTGCTGTGATTGACTTCCAGGTCAGAACGAGGGGACGCTGGTGATGGCAGAAGATGAGGTAATGATCATTTTCTGACTCAATTTCTTTCTTTTTTTTAATATTTATATGTTATTATATTTATATATTTGTATATTTTGGGGCTTTTTCGCCTTTAATGGAAAGCACAGTTGAGAGAGAGAGAGAGACAGACAGGAAATGAGGTGGCAGAGAGTGGGGAATGACATGCAGGAAGGGGTGGCTCGATGCAGGATTCAAACCAGGGCCACCTGCGAGGACTGTAGCCTCAACACATGGGGCGGCTGCTCTACCAACTGAGCTAAACAACCTGCAACCACAACCTCAATTTCTTTTTTATTTACCGTTTAATCATACATGTGATTGATTACAGAATTGAATTGCTTAATTATAACTGACTTTGCTCTTATTGTAAATTAGCTTTGATTTTAAAATGACTTGACTCTGACTGATCTGATTTAATTTAAGTGACGATAATTCACACCGTTTCTTGGGAACTTCATTTGTTCCCTTTCTCTCTGAGACTGAAACCACTGACATGTCTGTACAGGAAACACAACGATGTGAGGGTCACAACTACAGTGACACAATGATAGTGATTTATTGGGGTCGTAACACCACACAAAGAATAGTAACACTTGACAATAATGACCCACTATTAAGCTTTAATTAAGTAAAATTAAATGCAAATATCAACAAACTATTTAGATGTACATTTACAGTGGACCACATGAACTAACTAACTAGTGTCTGATAGATGTGTTATTATAGATCAAATAAGGAAGAATGCTTTAAAAATGATTACTTAAAGGTAAAATCGACAGTTCACCAATTTTCTACTCACCGTCATGCCAAGGAAAGGTTTGGAGAACTTTCTGAGTCATCAAAACGCTTTAGGAGTTCCAGGGGGGGTCCGGCTGGCAACGGATTTTCATATAATGGCGGCGGATAGGGTTCACTTTTGAATCGACCAAAACACATTATAAAACATTCAAATACCTCCATACTGCTCGTCCGTACTGACCTAAGTGTCCTGAAGCCACCACATGAAAAAGTTGTTCAGAAAAAATAATTTGATCCCTGTTTTTAGCCTTGTTGTAGCAGTAGCTCCCAGTGGCTCTGCTGATGTTTGTGCGCATGCGCAAGATTTGCCCCGTGATGTTCATTCATCGTTTTAAAGATTTTAACTAATTAGCTTCCTGTTTTAGTGTTACCTAAAGAATGAGAAAGGCAGCTTTTGATTGGTCATTTAAAACCAGACTCTTCACATCCTCCTCTGTGTGTGTCTGCAGGTGTTGTACATCATCGAGGAGGACAAAGGCGACGGCTGGACGAGGGCGAGGAAGCAGAGCGGCGAGGAAGGCTACGTCCCCACCTCCTACGTAGATATCACCATGGAGAAAAACAGCAAAGGTGCCGTCACCTACATCTGAAGCTCCATCCCTCTCCTCCTCTGTCCTCTACCTCCACCTTCCTCTGTCCTTCTCCCTGCATCCTGCATCCCTCCGTCACTCTCTCCATCTCTGCTTCCTGTTTCCTCGGCGACGCATCACAGAGGAATAAAGACAACATGTTGAACACCTGCATGGACGCTCGTCTGTTCCCCCTCTTTCATTTCCCTCCCATCTCTTCATCCATCGGTCTGTTTGTTAATCGTTCGTCCTCATCCTCCTCTCACCTCGGAGGTGTGAGTGTCTGGGCACAGAGACAAATATGTGCAGGTGTGTGTGATGTTTATTTTGTATTTGAGGCATTTCTGTCTGTTTGTGTGTGGAAGATGTCTCCACTGCTGTTTTTGAGCCCTCGTCAAGGCTTCACCGCATCTTGTCGATCAAAGTTTTCAGATTATTTTATGTAATATATTAGAGACAATGTATTTTTATTTTTATTTGTATCTTTATTCATTCTTATCATTGTTGTCAATGTTTCCTTTTCAAACCTCCCTGATTTTAAGATCTTTGGATTCACGTGTCGACATAATCTGAAGTGAAAGATGCTCTGATTTCATCTGTTTTTATTTGTCTGATTGCAGTGAGGGTGTGTGTGTAGTGTACATGCACATTTGTTTTATTTTATTTTCTATGTGTATGTGTGTTATCTGTGCCATCAAACTAAAGGTGGAACGACACCGACTGAGACGAGTCAGGTTTCAGTCTCGGTGGCGTCAAATGCAGTTTTCTCCAACTGTGGAGAGAAATTTTCACACTGGACTTGTTATGTCAGGTTTTAATATTTAATATTGTTTTTTCCTCTCACAGCAGAGAGGGATATTTTCAGGCTGGTGTTTGTCTGCAGTTTTTTTTCTTCCTTTGAACGAACTCATGCAAAGGTCAAAACCAACAATGTGTTCCTTTATTTCCCTGCTCCTCCACTTCAACCTGAAGATACACATCATAAATACATAGTTTTCATTTTTTTTAAAAAGGTGGAATAATTTCTTTAAATAGCAAATGACTGTTTTTTGGGGGGAAAATATTTCATAGCTTGTAGCGAGGGAGTGGTGCATTAGTTGGATATTATTTTCAGCCACAATCAATAATGATAATATTATACCATAGCGTAGTAGAGTGCACTATGTTTGGCTTGTGACCCTTTAATGGAAACAATGACCCTAAGGAAACTATATACTTTAATTTGGCAGTGATGATGAGCATAATGTGCTTTACAACATATTTATGTTTATTTAGGTTACATTTTTTGATTTAAAGTTGATCATATACCCGATAACAAGCCTGTTCATAGTGTGTTGCCTGTTTTATCTGAAGGTTTTCTTCAAGTCTGAAGACAAATAACAGTTTTCTGTCCCTTAAATCATCTGGTTACTCCTCAGATTATTGTTTTAGACTATTTGAGGTCTCAAAAATAAACCTCTAAAGTTGCTTGTATTGTTTCTCCAACATGCTGTAGATGAAGCTCCGCCCACTCCAGTATGGGCTGTGGTCGTTGTGGGCGTGGCTTAATCATCATTATAATGAGAAAACATGGACACTGTGTTCATCAGTGCAGATAACTTAAAATCGGATCAATACATTGTTGGTTTTGATCTTTCTTTTTTTTTTAACTGTTCAAAGCCTGATGTGAAACGGCTGTAGAAATGAGGAAGTGACGGCGTCCAGTGTGAAAACAGTTTCAGTTCAGCTGATGGAAAATATTTCACAGACTTGTTCTCGTGTCACTGACAGATTATGTATTTTATGCTGTTATGCAGTAGTTACTGGTTTAGTGTAAAGCCGTTGTCGTGTGGTTGGAGTTTCCACTGACGTCCTTGATGGTGTAAAGATGGCGCACCGTGGTCACGTCTGAAGGACCGACACCTCCAGTACAAAGGAGGGCAGAGCATCATGATCACATGAACACTAATTGACAGCAAAGAGAAGAACAACAGCAGCCGCTTATCATTTATTACATGTTACTGTCACGTTATCAGTTCTTTCACAGTAAAAGCACAGGTTTTTGCCGCCTCACAGCTCAGAAGAGTCAAAACTGAATGCGACGTTTGCGAATGCGACGGTTTCACTTCATTCACAGCGTTTCATACATATCCAGTCTAAACAGAATCAATCACTGGTAACACGTTTTTATAATAACTACACACCGTTAAGCATCAGTTAAGCATTATTAAATACTTAATTTATCATGTATAAAGCCTACATTTATACTTAAGTAATATATAATTTATAAATAGTTGGAAACTCATTGTTTGTGCAAGTGCAGCGTAAATTTTCATCAGAATAATTTTATAATTTACTTCCCCTTTCTAAATGGTTTATGAACAACTGACAGCCAATAAATAACTGGTTTGTAATTGATATAATACTTGATTTATGAATACTGAATCCATCATTTATTAACACTTAAAACAGTCATTAGACACATAATTATAGTGTAGGAAGAATGCTTTTTAAATGATAAATTAAGTTTTTAATAATTGTTACCTAATACATAACAGTGTGTAGTTAGTATAAATTATATTGGTCACCTTGTTAACATTTATTAGCAGCATATACAATGGTTTATTACAGTGTAATATTTCAGTAAGCAGGTGAACAGTCATAGCAGCTGCTGTCACATCAAGTGAAACTTTAATTTATCTCCTCACAGCTACATTATAACATTATTTTAATGATAATATGCTGCTAATAAATGATATACGTTGATATATGATGCCACCGTGAGATAGAGGATTGTCAGGACAGTTGTTGTCCTTTTAGTTTTTTATTCTGTCACTCATCAACATCAGTTTTTCTTTTTGGTTCTTGTTTTCTTATGCAATTATTTTTTAAAAATTTTTGAACGCACCTTGCATGTGCGTTTGAGTAACTCTCTCTCTCCTCTATGTGACTGCAGGTTCCTGAGGGCTGCAGGGTGGCCGGGCGATTTGATTGGCTGGTGGAGGGCTCACGCTGATTGCTGATTATTGCTGGTGGTGGCGGTGGTGGGAGTGTGATTGAGAGGGGGTGGGGGCGCTATAGAAAGAGAGAGAACCAAAGGGGAGGAAAGAGAAAGAGAGAGAGGGAAAGAGAGGTGAAGTGGGCTGGGAGGCAGGTTTGCATGTCTGCATGCTCACATATCCATAAACAGCAAAGCATTGTGGGATAGCAGAGGAAAAAGAAGAGGCGATGTGTCCACAGGAGACGTCCCACCTCCACCTGACGCTTCAGAGCAGCAGAATGTGAAAGTGAAAGAAACTTAAGACCAAGAAGTGACGAACTTGAGCTGAACAAACACTCAGCTGACACTTTTATTAAGGACTAAAACAACAAGTCCCTCCCTTCGTGATCACTTCACTTTCCTACGGCGACTCTGAGACGTTTGACCCTCTGCAGCTCAACAAAACAGATGCAAATAAACAAATGTGCTTCAAATTCAGTCTGGCAACAGGAAGTGTTTCTGTGCTTGGAAACACTTGTTAATGTCAAACTGATGAAGATGTTTTCTGATCCTGCAGCTTGCATGTGTTTTCTTAAGTTGCAGTGCGTTGAGCCTTCAGGGCCACCATACTGCTGCTGCTGCTAAACCTGCACCGGCCTAAGAGGCGGGACGTCTCCGGTGGCTGCACCTCAGACAGAGGGTGGTTCAAGATCGAATCAGAGCAGGAACGATGTTCTCCTCTGTGCTCGAATGGGACCAGGTAGACTCAGTGTTTTCTCTGCAGGAGCTGACTCAACTGTTACAGCAGTCGTATTGAAGTTCATTAATAAACAAACTCCACTATCTGTCATAGGATGTTTCAATTATTTGGTTGAAACACCAAGTAAGTGAAGCTTGTGATGAGCTTTTAATGTCAGATAGTTCAGATAATTCAACTATTTCTCATTTTTCCTCCTGAATCTGATGTGAACGACCTCGAGTTCGACTCCTGTGAGAGAAAAATGTAAAGTCCAGAAGAATATCAGGGTGTATTAACTCTCAGGCTCAGGTTTGCTTTGACAGTTTGCTGCCACTAACACTCTGACTCACTCCCATCGCCCTCCTCCTCCTCATCATCGTCGTTACTATTGTTATTATCATGATCATGATCATCATCATCTGTGTTCTGTTGGTGATGTCTGCCTGCCTGAGCCACTCTGCTCCTCATGCCTGCCCTCACCCTCTCACACAGTCGCATGTTTTTAACGCGTTCGTATCGTTTCCCAGACTTGACCAGGTGACTTCGTAAATGTGTGTGTATGTGTGTGCGCATCATCGGCTGTATGTTGTGTGTTGATTGCTGCATCAGCATGTATATGGGTTTGTTTGTTTTTTTTGTTATTGAATGTTTCCCAAACAGCAGCTGGGTTAAAACCATGAGGCAGATAGCAGGACTATCAGGTGAAAGCAGGTGACCTCTCCTCCCCTCGTCCTCCTTTCTTTCTCTCCTCCCCTCTCCTCTCTTCCTCTTCCTCTTCTCTCCTTTGGTTGTGATTCCACCAGTCGACCAGCAGGTGGCGGCCTCTCCTCACTCAGCTCAAGCTGGACTGAGCCTCTTTTCATCAACATCAGACTCTGGTGCCACTGTGGTCGGACTCTGCCTTAAAACTTCATGTTTGATTACCATGGAGGGATTTATTTTATTTTTATTTTTTAAACGTCCCTTCAGCCTCACTACATCTCCCATCAGCCACCGGGGCTCAACCCCCCCGCCCCCATCAGTGGAGGACTCAACATGCATCTCCATGATAAAAAGTTTTTTCCCCATTTTAATCAGTTGTATTTGTGAATGTGACGACACGTGCGCATGTATCAATAACATTACATGCGTGACGTCAAGTTTTTTTTTTTTTATTACCATTGAATGATTTGTACATATTAACATCTCTTACGTCATGCTGAATGTGTTTCCATGGTGACTGTTTCTAGGTTTGTCTGATTGACGCTCCTCGTGAGAGACAACAAGGTTTGAATTGAACCGATGCACTTTGCCCTTAAAGTACTACAGCATTTGAATCTGACTTAAATGAACAAGTGAATAAATGAATGATGAACGAGTGACTGAAGGTCTGTGTTGTTGCTAAGAGACGTGTGATCTTTATGATGAATGACCACTGTGTAAACAAAGACAGCTCCACTAGTTTTCTCCTCTTCAGAGCTTTTATTCTCTCTCTCTTTTTTTTTTTTGAACTTGCTGAGCAACGACGATTATTTCTTTTGCATGATTTTCTTTCTAGATTCTGGGCGACGTTATTTTCTAACCACTTGCTGTATCTGGTCACAAGTTAACAAAAACACACAACTCATGCAAAATGCAAAGTCTCACTTCCGCTTTGATGTTATTTAACAAAAGTAAAAAAAACAAAAAAAACATCTGGTTGATCAGAGCTACAGGGAGCCGCCACGCCTCGGCTGCTCTGATCTGTGTTTCCTCCATGAAGCTGTGAAATGTACTGAACGATGCTGTAGATGTTGTTACTTGAATTTTGACCCCCCAACTCCCTCCTAACCCCTCCTCTGGTCACACAGCTTCACTTTTCCACATATTAAAGGGTGAATTCAGTCAAAATGGAAGCAGCAGAAGCCGAGACGTTGACACGCTCAGGCCCTGATACTCACTGGGTCTTTAATGCTCAGTAAAAGATTAAGATTACTTCACAGCTGTTTCCACTGGTGGAGCAGGACATAAACCTGATGAGTGCACTGTAGTACTGAGTGTGTGTAAGACAAAAAATAAAAATAAAAAAAATTGGAGGATTGTCCCTCAAACACTTCCCCTTTTTGGGATTTAAGATGTTTGGGATGCAAAAATGCAGATGCCTTGTAAACAAATACAAACATCTATCAACGCTTTTTTGATTCATGTACATATCTGATGTCATGTCTGGGTCCAAGTAACGATTATTTATTATTAACCACTTGATTAATTGTTGTCATTGTCTATACATCAGAAACATTGTGGAAAAAAAGAAATTGTAATTTCCCTGAGCTGGAGGTGAAATCTTGTTCTGTCCGATCTTAAAAACCCAAAGATTTTCAGTTTACCTTTGTATACATATATAACAAATAAAAAACATGTAGGCTAAACATCACATCTGCACATGTGAGAAGCTGGAAGCAGCAGATATTGTCTATAAAACAACAAATCAGTTGCCTACTAATGTTCTGACGATCGACTAATCGATTAATCAACTGATTGTTTCAGCTTTCATTGATGGTTTTTTTTTTCCAAACAAGCAGATTTCTTGAAATTGAAAAGTTGTTTCTTTTTTGGAGCTAAATAGATTTTTTTTGTTTGTTTGTTTCACTTTTAATGCAGTCACACTGTTCAGTTGTGTCAAAAACAATTAGAGCTACAACTATTTATTTTTCATTATTGAATTATTATTATAAGTCTATAAAGTAACAAATAAAACCTATAAGAGCCCAGGGCCACGTCTTCCACTTAATAACTGTGTTCAATAAAGAGTCAAAAAACCCAAAGACATTTAGTCAAAGCTGATATGAAAAGAGAAAAACATTTTTTGCATTTGAGAAGCTGCAACAAATGAATGTTCAACCTTCTTTTGCCTGATTGATAATTAACTTATTGACAGAACGTGATTAAACTGATATTGATTGTTTCCCTGCTTATTATTGTGACATGAGGATGAAACCTGCATCTGTCCCACGTTGAATATAAACATGTGTTTATGTTGCTGTTTGCAGAGTTTGCAGGTCAGTGCATCATGGAAACTTTTAAAGAGACAGTACGCTCTAAATTTGACCTTTGACTTTCTCGTGTGTTGTCTTGTTTGGAGTGTACTGTCCCTTTAAATAAACCAAAAGTCCTGTTAATAATATTTTCTACCATTAATATACCTGTAGAAACTGTGAGCTGCGCTGTGTAATAGCCACTGTGCTGTAATCCTGAATATTATTATTATTATGCAAAAAAATATAACACATCAGCTTTGAGATGCTACGTATGATTAAAAAAAAATGCAGCTAATTCATGTACAAACATCCAGCAAAAAACAAACAAACATCTTCTTTACATTCCTCCTCTTTTTTAAACTCTGATCATCGTCACGTGTGTGTTTCCGTGGAAACACTCAACACACCGTCTTTGTTTTCCAGCAGCAGGTTCAAAGGTGCTTTCAGCAGGACATGGACATGTCAAACCCATGTAAATCTCTGTGTTTTTTACCATGTTGTATATGTTTTAATAACCAATGGCAGTACTTCTTTACATTGTTGTGCACATCTTTTTACTTTGAATGTTGTCAGACACTTTGTGAACAAAATGCTTTTTATTTCTATCTCCTCCTCCTCTTCTTCTTCTTCCAAGATATTGTTCTAATAAAATAAGCAGCAATGAAAAGTTGATTTGTTTTCGTGGTGTTTCATCTTTATAAAAAAATCTTTACTGCTAAATTGCATCAGAAATAAATGGTTGATCAAAACATTCAATAATCAAAACAACACACAAGTTGACCTCCTCAGATCATACACTGTATTTATTAAATCTTACCACCATAGCTCATAATAATATAAACATTAAAATTCATCAACATCTTTTTTACAGTCAGTCTTCTACAGAAAATATGTACAGTCTATTATTAACATGCTGATGCTTTAAATATGTACAGTCTCACATGTTAACATACTTTTAATTTGCTTTTTTGACTTTTATGCACAAATTCATATTTTTATATTTGTCAGATTTTATTTTGTTTCTGTACAAAACCAGACATGTGTAGTAAAATGTATTTGTCATCTCTCTTCTCTTCAGAGAAACTTTATGATGATAATATTCATTGATCATTTACTGATCAGGTTGTTTTTGTATCTAAAGTCACACAGAATCAGATGTTTGTGTAAATGCCTGTTAAATACATTTAACATCTACAACAACAGTTTTCTTCACTTCAATTATCTCATTTTTACTTTGAATTTTTTGACGTCTTTCAATGAACTCATCTCTCGATGGAGCGTCTCGTCACAGGATGTGGATCTGTGCGCCTCAAGTTGTCTTTATTGAACAAATAAATTCTCAATTAACTCGAATGTGAGTTACAATAAATAAATCAGCCTGATCAGGAAGGAAAGCAAATATGTCTCTGCACATTTCTGCTTCAACTTTTGGATATTTGAGTCTCCTCATCGACAAAATGAAAATGAGTTGATCCGAACTGATAGGTGATAAAACAATATGAGTCCTCTGAATGAATGTAAAAACCTAAAGGTTTCATGAGAATGATGTGTGGCGTATGAAGTGATAGGATTTGTGATATTTAATCAAAGATGAAACACAATGAGAAGAGACAGAACGTGAACTTTCAGCCTGGTGTAAAGACTTTAGAAACTTTTAAACCTTTAAACTTTTGTCACGGTCGTTTGACAAAAACCAAAACCCACCTGAAGTTTCCCACAGGAGAGCCAGAGGACTTTAAAGGTCACATGACTGAAAAGAGAAACGTGAGGAACCAAGGTGGCGTCTGATTGGCTCTTCTCTTCTGCACGGTTACATGAGTTAGTTTCTCACAGTGCTGAGTTCAGGGGCGTCTGGGAAACTACAGCTTCAGCTTCAAAGTGGTGAATTTCCCCGTAGTGGCAGCAGCTTCCTGAACCTCCTCCTGACATAGTTTTTTGTTTTGTTTTTCGAGTCAGATCAAAGTCTGTGTTTTGGGAGGTGGCTCCAGTTTCCGTGACAACGCAGTGAGGATGAGGTTGAATTTGCTGTAGCGATCCGATTGGTTGACCGAAGCTCCACGACTTCCCCACAGCAGCCGCAGCTGGAAGTCTGTTTTGAAAACCTCCAGCAGGTCCTCGTCCACCTGAAACCCTGAACACAATACACACACATACACAGGTCAGTGTTATGATGCTAAAACATTTCTTTCCCATCCCAGGTTAGATTTTTAGAACGGTGGAGCAGAGCCGTGAGCTGCTCAGAGCTACGCTATGGAGGTTAATGGGATTTCTTGGTTTGCCTCTAAAACAACTCCGTCTTGTAACATTCTGTTATTATCTCATAGCGTGGTGAATGTGCAGGTCACAACTTGTCCACCAGAGTATTTTGGAGTTGTTGGATTGTGTATTTGATGAGTTTGATGAGGGAAACTAAGAAATCCCATGAGCAGTCGCTCATGGGGTAGCTCTGAGCAGCTCACAGCTCTGCTCCACCGTTCTGAAAACCGTTTGCATCAACAATTACTGTAAAGGTAACAAACCTACTGCTATGACTGTAGGGATTACGGCAATAGGACAATTTGCCAAAATGTTGAATCCACCCTTCAATATTATTTCTTTACTTGTTTAAATTATTTGTTAGGTCAGGTGAGGTCATTCTATAAGCCTTTTGGATTTCCGACATATTTTTTTTGTATCTTGGTCTTCCCTACCAAGAGAGATATGTAAATGTATTTGTTCTATTTTACATGTGCAAATAAATAAAGTATAAAAGTATAACACACCTGACATTTCACTGTTTCTTTAACGCTCTAATGCAACAGCTGCATCGTCTCATGTTCTCGTTCTCACCTTGTAAGACCTTCTGCGCGCTGCTTGTGTAGCTCTGTGCGTCGTGTGCGACCTGCCGCGCCGCCTCCAGGTGCCGCAGCATGATGTCACAGCCGTGGTCGCTGGTCTCCCAGAGCTCCGCCCCCTCAGGTGTGACCGTTGGACGCTCCATCAAGGTGAGGAGTGGCAGCAGGAGGGGGACGCAGACCACCGGAGGAGAGGAGGCTGGAGGAGGAGGGAGAACGTTTTGTTTTTAATTACTGTGTAGAAAATGTTTAATCGTCTGTTTAATTGACAGGCCGACGCTGTGAGAGTGAAACTCGCTGTAAAGCTCCTTAAAGCTGCAGATTCAGGTGAGTTCATGCTGTCGTCTGATGTTGTTATAAAAACAGTGATTAAAGCTGCTTCAGAGGATCAGTGTGGGTTTCTCAAACGGTTTATGAGGGAGGTTTGTATCCATGTGAATGAGTTCATTGTGTAACTGTCCGAGGCTTGAGAAAAACTTGATGCTGATGAAGGGAAAGAAGGAAGGAAGGAAGGAAGGACGAAGGTAAAGATAGAAGGAGAGAGAGAACAGATTGGGTCAATTGGGTCAAAAAGGAAGTAAGAAGTAAGGATGAAGGGAAGGAACGGAAGGAAGGGAAAAAGATGGAGGGATGAAACAGATCAGGTGAACTGGATCAAAAGAAGAAGTAAGGAAAAAGGGAAGGAAGAAATAAAGGGAAAAAGGACTGTGGAAAGAAGGAAGGGAGAAAGGAAGGAAGGAAAGAAGGAAGGATGAGGGAAGGGAACAGATTGGGTCAATTTGATCCAGAATGACAACAGGAGGGTTTTAATAGACTGATGTGATCTGTCTGTGTGTTTGTTACCTGTGCCCTCATACAGATTCTTGTAGAAAGGCTTGAGTGTTTTCTCGTAGCTGATGGCCGTCTGTGTGTAGTTCCTCCGAAGAGTCGTCCATGTTTCCTCCAGGCGGCTGATCTGCACACACATCAACAAAGGTCAATAGATCTGTGCGTGTGCGTGTGCACTTGTATTTGCTCGTGTGGTCACATTATGGTAATTACATTTTTGTGTGCAGTGCAAGTGTTTGTGTGTGTGTTACCTGTGGTAGGTCCAGCGCTTTCATCAGGGCAGTGAAAGCGAACAAGTCGCCCAACGTGTCCTTCAGCTCCACTGCGACCAGGATGATGCGATTTAACGTGGACGCCCGCTCATCCACGCTGCCCGTACATCCCAGAATATCCACGGCAACACCTATCGCCATGGTGTGGTGTCTTGGAAAGGAGGGAGAGGAGGATTATCAATACAGGGATTTAACATCCATGTGTGGTTTTAGTTTCCCTCGTGTCATGTGTCTGATGTGATGTTTCTGGGCCCAGAGGGGGTGGAGCTTATTTTCATCAGACTGGACTGAACAATGACTCAGCACCTGAGTCACTGTTGGCTGTTCAGTGCAGGCTGTGGTGTCAAAACCAGTTGAAACCAGTTTTAAACCTTCTTGGCTTGTGACCCCTTACAGTAAACGATAAGCTCAGACTGAACAGACGATCAATTTAATCGATCGGTTTAATCTCATTCCATTTGTTTAAAGCATCATCATGGCCATGTCAACATCACACAGCTGTACCTTTAAAGATGCATGTAGTTAACCCCATAAAAATACTGAATATTGAATATATAATTCTATCATTTAATCAAAGATTTTATTTGCATATAAATAATATGTCTATATCTCACATAATGAAAAGTTTCGTTTTTTGTTGCTATGGCAGCAGAGTATTTCAGGGTTAAAAATGGCTGCAAGTGTCCTTTAATGTTGATGTGGTGCCCCCAACGTGTCATCTCTTGTATGTTTATGTTTGTTTCTGTGCACAATTGGAAAGGTAAAGACAACAATTTGTGGGTGTTTCAGGTGTCACATGCTGATGACGAGCTAGGCTAACAGTTTCCCTTTGTTTCCAGTCTTTATGCTAAGCTAATTACCCGCAGACTTGTAGCTTTGTACAGTAGCTTCATATTTACCATACAGGTGTTTGTGTGAGCGATCAACCACATAGAGCATCAGGGAAGTCATAATTCTTCATCCTGCCATGCACAAACACCTTCTCTTTGTGTGTGTGTGTGTGTGTGTGTGTGTGTGTGTACCTTTCCATTAGGTCCAGTCTCAGCTGTCGACCGTGCGGCAGAGTCACCAGCTCCAGACCCGAGGACACGCCCATCTGACCTTTGAGATCTGGAGTCACTCCGAGTATCCTCGCAACCTGGTGAGCAACAACAGTTTTACATGGAGCTGCCAATTAACATTTAGTCTTTTTTATCTTCCTCTCCTTTGTGTGTGTGTGCGTGTGTGTGTGTGTGTGTGTTTGATAGGTTGTTTGGTTGCAGGTTGTTTTCTCTGAGTGTTTCTCCTGCGTCATGAGGATCATTTTATTGCAGCAGTAACATCAGCTGCAGGATAGAAATCTAATTTTCAGGCCCATGCACACACACAGAGTGAGTGTGTGTGTGTGTGTGTTTGTGTGAGTGTGTGGGGTAGCAGCAGTAAACATGTTTACCTCTAAATGGCACACGTGTGTAAATCTGTCTGGTTGAATGTTCTCTGCACCTGTTCATGATCTTGTTTGTCTAAAATCAAAATCTGGTAACGAGTTTTAATGAGGAGCCTTTTCAAGTTGTAACTAAATGAATTAATGATTATTAAATAATTTAAAAATACTTTATAAAACTGTTACAAGCTGTTAATAGGAGCCTCTATTGGGTGCCAGGTTGTGAAAACCACTCTTTCATTCTCTGATCAGCAGTTGGATCATTAATATTTTTGAATAATTGATCAGTTCTACTCTGTGTGAGGAGATTCTGGACTGAAATCCACTCATTAAGAAGTTCCTGTGAGCTACAACTGCAGAGCTGATGGATGATGAGGAAGTGAGATTATTCATGAATGAGTGCCAACACTTATCAGTGCAAAAGGAAACACACCCTCTTCTTATTAATGACTGATAAAGCCTTAGTAAATTATAAATTAACTATTAGAGAGCAATTGGTTTTTAATCTGTGCTGGTGATCAGGACTGTTAGCCTACTTATACTGTACTTATCAGCTTTTTACTTATCTACATTAATATACACCCACACCCTTATATAATACTGTATATACACACTAATACAATTTTGTGACACTGGAAATCAGTGAGTTGTATAAAGTTAAAAGATGAAAAACTATATATATAACATCTATATTCAAGAAAATATTCACAAGAGCCAATGTTTTTAAAGAGAAGTTAATGATAAATCACTTAAAGGGATAGTTCAACATATTGACAAATTGGCCCATTGCCATAATCCCTGTAGTCACAGCAGTAGGTTTGTTACATTTAATTGTTGGTGCAAGCTATTTTTAAAATGGCGAAGCAGAGCCGCAAGCTGCTCAGAGCTACACTACGGAGGCTCATGGGATTTCTTGGTTTCCCTCATCAACGTCATCAAACAATCCAACAACTCCAAAATGCTCTGGTGGACAAGTTGTGACCTGCACATTCACAACAGTATGAGATAATAACAGAATGTTATGAGACAGAGTTGTTTTAGAGGTAAATTCATGCAAAACAGATGATGTATGACGTAGCCTTCATGGACAATTTTTCAGCAAGCAGTCTCTGCATTTACCTCTAAAACAACTCTGTCTGGTAACGTTCCGTTATTATCTCATAGCGTGGTGAATGTGCAGGTCACAACTTGTCCACCAGAGCGTTTTGGAGTTGGTGGATTGTGTCTATTTAATGAGTTTGATGAGGGAAACCAAGAAATCCTATTAGCCTCCGTAGCGTAGCTCTGAGCAGCTCACGGCTCTTCTCCTCCGTTCTAAAAATAGCTTGCACTGACAATTAAATGTAACGAACCTACTGCTAAAACTATAGGGATTATGGCAATGGGCCAATTTGCCAAAATGTTGAACTATCCCTTTAAAGAGTGTGTGTGTGTGTGTGTGTGTGTGTGTACCTGGCAGTCAGCTATCAGCAGGTGTCTGGCGATACTGTGGTGATTGTGGCTGAGCAGCAGCTCCTTCGCTCTCTTCAGCACCACCATCTCCAGGGGTTTGTTTTCCGGCGGCAGCAGTCGAGAGCCGAACTCCGCCGGTCTGAACGTCGACTCCGTCTCGAACGACGGCCGCTGGAAACTGCTCCTCTCTTTGACCTTCCTCCTGTGCTGCTGCTCCTCCTCCTCCCTCCCTGCGTCCTCCTCATCTTCCTCGCTGGTGTTTTCTAAGGCCGCAATGGCGTGGTGGTAGGAGCTTCTGTCCAGGCCTCTCCGCCCGCCTGCCTCCTTCTCCCCCACCTCCTCCTCCTCCTCTTCTCTCCCTCCCTCCCCCTCTCTCCTCAGTCTCTCCACGTAGCTGTGAAGTCCGAGGGCGTTGTCTGTGAAGGAGTTTGGCTCCTCCCACTCCAGCGGGCTGCAGGACCTCAGGTCTGAGGGGCTCGGCTGCAGCCGTTCACTCCATCCTGTTACTGTCTCTGCATCCAGATGTTCAGGAGGTGAAACTAGGGAGTCTGAAGGTGGGAGGTGATGGTGAAACTTGAGGGGCTTCGCTGGAGGAGCAGGAGCAGCTGTGATGCCTGTGGAGCAACGATCAAATACATCTGATTAAACATGCTGCAGAAATCTGAATCATATGTATTTTTATTATTCACATAAATGAATCAAACGTTTTGATATCACACAATATAATACACATAAATAATTATAATTGTTCAGCTCAATGCACTTCACAAAGTTCCCAACCAGCACTGACACCTGAGATGAGCTACTGTATAAGCAGCTTTAAAGGATCAGTAAATTTCCAGAATATTAATCAGGTAAAGAAGAATTTACTATTCCCAAGGAAGACAAAACGAAGATACAACGAAGACAACGAGTTCAGGATTTAATTTTTTTTCTTTCTTTTTGGCTTTGTATAAATAGATAACAGTGACATAAAACATGATAACAACAATTATTTATTATTCTATAGACAAAACGAACATTTGATGTTTGTTTTTTGATGATGCACATATTGATTTGGATTACTCTAAATACCTTGATATAATTATTACTGTGAATACATACTGTGAATACATGAGATAATTTTGGAGATAATATGTTCCTCTTTGATCTGATGTAAATAGTTAAGGTTTTATTTTTTTAATTTCCTGTGGATGATAATGATAAACACAAGAGAAAATCTGAGTTTGTACCTAAACAGCAGCGTCATCTCTCTCAACAATACCAGCTGTGACACCTAAATCTACTCTCTTTGGTTGTAGGCTAATTAGCAGTGATGGACAGCTGAATTAATTACATGTGCTCTTAAATACTGACTTTAATATCTTATTTTCGATCTTTAAACTGCAGGGTTAAAGATTTATTGGTGTTTTAAAACGCAGCCTGCAAAAGTCGATGTGGCACAGAGACAAATCTATTTCATATGTAAAAAAAACAAACAAACAAAAAAAAGTTACCTCCACTCCTCCTCACAGAGGAAGAAGTTTCCACACAGTCCGACGTCGGTGCAGCAGAGAAGGAGGAGTCGGTGTGGTTGGAGGAGGTTAAGGAGGGGACGAGGGGCTGGAGGGCCTGGGAGCGAGGCAGCCGAGCCAGCGGCACTTTACTGGGTTTGGGTGGCGGCTTCGGACACAGCTGGCTGTCAGAGCCACGGATCGCCTGGCCTGTAGAAACACACACACACACACACACATTACAGCCATGATGTTATCACACAATATGTTTTATCAGTTACAACTGTTGGTTTATTTCTGGAACCAAATTTAATCAAACTGTGTAATTTCCCTCTGGTGAAAGAAAAGCTTTTGTGTGTTTAATGCAGATACGCCACAATCGGTCCTGTGTTTACTTTTTGACTATAAATAAATCTGAGCAGCACAGTATGGATAAAAGCATAAGGTTAATTTAATTTGCTATGATAATTAATAGCAGGAGCACATATGGAGAGTGAAACCTAAGTGACTGAGTGACTTTAAAAGCCCCACAGGGGTTTTTAATGGCCCTCAACAGAAAAGCTTTATTTTTAGCCTTATTGCCATTTAGCTGCACTTCATTCATCAAGATACGAGTCAAATGAATCAGGGCTGTGTGTCTGGACCACATTGCTTATGAACCACACTGTATAAAATGTTCTCATCTTCAGTAAAAAAAATGTTTTGCCAGTGATTTTGCTCTACACACTGAATATTTTACTGAATCTGTGGCAGGTATCGAACACAAAAAGCCCCATACAGTCATATAAAGTACTGTATATATATACTGTATATGTATTGAAAATAGATCCTGAATGTGTGTAATTTTGGATTTACCGACCTGCCAGAGGCTCTGCTCTCCGTGGGAAGGAGGGGCTCAGCGCCGGCTCGCTGCCCGTCCGAAACACCGGAGACTTGGGGTTGGGGCTGGGAAGGAGCGGGTCAGTAGGCTGCTGGGACGGGGGTTTGGATCCTGGTGCACGAGAGGAGAGGACGGATTCAGAAGGAGGAATTACAGTATAGGATTAAAAAATGAGGCGGGTAACAGGAGAAGGAAGAAATGAAAGGACACAAAGAAGTCAACCTCGACCTTTAAGTTGACAATTTAATGTTCTCTTGTTATTTCATTATTTGTGGTTTTCCTCCTGTCCTTGCTTCTCTTTGTTAACAGTGCAGTGCGTCCCTGTGCAGTAAGTATGAACATATTTGGACAATAAAACTGACCCTGAATCAGCTTCTGAATGAACACATTTAGAAAAGAGCTGTAAAGACCGACACTATAGCGATGGTGTGGACATGGTGAATCATATGCAACAAATGTAACAGTACATGTGTGATGAATGCCAACATTTCACAATCCTGTTCACCTGACTGTGTGACATGGGTGTGAATTATGAATTTAAGTGCTTCTTTTGTCAAGGGGTACAATACACATGAATCGTACAAGCAGCTTTCTCTGCAGCGAAGTGAGACCATTTACTCACCTAGAGGTAAGAAGCTCTCTGATTGGTGCGCCTTGAGCGGGCGTCGTCTCTCCTGCACCTGGTTGAGACTCGCTGGTTGGCTGCCACAGCGGTCCTTCAACCTGAGTGGATATTGGCAACTATTATCAATAAACATAATCACAATCCTATCAACATAAATAAAATAAAATAAATTGAATATTAATCAAAAAGCTCCTTGTACAAAGAAAGAGAAAAAGAATATCAACACATCTTTCTCCACTTTTCGTTTTGTTTTGTTTTCTCTGTCTTTTTATTCTTGTTTTGGTTGAAACCATATATTCATCTTTTCTCTCCTTACTCAGAAAGGATATGGAGCCCATACGTTAATGTGGGACCCATAAGAACACTGGTTTATGAAACATGGGCACCCCCCATCTGCATTTATTATTTATTTTCATTATTATATTCACCATTATTGTATTTCATATTTCACCATTATTTTATTCACAGTAGTTGGTCTGAATGTGGATGAATGTAACTGGAAGAGTGTGTGTGTTAATGTGAGGCAGAGAATAGAGATTAGTGCAGGCACTGTGGGCAGCCAGGGGTCCAGGTAGGGGTCCTCAGGACCAGGAAGGCGTGTATGTGCCATAGTAAACAGAGCGCCGCAGTGAGCGAGCACGTAACTTACCGTGTCTGTATTCCTGTGTTATCAGGTGAGCATGTTGGTAAATTATCAATATTACACCTCATATTTCCACAGTGTTAAGAGTTACATTACAGAGACCAGCTGAGTGAATGGTGTGTGAATGTGAAAGTAGTATGTGTGAGAGAGTTACGGTTTAAGTTAGTGTGTATGTGCCATAGTAAACAGAGCGCCGCAGTGAGCGAGCACGTAACTTACCGTGTCTGTATTCCTGTGTTATCAGATATTAAAAGACACAAACTTCATGCACGCCTGGAGTCCACTTTGTCCAAGTGTGCAACAAATATGGAGGCACTGCTGGGATGATTAACGCCGCGTTGTGAGACGAGGAAGTGCGCTGGATTACCGGAGTGACAGCGGGTGCGCGCAGCGTCGGGAGCGCCGCCATGTCGGACACATTGGACCTGGAAGAGTTGGCAGAGACCCTGTCGGAGAAACTATGGCTCCTACAGTTGAACCAGCTCCAAAAGGTCTGTGTGGAGAATAAAATCCAGAGCGGGACGGTCGCAACAAGGCGAGCGTTAATCAGACTAATTACAGAATCTATGGACAGTGTGATTGATGATGAAGAGCAGGATGTTGCAGCACATCATCTAAGGACATTAATGAAACGAGTGGATCAGATGATAGGAAATAGTGAAAATACTGAAGGTGAAGAAAGTACAGAAGACACAGCACAAACCAGTCAGAAAACAGCTGAAGAAATGAGTTTAGCAGAAAAATACTCACAGCTCCAGCTCAGCAGCCAAGCCCTGCAAGATGAAGTGAGAAGACTGAGTGAAAGACTGAATAGTGCATCTCCAAGTCAAGCTTCAGTGACACAAAATGTGATGCCTACAACTGTGAACCGGCTTCCAGAAGTGACCATAAGGAGAGATTTCAAGATCTGTGGTCAGATTGGGGAGAAGGGACAAAAGGACAAACTCTCATATACAAACCTGATGCATCAGATAGACAGAGGCCTGATGAGAGGACACAGTGAGGCTGAAGTCATGGAGGCCGTCATCAAGTCGATCAGTCCAGGTTTGAGTCTTCGCGACATGCTTGAGATAAAAAGAGACCTAACTCTCCCCCAGTTGAAGGCGATATTAAAGGGACATTTCAAAGAGGACAGTTCAACAGACCTGTATCACCGACTAGTAAACATAACACAAGACAGTCGTGAGTCCCCGCAAAACTTCCTCTTTAGAGCAATTGAGTTAAAAGAGAGACTTTTGCTTGCTTCGAGTGATGTCGGATCAGATGAACAGTACAGTCCAGAGCTCATCCAGAAGAAATTCTTGAGGTCTGTGAGTACTGGGTTGTTGAGTGACCACATCAAGTTCCAGCTAAAACCCTGTCTTGATGATCTGAAAGTAACAGATGAATTACTCATTGACAGAATGAATGAAGCAGCTAGTGTTGAATCAGAACGACAATTAAAGCAACGAAAGAACACAAGCAGCAAAGTCACAAAAATAAATGAAATACAGACAGACATGCAGACCAGTCAGCAGAGCCAGTATGCAGCCGAGGCCAGAGTGGGTGTTCAAGAACAGTCAGCTGAAGTTGTGAAGCCCAAGAATCGTAAGCCACCTGCTGTCACCAGTTCAAGAGACTCAGACCTTTATGAAACAGTCAGGCAGCTGAGAGAAGAAATGGCTGAATTAAGAAAAAGCATGACACAAGGGCCCACACGCCAAATGAGAATGACTGTTAAGAGAGGATGTAAAGCATGTCAGGAGCAAGGAACAAGTGACCAGTGTGAACACTGTTTTAAGTGTGGACAGTCGGGGCACTTCTCAAGGGGCTGTAGAGAACAAAAGAGACTAACAGTGAAACCAGGCAACATTAAAGCTACAATACAGACTGTTGCAACATCAAACCCGTCCACTACAAGCCAAGCTGAACCAGATGACAAGGTGCATGAGCTTCTATGCGAGAGAATCAGGCAGCTGGAGGCAGAGTTTGAGGGAAGTGAGAAGATTGGACAGATTGTGGGTGCTACCTATGCTAGTCATCTCTCGTTACATCGCCAAGCCAAGCTGAAAGCTCTCATCGGGAAGAAGTGTATGGTGGATTGCTTGTTTGAGGGAGTAGCAACACAAGCGTTGTGGGACACAGGCTCACAGGTCACAATTATCAACGACAGATGGAGAAAATCTTGCCTCCCACACATCCAGCTACGCAGCCTCAATGAACTCCTGGGTGAAGAGGAGACGCTTGTTGGAAAAGCAGCGAATCAAACAGTCATACCATTTTCTGGCTGGGCTGAAATGAAGTTCAAGCTTGGATCAAGTCAGAGTCCACAACCAGAGCTGCTCGTGCCAGTGCTTGTCTCTAATGAACCAGGAGTAGCAGAGCCACCGATCATCGGCTACAATGTGATCGAGCATCTGGTGATGAATGGAATGAAGCAGCATCCAGAAGTGACACCTGCTGTAGTAAGAGATGCTTTCTCTATTGACTGTAAAAAAGCAAATGTGTTAATACACATAGTACAGAACAGTGAGCAGAATGACGAAGACGGTGTGGTTAAAGTAGGAAGACTAAAGACAGTGATCCCCGCTGGACAGACTAAGGAGGTGAAGTGCAGTGTGAGGACAGGTCCCCTGTCCACAAAGCAGGAAGTTCTTTTTCAGCCAGAGGAGGTGCCAAGGTGGCCAGAGGGCTTGAACATCCTGGAAACCATCATCTGCCTGCAGAAGGGAAACTGGTCTAAGGTAACTATACCTGTCACCAATGAGAGCCACCATGACATCATTCTCACCCCTCGCACAGTGCTGGGACAGTTACAGCAAGTCAAGGCTATTTACCCAGTGGATGTGAGACCAGCCAGCATGACTGAGGGCACAGGAAAAACGTCCGATGTGAGTAAAAAGCCAGCAGACACAGCCAGTGCTCCTGAAAAACACAAAGAAGAAAATAGACAGTTACACAGTTGCACACATGATTCATGGGATCCCCCAGTGTCTGTTGATCACCTGACACCAGAGCAGCAGGAGAAGGTGAGACTGATGCTAAAAGAAGAATGTGCAGCATTTTCAAAAGATGAGAGTGATGTGGGCTGCATTCCATCTCTGCAGTTAAAAATTAGACTGAGTGACACAACGCCAGTGAGACGCACTTACACATCTGTGCCCAAGCCACTCCACAAGGAGGTGAAACAGTATTTGGAGGACTTACTGAATAGAGGATGGATTCAAAAATCCCGGTCCCCATACTCATCACCTATAGTCTGCGTGCGCAAGAAGGATGGGAGTTTACGTCTTTGTGTGGATTATCGTGAGCTGAATCAGAAATCCATTCCTGACCGCCACCCCATCCCTCGAGTCCAGGATATGTTGAACAGCTTGACTGGCAGTGCATGGTTTTCCATACTGGACCAGGGCAAGGCCTACCATCAGGGGTTCGTGGAGGAGAGCAGCAGACCACTTACAGCCTTCATAACACCCTGGGGCTTGTACGAGTGGGTTAGGATCCCCTTTGGCCTGTCCTCGGCTCCAGCGGAGTTCCAGCGCAGCATGGAGGAGTGTCTCACAGGTTTGCGCGATGAAACATCTCAGCCATACCTGGATGACAACCTCGTCCACAGTAAGACTTTTGATGATCATCTGTTGGATATCATCGCTATCAAGCACATGGAGTCAAATTAACAGCAAAAAAGTGTGATGTGTTTAAAGACAGAGTGAAATTCCTGGGAAAGATTGTGTCCAAAGACGGCTACTGCATGGATCCGGCTGAGATAGCGCCAGTACAAGCACTCAGAGACCGCAAACCTGAGACTGTGGGAGACCTGAGGAAAATGCTGGGCTTCCTATCATATTATCGGCAATATATCCCCAATTTTTCACGTATTGCCAAGCCGTTGTACATGTTGTTATGCACTGAAAACACATCACAGAGCAAAACACAAGGATCCGGTGTAAATAAGAACAAGGGAAAACACAAGAAATCAGATCAGCTACCTTCTAGTCGACCGATCACCTGGACAGAACAACACCAGGAAGTGATCTGTCAGCTGCTAGAGCACCTGCTGCATCCACCACTCCTCGGCTATCCAGACTTTGAGAAGCCATTTGTGCTGCATTGTGATGCCTCGCAGGAGGGGCTGGGTGCAGTACTGTACCAGAGACAGCAAAGCAAGCTGGTTGTAGTAGGTTATGGGTCAAGAACACTAACTGCTCCTGAAAAGAATTACCACCTTCATTCGGGCAAGTTGGAGTTCTTAGCGATGAAGTGGGCCATTTGTGAAAGGTTTCGTGAGTACCTTTACTATGCACCCTCCTTCATTGTCTATACTGACAATAATCCTTTAACTTATGTTTTAACCACAGCAAAACTGAACGCCACAACACACCGGTGGATTGCTGAGCTGGCAGACTTCAATTTCTCAATTAAATATCGGCCCGGAAAAGTGAATGGAGACGCAGATGGGTTGTCACGCATGCCACTGGACATGGAACAGTACATGCGCACATGCTCACAGGAAACAGAGCCAGAGGTAATAACAGCTGTCACACAGGCACTTCAGCTTGAGTCCTACGAACGTGAGCCCTGGTTGTGTCCAAGCACCATCGCTGCAGCATGTGCTGATGTAGAACAGGAGCGAGTGACATCCCCAGTAGCAGAAATCTCCATGGAGGCCCTAAAGAAAGCACAAGAAGAGGATTCAGTCATTGGAAAGGTGCGAGAATATGTCAGGACAGGACAGTGGCCTCGTCTGGGAGGAAGAGACCGACGTGATGACATCTCTGTTTTAATCCGGGACAGAAACAAACTGTATGTCAATGAAGATGGTATCCTGTACAGGAGGTCAGTGGCTCGGGCTCAACTGGTGCTGCCAAAGACATTCCATCAGCTGATCTACCGGGAGCTGCATGAGGAAATGGGACACCTCGGAGTGGAGAGGACACTCAGTTTGATCCGTGACAGATTTTATTGGCCTCATATGCAGAGGGACGTGGACCATTATGTGACCAAGGTGTGTAGCTGTCTGAAGCGGAAGCGCCCAAACAAGCCGACCAGAGCGCCGCTGGTTAATGTGGTCACCACATACCCCTTTGAAATGGTGTCGATAGATTATCTGCATCTGGAAAGTTGTAAAGGAGGATATGAGTACATCCTAGTGATCATAGATCATTTCACGCGTTTCGCCCAGGCATATGCATGTACCAACAAGTCAGCAAAAACTGCAGGCGAAAAGATCTTTGGAGACTTCGTGCTCAAGTTTGGATTTCCAGCCAAGTTACACCATGATCAGGGCAAGGAATTCGAGAACAAGCTCTTTTCCAAGCTGGAAGAATACTGCGGGATTCAAGGCTCACGCACAACGCCGTATCACGCAGCTGGAAACGGCCAGGCAGAGAGATTTAATCGAACACTCCTGTCCATGCTTAGGAACCTGACAGCAGAAGCCAAATCAGACTGGAAGAACTCCTTGGCCAAAGTTGTACATGCATATAACTGTACGCGCAGTGAAGCAACAGGTTATGCCCCATATTACCTCCTCTATGGCAGAAACCCCCGGCTCCCGGTAGACATAATGTTCGGCTTGACACCAAGTGATCAGAGCACGTCTCACAGTGAGTATGCCAATAAATGGAGAAGACGGATGCAGGAAGCATATCGGCTGGCATCAGAGACAGCTCAGAAGGAACAAAAAAGAGCAAAGAAGCATTATGACCGGAAGACATATGGAGTTGAACTGCAGCCAGGGAGTAGAGTGCTGGTGCGGAACTTCAAGGAGAGAGGAGGACCCGGGAAACTCAGGTCTTATTGGGAGGACGAAGTTCATGTGGTGACTGAGAGAAAGCACAAAGATAGTCCTGTCTATGTAGTACGACCCGAGTCAGGCCCAGGAAGGACCAGAGTTCTGCATAGGAACTTGTTACTTCCCTGTGACTTCCTGCCAACTGAAAGAAATAAGTGGGAAGAAGAGGAAGGAAGGAGGAAGAGGAAGTCACATACAGACAAGAAGAAAGAAAGACAGGTGAAACAGAAGAACAGAGACCCTGACAGTAGCTCAGAGGATGAAAGTGACTGGAGATTCATCACCACTCGACCATCAGAATCGTCCAACCAGGTCAGAAGTCAGCTGAGAGTGGAAGCAGAAGAATTCCAGCCACAAGCAGCAGACAGAGAAGTGGAGCAAGGAGGAGAGGATGATGTGAGTCCAGAGGAGGATGAGGACGGCAGGATGGAGCCAGTGGTGGCGAGAGGAGAAACGGCAGGGGCAGGAGGAGACGCGTCATCTGAGGGAGCAGAGGAGCTGAACTCTGAGCAGGAGGCGTCATCTGATGAAGCAGACGAGCCTCAGCCACCTCCCACAAGAAAGTATCCTTTGCGAGAAAGAAATCCACCCAAGACACTCACATACAACAGATTAGGTCAACCATCAGTGACACACAGACACAAGTGATGCTTACAGTAAAACACACAAGTTCATCATCACATGTTAAGTTCATTTATTGTGACAATTTCAAAGAGTTCATGATCATAGTTAAAACTGAAGTAAATTGAAAAATTCATTCAATATGGCACAGTGATTTTTGTCGTTTAAAAAGTGAAATATCAGAGCTCAGACCACTGACACATAACAGATACTAAAACACATAGTGAGACATACAGTAGTACATGTGGGTCTGGGTAAGGGGTTATGGGGTAGAAATAGGGCCAAACCTTTCAGTCAAGAGATACATATCCCGCATAAGTGGCGGTGTAGCACTTCAGATGTCACCTGGCCAGTGGTGTCTGTTGCTGACCCATGACATAAAGAGGGAGATGTGTGTCATGTCAAAGACTGTGGCTGTACAGAGCGTATCTCTAAAGACTGACTCCCATAAGATACCACTATAACTCACCTGTTGAAGACATGAGACTCTGGGAACTCATAATGTCGAGACGACATTTATTTTTGTAGGGGAGAGTGTGGGACCCATAAGAACACTGGTTTATGAAACATGGGCACCCCCCATCTGCATTTATTATTTATTTTCATTATTATATTCACCATTATTGTATTTCATATTTCACCATTATTTTATTCACAGTAGTTGGTCTGAATGTGGATGAATGTAACTGGAAGAGTGTGTGTGTTAATGTGAGGCAGAGAATAGAGATTAGTGCAGGCACTGTGGGCAGCCAGGGGTCCAGGTAGGGGTCCTCAGGACCAGGAAGGCGTGTATGTGCCATAGTAAACAGAGCGCCGCAGTGAGCGAGCACGTAACTTACCGTGTCTGTATTCCTGTGTTATCAGGTGAGCATGTTGGTAAATTATCAATATTACACCTCATATTTCCACAGTGTTAAGAGTTACATTACAGAGACCAGCTGAGTGAATGGTGTGTGAATGTGAAAGTAGTATGTGTGAGAGAGTTACGGTTTAAGTTAGTGTGTATGTGCCATAGTAAACAGAGCGCCGCAGTGAGCGAGCACGTAACTTACCGTGTCTGTATTCCTGTGTTATCAGATATTAAAAGACACAAACTTCATGCACGCCTGGAGTCCACTTTGTCCAAGTGTGCAACATTAAGCTCCATGAACTCCTATACAGCGTAAAATTGCACGTTTCTCTTCCATTCAGCGGGAAAGTTCTGCACCATGTCTTGATTTCCAGTGGATTTATGATACTTATGGAACATGTAGTATATACAACCTGCTGCCTGGATGATGAATGTAAAGCTCGAGGCTGCGAGTTAAAAGCTTAAAAGCGAGAAGGGATTTAAAGGCTTGATTTAAGTCTTTCAGAGAGTGCGAAAGAAAAAGGGAAACAAAAGCAGAGGACATCTAAGTCCAGGTGTGAATCCATTATTTAAGTTCAGCAGACAGCATGTTATTTGGTCTGTAGCCCACTACCCACTTTAAGTTATAGACTGGAAAGAACTGCCTTTAAATCAATGTGCTGCAAAAGCATTTTCATCAAAATGTTATTTAAAGTTACAAAAATGCTCTATACGCAGAAAGAAGCCTTGTTTGGTTGTGATGCATCACACATACACTTTAATCTGTGACTCTTCTGAATAATATTACATTTGGGGAAAAAAAAACTGTTTTCTCAAAACAGTTGAAAACTATGTCATTGCAGGAAATATGTTTTTACTTTTTTAACAAGTAGCTGTAAAATGCTTCGAAAAGAAAAGCCTGTAACTTTAAAAAAGACACACAAGCCCAAGTATAATTTGAAAAATCAATTTTTTGCACCGTTAGATTTTGTAACATTTATTAGACTTAAAAGGATTCATTTAATTAAATAATGTCTTTCATTTTAGAAGCAGATGATGTTTTGTATGAACCACAATAAACTGTCAAGTCACGAGGTATGGCGCAATAAATACTGTAAATAGTAAATCTACTTTCTACCTGTGTCAGGGTGTAGTTGTGAGTTGTGTACCAACCTGAGCTGGCTGGCTCGGCCCATGCCGTTGTCCTGGCACTGTGTGGTATCGTGCACGGCGTGTGTGTTGTCGTGCGTGTGTCCGTTGGTGATGTTGAGACTGAGGCGTTTCTGACTCCGCCTCCCTTGCGTCATCAGCGTCTCTCGGTGGACGCTGGACAAACCGTACTTTTCCTCCAGGCAGCGCAGCGGAAGGCTTCTGTTGATTGGCTGGAAGATAATGGCTCCGACCACCTTCAGACCAAAACATGTGCACAAGAAGAAGAAGAAGAGGTGAGACAAACAGATAGACACAATGTGGTCAGTGGAGAAGCTGACACAATTACTACCACATGTTCCTTACCAGATAACGACTATTTGACATATATAATAAACACCTGGACCAAACTCACCTGTGAGACAGGTTTTCTGTTGCCGACGTAGTATCGAATGAGCGCGGGGACGCTGTCGAAGCCCTCTCTCTCCAGCCAGTACTCGACTCTGGAGTAGGCTTCATTCAACATCACCACCTGCAGCGGAGACGCCACAGATCAGAAACATGCATCACTTTATCAAGGTCTCATTATTACAATCAATCAATAAACTGAACTAAATACAAATTAAACCTTAAAAAAATAATTTTCTGGTGCCATATTTCTCATGTGAAAGTGCTAATTTCACTGAGAATCAACACCTCAGCCCTGAAGCCACAGGTGTCAGTCTTGTTGTCTTGAACTCATTGACCCACAAGCCAACAAGAGCTGAGAGGACAATTAAATGCCATCAAGTGATGAACTTAAAAACCCCATGTTGAACACTGTGGAGAAGACTGAAATCCTCTCTGATTAGACGCTCTATCCTTCTGGTTTGATTTGATTTTTATTAAAGACTCCCATTAGCTGCTGGACTCTCCAGCAGCTATTCTTCCTGGGGTCCTGATCACTGAAATCACAAATGTATGCTCTCGTCAGTACATCTACATGCATGTTCACACCCATTAAAAATAAATACATACACCACACACAAACATCTTAACACAAAACAGAAAAACAATCCCACATCACAAATTCAAAACACACTGACATAGACATAGACACTTAGACTACAAACACACAAAGACACTTGCTCAAAAGACTGTTCTGGAAAGAAAAGAGACAAAAAAGAGGCAAAGAAACAAAGACAAAGAAAGGCACTACAGCCAACTTTTTGGCACGTCTTAATACTCATTGCATTCAGTTTTATCCTTCTTGGGTAAACAAAAACAATTTTAGCTTCTTCTTAAAGCATACTATCCAAAACCAAAAAAAGTGGGTTCCATGCTGCCATTGCCCTGTAGTTCAACGTCCTCTGTTTTAAGTTTGTTCTGCATAATGGTAGCAAGAACCGACATTCCGCCTGCCTCGTGAAATGATTATGCGCGTCTGAAAAGAAAGATAAACTTCTGTGCAATATTTCTGGTGTTTTTGTCATTATTAATTTTTTAATAAAACATATCAATGAATATTGCACCCTACTTTCAACATTCAGCCATACTAAATGGCGATTCATAGTTCTTGTATTGGTCATGTACGGGCATTTTAAAGCCAAGCGAGCCGCTTTGTTCTGGGCCACCTGTAGTCTAGTTATATTACTCTTTGATGTATTGGACCAGATCACAGAGCCATAATCCAAGTGCGTCAGCACTAGTGCTTGTACTATTTGTTTAATTGACTGATTAGGTATGCAACTCCTACAGTGTTTGATCACAGCCAAATGTTCTGTATTATCTGGTCAGTGTGTTTATTCCAGGACATTTGACTGTCTACAGTGATGCCCAGTAATTTCATTACTTGTTCTATCACTGTATCTCATTAGGTGGAGCACAGGACCCTCCTTTAAAGAATGTCTTGTACCAAACACAATACACTTTGTTTTTGCTTTATTTAGAACTAGTTTATTCTTTCTCATCCATTTTTCTGTTAAATATAATTCCTCATTTAAAATTTTACTTAGTATTGCAGGTGTATTTGCGGACGTATAAACAGTGGAGTCATCAGCATACATCGCAATGGCAGCATGATTCAGAATTAGTGGCAAATCATTCATAAATATCGAAAACAAAAGCGGCCCCAAACAGCTCCCTGACAGCTCACAGCTCTCAGCTCAGTCATTAAAAAATTGTTTTCCTATTAGTTAGGTAGCTCTTTACCCATTCAATAGCAGATGGTTCAAAGCCATAGCAAGATAACTTATTCAATAACACTTTGTGGTCCAGAACATCAAAGGCCGCGCTCAGATCTAACAATACAGCACCAACTAATTTTTTTTCATCTATGTCCTTCATCCAATCATCCGTCATTTGTGCAAGAGCTGTGGTTGTAGAGTGCCCTTTCTTATATGCATGTTGGTATTCAGTATTAATCTCATTTTTCAAAAAATAATCCTGCATTTGCTCATATATTATTTGCTCCATAATTTTACTAAGGGAGGGTAAGAGACTTATTGGTCTACTATTTTTACCAGAAAATGGTTCTTTGCTATTCTTTCGGAATAATCTTAGCTATTTTCCATTCAGAAGGACAAACACATGTTTTTAAGCTCAAATTAATAATAACCCGATCAGCTACAGGTTTGTAACACGAGGTTGTGAGGTTTTTCTTTAGAAGTCTTAATATTTTAACAGCATCAATATTTTTAAAAATAAATTTACATGATTTGTTGTGCATTATCTTATCTCTTATCAATTTGCTGGATAATCCATCATCATTATCATCATCACCATCAGTCACGCATACCTTTAATTTTGTTGTTAAAATAACAGCTCTTCAGGGCTTTGTAAAGAACCGCCCATCTTCTTCTAGAAAAGATGGTGTTGACTTTCCTTTTCTGCCCATTAATTCATTATAGTCAGTTATTGTTTACGTTGTCTCACCTTCTTGTTGATTTTAAAGTGCTGGGCAGCGTTTCTCCACTGACAGGTCAGAACGTAACTTCCCGGGATGGACAGTGAATCACGGACCAAGAAATCTCCATCACGCTGCACCAGGTTTTCTGCAACCTGAAACAATACAGTTAATAGGGTTACATATGGGCTCACACAAACACACACACTGCACTGACACGGGTGGACGCACACACACAGACACACACACAGGCACAGACACTGAGGCACACAGTGTTTGTTTTCAGTCCAAACACTTTATTAAATCTAATAATGGTAGGCTGTTACACCTTGTTACCGGCTCGTCTGCAGCAGTTATGTAACACGACGAAGACATGCCAACGCTCAAACTACGACAGGATTCATACAGCCAGGACGTTTCATATAAATCCAGACTGAAGTTTTGCAGCACTGAGCTGTAAAGTAATTATCATGTCTTCATTATTATCTGTATCATGATATTGACATGTCAGAGAAAATGAAAAATGAAGATAATGAGTTTCTCTTATACCATTAATCATCTCACACACCCTCGGTAAAAAAAAAAAAAAAAATCATTTACACCACAAGAGAAATGAAGTTGGACAAACTGAACTGAGGTTCAACTTTGATTTCTTCACTGAGCTTCATCCATGGCACTTCAAGTTGTTCGTTAAAAGCTCAAAGCTGCATTAAGATGAGATTTTTTTTATATAAAAATGCTGCTTCCAAGGTTAAAAACTGACTTTTATGCTGAACATGTGTTAAAAAATAGGGCTGAACGTTACTGTAAGTGAAGTTTCAGCTTCTTGAATGAGTTCATTTAATGCTTTTCTCTAGATGTAGTAGGAGAGTTTTGTGTTTGACAGGTAACAACGGACAACACGGAAGCGTTTCATGCTTAAATTTCACTCTTGTTACATTTTCTTCTCTAACAAACACACTCTGATAGATACAAACAACTGTTCACACACACACATACACACACTTACAGACTTTAATTTAGCGAGTGTTTGTATAGCATATAATGGTAGTTTAGTTCAGCCAAAGGAAGCAGCTTATTAAAAATGATTACATCTCAGAGCTGGGTTTCATGGGGAACACACAATCTCTCTTTCTCTCATACACACACACACACACACACACACACACAAACACACACACACACACACACCACACCATAAAGAAAGAGGCTTTTTATACACTGACCTAATGTTACAACCTGAGGCCGTGCAGCCGAGGCCACTGTTTAAGCTCTAATCTTCCTGTAAGCACTGTGTGTGCAGCGCAGCCGTCTAATAATAGGTGATCTGGTTCAACAAGTTTTTAACCAGGGAGGGACTCATGACTCAGATTTATGTGTGTGTGTATGTGTGTGCGTGTGTGCATGTGCGTTGCAGTACCTGTCTGGGAATGGCTCCGTGGTACCATGCGTGGCTCCTGGGCTCCTCAGAGTTCATCTTCAGCTCCTCCTCCAGCTCTCTGCGGAGCTTCTCTGGAGGACAGTCCAGGATGAACTGATCTCTGGAGAACTAGAAGAAAGAGAAACAAACAAGCAACAAGAACTTCAGCCTTCACAGAACGAAGCCGACACAGGGACGGAAGATTTTAAAATAACCATATCAGTAAATAAAATGAGGTCAAAGCTCAAAGTCACACTCACAACAATAAGTGTGATCATAAAATGATACAAATAAAACAATAACAAGCATTTGCAGAGAAGAGGAGGTGATGTCATGGTCATCATTCATAGTGAAGAGCAGTTTCTGTATGTTAGCTCCAAACTAGTTATTTATTTATTGTTCTACAGATTTAACAATGTCTAATAATCCATAAATCTGCAAATATCAAATCACAAAGTGTTTGTCTAAGGGACACGTGTTTATCTCTGATGACTGTGCAGAAAGGGTCATGACCCCTGAGATGGGAACAAACAGAAACTATGACACTTATCCAAACCAAAGCTTAGTCAAACACACTTTTGGCAACAACGAGTTGCAACAAACATATTTCATCATGTATTTGTTTAACACATAGAGCTCATTTAGTCAGTGAGTGTAACGCTGCCTGCTGCCCCTACACAACGACCGTCCCACTCCTCTGCTTTACTCCAGCGTCACCACCACCACCGCTACCAAGGTGTATTTACAACATACATTTACCATTTACCTTCAGCTGCTAGAATTTAAAGGGAAAGTCCGCAGGGAATCTAAACACAGCTGCAAGTACAAATAATACAAACAAATGATCAGGCAACACACGACTTGCACACAACCGCTTAGTCGATTGAAGCGTTTTTTAGCGACTAACAACAACTGAAATGAAATAAGTTTTTTTTATAATCAGTCAATTATGTGTCTTTAACAACATGTGAACATCAATAAATAACATTAGACCTTGTGAAAGTTGATTAAAGGTCCACAAAACATGAAGAGGTGCAAAGGCAGGATGCACCGAGAGTTACAGGAACTGATCAGTGAGTTTTAACCCCAACAGAGCGCAAAGAAAGTGAAGGACGGAGAAATCATGTAACAACCTGACAGGATGCCAAGTCGGCAAAAAAACACCTCCACCTGACACACACACACACACTTACATGACAGCTGCTGGGTCTCTGCATCGCTCCCTTATTCTGCCTTCTTCAAACACACACTTCATAGCACACAACACCTAGAAACCCACACACACTTTGTTTTTTGTCTCTACAGTTAAAAAAAAAAACACACACACACAAACACACTGTATCCTTTCTGTCAAGCAACACACACACAAAAAAAAACACACAATAACACACACAATCTGTCCCTCTCGCTGCCTGTCCTCAGTGTCTGTCTCTCTTTGGCTTTCCACACACTGACTCCTAATGCGATGTCATCATCACCACCACACCCAACTGCCCAGACCTGCCTCCATACACACCCACACCTGACGTACATAAACACACACACACTTGAGTGACGCAGACAAACTCCTGAACTTATGACTCTTTTTAACCTGTTCACACCTGAATCCTTCAGTTATAAGAAACAATTGGACATTTCCTTCTTCACTGTGTAAAAACTTCCTTGTTATTATTTTCCGTAGATTGAACATCTTCATGGCTTTCTTCTACTTTTTTATTTATTTTTTTGTTATTTGAAAAACAAAAATTAAACATGTAATTGTGTCATCATGTGTCAATTTGTTCTATTTGTATTTAAAAGCCATCCTGCACATTAAAGACACGAGTAAAAGTATTACTTTCACTACAAATTGAATGTGCACCAAGGGTTCGTGCAACTGCCTTTTAGTTCCTGATGGTACTTGTATGAATTTATGGTCTGTGCTGATGAAAACAGGTTAATCAATTCTCTTTTGAGTCCGCACGGCATCCTGTGCTGTAATATGTTTGACATTTCACTCTCACTCAGTTTTCTGTTACTCACTTTACATGTCGAGTTAAATAAATGTCAGCCGCTCACGTGTCGTCGTCTTCATCACAGCATGAATACATTAAAACACATGTTGTTTACAGCTTGTGTGATACGAGAAAGAATATTTATATTGTAATTTATCCTAAAAGACAGTTTTCTCTATTAGTAGACAGTGTAAAATAAGTAAAATAGAAGTGAATTGAACTGCTGGATGTTATAGGAACAGTGGCTCCAGCCTTTTTGGCCTGTGACCCCTTGTTTCGAGCCCCCTGTCTCCCAGCTATGATTACGGGTCAAAGGGAATTATTGACCCATGTACGTGAAATTGGAAATATGTCTTAGCGACCCCATGAAACTTGACCCTTGTGGATCCTTCCATCTCTGTACCGCCATCCTCTCTCTCTCTCTCTCTCTCTCTCTGTGGTTTTTCTACCTCTCTTTCCTGCCACATCTCTCTCTCTCTAAAGTCATTAGAATAGACCCCCGTACCCTCAGCCTCTATGTCTCCACGTGCATGATGGGAAATCAACCGATCCTATTACAGCTTCTGCACAGAAAACAAAACAACAGGTCACAACAGAAGCAGCAGCATCAGAAGGCATGTGTGCTGATTTTTGTTTGTTTCTGGTTTGGCATGACTTGTGTTGTTTATGTGTGCTGCTGAGGAACAGTGGAAATCGCTGCAGGCAGTAGATTTAAACTCTTACTTGGTCTCATTCTGCAGCTGTGTTTCCATTAAATTGTGATTTCCATCAGATTAATGAAGATACAACAGTGAAAATTTCAATTTCAATTTCAATTTTATTTAAAAAGGGACAGTGTATAGTTAAAACATAAATGTTGCCATCTGATGCACTGTACCAGATTATAGCTTTGAGCTAATTTGCATCTGCAGTCCCTTGGCAGGTCACAATAAAAAGTATAACAAGTAATACATTAATGAATGTAATTGTCATTTGTGTCACCATATTTGTGTCACCATATTTTTTCCTTATTCTCTGCTGCACATGTTAGACGCAGTGTGTTACAACCGTTAACGTGCCACCTGGGCTGCGTGCTTTTCCTGTTGTACCAGCAGTAACCCAAACAAACCCAGAGCTGAGTCAAGAGGAACTGGATTAACAACAAAATACGTACTTTACTGTAAGAGCATGTTGCTACAACTTCAGGTTATCTTACTTCTGCTGCGGCTCGATCGCCACCACCAACAAATGCATTATTATGACTTTATTATCTGGGATTACTACATTCATTACACTAGTCACAATAAAAAAGAAGAAAAAAAAAGCTTTTACATCTGCGGTCACTCTGCCAACAGCGCTGATGAATGGAGGAGTGAGAGGCTGCAGAGAGGAGAGACGTGAGAAGGACGTAGAGTATATAGTGTATATATGATGATGATGGGGTGAGTGCTACAGGGAGGGAGAGAAATGGATGGATGATGGATAAAAGGACTGAAGGACAGACGAGTGGAGGAACACAGAGGAGGGAGGGGGGACTGAAGAAGAAGAAGAGGAATAAGAGCAGATGGAAATAGTGGATGGGACTGTGAGTGCTTTTCTTTTTCTTTTTTTTACAGACTGCCTTTTAATAAGACTCTGCAATATGATGTCATCCTCATTGAGTGGCTGCGTTCACACTGTACCAGGCTGTGTGTGCGTGTGCGTGGACCACAATGTAGTCGACTGTTACTGTCGTTTCATTTCAACATCTTGTTATTTCCACTCCTCTCTTATCTCACCTCTCCTCCTCTTCCTCTAACAGATCACACAGGTGTGTTACGTCAGATGTGTAACCCTCGTTGCACCACGAGCGGCCGATCCAGTTGTGTGTCTGTAATCAGTTTCTCTTTGACTGTGATCGTCCAGGGAGACCTCGTCCCGCTCAGGCAGACTGACTCACAGAGCTGCATGAAACTGAATGAAACAGCGTTGGACCGGTGTCTAACCACAGGTGGGAGGGAACCACAGAGTGTGTTTACTCACATGGTGGATTTATGGGTTCTTCCATTATAAGAGAGTTTCACTCAAACCTCTACTGTTTAAAATAAACTGGTCACTTTACCTCATGCTACCACTAATGTAATTATAACCAGTTATGAGCGTTTAATACTATATTTGTCAAAAACTGTAACTCCGTCTGCGCAGGACTGGTGTAAAAACAGAGCAGAAAACAGCTGTAATGATATTAAATATAAATATGACAGATTTGAAACATTAATGAACACTTTATCTGCCTGTAACTACGTATATATTTGGTTTATAAATGCTAACATAGAGGGTTAAAGTGGAGTAAACTTTCCTAATGGCTGTGGTTTCTATACATTCAGAGATACGGTCAGAGTTTAGCTTTTACCAGGTAAAATCTTGAAATCTGAAACTTTATAGACACACAATCCGTGTATAGCTTTCATATCAGTACAATAAATATAAATGTGATCAACTAAACAAATTTAAATCCCTTAATATGTGAGGGTTAGGGTGAGGATTTCACCTCACATCATTTTTTTTTACAGATGTAAATCTGTACTATTATTTATTATTTATTTACTCACAGTAATTAAAGGATTTGACTCCGACTGTACTCATTTCAAAGCGTAATTGACTACAAACCTCTTTTCTTTCCAAGCCTGAAACCAGGACACATATCACCCGTTGTAATGTACTCTTACTTTTGCAATTTGTTTAGTCTCACATGTCTTATGAATGTTTGATTTGTCCTTATCGTTTTATTTCCCCTTCACTCTTATCCTATTTTATCTCACAGTTTTATTCAGATGATCTTAATTGCTCTTAAAGCTTTTCTTTTATGCCTTCACTTGTTTATTTTTTTTATCGTGTATGCCCTCTATTTATTTATTTTTATCTAATTAACTGCATCCTGCATTTAAATAATGGCTCCTCTTAGTCTTACATTGCCTGTGTTGCTTTGGTTATTTTTTCTTTTTTGGTTTTATGACACTTCTTCATGATTTGTCTTCTGTGGTTCTTATATGTTCCTCCTGATTATGTCAAACACTGAAACGTAATGTAAACTTGTGTATCTTAAAGGTGCTATACAAATAAAGTTATTATTATTATTTTTATTAAACCTCACCAATGCTGCACCTAGGGAGCAAATACACCGGGGTAATGTGAGCAGATGAGCTGGGCACGTCGACCACTCTCACCCTCACCTTTGCTGTTTCTCTTGACCATCTTAAAAAAGCTGACATGCAATAAAAATAATCTCTTACTCAGCGTTAAAGTGCAGTGGTTTTTAGTCCAACTAAAAACAAAGGGCACTGTTCAATGGGATTTCAACTGTGACAGGATTTTTTTAGGATTTCCTGGATTTTACACGAGAATAGATTTTTTTTTTTTTTTTTTTAAGCATTGAGGGGTTTCTGTCTTAATGGTGGAGATGATGATCCATAAATTCAAACTCTGGTCTTTTTGTTGCAGTGACGATCTGTTCTCATGCAGCAGTGACCAATCTGAGGCTGACGTGTAAGCTGCTTGTCCTTTGAGTTCAGTGAGGTGAAAAGGAATAACCTTTTAGCATTATAATTCAGATTTCTCATCAGCTCACACACAGACACACGCACACACACACAGTGGACATTATAATCCTCATCTTGCCCAAATCCTCTGTGTACTGTATTATGATGTGAGGGCTGAAGGAAAAGCACCAAGGTCGAAGTTCCTAGGGGCGACTTCACTGACCTGCAGTTTGTCCAACATTGATTTTGTTTGAGAAGAGCCAGAAAGCTGTCTGAGGTAAAAACAGTAAAACATACCACCTGACTGAACCAGAGGAGGAGGAAGCTGAATTTAAATCATAACCACAACAGTTTTATTATCATAACAATAAGGTCTAACATTCATCTAATGCTCCAGCTGCAGAAATCTACAGCATTAATCCTCCATGACAAAGCTTCTATAGCATGTTCAACGTCACTGCAAGAGGTTTAAAAAGTCTATATTACAGTATTTGTGTACTTTTAACAGTGTTTATCTTTAAATCCACTTCAGAGTCTTAAAATCCTGCTGTAGGTCTACAGTCAGTCTGATTTCTGTCGGTTTCAGCAAAAGGCTGATCTTGCACATTACTATATAAATCTGAGTGTTAATGTGCATGTGTAGGTTAAACATAATTTCTGTGCTGAAGCGATAAAAGGCCTCAGAAAGTTTTTTCAAACTCTGCACTTAACTTTTTTTTCCCTCAGTGTTGCCATGATAGATAACCATCAGAAGCTTTCATCATCATCATCATTAAAATAGTGTCTTCATCTGGTATTTCCTCTTCTCTTCATCCATCTCTCTCTGTCTGTCTCTGTCTCACCTCCTCCTTATGCCACTGTGCTTCTCGCTGACACATGCATCCATCATCCAGCTGTCAAACAACCTCGAGGAGAAAGTTTTGAAAAGTGACAAAACGGATGGTAACTGTCAGCGCTGCAGATACTTTGGAAAATACAATCCAGGAGGAACAGCAAAGAACAAACATTTGGATTATTCAGCAAAAACCTATTCACGCCTCCACCTCAAGTGACATGCAATCCTGAGGAAATTCATTTACATGTATTTCTTCTATTCAGCTGTTTTTTTTTTTTTTTAGCTTGGTGCAGTAGAATAACAATCAGTGGGGAAGAAGCCCACGTCTCTGTCTCTGATATCTGAGCGGTTCGTCGGACAGTCTCAAACTTCTTGTCTGTCTTTTGATGATGTGCATCTCTGTGTCTTCAGTCCATCATCACAAGCTCCACACCTTTCCTGTTTACACACAACAAAGTAGATGTTTCTTCCTGTGTTTAGACCAGAGGGCATCTGATTGGTCACTCTGGGACGTCTACATCATTAGTGTCATCTCTGAGATACTGCAGTGTGTAGTGTGGATACGTGGGTGTGTCTGCACAAAATTTAGCATTTGATATTCTACTTAGTATTTAGTTGAGGCAGGACTCACCACCATTACACTGCATTTGTGCACCAAGGCGGTTGTGAATATTTAGAAATTTCAACATACTATAAAACTTAAAGGGATAGTTCAACATTTTGGAAAATTGGCCCATTGCCATAAGTTTTTTTAGTTTTTAGTTTATTTATTTCATTCAATTATCGAGCATAAAAACAAAAATTAAAATAAAACTCATAAAAAAACAATGACAATACAACTCTTGAATGAAAGGGGGCAGAAAGAAGCAAACTTATATTGTCTACCCATTACCCATTACAAATTATTAATTCACAAATTAGATAATACCTACATCCAAGTAAAGAAGAAACAGAAGTAGAGAAAGAAAAACATCAACAAACAGCGTTTACAACAAAAAAATGGCATAAAATAAATTGAACGGCTGCAGCCCAGCCAGCTACTCATCATCTTAGTAAATTCCTATTAAGTGTTGACATGCTATTTGCAGTATAGACACATACATTTACTATCACATCAGTTTTTTTCATCAAACTCATCAAATACACAATCCAACAACTCCAAAACGCTCTTGTGGACAAGTTGTGACTGCTTGCCAAAAAACTGCCCCCCGACAGGAACGTGCATCAGCGATTTTGCATGAATTTACCTCTAAAACAACTCCATCTTGTCACGTTCCATAGCGTGGTGAATGTCACAACTTGTCCACGAGAGCGTTTTGGAGTTGTTGGATTGAACTGCTCCGCCGTTCTAAAAATAGCTTGCACCAACAATTAAAGGTAATGAACCTCCTGCTGGACAAAGTAACAAAAAACTGTCACAAGAATATTGAGCAACACACACTGCTCCACAGATATGAAGCAAAGCAAAGAACCAAATAACGTCAACACAACTTAATTTTAAAATCACACCGTTTCACAGCCTGTCTTAACCATCAACCAATCTGTCCTGGACATGGCTGCACATCTGCAAAAGGCCAAACAGCTGCTCTGGAAACAAATTTCACCAAAACCACCCAGTAAAATCTTTCTGAATGAACTTAATTTGCAAACAAGCGGAAACGCTGTTCCTAAATGTTATACTTAAAAAAGGTGCAGCTCACATCATCTTCTAGTTTCTGGATTAGTAATTAAACTCATAAAAAGTGTGACATGTGAGAGCATGTCCTGCATGTACAGAGTCCTGACTTCAACCATGTCCAACACCTCAGGGATGAACTGTAACACACACAGACACATATAAACACACACTCATGTTTAACATCAGTGTTGGGCCTCACTTGTGTTCCTGTGGCCAAGTGGGAACAAAATCCCTGAGGCCAGGCTTGAAAAATCTTTCAGGAAAGAGTGGAGGAGGCTAATAAATCCCCATGGTGTTGGAATAAGACGCTCAACAATATTCTGTCGTGTATACATCTGATCAGGGACCGCGACTGTTTCCAGGCCCACAGCAAAAAACTAGAACACTGGAAAAGGCTGAGAAATGAGAGAAATAAAACACTCAAAAGCACTTATAATGAATTTACTCTTTGGAAAAAAGAAAGCTTAAGATACTGATAGACACACAGCATTTTAATATACAGTGAGTTTGTTTTTGTGCAATAGGTTCAATCCAGCATCATCTCATTATGAGTATGAAATAATCTTCTGGTGTGACACAGGACCAGGATGACATGGACTGTAAACAAAACATAAACAATGGATGAACAAAAAGATGCTCGATGAGAGCAATTGAGAGACACCAGACACAGAAACAAGACGTTTTCTTTTCTTTGGCTGAATGGCGACGCTCCCAAACAGACAGATGGAGGAGAGAAGAAAGAAGAAGAAGAAGAAGAAGAAAAAGAAGGAAATGGAATAAAACCCGAGGCTTTTTGGATTCAAAGGGAAGAACAGAAAGGGATGGGGAGAAAAAAGAAAAGCAGGGCAGAGACGGAGGGAGGGGTGTAGAGAAAACTGATCAATTAGAGTAAGAGATGAGACCATCAGGCAGTGGGGTTGTTGGTGATTGATTTTAAACAGGTCAGTGATAACCTGGATTTGAACAGACTGACTCTCCCTGTGAATAATCTACTGGGGGAATCTTCTCAAAGACAATCATGACTTATTATTGTGAAAGGATCCATTTTCTAGACACTTTGCACGTTGTTAATGCTTTGCACTAATCTGATATGAAAACACTCTACTGCTGCTGATCAGATGGGATAGACGACGTCTGTCTGTACTGGGACCGGATCAACAGGAAGTGCCAACAGGATCTAAAAACTGGTAGATATTTCTGCACAGTGTGTGGGATGTAGTATTTGCTTTGGCTTTTTCTACCCTACAGCTTGCTCGGATAATTAAAAACTGAACTAAAAGACTGAATTGTGCATTTGTTTTATTATGTTACACCAAGGTCAAGCAAGTCTATCTATTGTTTCTTTCCTTTTTTTAACCTTTTGTTTCACCTCTTGCTGGATGTGCATTGTGGGTAATTTGTTTTCTGTTGCTTTACATGTATTGACTTTCCTTTTTTCCTGTAATTGGTGCCATTTTTGTCTTTTAATTCTGATGCTGGTTCCATTTCCCTGTGTGTCACGTGCCAACTTATTGCATTAACTTCTTGTGTTTTACCCAGAAACAGAACATTTTTGATGGCAGAAACAGCATCACAAAGGGCAGAACAGCAGGGACAGACCACATCACTTCTACAGCCATGCTGCACTGCTGCCCGTTCCATCCAATCATCCTAATGGCATTCATACATTTCACTGACGTCATAAAAGAAGACAAACTATCACAAGTTAGTAATTTATCATCCACACAAGGGACCATTAACCTCGTCGTCTTTGTCCTGGTACCTTCTGTGCTTATAACTATCTGTGTCTCACCCTTCGCCATCACACACTGCCTTGTCTGTCTGCCGGCTGACCGCTAGTTACGGATGAAGCCGGCTATATATCTCACACTCACACACGGTCAGACAGTCACACAGTTGCTCATTTATGAGAGCGTCTGGTCCGAGTAATAAAAGCCCAGTGTTCGGCTCACAGAGAGAGAGAGGGAGAGAGAGGGAAAGAGGAGGACTATTCAGTGTGATTAGATTTGGTCAGACTGGAAGTGTTGCCATGCACTTCTCAGATTGTTTTCTAAAACACGGAGTTATGTCTTTGTAATTATGCCTCTCTGTCTAATGCCTCGCTGTGGATTTTGCCCATTTTCCTTGCGGTCTCCCCCTTTAAAACAACATCAGCAGCTGAGGCAGCCCTGAAACAAATGTCCCAAATGTGATGTAATTAAACCAAATTAAGTTCCACTAAAGGGCTCAAATTAAAAACACACGCTGAGTGAGGGTAAAGCAGAAACATGAGCATCACGCTGGCTGCAGAATACGAGCTTGCACAAAATAAAAACAACAACATGCACATGTGCAATTTATTTGCCATTTAAAAACACAAACTATGACATGCCAAGAGTACACAATACACACACTCCCTCGGTTTCTCTCACCTTTGCCGTGATGACAGAGTTCTTGTGATAGAAGCAACACAGAGCTGCTGTCAGCGCTTTCAGGTCGCATCGCTCCGACATCCTCGCTAAGTTTTCTAAAAAACTGGACAACAGGACGAACTGACACTGGCTCTGGTCACCCTGACGCCGTGATTTGAACTGATAAGAGAAAAACTTCCATCACAGAGTTAAAAACAATCAGGATGCAGTGCAGTCAGACTGGTGTCAAGTATCTCTAGAGCTGAGGTGCTGCTATCTCCATCATGTCATCTCTCTCTCCTCCACAGTCCCCTGCAGAGTGAACCCTCCACCGCTCACTCTGCTCCACTCCACTCATCCTGTCTTGCACTTCTTTTTTTTCTTCCTCCTCTCTCTCTCTCTCTCTCTCTCTCTTTACTCCACCCCCCCTGAGCTCCATATATGGCGGACACACCGATCCCCATGTGATCTGGCTGGAGCAAATCGTGTGTGGACCAACTGGGAGGGGCTCCCGTAGAGACGAAGTCTGTATCTACATGCAAACACATGGATGGAAGGACACGTTCTGCGTCAACTACACGACTCATCACTCTGCACCACACATGTCGCTCATGTCACTGCTGATCTGTGAGCTATTTGACCCATTAACAGGTATATCGTTGTGCTTGTTTAATTTTAAATGAGACCGTAACAGTTTGGTTTAAAAAATGACCAAAAAAAAACTGACCTTGACGACAACTTTTCTGAAATCACAAGATTTTCGATTCACTATTATAGAAAAAAACTGCTTCTATTCAGACACGGTCAGTAAGTTTCTCCACTGCCCTTTGCAGAGATCATCCAGGAGTCAATCAGTGTGTTCAGCACTGATGTAATTCTCCTTGGACGTCATGTTTCTTTAAGTGGCACTCACTCTCTCTCTCACACTGCTCCATCACCACTCTGCCAAAGAAAACAAAACAAATAAAACAGTTTTTTACTCTATTAATCACAACCAACCTAAAAATAGAAAACACATCACTTCCTGTGAGGCAGCGAACGTCTCCAAAGGAACGGCTCCCAGACACTGACACACATCAACCATGTAGAAGAACTAATGGCAAAAAACTGCAAGTTCGGAAACTGTTATGGAAAGGATAGTGTGTGTGTGTGTGTGTGTGTGTGTGTGTGTGTGTGTGTGTGTGTGTGTGTGTGTGTGTGTGTCCTGCAGGGTGATGCTGATAAATAGCTGGCCATTTGTGCTACTTAATGACTGCGAAGCAATTACACCCACTCACTAGTTAAGTGCCTTGACTTTCTCACCAGTTCACACACACACAAACTCACATAAAACTATAGAGAATATAACCTGCTGTGCACATACAAACACAAAAGTCATGTGCACTTATGAAGTCAGACACATGAACACAGACACACACTGAGGGTGACACCCCGGTATCATCCAGTCGAAGGAACATTTCGCTGCAGGAAACGGAGCCTCTAATTACAGCATGAACTCTCTGAGGATCCATGAAGGAAATCCATGTAGGACATTCTCTGGGGCACCACACAGCAACACACACACATACACACACGTATACGACTGCCAACCACAGCAGCCCCAAATCACCAGCTAGGCTAAACGTCCACCTTAAAATATACACATCCGCCGCTCCAGGAATGCTCTGGAAAAACAACGAGGGACAGAAGTCGTGGTGGTGCTGAGGTTCTATGTTTTCTATTTCTATCTGTTTGTTGTTTCTGCCTAATGGACGGAGAACGAACAGAGCGCTGTCAGCAGATTGGGAGGGAAAGATTTCCAGATAATATTGTGTTGTTCAAAATTGGAAAAATTTAAATTCGTTGGTCATGGGGGGCAGAGACGAGACAGATTTTGAGACCATGATGCTGCATGTAAATGATCTGGGCGCCTGAACAACACAGGGGGGAGTAGTGGACCTCCGTCGCCATGGTTAAAAATAATAAACATGCAGACAAACAGTGAAAGTCCCGTGCATTGTCGACCTCAGTTTCCAGTGAACATGGACTTTTATCAACCCTCCAATCATTACACTGACCCCACAGGTCGGCCTCTCGATAGTAGAAATTGAAGTTAATATTATTTCCTTATTTTGTTTAAATTATTTGTTCGCTCAAGGTGAGGTCATGCTAGAAGCCTTTCGGGTTTCTTCCGACCTCACCTGCACATTTTTTTGTATCTTCCTCCCTATTATAAATGAATTTGTTTTATTTCACATGTGCAAATAAACAAATCCCAGTATTAGTCCTTGTGTTTCACTCTGTGGGAACAAGATCAACATCTGTACAAAGTTTCAGGGCAGTCGATCCAATAACTGCTGAGATATTTCAGAGTGAACCAAAGTGGTGGACCGACTGACCAATGCTGTCATCATTACAGCGTTACCACTGGTGAGGATAAAACAAATGGTCACAGTGAGTTATTCTGACTTTTACTCTCTAGTTTGGGTCACGCTGTTGTCCTTTAAACTTATGTAAAGGCTTTTGGCTATAAATTTGTAGTCTCCAGATGTTGTAAATTGGACTTTGTGTAAAATCTGTGAAGATTTACACACACACAGTCGTAGTATAATGATTGAGAGGATGCAAATTTATTAGATTTAGAAGTATTTTCTGATACTACAGTGAGAATATCTTTATATCTGTGTGTTGTTGATAAATCCACACATTTTAATGTAGGTTACAGTCTAAATCTTATGCTATGATAGAGTATAGGCTACTGAACATCACTTGGCTGGAGGTTTGGTCGACACGAATGGGATTTTATAGTCGATCAATGACATGATATCATCACACATAAGCATCACTATCGTTCTACCAGCTGGGCCACATTCATCATGGTCTGATGCCAGAGAAGAAACGTCAATGACAACTGGTGTTTCACTGTGTGAGCCTGATTGCTGACAATGTCACACTAACATATACAGTCAGTGTGAGTCAATAAAATGTGTACGCTCAGTGGATGAAATAGATTTAATCTCACTCAGAAAACAAAACAAAACCAACACGAGCGCCAATGTTTTGTGTTTCGATGTAACCTCCTGGTGTAAAGTGCATATATTGGTAGTATTATTCATAAGTGCAATTCACAGGAGAGTGAAAATCAGTAAGGGTCAGATGTTGGAGGTTATTTGGTTGAAAATGGCCTGGTCAAATTAGTTTCCGGACGATGCAGATCCTTTTACTAATACATAATGTTTATGATTATCAATATATATATATTCGTCTATAATATTACATTTTGTTGAGAGCACTTTTCCATCTACAGTGTAAATACCTCTATACACTAAAAACATGTGAATAACATCTGTGTTCAACATAGTAGAAAACGACTCAGGAATCACTGTTTAAATTGATACTCATAATCTATAGGGTCTGACCCAGATCTCTTATTGATCATCACCCTGAATGACCCTTTAGACTGTTGCAGTAACCCAAGATATAGAAAAACTTTTCTTTCTTTAGTCTTTACTGGACTCAGGATTAAATTTTGTTTACACATTCATATGACACCATGGGAGGAAAGGTCATGCGATTCACCATGGCTACTGAAGGAGATTACTGCTGTAGCAGGCTGTGTCGTTGTTGGCCAGACGCCTGCTCTGCTTATAGGCTGACAAACTGACTGATTGATTGGCTGTCCAGATTATTGACAGACAGACTGACACACCCGCTGGCTGCTTGGCTCGTTGCCTGGTCGCTGTTTGAACAGTTCGATGATCCCGATGAATGTGACCCCGCTGTTTGGACGTCTGACTGTCTGTCCATCTACAGCGCTCAGGTCTCAAGTTTTTCATGGCGCAGTACCTCACACTGACCACTAGAGTGTGCCACAGTTCATCTTTACCTTTTACTGCTCTTCAGTTCAAGTCACAATGTATATAGCCTATCATTTACCGTTAATAGAAATTTATTAATGAAGTGATTGAATAACATTTAAATTGATGTTTTTAATTCTAAACTTTAATAATTACAGGCCTTAATAGTTACAGTTTGCATGTCTTGGATATTGTTGAACACCAGAATATTGCATTATTGTTCTCTGTGTGAACATTTTGTATGTGTGTGTGTGATGTAATCTGTCATCCACTTTGAGAGTTGAAAGCTGCTGCAACACCCGAGACCACACATTCGCATGTATACACACACATACACACACACACACACACACACACACAGAGCGTTATTGTTTCTTAAAGCTGTGTCGTGCGGGTGGAGAGCGAGCAACTTGGTGTTTTAAACTCAAAGACGGAGGGAATGAAAGAGATGGCGGGCGCCGAAGAGGAGGGAGAGTCTTTTAGAAAAGACTGAGTGAAAGAAGAGTTCATTGTGATCTGACGATCAACAGAGGAATAGACCATCTTTCATTTCTGCTTTCTTCTGCATCATCAAAGACCACTGACTTTATTATGTACTATACTGCCACCTATTGTAGAAGAAGGGGTTTTTCTGCTCTTTTACTAAGTATCAGGTCAATGAAACTCTCACTGAAATAATGCAACACAATTCATTTACTGATTCTACTTTTTTTCTATACATAACTGGACTAATCCTGGTTGCCAGTCCCTTTTGGTCTTAAATGGGTCTTACTCTCATTTGTGTGCCTTTTTTTGCATTTATTATGGACTGTTGCCCATGAAGTCGGAATAAAATATATTTTTACCTCTTCTCATGAAATGATTGTGACAATGTGATTTATTCTTGATAGATAAAGTCTATATTATATTCTTAAAGCTGGTAACTGGTACTCAGTATGTTATTATTGCACCTGGTCAAAGGTGATCACTGATGTGTATAAATAGGAATAAAAAGACAAATGTGTCAGAAAACTAAATTATTTTTGGGCAACAGTGTACAATACGAAGTGCTGATAGTAAATGTATGTACGGTTAAATATTTTTGTAGAATATCAAATGAGTCAGTGTTGATGATGTGGCTTTAATTTGCGATGTTACAGTGAGAATCTATTTCCTCAATATTTGCAATGATCCACTTTCTCCTAAAATTTCATTTCCAATAATCAGGTTAAATCGTTTAAGCAGAAATCTCTTGATTGTCTCAGTGGAGGAAACATTTGCCTGATTGTGTTTCTCTCTCAGTGGAGTAGCCTAGTAATGATGCAGGTTTTATATATTTAACCCACCGGCGGCTATAGCTATCAGTCCAAAGATACACTTCCCCTCTCTCAGCTAATGGGGCAGAATCCAGACATCAAACAGCTCTGGAAATGAGACTTTCATGAGGAGAGAAATTGGCCTACAGTTAGAAAAAGAGATTACAATTGTTCTCAATGGACACTTCCTTCCCCGCCTGCACACATCCATCCTGCGCTCTTATAATGAACATAATCTAAGGCCTGATTGCACTAAACAATGCAGGGTTCGCGACGGTGACACCATTCATGTACTTTTGACCTTTTTTTGCCCACAGGATATCACTCGGAGCACCTGCACTGTCTGCTGCTGCCATCTGTGCTGGATGGACGTACATACGTGAGTGTTTTCGTCTGAAGCTGGAAATGCAAACACACCTGGAGCAGCAGAGCTGACAGCGACACTTTCACACATATTATATAATACCGACGAAGCAGCAGCTCCATATGCAGCCAGAACACACACACACTGTTGACACTGGTGCACAACCCTAATTTGACCACTGAAAAACACACACACACACAAATGGAGTTTGTGTATGCACATTTGTGTGTGGTTAGCTCCCACATGTGCAACCTGCTCTCGTGGGAAGGATTGAGTTTGCTTTTCACACTGAGGTGTCAGCATCCAAACATATGAGCTAATAGATGAAGGGAAAAGAGGGATGGAGAAGAAAGGAGGTGAAGATGCAAACATCGGCAGGCAGACTTGTTTGTTGAAATGCAGATGCTGAAAAATGAATGTAACCAGAGCGACAATGTCACAGCTGTCATAAAAAATAAATATGCAACTGAACTGAATAGTTCTTCACTTTTAATCCAAACCTTCTCAGGTTTCAGCTTCTCTAACCCTCCACGTGTCTCTTCATCAAATGTCAAGAGTGTGAGAAATAAGGTCACATGACAGAGACAGGATCACATAGTTGAGTTTGTTGTCAAGAGGGATGTGAAGGTTTTTTAAACCATGAGAAGGACGAGAACTCCAACCATGGGACTTGTGCACAGTTTGGTTTTGTTTCTGTGAGAAAAAATCAGCAGCTGGAACAAACAGTGCTTCTCTCACTGAGATAAGGTGATTGTTGTTTTCTTTTTTATCTGATTTATTCAAAAAGAGAGGAAAGAGCAGAAGTAGATATTGCTAAAAGGTTTCCAGTGCAACCTGAGCTCTGTATCAATGCAAAAACTATAAATACTTCTTGTTAAGTTGATTATAACCAAAAGGCTTTTCTTTATATTTTTCATCCCAGTTATAAAGTTGTTTTCCACTTCTATTTAACCTGCTAATATAAAAATAGTAGAAAAATATGGTTTGTGTTTTTTCTATTTAAGCGATAAGTCAAAGTTTCTCACGACAGTCAGTTACTGTTAAATGTTGTTTTAACGAAATAGCACAAGAACTTGGCGTAAAGCGTAGCGTGAAATTAACGCAGTTATGATTTAAATTAGGCAATATCAGATTAAAAAATAACTAAACAGCAGCTGACCTGAAGTTTCCTCTGCCAACTTTCTTTTTTTTTTCCTGGTCGCCATTTGCTTGATACTTAAAATAAATTTGGATTAAATACCCTGCCTGAGCTCAGGGGAAAACTCATTTATTCAGCTTTCGAGGCCTTAGATCACAGGAATTTCCCTGATAATCATACTGGACTTATAGAAAGTACACACAGAGCCAAAAACAAGGAAGGTGTAATCATAAAAAGATGGAAACATCCGGTAGACAGCAAAGCACATCACATGTCAGCTGGATGATACTGTGAGTGAGTGATCAACTCTGAGGGAAGCTGGGAAAGCTCAGGTGGTGTGTGTGTGTGTGTGTGTGTGTGTGTGCGATGATTTTGATTTACAGTAGTGTAAGAGGCAATGCAAGGTGTGATTTAGTGGGTTATTATTGTATTATCCTTGCAGCCCGGGGGCAATTGGATTAACTTCTCCTTTGGGTGATGTTTACATTGCAGACGTTAACTGGTCGCCCATTTCCTGATGTTAATACTGCAATAGTTATATATTTTTATCTTTAGTGTACATACAGTACATAGTGAACATAATCAGATGTGCAGTGCCACTCAGGCTGAATCTGGCCGTGCTGTACTTTACATTTTGCATATTTGTGTGTGTGCATCACTTATCTTTGTACAACTCGTCCCTCAGATAAATGGTAAATGGTAAGTGGACTTACAGTATATAGCGCTTTTCTAGTCTCTTGGAACACTCAAAGCATTTTACAATGTAATGGTCACACATTCACCCTTTCACACACGCACTCATACACCGCTAGGCAGAGCGCAGTCCAATGGACAAATTGGGTTCAGTGTCTTGCACAAGGACACTTTGACATGGACATTTTGACTGGAATCGAACCACCGACCTTCCAGTTAGTGGACAACCCGCAGCCACTGTTGATGTGCTACAACACTGAGCAACCACATGTGCAACTCATCTGTCCTTCAACATACAGGACAGTCCCATAAGAAACATTTATTCCATGAACGCGTAACACTCATTGAGCTCATTGTTGATCACTTCAACACCACACCAGACAGTGCGTTTGCTTCTTACCTTCACGTAGTTCTCCGTGGCATCCAGGCTGGCGGCCGGCGGCTCCCTGGGGAACACAGACAGAGACAAGGTCCGGTTTAGAGAGCACATCTCGCTACGGGGACCAAACCTCCTGCGTCGCTCGTTGGTACTGATCTTCTTCACTCCCACTGACAAACAGTCACCTCTCTGGTTCCCACTACAGATACTGGTGAGCTAACTGGTGCTGACGCTGCTGCTTCTTTTCAGAGATGAAATGGTTCAATAAAAATATGGCACCTTTTTAAATATTTGCCATATTTGCTATATTCTGAACTAGGGAAGTCTAACAGCACTGAACATCCAGTGTCCAGAGAGTTGACTGTTATCTTTGTGAGTGGGTAACCCTGAGTCGAGGGAAAACCAAAGCTGACTCTGAGTCTCTCTTTCTCTCTCCCCCTCTCTCTCTGTCTGTCTCTCACTCTTTCTTTCTTTCTCTCAGTCAGTGGTAAACATGTTCACTCACTGCCTGCCTGACTCGGCCTCCCTCCCTCCCTCCTTCCCTCTCTCTCTCCTTCACTTTCTCTCTCTCCTCCCCCACCATAACACACATCGCAGCCACACGCCTACCCTTCTGAGTCCACTGACAAATTCACAGAGAGGCTAAAGTGCGCACGCACACACACACACACACCACCAGAAGCACTTTTCATTAATCCCTTCTTACGATTTTCTTTGATTCCCTCATTCACCCTCCCAAAAAGAAGAAAAAAAAGAAGAAAAAGAAGAACAGTTTACAGCCACATCAGACAACAGCTTGACATTTTCAATCAGCTCCACATCTGGGTTTAGCTGGATTTTAATCTCTTCAATTTTTTTGTTTTGTTTCAGAAACTGTTTAAAAGTCAAATCTTTCTCTCTTATTTTGAAAAACATGTACAGAATATACTACTACATGTGTTATTTCCAGCTCTCTCGTCCCCATCGTTGCCTTGGGGGCGTTGGTACTTGTGTGTATTACCAAAGCTCGATCTCTCTACAGGAGACTTACAGCCAGGGGCTCAGTGAAACAGGTAATTAGCTCAAATCCCCGACTATGTTAGCGAGGTTGGTAGTTAAAATCCTCTAATCCTCCACTGGTGTTCCCACGGGAGTATTAGCACAGTCCATTACTTACCAAACCAAATATGTTCAGCTCTAAAGCCCTCTCCAGTTTTAATATGGGCCCACATAATGAGCAGGACTTTGTTATGTAACTGAACAGAAGCCTCCATTCACAACAATGTAGGATCATTATTCCCAGACGCCGGTGGAGTGAAGTGTTCAGGCCTGTCGTTCGCCCTCAGGATCCATCTTTTGCAGAGACAAGGAAGCTCAGTGCGTGGCTCCTGCTGCAGGTCTACAGATCTCTAATCCGACACATCCTGACACCAACAACCCCCCCACAGTGTCAGTATCAACACAAATATAAACAGTTAGTTGTCCTCACAGCAGAGGGCACATTAGCTGCTGCTGCTGTTGGCGGAACAGATGTTGCCAGGGGCAGTGAAAAGATGCTGATCACTATCACAGTGTATTGGCTGACTGTAACGGACAGTTGTTGTTTTTTTTGTTTTGTTGAACTGTTTAAACAAACTGTGCATATGTTGTGATTAGATAAAGAAATAATAAAAAAAAAAAACTTTATTCCTGAACAGAAGAGAAAAACATCAGCTAAAGAAAGTTGAAGTTCCAGCTTCTGTTATAAAATGCATTTCCTCTTTTACAATGATTAATCTGAAATAGTTTCATGCCTTAATCTGCTTCATTTCCATGAGGTTTCGTAAAACTCAAAACTTCTGTTACATAATAACTGAATGTTAAAATGTCATAGGTATTAGGTGGTAACAGGAAAGCGTAACTCTGAACACATGAATGGACATTTATACGATGGAGAGGAGATAACAGCATAGTCAACTACAAAGAGGATTTTGGATAAACTGCAACACCACACAGGCTGGACTTTAATTTTGCAGGCCTGGGACATACATTTTATGTGTATTATGTACTGTATGTTTTACTGTATGCAAAGATGTTCATGGTGTGTTTGGTTCCTTTCTTAGAAGATTAGAAATAAGGACATTCAGGTGAATTTACTGTAACCAGCGACTTACTGTAAGCGGATGGATTTTTTTTCTTTTTCTTTTAAAGGCATGAATAAAACATATGTACAAGACAATAATTTCAGTTTGTTGCCTTGTCATGCATAGTTTAGCTGCTGAACATAATGCACTTACTAAAATATATGAACTACAGTCACACAGTAACTGTAGTTTGATATGGATGCTTCTTAGTGTGTTTCTATTTTGTGTATGGACTTTTAACCTTGATGTGAAGTAGGATTTATTTTTTGTGTAAGATTTCTATATGTTTTATACCTAATTGTCATGGTGTAATGTCTGTAACTGCAACTGTGCTAATTCTGGCATATTTATATTGATGCTTTTCACTAATATACTGATTGATGTGCATTGTCCTAATCAAATTAAAAAAAAAAAAAAAGTGTGTTGCTTCTCCTGTGGTTGGACTGAAATCTTTCCCTGCACCAACCACCTGCCCCCCATAACCCTGCCTTGTATAGGTGGGTGCAGTGACAATCACCACATACCAGACAACACCCATATAAACCCTTGAATGAGCTACAACTGAGGGAAATTCCCATTCCTCCTCAGGCAGGTCAGAGGTCAGGCTCACAAACAGAGAGGCAGCCCCTTGAGCTGATGGAGATTCAGCATCTTCAACTCAGGGACGATCTCTGGGTGAGTGTTTTCACATCTTTAACAGTTTAAACCCACTTCAGCACTAAAATAAGTGAAAATAAGTGAAACAAAGTGTGGTGGATCTGATGAGTGGCCGTTCCAGAGCTGACCACAGCTAACTTTGCCTTTTTCTTTTTTTTCACCCCATGCTGCTGAAACAGCATCAGACGCTGGATTTTTCTGTTTCTACAACCACAGAACTGACCTGCAACACAGACGGAGGCAGAGAAAAGAATGACAGAAACAGTAGAAGCCAGTGAACGAGGGAAAAAAAGAGAAGAAGAAGAAGAGGAGTAGGGAGGGCAGATGCATGCAGCACTCGCCACAGGCTTTTTCTGGCTACTGTTGTTCTTTGCGCTCACCGCACAATACTCAGCACGACCACAACTGGCTTCAGTTAGAGACTGCACCATATTTGTGTGAGTGGGAGAGAGAGAAGAGAGAGAAAGAGAGACAGACAGACAGTGGAAGCAATGGAAAGAAATGATGAGCAGCATGTCGGCTCTGCAGGCGGCCTACAGAGGTCAGTGTGTCTCCACTGTCAAGATCCACAGACTCGACGTGAAGTCTGAACTCACTGTCGAAGAACAGACACTAAAATTAATTCTTAAAGGCCCAGTATGTAGGATTTACCCCCATCTAGCGGTGCGGTTGCATATCGGAACGTATTCTTGACATTGCGTTTACGTGAACTCGGGCAGAAGTCAGACACAACAGACACTGTAACAGGTTAAACAAGCCTCTATGTCAAGAAGTGGTCCGCCAGCACGAGGCAATACAGGCATGACAATATGTTGTCATGGTGATGTCATATTGTTTACGACTGACATTTTATTTTTATTTTTACCGTCTTTCTCTCGTCCAGTAAAATGACATCCAGTTGGTTTGCAGACGGCATTATTCAGGTGTCTGACTGCACCTGAAGGCAACATCAGTGCCTCCGTCCTTCCTCACACTACACAGTGGTGAGAGTTTCAACAGGTGATTCAACCTGAAAACTTTTTATAAAAGCGACTAATAAAAAGCTCTGGTGAGTTTGTGGTTAAACTGATTTAACAGTGATAAAGAACACTGAATGTAAAAAATAGCCTACATCATTTTCATTCAACATGGCAACTTTTCTAGACTATATAGCTATTTATTCTAAAATATCCACATCATAGACATCATATTATAAAATGACTCCCTATTAATATAAACAGAACCAGAAACAAAACCAGGAACAAACACCAGAGAAAACGAAAAAAAAAGAGTTGCAAATCTGAATGTTTATCCCTCCTCCGCTGATCTCTGTGACGCTGTCAGATGTTTTACAACAGCACAAATAGAAATGTTTGCTGTGTTTGTTTTAAAATGGAAAATCTGTTTTGTGCCTTTAATACCTGGAGGTGAATCTGTGTTGACCCCATTATCTCCTCATCTCACACCCTCTGTTTTATTTGAGGCTCTAAATCTACTCTAAGACAAAAACCTGCTGCTGTTTTCTCCATCAAATATTAACAGGATTTAATCTTTTAGTTTATTAATACATCAGTCTTTAACAACTTCAAACCTCCTTTTCCACTCTTTCTTTTTGCTGCATCTGTCTGCCTCTCATTCCCCCTGCTCTCCCTCCCTCCCTCCTTCTCCCTCCTCTCCTGGTGGTCTGCCGAGACACTCACAGAGGTCAACACAAAGACAAACTGACCAATCGGGAGCTGGTGCACCATAAGGGCAGGGGTCATAGGTCAGCTGACAGCATGAGCAATGGAAAGTCAAGACCGACTGGCCAGTGATCACATGCCTTAAAGATACACTCCCTTATCTTTAGCTATATAGAAAACTCTGGAGTTACGAAACAAAAACAACGTCACTTCACTGTATCTTCAACAGGTAAAAACTGGAATCTTTAATAATGACACTATGCAAACAATTTGTATGAGCAGGAGCTAAAACAGCTGCACCGAAGCTTGACTTGGTATAACTACTGTATGAATAGTTTAGTAATGCTACCCCATGTCTCTCTCAGTATCTTTGATTATTGTATACATTAATGTACTTTATTTATTTATTCATTTACTCCTGTCATTATTATCATTATTATTATTATTTATTGTTCCACTTTCTATTGTCCTGTCACTGTGAGTTCATTTCAGTTTCACTTTTACTTTACTTTCAGTTTGTAACTGTAACATTTGAAAAAAAAAAATCCAAAATCCAAAATTCAAAAAACAAAAAAACAACTGCACAGAAAAGTTTTTGGATGTAAACCCTTCCACTTCCACACCAAAGGGATGAAGTAAAGATCTCTGCAGTTGTGAGGCCAATAGCAGGTTAATTTGATTATTAGCTACAAGTACAGTTACATAAAAGCTTTAAGTATGACTTGAGATAAAAGATGCAGACTCCCTAAGCTCATTTATGGATAAACAGGAACTGAAATCGAGGATCAGAAACATGCACTAGTCTCATCTACTGTTGACATTTACTGTTGTCAGTGTGATGCCCTTCGTTATTTAACCACCTGCGCAGCCTGAATCTGACCTGAACTAATTGTCCTGCTGTATGTCACCAGCATATGAAATGTATCCATGAGGACGGAGAGCAGACAAAGAGTTCACAGTAATCTGTGATCTGTCCTGCCACACCCTGACCTACAAAGGTAACCCAACTGCTGGGGGCTACACACACACACACACACACCACAGACAGACAGATACACACACAGACGGACACACAAAGCTGGCTACATCAGACACAGTCTGTTGTAACTCAACACTAGAGATAGAAAGATGGGAGGACATGATGAGGGATGAGGTGTGTGTTTGTGTGTGTGTTCCCTCTGAAGTTGAGCTAACTGCTGCACCCCCCAGGGCTTCGCTTTACAACCTCCTCCCCTTTCTCCATCCAACGCCAAACTCTCTCTCTATCTCAGCACTCTGCTTTTTTTACTCACAGCCTGATGAGTCTGTGTAGAAATATTCAACCGAACGTCTCTTCTGAATATTAAATGTTTACTGCCTTAAAAGTGTTTTTCCCCCCCAAGTTTGTATAATGAGCAATGTGCAGGAAGAAGTGCTTCAACTAATAATTACTTCCATTAGGGAAGTATTCTTGTATTCTGTAGTGTATTCTTTCTGCATTGTTAATCATTTAATTGTTTTTGCTATAGGTTGCTTGAAAATTGCTAAAAAAAAAAAAAAAAGACATTTACATTCTTGTTCTGTGCAATAAAATCAAGGCCTGGGGCTACAATCTGGCACATTTACATTCAAATGTCCATAAATACGGCCAATGCATTGTCCCTTCTCTTCTAAATACTGTACACGTTTAAAAAAAGAAAGAAAAAGAAAGGATTTTCGTTTCACTGTCATATATTGCACTGGCAAATCGGCCCTCATTCAAGAAGATGAAACTGAAACTGATTTTCTTTTTATGACATTATTATACTGTCTACAGTATATCATGATATTTAATGATAAGATGATTGATAAGAGCAAAACAGAAACTGTAAAAATACAAAACCATTCAGCGGAGAAGTTTATATCAGCACCACCAGTAGCAGCAGGGGAGCTTGATGTGTTTGTTTGTATTTGTGTTTACCTGTAACCGTGGAAGTCGTCGATGATATTCTGGACCAGTGGAGAGGTCAAAGGTTTATGGCCGTAACCAGGGGCCGGCGGCTGCGTGTGATTGGCTCTGGGGTCCCAGGTGTAGTTCCCGTGGGGCAGGTTCGTGCCTCCTCTCTTCCGTCGAGGCAGAGTCCCATGAATGGAGACCTGCTGGTAGGAAGCAGCAGCGGTGGGCAGCTCCGAGAAGCCGCTGCCCTGTGCTGAAGAGAGACTGAAGGAGGAGAAGGAGAATATTAGACTGAAGTACATTAATCTAAATTAAACACTGTGAAAAATCCCCCTCCAGAGAGTCTTGAATGCTCTTAAAGTTTCCCGTGATCCCATTTGTTTTCCTTTGTAACTCCACATACATCCCTTTAAGGTTAGAAAAACATGTCCTTCACATTGGCAGCATCATATTTATACTCTGCATCAACTTGTTCTAACAGCTCATCTACAGATTTGGCGGTGCTTACACAGCAATTTGTGTCTGCTCACCTGGAAACTAATGGTGAACAAATAGGGAATTAAACTTTGGAAAGTTTAGACTTTTGAGAACAGATTAATTGTGGTTTGTGGGTTTGGACAAAGTTCCTGATGATAAAAGGAGAGGTATATGATTATTATTGACATTTATTTTCTTGTAAAATAAATTGTTTTGTCATTATCAGCTTGTCATCTCACACAATAGGATCTCCTACATCTGGGTTGGTTACAGGAAAGAAATGACAGCAGGATTTTCTCTTAAAGGGATCATTCAACATTTTGGCAAATTGGCCCATTGCCATAATCCCTTTAGTCTTAGCAGTAGGTTAGTTACCATTAATTGTCTGTGCAAGCTGTTTTTAGAACGGCGGAGCAGAGCCGCGAGCTGCTCAGAGCTATGCTACGGAGGCTAATAGGATTCATCAAACTCATCAACTACACAATCCAACAACTCCAAAATGCTGGTGGACAAGTTGTGACCTGCACATTCACCACGTTATGATATGATAATGGAACGTTAGGAGACAGAGTTGTTTTCGAAGCAAATACAGAGACTGCTTGCTGAAAAACTGCCCCCGACGGAAACACGCATCAGCGGTTTTGCATGAATTTACCTCTAAAACAACGTTGTGTTGTTATTATCTCATAGTGTGGTGAATGTGCAGGTCACAACTTGTCCACCAGAGCATTTTGGAGTTGTTGGATTGTGTATTTGATGAGTTTGATGAGGGAAACCAAAAAATCCCATTAGCCTCCGTAGCGTAGCTCTGAGCAGCTCGCGGCTCTGCTCCACCGTTCTAAAAATAGCCTGCACCGACAATTAAAAGTAACAAATAAAACCTACTCCTAAAACTATAGGGATTAAGGCAATGGACCAATTTTCCCAAATGTTGAACTCTCCCTTTAATTCCACTCTTGGTCACACAACTCACGCAGGTCTGGAGCTGAGCAGGTCCATGGAGGAGGCCAGTGAAGCCTGAAGTCTCCTGGAGGAGTACGTGTTGCTGCTGGGGACTCCCAGAGAGGAGGGGGAGGGGCCCCCGGGGTGGCCAGGGCCTCCCTCCAGGGTGTGGTGTGCATGGAGGGATCTGGGCAAACTCGCAAAACGCCCCTCTGCCATCATCCTCAACTCTGGAGAGAAACACACACACACACAGACATAAATAGTTGGACAGAGACGCCTCACCGGGTTAAAAGTTCCTCCAGGTGTTAAAACCTAACAGCGGAACACAGTTATGTAACCATCGGTAACGTTAGACAGAGGGGTCAGGTGTAATACTCAGTAAGAGTTTTCTGCAAAAAGAAATACGATCTGTGACGCAGGATTCACTGAAATGAAATATTATGATACGTGATATGAACATAAGGAGAGTCTGAACAACAGGTGCTCTCACCACCACCACCAATACACACTCACATACTAGTTGCCTTGAAGAAAAATAAAACTCATTGCAAAAAAAAAAAAGTGCAATCTCATTACATAATCTTAGAGCAGTATTTGGAGTGAGGTAATGTGACTGGCTGATGTATGCAGAAGAACAATTTACTGGTACTGTGTTCGTAACAATGACTGAAATAAAGACGGGAGTAAAGTGAAGTGAGATATGTGAATGAATGAATGAATGAAGCAAGACAATAAATCAGTGAGAGCCAATCAAGCTTCAAACTCAGAACGATGCACTTACATTACAGACACTTAAACTTTATGAGGCCGCTGAGATGGGTTACTTGTAAAGAGAAAATCGATCTTGTCAGGCTGCAAGTTCAACCAATCAGCATCTGACCAGCGTGTGATGGCAGCAAGTAGCAACTGTTTCCTGACAACAATGGCACTTCCTAAAGAAGTTAGCAAAGATGCTATAGCATCAATTATATCAAATCAGAAGAGTGCTGAAATTTCTCAATGGAAAGGATGTTTTCACTCTTTGGTTTGACAACTGGCTCCACTAATTTAAAATAAGCTGATTGGTTGGCAAATTGGCCCATTGCCATAATCCCTATAGTCATAGTAGGTTTGTTACCTTTAATTGTCGGTGCAAGCTATTTTTATGATGGCGGAGCAGAGCCGTGAGCTGCTCAGAGCTAGGGATCATGGAAATGGGCCAATTTGCCAAAATGTTGAACTATCCTTTAACAGTAAGTGCTGACCTTTTTCCAAACAGATGGATGATTCCTCACCAGATGGTTCTGTGTAACAAACCATCTGGTCCGTCAGGTTAAAGGACACCTGAACCTGACGATTGGACCACTGGACAGCCTCAAAGCTGTTTTTACATGACGCTGCTGGGCTCACAGCCAATAATAATCTGATGAGAGATATGGATTTGTGCTCCTGATTAGCTGATACAAGTAAAGACGTGCGGCCTGGATGTCAATCTCAGGTCCAGGTGGTATCTTTATCAACAAACTCTGACTCTTATGACCTTTTCCACATTCCACTTTTTTTTCTTTTTCTACTAAAGTCCTTAGGAGGAAAACTATTTTGTTGCTCACAGGGTGGATCTTGTCTTGTGACGGACGAACAAGCATGTATAAATACACAGAGATGAACAGGACAGATATGCTGGCAGAGATGGAAACACTTTGATAACTTCCCGCCTGGTACACGATGACTGGACGCTGTGTCACTGACCACACAGCGGTTACTCACGCTCTCTACAGACTAAAATACCAGGAGCCTGCAGCCATGCTGTTCAACTGGATGGTGGTGGATTCCTTATTTCTAATCTCATCAAACACCACCACTCTGACCTGAGCAGGTATGCAGGTGTTTGTTAGTATGTCTCTCCGCCCGAACAACTTGATAATGATCTCAGAAAGTTGGCCACAGAGTAAACTGTGGGGTTTGGCACACGGGCATAAACACGACTGTGTTCAAAGCTGCACATTTTCACTTGGAGAGATTTTTTTTTTTACTTGTTTGTTTGAGGAGACAATGTCATCAACCAGCTAGGGTTATACTTTCTATTTCTTGGCGTGATGAAGTGAGAAGTAGAGTGTCTCCAACTATTGTGAACTATATACTGTATTAGTATACAGTAAGTATATAGTAGACTATAGTATAGATTAGGTACAGTACAAATGCAAATACAAAATGAGACTTAATTTAGTTCCCAAAAAATGTTAACTTGAACAAAAATGAAACTACATACATCAGATCTCAGCTAAACTAGGCCTACTACAGCTGCACCTGACTAAAGGAGCATACCCATTAAATGTACAGGTACATGCATTAACAATAAACAGTTTGCATCTATAATCTTGTCTTCAGAAAGGCTGAGAATATAAACTATGAAATTCAAAAAACTATGAAAATATTTAACTTAATTTTCATCTATACATTATGGCTCTTGCAGGAAAGAAGAACTAAACTAGTTATAATGAAAAATACAAACAAGAAATTGTTAAATATCCTGTTGTTGGTCAAAAAAAGTGTCAAATCAGCCAAAAGCTGAAACTGTTTGTTAGTACAGTGTATCATGCTCATGCTCATCATGGCCGAACTGCACAGTAACAGAAACAAACAGCAGCTTTTACATTTGCAGTTTCACCTCCTGCCTTCATTGTTTGTGCTCAACTATGCCTGTCGCAGAGATAGTAACTCCACAGGAGTCAGGACTGATTATCTACTGTCTCATCTACCTGCTGAGAAAGGAAGCAGACAAAAATCATGTCAAAGAATATAGTCAGGATATGCTTCAATGTTAGGGATTGATAGCATTTAAAAAAGAAACTCTAATGATTAGATTGTTTTACTAAAATGCCCTCATAACAGTCACCCATCTGTTCACAGCTGGTTTTGTTTAGCTGCAAAATGACACAATACAAACATTGACAGTTGTGTTTTTCTTTCTATGACAAATGATCAAATTAACATCAGCTGCAGATGTTCATCATCGCAACTGGCAAAAGCAGAACAGACACTGCCAAGATAAAACTAGAGGCCTGTTACCTCAAAGTTCTCTACTCTTCTCTCTTCTTTAATAATAATAATAATAAGGATCAAAGGAGAATAGAGATTTGATAAGAGATTTATGAGCATTAGAGCTCAGAGCGAACATAGAAAACCTGGAATTGAATCTGAAATGGAGCTAAAGTCAGATCCAGCAGGAGGCCGCCGAGGCACCAGCTTGTGATGATGAATATCAATAAAAATGCAAATACAGGTTTGAGAAAGGAACAGCTGGCCGGTCGAGGACTTAAAGTTTACACGCACACACACACACACACACACAGTCTCCCACAAACACACTGTAAAAGTCCTGCTAAGGCATGCCGGGTCAGAGTGGGGGATTCCTCTCAGGGGCAGAACAACGACATGAGAAGGACCTATAATAAGACCCTTAGGGATGGTCAGCTGTGTATTTGTGTGTGATTGTGTGTGTGTGTGTGTGTGTGTGTGTGTGTGTGTGTGTGTGTGTGTGTGTGTGTGTGTGTGTGTGTGTATTTGTGTGGCCCTGACCATCTGCCAGACACACACTCCTTCCTGCAGAGGAGAAAGGACTGACTGACTCTCCCCGAGTGAAAACACAAAAACGTTTGATGCTCTTACGCACATGAATACTTTGCCAATTAATCTTATAAATAAATTATTCATGCTAAAAAGCTGCAGGAAGTTATTTCCTCGTGGAGTGAAGGTGTGAAAAATCTCACTCTTTTTCCTTCTCCTTCAACCTCCCTCCTTCCTCCACTCCTGTCACACCATCTTTTTCTCTT